>CM066334.1:22721433-23321433 GCA_033807585.1 Hydrophis major | reverse complement strand
CCTGTAAGTAAAATGCCATCATGATTCCATATTTGGGGCATGATCAACTGTATAGCCATAAACAAACATATCATAGAGTTATACTACTTTTTCCATGCTCCTTTGGTGTCCAGTAAGGTGTGTGAAGCCCTCAAGACTCCTCATTTTCCAGAGATGAACTTCTATGTAGAAGTTGAAGTTGTTGCCATCCTGGACTTTGTTTGGAGATGTGTGATTCTCAAAATTTCCCAGCCAGAATGGCTATTGCCAAAAATTCTGGAAGCCCATGTTGGATGATCCCATGTGTTGAGGTAATTCCCCATTAGGAGAATGAGTGCACACAGGAAGACATAGTGAGAGTAATGTTGAATAACACACACATAGCACACAGCTACACTGTATCGTAAAATGTAGGTTTTACTTCCAGTAAACAGTTAAGAAAAGTCCAACAAACAGTCCAAGTCATACACAGTTATAGCAATCAGTTTTCAGTCCAGGGATAATCAAATAAAAGTCCATTATCAAAAACAGGTCAGTAATCAGACTCACATTAATCCAAGAAGAACGACGATTAGCAACAGTCAACAGGGAAATGTAGGAACAGCAACACTCTCGGAAACCAGATTTCTGGCTCCATCTTATGGCCGTTTGAGGAACCACACCCAATTACAATTTTAGCATTCCCTTAAAGAGACAGTATTAAAATGTCTATTCTGGTTTTTATATTTCCAACTCAACTGTTAGGTGACTTACATTCCTAACACCATGCTTTTTGGATGTTCCAATGGATGATAAATGGCTGCCCAACAATGAAGCTACCACAAGTGTGTGAAACACTTGGCCTCTGGATGGTGTTGGACCCAAAAATCTGGGGCTAAGTTTTAATTTTCAATTAATTACAATTAGTTACTTGGGACAACTGAGTGGTGTGGTGGCCTAGAGGTGCAGCTCTTGCCTCACAATCAGGAGGCTGTGAGTTTGATTCTAGGTAGAGGCAGATATTTCTCTCTCTGGGCACGATGAGAATGTATCTGCTGGACAAAACTCCACATTGGTGACAGGAAAGGCATCTGGCCAGTAAAACACTCTGCCAGCTCCATTCAGTTGCCCAGACTCCACCCTGCAAGAGATTATGGGGTCATTAAAAGAGGATGAGTTCTTGGGGCAACTGATTACCCATCATCATGTTAGTGTCAACTCTTAGTGGCTGCTTAGATAGACCTTTTCCAGCTGATCTACCATTCAGAGCTCCCTTTCTTTTAATAGCGCGCTCTTCATTGTAGTAGAATCTATTCAGAGTTTTGCAGCATTCATCTAGCACCAGAAAAATAAACACAGATGGCTGATGTTTCATTTAACATCTTTAGAAACATAATAAGTAGATTTTACAAACCAGTTGTAGATTTCCCCAACATGGAGCAAGCTCAGACAGAAACATGTTGCAAGTTCAGAGCAGAGCTCCAGTCTTCAGCATGCAAGCAAGTTAGTTTCATTCTCAATAGACAGAGCTTAACATAGCTTCAGAGCTGCAGAGCTTAATATAGAGCCACGCCTAGACTACTTTTAGTTTCAGTTTCCAGCCTAGACTAATTCTAGTTTCAGTTTCCAAAAACAGTCCTCATTGGCTGACTTAGTTGCCTATTCACTAGCTGACCTTGTTACCAAGCTCTATTCCAGTTCATGAATATACTCTGACAGAGTCCATCCACCCTTCTGATGATGGCCCTTTTCATTTTCTCATGTATTTAACAATTTCTCCTTTGGTTTCCATATACAGGTAGTCCTCAACTTATGATCTCAATTGAGTCCAGGATTTCTGTTGCTAAACAAGACAGTTGTGCAGTGAATTTTGCTGCATTTTACAACTTCCCTTCCCACCTTTGTTTACGGAAGGCACTACGGTGGTTAAGTTAGTAACACGGTTGTTAAATTAATCTGGCTTCCCCGTTGAATTTGCTTGCCAGAAGGTCACAAAAGCTGATCCCAAGAACACTGCCACCGTCATAAATACAAACCAGGGGCCAAGCACCTGAATTTTGATCCCATGACTGTGGGAGGATGCTGCAGTGGTTGTGTAGGAAAGGGTCATAAGTCACCTTTCTTCACTTTGCGTGGTCACGAAACAAACTATTGTGATTTGGGGACTATCTGTAATTCTAATTTAGGGGCAAATTGGGGAGAGCTTTGCGGAACTGCCTACAACTCTGTGGCTTCGGGTTACGCTTCTCTGATTTAGAGTAGGCGGACTTGCCTTGGAGAAGAATATGCGGTTGAGTATCTATGCCTGGACAGCATAGTCCTGGTGTATCTACGCCTGGACAGCGTAGTTTGTCTTGGTGCCAAAGACAAAAAAAAAGGGGGTGGCTCCAGAATGTAGCTGAGCAGGCAAGCAACATATCTTTTGAACTCCTTCCAAAAATGGCTCTTTTACTAGCCACCTTGTGCTCACCGATGTAGTAAAAGAAAGAGACCCTGGGCCCCTACCATCAGAGGCCAAATTGATGTTTAATTCAAGTCCTTTACATACAGGTGGAGCAGCCACGTCCCTCATGTCCGTCCTCCCCCCTCCCATCCAGACGCCTCGGGAGGCAGAGAATAGATGGGGGCAGGGCCAGTCAGAGATCGCAATCAGCAGGTTCTAACCCAGTTCTGGAGAACCAGCAGCGGACATTTTGAGTAGTTCGGAAAACCGGCCAATACCACCTCTGACTGGCCCGGCCCTCATCTCTTCTCTGCCTCCTATTGAGTCCCAGCTGATTGGCTGGGTCTCCTTTGGTTGCCCTGCACAGGAGAACGGAGCTGGAAAGCAGGTTAGTGGGGTGGGGAGGAAATGGGGATTTTGCAGTATCCTTCCCCTACCACGCCCACAGAACCAGTAGTAAAAAAAATTTGAATCCCACCACTGGTTCAGATGATCGTTTAGCAAGCAAGGTTTTCCATCATCCTCAGAGAAGGCCACCTCATTGCCACTTGCTACAGAAAAAGGGTTGAGAAGGAATGAAAGAAGTCTACAGCCTAGGATAAATTAGTTTTTGTCTGTGTTGCTGAAATCCCTATCTTCTCAGCTCAATAAATCTCAATTAAAGGTATCATGAGAATCTTGCTTTAGATGTTTTTGGTATTGGACAGTGGTCCGAAGGTTTTGGGACCATGTAACATTGGGATTTTGCTAACCCAGTTTTAGGATGCTGTGTATTGCAGAAGGATTTGCAAGCCATCTATCTGCAATTGTTAGCATATGGAGAGGAAAAGGCTTCAACACAACACTGTGCTTGCTCAGCTCCTCTTTTGCAATTCAACCATTAGTTTCAACTGGTCTTTGCCACAGGCCCACACTTGCTTTTTTTAAAATATAATTATTATGACTTGCTAATCATGAGTTGGAGGATTTCTTTTCTCTCTAATTTCAGAAATGTGCCATTAGCTGGGATGTAACACTCGGCCGGTAATGGCCCTGCTTGTGAATGATAAATGTTTTGTCTTAGGTACATAAAGAGAAAGAGTGTGTGTGTGTGTGTAAGAGAGAGAGAGAGAGGGAGGGAGGGAGGGAGGGAGGGAGAAAGAGAGAGAGATATTTAGTATGGGAGGGTACTGGATGAGCTGATACATCACTGACAAAACAGCCAAGTTTTGCAGCATCTGATATCATCCATAGTCCATGGCTGCTTCTAGAGACACCAATATTATTTGTCTAGTAATCTTTGCAGGGCTGGCATTTACTAAATAGAGCAGGGGTCCCCAAAATTCTGGGAGTTGAAGTCCACAAGTCTTAAAGTTGCCAAGTTTGGGGACCCCTGAGCTAGAGGCTTCCAGATGTTTAAATGGTGGGGCTAGAGAGACAGAACCAGGCAGTTGGAAAATAGTAATACCGTGACATTATTGTGAGAAAGATGACAATTGTGTAATTTGCCCAGTGATACCATCCTTATTGCTTTTCCCAGATACTTACGGAAGAGGTCCCATTTGCACGACTTGTTCTTTTTGTATGAATGTTGCAGTTTTTCGACACGCACACTTTATTTGACTTGCCTACCTGCATGTAAAGTAAATAACACTGTCTCTTTCTAGTTTGTTCCATCTTTTCTTAAGACAGATGTGGATAATTCTTTAGAGCAGTGTATCAGCAACTTGATGACTTCAACTCCCAGAATTCCCCATTCAGCACTGGGAAAGCTGGGAGTTGGGAGAACCAATAAACTGATGTCAGACCCGGTAGTTTTTCAGCCGCTTGCTTCACCTGTTTGAGGATTGCAACTTCTATGGGAATGCTTGGCAGACCAATCAGTTTTCCATCAGCTTCCCTTGTGGCTGTATTCAATGATATTTGACTGTCTGTGAAAGAGAGGGGGGAGAGGGAGGGAAAGAGAAGGAGGGGGAAGAGAGGGAGAGAAGGGGAGGGAGGGAGAGAGAGACAGAGGGAGAAAGAGGAGAGAGGGAGGGAAAGAGAGAGAGCGAGAGCTCTTACATTGACATCATAATTTTACCCACCTGCTCTCTCAACCCCCATGTTATGGACTCTTTGCTCTTCCATTCCTAACATCAATATTAATGTACCGTATTTAAAAAAAAAAACTAAGCCACTTTAAAAATAAACATTTCAACCTTATCTCACAGAATGGGAATTTTAGATGGCTTTTATAAAAACCATTTAGCCATTTCCGTGGTCTGTTCTACTGAATTTATTAAACATATTTTATCAAAGCCAAGGACTGCATTGCAACATTTCAAGGTGTGTGTAATCAGAAGGATTGTTCACGTCAAAGTTCAGAAAAATATGCAGATGGAGACTCCAAAGTGAAGATTTAGATACCAAGATAAGTGGGTACCACTGGTCTAAACTAAATTTATCTAGATATCATTTTTAGGGATTCCCACGAATACACTCTTTCTCAAACTTTCCTAGAGTTGCTTTGGTATCATAGTAGACATGTCTTATGCTAAAATGTCTCTTAGCCTGTAAATGCCAGGAGTCTTGGGAGGTGTGTTTTCCAAACTGGCACCATCCAGAAATGATCAAATTGCAATTTCCAACTTAACTTGGTTAATATCTCTTTCTGAGTTCACACAATACATTAAACTATGATCTAAACTCAATGGCATTGGTTCATACAATATATTCAGCCAAGGAGAAATCTAACCAAACTTGTAATGTTGTATGAAAGTGATTGTCAGGTACAGTGGTATTCACAAGAAGAAGGTCAAAATTGACAAGATGGTTAAAGCAAGACTGTGAGTAAAGGGAAAAAGAAAAAAAACTAAAGAGAGTCGCCACAACTGTGTAGCTTCGGGCAACCTTGCAGCCATCTTAGATGGTCCTGTTGGCTGGGTCAGAATGGGTCCTGAGATATGTCACAGAGGAACATCTTAGAAATATAGGAAGTGGCTGTCAGAGATAGAGGACTTCACCCAAGAACAGAGGTGGTGCAGAAGTTAGAATGCAGTTTTGCAGGCTAATTCTGCCCACAGTCTGTAGTTTGATCCTGACCGGCTCAAGGTTGACTTCCATCCTTCCAAGGTCAGTAAAATGAGGACCCAGACTGGAGCAATAGGCTAACTCTATAAACTGTTTAGAGGGGGCTGTAAACCACTATGAAGCAGTATATAAGTGTTATTGCTATTGCTATTCCCTGAAGGCTAGGATTAACTACTGGCTTACAAGTTCTTCTTGAAGACACTTCAACAATCCAACATGACAGAAAGCCTCTTGAGATGTCAAAATAGGCAATCCCCAATCCCATAAAATTCAATGAAATGCCATTTAAAGCCTTTACATCTGCACGCTGCTAATTAACACTGATACACAATTTCCTCATTAAGTACTCCATTTTGAAATTAAGAAGTGGGAATCACTTAAATAAAGCTAGTTAATAATCTCAAGCCATTCCCTTCTTATCCATGCCTGTCTAGTTCGTAACCAGAAAAGACGAAAGAGTTAGAATGAAATGTTGCTGAGTTGCCAAGAATCCCCATCTTTAATGCATCACATTGTGCAGTCCACAGGATCTGTTGCAAGAACAGGCAACAGTGGGGAAAATCCAAATATTTTTCTGGAGGGCCCACTTCTACTCCCAAGAAAAACCTTTAGCAATTTGGACGCAGTTCTAAAATTGGTCTCAAAAATCCTGTTTCAAAGATACTTTTCATGATGGAAAAACACAAAAGTTTGTCAGGATATAACCCACATTAGGAAGAAGGTATCCAAAAATGGGCTAGGTTTCAGAAACAAGACCTCTGATTTTTAAAAAAAATTAAAGTAGCTGCCATGTCATGGATGATTTATTAGCTGCCAAATTACCAATTTCACATCAACCTGAAGAGGCTTTGCTAATTTTCCTTTGTCATTAAAAGGAGGATTTCATGCTTAATGAAGAGGCTAAGAGCCAACTCTAGTAGAAAAGAAGAAAGAGAGAGAGAGAGAGAGAGAGAGATGAAATTAAAGGTTCATTCAAAATGGAGATAATAGTGGAGGGAACGCAGTATATTTTTCTTTTTAATAAGTCACTTGAAAACTTTCCGGCTTTTATCATGCATCACAGGCTCTGGAAGCTTTTAAAACAATCATAATTCTGCTTTGTGAAAAAAATCTTCCAATTATGGCAGTCGTAAGACGACATAGAAACAAATTATACTTCAAGAACTCTGATGTTGAACAATAATGTCCCAGCAGACACGCATGAATTCCAATTTCCCTTTCCCAAATTTGCATGCAAAGTTTTTGCTGCACTTTAGAATATTTGCTGGGAAATTGACCTCTGGGTCATTCGGGACTTTTAGTCTGTGTTGTCAGAAAGGAAGTCTCACAAGAGAAATCTAAGAGGAATCTTCACAAGCATGGACATGGGGTAGGTCAGTGGTAGCTAACCTTTTTGGGCTTCTGTGCCAAAAATTGTGTGTGTGCTCTCTCTCTCACACACACACACACTTGCGTGCCAGCACACAGAAGGCAATGCACACACACCCCGCACCCCCTGCGCATGCACATGCAATCCCCCATCTTCCATCGACCTCTTACCTGCACTGTGCCTCCCAGCTGATTTTCGGCCGTTTGAGGTCCTTTATCGGCCTCCCAGAGGCTTCTGCGGGCTTTGCAGGCCGAAAAATGGTCCTGTTTCATCATTTCCGGTATTTCTGGAAATACAGGAAGTGACAAAACAGGCCTATTTTTTGGCCTGCAAAGGCTTTCCTCAAGCCTCTGGAAGGCCGAAAATCAGCTGAGAGGCATGCTCATGCATAGTGAGGCAAGTTTGCCTGTGGTTTGCATGCCAGCACAAATAGCTCTGTGTGCCACCTGTGGCACGCGTGCCATGGGTTCACCATCATGGGGGTAGGTCTAGATCAGGGGTCTCTAACCATGGCAACTTTAAGACTTGTGGACTTCAACTCCCAGAATTCCCCAGCCAGCTTTGCTTTGCTGGCTGAAGGATTCTGGAAGTTGAAGTCCACAAGTCTTAAAGTTGCCAAGATTGGAGACCTCTGGTCTAGATGTTGACCATGTAACTGAACCCTGCTCTTTTCTTACACACAAACACACACACAACCCTGTGAATACTTTACCCCTCTTTTCATGTTGGGCTGCAAAAATTTTATGAAGCAAAAATGAAGAACATGGGGGCATTACCTCAAATTGACAGGAGGAAAGTATATAGATCACAGAACATAGACTAATAGAGTTGGAAGGGACCTAAGAGGTCCTTCAGTCCAATTCTTTACTTGAGGAGGAGATCCTATACCATTTCAAACAAATGAAAACCTCTCTTCTTGAAAACCTCCAGTGATGGAGTACCCACAAGCTATTCCATTGGTTTATTGCTCTCACCGTTAGAAAATTTCTCCTTAGTTCTAAGTTGCTTCTCTCCTTGCTGAATTTCCATCTATTGTTTCTCGTCTTGTCTTTGGAAAATAGTTGGACACCCTCATCTTTGTAACAGCCCCTCAAATATTGCAACAGTGCTATAATGTTCTACCTTGTCCTTCTTTTCATTAAATTAGACATTATAGACATTAGACTAAACATATAGACATAGTTCAAATGTCAGAAAATAGCTCTGGCGAAATAATATTTTTGTGGCTATCCTCCCTCCTCAGTACTCTCACATTCCCACAACTTCTCATCCTCCCTTGTGGCAGCCCCAAATTTGAATCAAGATGGATCCAGGACTGACACTCACATTTTCATAGCATACCTGTATTCGCATAATCTTGCATCCCCACTGCTGCTACGTGTTAATTCTTTATTGTCCTGGTTAGCATTCTTGCAGTTAGCACTTTCGTTATTTCATTGCAACATTCTCTACGTCTGAGTGCTCCTTACACCTAATTGATTATAACTGAGCTACTGTTTCAGTTTGTTTCCTGGACCAAATTATACTGGCTATTGTTTGGACATCATGCTTAGTACCATGGTTACCTAAATCCTGGTTTACTAAACCCAAAATGAACCATCCCTGAAGAATGCAGGTTAGTCAACATATAAAATTAAAATGTGGCTGGCAAGCTTGTACTTCTGTTTATCATACGAAGTAGTTGCACCCACAAACACACATATACACAAAACCCAAGCAGAAGCTTACAAGAATTCAAGCTTTTAATAACCTTGGAGGAATGCGTCTAAAGAGACAAAAATGTACTGAATGGCTGAAAAATAGCAGTTGTGTGGATGCCCTCCTTATCATTTGGATGAGTGACATTCATAAAAAGTGGTTTAGTTGTTGACATTCCCATTGTTGCAGTTTAACTAGCAAAGTTTCCTTTTAGATTTGTAAGATGCATTGCTGCCTTGAGGTTCAAAAGAACCCAAGGATGAAAAATGTATGATCTTTGGAGAACAAAGACATAGCACACACACACACACACACAAAATTCCAGTATGTACCTTATTTTCAAAGGAGATATCTTTTTTTAAAATACATTTTATTGATTTTACAATTAAAACAGACCAACAACACATACATAAATGTAAGAGAGAAAAAGAAAATAAGAAAAGAAAAAGAAAATAGAAAGAAAAAAATAGAAAACAATTAAAAACATTTTCATCTTCAACAGTTTGTGAGACCTCCTTTTTATCCATATTTTATACACATATACACACTTAATCCTTACATATATCTGTATATCACTACTATGATTCTATCATATCTTCTTTTGCCTTTTAGGGTGAAATCTATCTTTGGTCTATCCATTTGTACCAGCAGTTCCAGCTGTCGTAGTATATTGAAGTGTCTTTATCTTTTAATGCCAAGGTTAATTTGTCCATTTCTGCACAACTTGAAATATTTTGAATAATCATCTCCTCTGATGGAACATGAGGCTGTTTCCAACATTGTGCAAAAGCCAATCTGGCCACTGTCAAAATATGTATTATTAGATATTTCACTTTTTTTGATATTTATTTATCAAAGATCCCTAATAGGAGGGACTCTGGTTTGAATTCGATCTGTTCTCTTGTCATTTCCTCCAGCCATTTTCTAATCTTCTGCCAATATTTTGGAGTTTCTGTACAAGACCACCACATATAGAGGAAAGTCCCCTCTTTTTTTTGCATTTCCAGCAGTTCGGACCCATATTGGGGTATATCTTCGCTAATCTCGAAGGAGGAAGGTGCCATCTATAAAACATTTTATAGGCATTTTCTTTGTATGCTGCCGATTTTGTAATTTGTTATTTCTACCCCAGACCTTTTCCCATTCTGTTATGGTGATAGTACGTCCTATATTCCTACTCCAGGCTATCATGTTCCCTTTAACAATTTATTCTTCTAATTCTACCTCTAATAAATAATTATAAAATTTTGTTATATTTTTTTTGCCTGATCCTAATAAAATTTTATCTAATTGCTGGAGTTTATTGTTAATTCCAAATTCTTTCTTGTCCTGTTTATATCTACTTGGAATTTGAAGATATGACCACCGATCAATTTTTAATCCCTGATCTTGAAGGTCTTGCCACGATTTCAGATTTCCTTGCATATCCAATATTTAATCATTTTAGTAATATCCAGATTATTTGGGTGAATCATTGCCTCCATTGCTGAGGTCCAAATTGGTGTTTTTAAATAGTGTTTTTTCCGTATTTTCTTCCAATTAGTCAATAATGAATTTCTGATTAGGTGTCTGTGAAAATATTTCTGGCTAGTTTTCCCAACATCCCATAAAAAAGCATGCCAGCCCCTCTGTAAGTCATGGCCTTCTAAGAGTAATATTCTCTTATTGGTTAAATTCACCCATTCCTTCAACCATACTAAAGAGTATTTATTGTATTAAACTATAATACAACTCCCAATTTGGGAATGGCAGCCCTCCCCTGCTCTTCATATCCTGCATTGCCTTTAAATTTATTCTAGGTTTTTTCCCTTGCCAGATGAATTTTGCAGATCTCAAAGGAGATATCTTAATGTGGGCAAAACTATTCATTTTTTCCAAATTTTCAATCTAAAAGGTTGGAAATTTGCTTTATTGTGGAGGAAGGATCTGATAACCGTTAATCTATTTATCAGTACAGTTATAGGAGAAATATCTTACAGGTGTTGGACTGGAGCCAGAATTTCAGGCTTCAACATATTCAAAATTGCAGTGCTCAAACATACATTTTAAAACCATTTTTCTCATTACTTTTACAATTATAATGTAATAAAATTATCACTTCACAGTCAGTTTCTCTCGGTTTCTCAATTTTCCAGCATTAAATTCCAATTATCCCATTTCACGGTAAGTCTAAAATTATATATAAAGTTTACAAGTGAACTCCTATGTATTTTCATAACCATTTCTTACAACACCTCCATATATTATTTGTCTATGTTTTGCTACCCATTTTCCTTAAGGCAGAACATTTTAAAGCACAAGTATATAGCTTTTGCATGCTCCTTTGACCCATAAACTTTGCATGCACCTTTGATCCATAAATTGCACTGGATGATTTGGTAAGCTAAAAAGAATTTCATGTGATTTTAAAAAGAACATACAACATTTTGCAAAATCCACATGTTGCGCATTTCAGCCTAAAGCAGGGACAAAAACACCCTTAGCCATTAGTAAAATTTTCCATAGACTTGGGAGGATCCACCCATAATATCCCAGTCACAGACCAAACCAATAGCAGAAGGCAGATTAAGGGACTTGCACTTAAAGAACTCTGTGTTGGAGAACATTTGTTCAGTACAGGTAGTTCTTGACTTACGGCCCCAATTGAGCCCAAAATTTCTGTTGCTAAGCAAGACAGTTCTAACGTTTTGCCCTATTTTGTGACCTTTCTTCCCACATTTCAGTGAATCACTGCAGTTAAGTTATAACACGGTTGTTAAGTGAATCCTAATAATCTATTGAGTTTGTTTGTCAGAAGGTCTCAAAAGGTGATATCACATGGCCCTGGGATTCCACAACCATCATAAATACGAACACTCATAAATCACTTCTTTCTGTGCCATTGTAACTGTCGTGCCCCTGGTGGAGACTGACTCTGAGGGAGAGGAAGAACAGCCAACAGGGTGTGGAAGTGCTCCAGAGGTTGTGGAGGAAAGAACAGAGGCTGGTTGAGCAGTCAGAGGAAGACCCAGGCCCATCCCCTCTGCATCCTAAGGCACGCATGGAGGAGAGGATAAGGGAGAGACGTGGTCTACTCAGGAGGAGAGGGCCTTGATCCTCTTCATGGGCTGCAACTGTGACAACTGAATAAGAGGATGGACATGCGTGTGGGTGAGCGCTGGAAACAAAGCGTGGAAATATCTCTAGTTTGTGGTTCCTCTCTGAGTTTGGCATTAGCCCTTATCTTGCCTAGTTGTGTTGTTTTTTTTCCTTCTTGTAGCTGTTTGTGTGGAAGATTTTGTCTTCCATCAAGGATATTCAGAGCTTGGAAGCAAAGTGATGGAATAAAAGAGGCTTCATCTGTTTTCTGTGACTATGTTTGTTTTGCATCCTACCCTGGGTCATCACAGTAACTTCGAAATGGTTGGAAGTTGAGAACTACCTGTAGATGTTCCCATTTTACTCATGTTTTAGACATTCCACCATAAGTTTGAGACTTTCAAGAAGAGATTAGACTGCTATTTGTCAAAAATGGTGGAGGGTCTCCTGCTTGGGTGGGGGGTTGGACTAGATGACCTACAAGGTCCCTTCCAACTCTGTTAATCTAATCTTATCTAATCTAAGCATCAAAATCTCCAAACTGATCAGAAACATAGGAGCCCACAAAGAATATCAAAGCTCACCTATTATTGAGGAAAGACCATCTACCTTGTCCAACAAGCCTTGTAGTTGACAAAACCAGACAAGCTACCAGAAGTGGCTAATTGTGTGCGTTTGTCTGATGATTCCTGGTTTAAATCATTACAGCAGATTTGGGAGAGCTGTGGCCCATAGGCAGCCAACAGAGAGATTTCGTTGCTGGGATGTCACAGTAAAATGGCTGTAGGAAATTGTGGAACAGCTGGGAATAAGTCAGTTGAAAGATTACCTCAGGAAAGACGGTTTGGCTCAGCTCCTGAGATATGGGGAGTGTGTGGGGAGGAAGAGCTTCAAAAAATCTCTATAAACACACACATGCACACGCACACACAATAGGAAGAGGCCAAACAAACAAAAAATGAAAAACCAGACTAACAATAGCAAACAGGACCCTGGACAGCTCCATATAATTCTTGGCTGAGCTCTTTTAGTGCAGAGGAAGTTACAACTCAACACATGGTTTGATTTAAATGGTGAAGCAAAGTCAGCCTATCTTATTGATGCAACTGACTTCACCAGAACCTATAAAGCTACTTAACTTGAAAAATTCACAAATCCTCAGAAGATCGTGGAAGCTTCACAAGAGTCAATAAAATTTCAAGACAACTATTCAGGAAATATTGCCATCTCTGTAATTCAGACACTGTCAATTTCTGTATCACAGAGCACAAAGTTCTGGCAATCTGTAAAATAAGATAGCTGGTTTGTCTGACCTGGCTGGCCAAAGATCTGACACCTGCTGAACTGAGGACAGAAGGAATCAATAGTGGACTTTCTGGCTTGTGCACCACAGTAAACCCTGAAATAATATTATTTTGTGTAGCTTTTTGGACCTCTGAAGGCCACTTAAGGACTTAAAATCTTACATGTTTCCAGGGGGTGGAAATAGTATAGTTGATATTCGGCATTCAACTACAGAAATTAAAATCTGAAGATCTGGATGAGGGAGACCTAAGTAAAAATTCTTTTGAATCTTGGAGCTACCTGTAATGATTTTTATGTCCATCGCTCTTCTCAGCTCAGGTATCCTATAACATTCTCATGATTAGAAAAAGGAAACCAGCCCCTTTAGTTCCAAATTCCAAAATGTGTCATGAAACCATTTGAAATATGGAATCAAATTATATGCCTCTAACTTTGTTTGCCAAGGTTGAGGTTTGTTTGATGATTTGACTGCTACAGTTCATTTTCCAGACTGATCTAGAAATCTGAACTGAACTGATTCAACTGTCCAATTCATGATGTTGATGAATTGCACTCTCACCCTTTCCTGCTTGTCTAATTGGGATAAATAAGATATGGAATCAGATACTTGGCACTCCTAAAAATAACAAAAGAACCCCCACTATTCAGGGGGTGGGGGTGGGAAAATAGTTTCCTTATCTTATAGCAATAACACTTAGACTTATATACCAGTGATTTACAGCCCTCTCTAAATGATTTACAGTGTTGGCTTATTGGCCCCAACAATCTGGGTCCTCATTTTACCGACCTCAGAAGGATAGAAGGCTGAGTCAAAGCTTGAACTGGTCAGAATCGAACTGTGGGCAGTTGGCAGATTTAGCCTGCAATTCTGCATTCTAACCACAGGGAGAGAGGGGGGAGGGAAGGAGGGAGGGAAGGAAGGAAAACAGCAATAGCACTTAGACTTATATACTTTTCACGGAGCTTTACAGCCCTTTCTAAGTGGTTTACAGAGTCAGTCTATTGCTCCCAAAAAATTGGGTCCTCATTTTACCAACGTCAGAATGATGGAAAGCTGAGTCAACCTTGAGCCAGTCAGGATTGAATTGCTGGCAGTCAGCAGAATTAGCCTCCAATACTGCATTCTCACCACTGTGCCACCACAGCATTTATAGTTAATTTCTTTTGTTAAATGAAGTGGCAGAAGTCAAGGATACATTGAATATGACTCGGACACAAACTATGGCCATGTTTGCACGGGTGTTTCCCAGTAATTAACTCAACCATAGTTTAATTAACCTAGTTCTCTGGGTTTTCATGATGTGCTAAACCATCAACTAACTATATATTAGGATTACACAAGTGGGGACCTTTAGGAAAGTAGGTATGGGGGGATAAATGATTTCTCCCAGATACAACCATTATACCAAGGGTCCCCACTCTTGGCAACTTTAAGACTTGAGGACTTCAACTCCCAGAATTCTGGGAGTTGGAAGTCCACAAGTCTTAAAGTTGCCAAGTTTGGAGACCTCTGCATTATACAAAAGAACTTACTCCTCTGAGCTTACTTTGTGCTTGGAATCTTCATTTCTCCAGATAGCTTTAAGAAATAGGAGGCCAGCACTGCATATTGTAGAAATCCCCCCCTTTTTTTTGCTTAATTATTTAAAAAAAAAGCTAAGAATCCAAATGGGTATAATAATCACAGAAATTTGAGAGGCTGTTGAATGAGGGAAAAGGTAATAACCTGAGATTGGTGTATGGAGTATCCTTAGAAAAGAATATAGCTAGCAGGCTGAAATCCTGGATGAGCATTCAAAGGTTTGCATTTGTCCAAATCACACTGCATCCTCTTTGTTCTAGCGACAAAAAAAAAAAAAAATTCCAGCTACAAAAAAAGGCCTTTTATTATTCTCACATTTGAAGACTAAACAGAGAGGAAAGATTTAGTTAAACATTCAAATGTGAGACACCTTGGCTTAGGCCAGTTTTGACCCAAGGAATGAAATTCTTCTTCCCTACCTTTCCTTGAACTTCTGGCTCAGTTCTCATAGATCAGCCTTTTCCAATGATGCCTTTGGACTTCAACTTCCATTATGCCCAGCTGTAGTGAGTGACCCAGTTCCCATCTCTCTCTCTCAAGCAAACTGGCTAATGAGGTCAGTTGCTGATTTAGGCTAAAACCCTGTTGGTCTGCATCATTTAAGGGAACCCTGCCTAAAGCCTGAATGTTGAAAAAGGCCAATCATTTTCTCAGGCCTCAGGGGTGTCCGGATTCAGCTAAATCAATGAAATATGTCATGCAATTGTCAAAAGCAGGGATAAAATGTTTCCCCTTTGTATTTTACGATGACAGTTTCAAATGGAAAAGTCACCGTATGCCTTGTAATTTATTGAAAACAATGCAATCCGCTCAGACTAACGGAATCAAGAGAAAAGGTTTGCTTCGAACTCCCCCAGAGGTGGAAAAAAGTAAGGTTGGAGCTATTGGCAGAGCAGCCCAATTCCAGGACAAGCAATGAGGTACAAAATGGAGATTTCTGGCAGGCGTCACATTAGCCAGCAAAAGACCCTGTGACCTGCTTCACAGATGGGAATCCTTTATTACTCATGGATCCTGGAGTTGAATTGGATGTCTCTCCCACAAGAACTCTCAAAAGCTGGAAACTGCCCATAAGTTGGGAACAGCTAAGTCATTGGTGTCATGCCCTTGTTGGAGTCTGATTCTGAGGGGGAGATTGAGCAGCTGACAAGGAGGGAGTGTGTGGCTCTGGTGGCTGAGGAAGAAACGGGGGAAGGGCGAAGTCCGGCTGGGCATTCAGAGGAAGACCCAGGACCACCCCCTCTTCATCCTAGGGCATGCAGGGAGGAAAGGAGAAAGGAGCAATGTGGCTTACAGAAGAGAAAAAGGCCCTGATCCCTTTCATTAGTTGCAGCTGAGAGAACAGAATATAAGAGGGGCATTTGCACACAGCTCTTTGCTGGAAGCAAAGCATGCATTATCTTTCTCGAGGCTTATCTGGGTTTTGGCACCCTTTCAACTGTGTGTGTTTGTTATCTTTTGAAAGTCTGCAATTTATTATACTGGCCTGCTGTGTTAATTACTTCAGTGTGGTTTCTGTTGAGTTTTTTTATTTCTGATTTTCTTTACTTTGGGTTCAGACTGCATTTCTGCCCTTCGTAGACTGTTTTTGGAAAAGTTTGATCTCCAGCCAAGGATAACTGGACACTGGGGGCCAAGTTGGAGGCATTAAAGGGAATTTATTCTACTTTTGTGACTTTGTTATTTTTTGTGTTACACCCCAGGTCTTCACATTTTAATGACCATTGGCAACTTTTAAACTTGTGGACTTCAACTCCCACAATTCCCCACCCAGCCATGCTGACTGGGGAATTCTTGGAATTGATAGTCCACAAATCTTAAAATTGCCAAGAATGGACAGCCCTGGTCTAAGCAGAAAGCAAGCTCAGTAGGCATACTTCTCACCTGCTTTCAGATTTCCACATTCTGGGAAGGTGCTTTTTATTCCTGATTCTGGGATATTCAACTTTTTTCAGCCTCTTTGTGGGGCATCTCAGATTGCACTCAAACAAGTAAAAAGCACGGCCAAAAAAAGCTAAAATTGTATGTAACAAAGATTACACATAACCAAGGTTATTGCTCTTTAGTCATGCATTTAACCATGTTCCCTTCCAATTATGTGAAAAATTATACTTCGGTTAAAAAAAAAACCCTTTTGGAGAGTTCACAGAACCACAACTAAACTTTTCAGAAAGTACATAGTGACTTCAGATTACTCACTTCTATTTTATTTAAATTATAACCATGACACCTTCATTTGTAACTCTACTTAGGATGTATATCATTTTTGCAGGTCAAAATTAGCCATGGAAACGGTGGAGGGGAAAGTGGAAGGTTTCATCATGTGGTGACTGCCATCTTGACTTTTTTGACCCACTCCTCTGGACATTCCTGATGAATTTTTTTAGTTCAGTGTTCTTGTTTAGTGACATGTTACCTGGTTGTCACATTGTTCCTTCAATCACTTATCTTTCCAACCCACTTTAGATGTAGTTGGGCTTAATTTATACAACAAAGCCATATATGCTGGATTCACATATTTCACTAAGCCATAATAAAGTTTGTATAGATTTTGGTTAACATGTTGTGTGTACCCAGACTATTGTGACTGATTTTACAAATCCGGTTTAAACAAATTATAAGTTAATTCCATGTACAAACTATGTGAATTATTCAACAAACTCTGGTTAAATAATGACAATGTGATCCACAAACTGGGTCTTATAACCTTTACTTTGCCAAGAAAAGGAAAGTCTTAAAAAATCCAGATAAACTTTCCAATATCTGCTTTCCTTCCACGATTTCGCCCTTTGAAATATTTATAAAACTGTTCATAGAAGTCAGAATAGTTTTCTCAAGGACATGATTGTCTACAGAGCCATAGCCAGGATACTTTCTTAAAGAGAGCCTCAACATGCACATTGGTTTTTAAGTGAAGTCTTCCATCTAGTGGTTGATTTTAATAAACTGGGAGGGTTTCCCGAAAAAGTTCCGTTTTCTTTCTAATAGATTACAGGATACTGAGAAAGTGTTGCTATTCTCTCCTATATTTTGTCTGAGAGGTCCAGCATATTAAATCTAAATCAGGGCTTAGCTTTACACAACTACTTAACTAGTCCCTGATGCTAAATACTTCAAATTACACATTCTGTAGGTTAACATAGTGATTAAAGCATAAAAATGATCCAGATGGAATCACCTTGCACATTTACCTCCAAGCTGCAAACCCTAAGCAAGGTTAGTGCTAACCAGGCTTGGTCTGTTGTATGAATGCAGGCTCAGGGCCCTGCTGGAATGCAATCTCTTAGACCAGATTGGGTAGTTTGTGATCCAGCCTTCCTGGGAATTCTGGCATTGTCTTGTTCTGACCCAAATCTTGTTCCAAGGAAACAAACATGAAACAGTGGTAACAGGAAAATCTTTTCATGATTCTTTACAAATTCCGTTCCTTCTCGAATAAAAGGCTGTTTCCAACGAATTGTCTCTGATAAGAACAAGCTTTGCCAAGGTTGTGCAAGGTTGCCAAGAACAACAGATAAAGTTCCTAAACAATAAATCAAAGAGTCTCCAAACACAAACTAAGATAGTCCAAACATCCACAAAACTTGAGTGCAAAAACTTCTTTGCTTCCTGCAAAGAACTCCGGTTTCTCAGCTGGCTTTTATCTCTTAAGGGAGGGGACGTCACCTTGCAGCCTTACTCCCGAGTCGCCCGTGCTGCTGCAGCTGCTCTTTCCTTCGAGCAGCCCTGCGTGCACATGCACTGGGCACAGGCTCCTCGGGGGCCTCTTCCTCACTGCTGCCAGCCTCCACCATCTCCGAAGGCAACACTCCACTCCCTGGTGGTCCTGGCCCCATCCCTGCATCACACGCAGGCCCCTCATCCGAGTCCTCACTCTCTGAGACCTCAGCCATCCGCACCTGCTGCCAGCAAACCACAACATGTCTCCACGTGTTTCCTGAATGGCCATAAGTCCTATTGTGTATATTGCTAATGCTTTTAATTGCTTTTACAGGTGGCACATCAGATTAACAGATTAACAAGAGTTGGAAGGGACCTTGTAGGTCATTTAGTCCAACCCCCTGCCCAGGCAGGACACCCTACACCATTTCTGATGAACAGCAGTCCAATCTCTTCTTGAAAGCCTCCAGGGATGAAGCTCCCACAACTCCTGACAGCATTATGTCAACAGGACAATTGCATTTTATTAAGCCAGGTGGAGAACTTTGCATCTTGCAAGCCCCAACTCCACACACACACACACACCCCCGCAGGGGTCTTGCACTCCCATTTTATCCTCCTTCCCTCCTCCTCCCCCCCCCCCCAGTGGGAGGCCTTTGTCTTCCTTCCCAGGCAGCATTAGATTATTCGATCTCTAAGCAAGGGAACTGCTGGCTGATACTGATGAAAAGAACTTTGGGGGAAAAGAGCTGCCACATTCAAAGAGAGAGATCAAGAAGACCTTTTGAAAAGAAATGTCACTCCCTGTTTCCCAGAATGGATGTTGGGAGTAGGATTCCCCTCCACCCACCCCTCCTAGGGTTGCATTTCAAGAACAGGAGTTCTGGTTCCAGCCATTGTTTCTATTCAAGAGGTAAAAGTGATTTGGAAAGGAATTTGCATTGGGTTCTTGTCCCAGGGACTGAGCCAGCAACAGGTTACATTTTCCTTCAATTTTGGAAAACCTATTAGCATTTTATTTTTTCTATATAGTAATAGTAATCTGTACTACTATTACTATTAATCTTCTCATCACTCCTTATCACCCATCCCCTCCCACTTGGGACTGTATGACTGTAACTTGTCACTTGTATCCTATTATTTGTATTGGCTGTTTCCTAGTATGATTGGATTGCTTATTGTACCCTGTGATTATCATTAAGTGTTGGACCTGATGATTCTTCATGAATGTATCTTTTCTTTCATGTACACTGAGAACTTTTGCACCAAGACAAATTCCTTGTATGTCCAATCACACTTGTCCAATAAAGAATTCTATTCTATTCATTATTCTATTCTATTCTATTCTCTATTCTATTCTATTCTATTCTATTCTATACTCCTATTCTATTCTCGATTCGATTCGATTCATTATTCTATTCTATTCTATTCTACTCTACTTTATTCTATTCTACTTTATTTCTACTCTACTTTATTTCTGTTCTACTCTACTCTACTCTGCTCTACTCTACTCTACTCTACTCTACTCTACTCTACTCTCTTATCTATTCTATTCTACTCTACTCTGTTCTATTCTACTTTATTTCTACTCTACTTTATTTCTGTTCTACTCTACTCTACTCTACTCTACTCTACTCTACTCTACTCTACTCTACTCTACTCTACTCTACTCTACTCTACTCTGTTCTCTATTCTATTCTATTCTACTCCATTCTATTCTACTTTATTTCTACTCTACTTTATTTCTGTTCTACTCTACTCTGCTCTGCTCTACTCTCTTCTCTATTCTATTCTACTCTACTCCATTCTATTCTACTTTATTTCTACTCTACTTTATTTCTGTTCTACTCTACTCTACTCTACTCTACTCTACTCTACTCTACTCTACTCTACTCTGTTCTCTATTCTATTCTATTCTACTCCATTCTATTCTACTTTATTTCTACTCTACTTTATTTCTGTTCTACTCTACTCTGCTCTGCTCTACTCTCTTCTCTATTCTATTCCACTCTACTCCATTCTATTCTACTTTATTTCTACTCTACTTTATTTCTGTTCTACTCTACTCTACTCTACGCTACTCTACTCTACTCTACTCTACTCTATTCTCTATTCTATTCTACTCCATTCTATTCTACTTTATTTCTACTCTACTTTATTCCTATTATATTCTACTCTACTCTATTCTACTCTATTTCTATTCTATTCTATTCTACTCTACTCTATTCTTTTTCTATTATTATTATTTTATTTTCTGGAAGGAAAAGAAGCATCTTGGTACCTTTATAGGGAATCCTTGACTTGCAATCACAATCGAGCCCCAGATTTCCATTGCTAAGTGAGACAGTTGCTAAGTGAGTGTTGTTCTATTTTACGACCTTTCTTGCTACCTTTGTTAAGTAAATCATTGCAGCTGCTAAGTTAAGTAAAATGGTTGTTAAGTAAATGGGTGCTGCAATTGTCATAAATATGAGCCAGTTGACAAGTGTGCAAGTTTTGATCGTGTGACCATTGGGGACGCTGCAGTGGCTGTAAGTGTGAAAAACGATCATAAGTCCCTTTTTTCAGTACTGTTCTAATGTTGAACAGTCACTAAACGTAGGTTGTAAGCAGTGGTGGTATTCAAATTTTTTTACTACCGGTTCTGTGGGTGTGGCTTGGTGGGCATGGCAGGGAAAGGAGACTGCAAAATCCCCATTCCCTCCCCACCCCACTAACCTGCTTTCCAGCTCCGTTCTCCTGTGCAGGGCAACCAAAGAAGACCCAGCTGATCAGCTGGGACTCAGGAGGTGGAGAATAGATGGGCCAGGACCAGTCAGAGGCAGTATTAGCTGGTTCTCTGAACTACTCAAAATTTGCATTAGCGGTTCTCCAGAACCAGTCAGAACCAGCTGAATATACCACCTCTGCAGAGATCCCAGATTTTAGGTTGAGGGCTTTCCAGCATGTGTTCAAATCCATTTACAATAAAATAAAATAAAATAAACATAAAAGAATTCCACTTTGGATCCGGTAGATCGAAAGTTTTTACTACAGGGGATCATTCTGAGATTAGAGAGCTCCAGCTTTCATCTTTTCCCAAAGTAAATAAATAAAATAAAACTCGTGGAGAGGGATAAGTTGTTTTTTTGGGGGGGGGGGAGAGACACAGCAGGTTTTGGAAGGGTTTGTTTTTTTTGAAAACAGAAATGGACTTTATGGAAAACATGGTTTCTTCTTTGATTGTGTTCCCTGGAAATAACAAGGTCAAGGGGTCATTCCAGGAAGGGTTGCAAAGAAGCATCAACCTTTGAGCAGGTGCTTCTGTGATAACCTGTGGCATTTTCTATTGTAAGAAGAAAACGGAAACAGGGTTGGCTGTCTCCTCATTTCAGAAATGATTACAATACATCTATTATTTATCCCTGAATGGATGAACACATTTCCTCCCATTTTTAATTAAACCTGCCCCATGAACTGGAGGAAGCAAAGACTGAAAAAGAACAAGGGTGTGCTGAATGGAGGACATATTTATGGCTGTTGGTACCACCACTTACCTTATATGGAATGCTATGCATTATCTCAGGTCCCCGGCACTGTAAGCTTTAATTAAGAACCCACAGTTCACAATCTCAATGTTCGTTCAGCCAGTAGGATCAATGCAGGGGAGAGCAGCTTCATGCTTTCAATCTGTCCCAGTCACTCCGTGCTGTTTTTCCCGTGAAGGGTTTTCTGGCTCCAAGCCTCACACATTGTTTATTGTTACACATCCATTAGGCATGACGAGAAGGAAGCCTAGGAGATGCTTATCTATTTCCAAACCCAACAGAATTCCTTTATAAAGGTGAATGACTGTACTCAACACAGACCTCCCTTGTTGATCCTTCCAGACCTAATCAGCGATTCGTTTCCTTGCAAGCCTCCTTTACAGAGCGAGCCAGGAGGCACCATAACCATCCATCCATCACCTTCCATGTACCCCACCGGTGCAATATATGAAGTTGGACAAGTTCTTAGCTGGAGAACCACAATATAACAGAAGAAGGGGATAACAGAGTTGGGAGCCATCTTAGAGGTCTTTTAGTCCAACCCACTGCTCAAGCAAGTGAGGCCCGATACCATTCCAGACAAATTGGACAAAATTCTTCAATCTCCTCCTCCTCTTCTTCTTTCTCTTCCTCTTCCCCTTCCCCTCTTCCTCCTCCTCTTTCTTCTTCTTCTCTCTCTCTTCTTCCCTCCTTCCCTCTTTTTCTCTTCTCTCTCTCCTTCCCTCACTTGCTCCCTCTCTCTGTCTTCTTCTTCTTCTTCTTCTTCTTCTTCTTCTTCTTCTTCTTCTTCTTCTTCTTCTTCTTCTTCTTCTTCTTCTTCTCCTTCTCCTTCTCCTTCTCCTTCTCCTTCTCCTTCCTCCTCCTCCTCCTCCTCCTCCTCCTCCTCCTCCTCCTCCTCCTCCTCCTCCTCCTCCTCCTCTTCTTCTTCTTCTTCTTCTTCTTCTTCTTCTTCTTCTTCTTCTTCTTCTTCTTCTTCTTCTTCTTCTTCTTCTTTCTTCCTCCTCCTCCTCCTCCACCTCCTCCTCTTCCTCCTTCTTCCTCCTCCTCCACCTTCTTCTTCTTCTTCTTCTTCTTCCTCCTCCTCTTTCCTCCTCCTCCTCCTTCCTCCTCCTCCTCCTCCTCCTCCTCTTCTTCTTCTTCTTCTTCTTCTTCTTCTTCTTCTTCTTCTTCTCCTTCTCCTTCTCCTTCTCCTTCTCCTTCTCCTTCTCCTTCTCCTTCTCCTTCTCCTTTCCTCCTCCTCCTCCTCCTCCTCCTCCTCCTCCTCCTCCTCCTCCTCCTCCTCCTCCTCCTCTTCTTCTTCTTCTTCTTCTTCTTCTTCTTCTTCTTCTTCTTCTTCTTCTTCTTCTTCTTCTTCTTCTTTCTTCCTCCTCCTCCTCCTCCACCTCCTCCTCTTCCTCCTTCTTCCTCCTCCTCCACCTTCTTCTTCTTCTTCCTCCTCCTCCTCCTCTTTCCTCCTCCTCCTCCTTCCTCCTCCTCCTCCTTCCTCCTCCTCCTCCTCCTTTGCCACTGATGCAACTCTCTTGAACTACCTTTAATGGAACCCCCTAGATTTTTCAAAAAATATTTTTTTTATTATTTACATATACATAGGTATATTGAACACAGTGTGACCATCCTGGCATTTCCTCTGCCATGCACACCAAAATTTATGATATAAAAATAGCAGGGGTGGGATACGACAGGGTTAACTACCGGTTCGGGTTTTACAAGCTTCCCTGCCCGCTGTGCCAAGAAGCAGCCTTTGAAACAGCCCTCTTTTCTTGTTTTTTTTTAATTGCAGCTGTGCCTCGCACGGCAGCTGAAGATGAAAAATCAGGAAATAAAGATCAGGTAAGACCCCAGGTGGACGGGTGGGCAAAAACATCAGCAGATATAGAACCGGTTCTATGTCTGCTGCTTTTCAGAGCTACCGGTTCTACAGAGGTGGACAGAACCGGTAGAAACCCACCCCTGGAAAAAAAGGCATAGATATGAGTAGATGCCTCTGTCAGTGAAAGTTTGGCTTGACCAGAGTCCTCCATTCTTCAGCTGATCCCTGTATATATGAACATGGATACCTCAAAGTAAGCCTAGGAGAGCAACAATAAAAAATCTTATTAAAAACAGCCTCAGCATAGAGGCCAAAGGAAAACAAACTGGGAGAGGTGTAGAAAGAACAAATTAAAAAAAAATGGGCTTGGAAGTGGTGGGAACAATAAAGAAGAGATCAGCCCTGGCTAAAAACGAAGCAAAGACTCTCTTAAATCCAGTTCATGAATCACATCCAGGTCGATTTTTTGGCATCACAATTTGAAGTGGTCTGCCATGACTTCCTTCCAAAAGGTGACACACACACACACTTACTTTCTTGTCTAGCCTGCAAGCTTGGAATTTCCTGTTGATCTCCCATTAATAAACAATAAAACCCAAACAAACTACAATGAAGGAATTTCCACAAGGGACCAGGATAAGTAATTACTAACTTCAAGGAGATAACAAGGCACAGTTTCTTGGAAGGATGCCAACCAAGATAACTTCAGCCCAAAATAAAACACACTTTGCTTCTAGCAATTCTGTGTTTTAACTGTCTCTCTTATATACTATTCTCCCCAGCTGCAACCAATGAGGGAGATCATGGCCGCTTCCTCTCTCTTAAGCCAAGTTGTTTCCTTCTTGGTTCCTCCCTGCGTGTCATAGGATGAAGAGGGGATGAGCCTGATTCTTCCTCTGACTGCCCAGCTGGCCTCTGCCCTTCCCCAGCCTCCTCTACAACCTCCGGAGCCACACCTCCATTTCCTGTTGGCTGTTCCTCCTCTCCCTCAGAGTCGCATGATAGTTAGCCGGTAGTACTGCAGGCAAGACAAGAAACAATGGGTGGAAATTAAACAAGGAAAGAAGCAACCTAGAACTAAGAAGGAATTTCCTAATAGTGAGAACAATTAACTAGTGGAACAGCTTGCCTTCCGAGGTTGTGAGTGCTCTATCACCAGAGTCTTGTAAACAGAGACTGGACAGTCTAGAATGTTATATTGTCTCCTGCTTGTTCAGAAGGTTGGACTAGATGGCCTCCAAGATACTTTCCATCTTTGTTATCTTGTTACTGCATTCTAACTGCTGAAATGCTATTCCAAAATGTAGGTGCTAGAATTCCTATTTGGCATGGCACATTCAATGGGGACATCACATTGGAGAAACCTTCTTAGAAAATAAAATATTAACCTCCTGCTTCAGGTTGTAGGCTTTGAAATTAAGGTAGTTAAATTTTAAACCCAGTACAAGAATGAACCACCATGATAACAATCTCATGGTAATATCATACCAGGAGCTCCAAGTAGGGTGTTTCAAAAGGCCTTTATGTCCAGCTCCAATTTTGTCCCATAATAGAGTTGGTCCTGAATGTTATTTTTCGTTTCTGCATTGCTCTTTGACTTCTTCTCTTCAAAAGGCTGGAAGAAATGTGTTGTCTTCCTCTTTTTTAAAGAAGAGATTCGGCAGCCATTTGTCCAGAATGATATAGGGTTTCCTGCCTGAGCAGGGAGGTTGACTGGATGACCTCCCAAGGTCCCTTCCAATTCTGTTATTCTTCTTTGGACAGGTTCCCAAGACTCAGGTTAGGATACGAGAAGATGAGGCAAAGCAGAGTCATATTTGGGAAGCTGGGCTGTTTCCCCTTTTCAGGAAAGATGGGTGTTGGTTGTGTAAGCTGGGACCAGTTCCCTTGTGTTCTTTGGCTGCAAGGAGTAGGGAATGTGTGCAAACCTGCAACTGTAGTCTGTACTATTCCTCCCCCTACTCCACAAGGCTGTATTTCGAAAAACGAAAACACAGCTGGAGCAGGTGCATCTTTCACCTGATTGGAGCTTATCTGCTGACTTTGGCACTAGGGAGAAAAATTGATTTCTGACAAGACAGGTTTGCTGCTTTGCCTCTCCTCCATTCCAGAAGCAAGGGTCTGAAATTTGTCTGGATTTTTGAGCCAAGGGTATTTGTGCCAGTTAAAGAGGCAGAAAAGGGGAAGTATAAGAAACAGAATAGAATAGAATTCTTTATTGGCCAAGTGTGATTGGACACACAAGGGATTTGTCTTGGTGCAAATGCTCTCAGTATACATAAATTCATTCATCATTCATTCATCAAGAATCATCAGGTACAACACTTAATGAGAGTCATAGGGTACAATAAGCAATCAAATCATACTTGGAAACAATCAATAAAAATGGTGAGGATACAAGCAACAAAGTTACAGTCATACAGTCACAAATGGCAGGGGATGGGTGATAAGGAGTGATGAGAAAATGAATAGTAATAGTAGTGCAGACTTTGTAATTGGTTGGACAGTGTTGAGGGAATTATTTATTTAGCAGAGTGATGGTGTTTGGGGGAAAAATGTTCCATCTGAGCCCCATGCAGCAAAACCACAGCTGAAAAGTTCTTCTAACAGTGGTGGGATTCCATTTTTTTTATTAACAGTTCTGTGGGCATGGCTTGGTGGGTGTGGCAGGGGAAGGATACTGCAAAATCCCCATTCCCTCCCCACCCCACTAACCTGCTTTCCAGCTCCATTCTCCTGTGCGGAGCAACCAAAGAAAACCCAGCCAATCAGCTGGGACTCGGGAGGCAGAGAAGAGATGGAGTTGGTGGGGCCAGTCAAAGGTGGGATTTGTCAGTTCTCCAAACTACTCAAAATTTCTGCTACCAGCCAGAATACCACCTCTATCTTCTAAGCAATAGCTTGCAAAGAAAGAAACAGAAGCATTCCTGCATTTTGGCAGTGCTGAATAATAATAATAATAATAATAATAATAATAATAATAATAATAATAATAATAATAATAATAATAATAATAATAATAATGATGATGTAAGCCATACAGAGTCACCTCACAGTGAGATGGACAGCAAACTGATTTAATAAACAGTATTTTTTGATGTTCAGAGCCAGTTTGGTCTAGTAGTTAAGGCACCAGGCTAGAAAGCAGTAGATGTGCCATGCCAAATAGTGAATTCTAGTCCTGTCTTGGTCATCAGCTATTTGAGCTTCACATCTGGCTGAAGAACAATGTAATAGGTAGGAGGGATAAATACCATAGCAAAGATTAGGAAGGGGGTAAAATGGTGCCGACAGGACAGATTTTTGGCCATGTATGTGTCAAGTGTATGTATTGCTGTTCCTTGAGAAATAATCCAAATCCTCCCCTTTTAATGAAAAAACTCTGGACACAACTACAATCGCTGCCCTCTTCCTAAACACCAAGAATCAGAACATGTTCTCCTACGCAGTAATGGATTCTGAATGTTCTTCATTTCAGGAACCTTTTGTTACTGTATTAATGGTTTGAATATGTTTTATTGGATGGGGGGGATTCAATCCTTAAACTCAACCACAAAAACACAAGATAAAGGCCAAAGGGCTCTCCACATGGGCCAGTCTTGAAAGCGTAGTTGCATGCTGGGCTGTTACAGGAATCATGGTGTGTTGGATGATCTGGTTATCAGCTGCTTCCCCAATATGATGCAAGTGTATATAACAACAGAGTTGGAAGGGACCTTGGAGGTCTTCTAGTCCAGCCCCCTGCTTAAGCAGGAGGCCCTAGACCATTGGTGGCTAACCTTTTTGGACTCTTGTGCCAATATTGTGCACATACTTACACACTCACACTCGCGTGCTAGCACCCAGAAGGCAATGCGCCCCCCCACCCCCTATGCACATGCACGCAATTCCCCCTCCCCACTTGCTGGCCCCTTACCTGCCTTGCACCTCACAGCAGATTTTCGGCCAGTTTGAGGCCTTTTTCGGCCTCCCAAAGGTCTGGGGAAGGCTTCTGCAGGCTTCTGTAGGTTTAGCAGGCTGAAAACTAGCCCCATTTCGTCACTTCCAGTATTTTCGGTAAAACAGGAAGTGATGAAATGGGGCTAGTTTTCGGCCTGCAGAAGCCTGCAGAATCCTTCCTCAAGCCTTTGGGAGGCCGAAAAAGGCCTCAAACCGGCTGAAAATCAGCTCTCACGTGTGTGTATGCGCAGTGAGGTACATTTGCCTGCAGCTCACGTGCCAGCACAAATGGCTCTGCGTGTCACCTGTGGTATGCATGTCATAGGTTCGCCATCACAGCCCTAGACCATTTCAGACAAGTAACTGTCCAGTCTCTTCTTAAAAACCTCCAGTGATGAAGCACTCATAACTTCTGGAGAATAGCTGTTCCATCAATTAATTGATCAGGGTTTATAGAATAACAGAGTTGGAAGGAACCTTGGAGTTCTTCTAGTTGTTAGTTGTAATCTTTAAAGTCTTAAATGATGTTGACAGGAGTGCAGAAAGTGTCTTTTGAATGTGGATTATAAGATCTTTTTTTGCAACCCCAAGTGCCCCTAAATCAGGGGTCGCCAAACTTGAGAACTTTAAGACTTGTGGACTTCAACTTCCAGAATTCCTCAGCCAGTAAAGCAAAGCTGCCTGAGGAATTCTGGGAGTTGAAGTCCACAAGTCTTACAATTGCAAAGTTTGGAGACCTCTGCCCTAAATGGATGGGGCAAATGTTTGGCCTGGGAGGGACTTTTTCCCCATTTTTAATTTTTTTTTTAAAAAAAACAGTGGATTTTAGAGATGAATTGCCTTAGTCTAAGGATGTCTGGTGAGGATGTGAATTTGGATAATCTTTCTATATAGCTGGGGCTCCTGCAGGAACTGAGATTTCTTCCACATTTGTCTGAACAAGAGCAAAGGGGAGACAAAGCACAGAGCTCCACTTTCCTCTCCCCTAGCATGCAAGAAAGAATTTTAAATGTAAATTACAGGCTGCATAATCACTGCAAAGAAGAGGGTTTATGTTGTAATTTATGTCAGATTATATAAATATTCTGATTGTTTTAGAAGCTAGAGAGAAAATGATTTTTTTCCAAAGAAGCACTTTAGCAAAATGATTTTTAAAAGGAGCAGAAGCTGAAGGAAATGGGAGAAGGACATTTCTTAGGAAATCAATACTGCGCTCACTTGGCAGCTACCAGTCCATCCCAACTTGCCAAGAACAAGAGACACACTGCCTAAACCTGACTCCTTTTTGTCTAAAACAGTGTCTCAACCTTGACCATTTTAAGATGGATGGACTCCAACTCCCAGAATTCCCCAGCCATCATGCTGGCTTCCATCTAACTTGCTTCATTATTGCAAAATATAACCGGCTTTTGGAAGCCTGCTTGAAATACTTTTCTCACCGATACAACTCTTATACTAAAGAGATCTTGAATTTCTTTCTCACTCACTCCTATCTTGATGGTTCTATAGTAGCTGTTAGATATTTTTTTCAGGGCCACTTCTGTACTTCTCTACATGGTGTGACTTGCTCCCTTATTGTCACTTTAGAATGGGTGGGAAATTCTTTTACAGAGTGAAAATCTGCAAGATTTTCAAAAGGAGCATGCATTTCAGAATTAGAAAGAACCAGTAAAATTCTTCCTCAGTACCACATTAAGGATCATTATGTAGGAAGAAAAATCCAGGTCCGTTTCCAAGCCAGGAATAAAATGGAGGCTGCTTAAGAAAGAAAGTTTATTGATGAGCAGAATCAGCAATGGCATGTGGTTCTGGGACAGCTAACAAATTTGCTTGATGAGTGCAAGGATTTTTATACAGTTTCTGAAATGCTGCAGGGGATTGTGCAAAGTAGTGTGAGCTCTGTGTCTTTTGCAATTCTAATGGTGGTGGGTTAGTCCTATTATGTCCCAAAGGTCACATCCTGTTATTAGAATTTGGGTGGAGGGAGATGTAAATTTTAATCCCATCAGCTGAAAATGTTTTGTTTATGAATAGGCTGGCCCAGGCTTTCTTAAAGCGCACAAAATATCCATCTGTAAAGACTTCAGGCATCTGCTGGAGGCTGTTAAGAAAGACTGGAGCTGCTTTCTGCCTTTAAGAACATGTTTCTCCATTTCTCCTTTGGGGAACTATACTATTCTGCCTCTTTTAATATTCCCCCAAATATTTCATTCTCTAGGAGGTGAGAGGGGTGTGTGATTACATTTGGAACATCTTTAATTCATTGATTATCAGCCCCAGAAGTGCATAGCACTGATTCTGCAGACCATGCACAGTTGCAAATTGATTTCCAAGTATAATTTAGCAAGCAGGTGTTGACTTATAAACTCTTCATGGTTTCAATGGCTACCTGTTCCAACCAGAATTGGCCTAACCCTTTAACAAAAATAATTCTTTGGTTCACCCATATCCAAGAGGCCAAAAATAGATGATGCTAATTTTTCTACCATGAAGGTGATTCTCTTAATGAAGATCAGTCTGGCTGCTTTTTTGTTGTTCTTCAAGATGTTATCAAAGATAGTGTTATTTCAGAAGGCATTCTCCTAGTTGAAAAACCGAATCACCTTTCTTTTCTTTTTTCCCCTTTTTGCTTTCTGGTTTATTATTGTTTTCTATTATCTTTTTGTCATGCCAAGAATGTTTTTTACATTATATATACTATGGAAGATGCTGAGAAAGCATAAGATTGTGTCAGAGTAGAGTCAAATCTATATATATAAAAGCGAAATACCACTCATGCATGGTCACAAAATCTCCAGAACTGTCAAGCCTACAAAGTTGAAATTTGGCACCTATGTTCCTCTTGGCTTCTAGGTGCTCACTAAGAAAGAATTTTTTGAAATGACCATCAGAGCATTCATATTTCATATATTATTATTATTATTAACACGCTCTGATGCTAAGGAGTTCTACTCCCTTTCCCCATCTGAAAAGAAATCTGTTCCAAATGCAAAAACACAAACGGAGGAGACTAGAGGAGTTTCAGTTTCAGTTTCACAGCAGCAGCCACCTTGAGTACAGAACAGTTGAACTAAACCACGCCCAGGCTCCTTGCTGTTTCCTTCTTGCTCACACAGCAAATACAGCTTCACTTTCTAAACAGCCCTCAACTCTCTCACACACTGACAGGACGCTAGCCAGATGAATACCGATGGATGCTGGTGGGCAGAGGCACACTTTTCCCCCCTTATTTTCCTTCCCAAAAACTAAGCCCGATCATGTAGTTTTGTAGCGAAGCATGGGTACAGAGCTAGTAAATAAATAAACCTGCAAATTGTAGACTCTCCTTTCTTAAACTATGAACATCTTCCAGATACACCCAGAATCCATTCTCCTGGAATGGGGACATTGGCCCCCTCATTGTACTTGGAGAAGAAGTTTTATGTGAAGGGCCCTCTTGGTATTTTTTTTTGGTCCTGTTTCTTTACTCTTTCACGTGTGAAGATTTTAAGCACTGATAGAAAAAGCCACCTTGGGAAACAGGCTTGACGTTTGGCAGGCCTCTGTTTGCAATCATTTAAAAAAAAAAAAAAAAAAGCCACAGCCAGGAGAGTCCACTCACATGCACAATGTACGCAGAAACACCCACCAGCTGAGAAGATCTCCTTTCGGGTTGCGAGATGAAATCTCCCTCAGGCTGCATCGCTGGTGCTTTCAAGAATACAGCTCCTCTTCCTGTCATAGTTGTTTTAACTTGTCAGTTGGTTTTCTCCTCCCCGTACAAAGCGGGGATCTGGATTTAATCACCCTTACAGCCCAAGCGTGTTTTAGTTTTTGGAAGGTTGTTTTGGCACAGATGAGGCAGTCCACTGAATAAGTTTCGTGAAATGGATCGGCGAATGTCTCCGTTCCCTTGATTTTGTTCCCATTCCAAGGCCTCTTATTAACTTGGTATAAATATACACAAAACAAGGACTTCTATAGGGTAGCAGGGCCATGCCTTCAGCATTCAGACTGCCTATCCATTCACCCCCTGTTCCAACCCATTTCTGGAAAGGGAAAATGAGTGAGGAATGATTAAGATGGATGGTAAGCTGCAGATCTTTTGCTCCACGTTAAAATAACCTTTCCACATTAGAATGGCCCGCTTTCTTTTTCATTCAATCTGACATTCCAAACTAAAGTGTCTGGCTTGGATCAGGCCAAGATTGTCACTCTTCCAACAACTGCTAGATGGTTCTGGAAGCTGGCAAGGATTTTATGGAGGTAATCCCCGCTGAATGTTAGTTGGAAGGGATCTTGGGGATCTTCTAGTCCTTGCTTATAAATGGAGACCGAGTGGAGCAAGTGGCCAGTGTTAAGTTTCTGGGTGTTACCACAAAAGAGAACCCGACCTGGGGTGCTCACATTGCAGTACTGGTCAAAAGGGCCCAGCAGAGATTATACTATCTCAGGAAACAACTGAATGAAAAACTACTGGTGACTGCTGCACCTTAGAGAGCATTTTAACTTACTGCACCTCTGTATGGTTTGCCAATTGCACAGTGGCAGATAGGAAAGCGCTCCGGAGGGTTAACATCATTGCCCAAAGGATCATTGGCTGCCCTCTCCCCTCTTTGGAAGAGCTTTATAGCTCCTTAAGAAAGTCCAAAACATTCTCAAAGATCCATCTCATCCTGGGAAACCATTTTTTTTTAAACTATTACCATCTGGCAGACGGTGCAGGATAATAAAACCAAGGACAAGTAGACTGAAAAACAGCTTCTATCCTAGGGCAGTAGCTCTTTTGAATTCTACTATATAGTGCAATATGAAATATCAGGGGTTTTCAATTCAATGTATAGAATGCATTGTGTGTGTTTGTGTTTATTTTCGTGGTGATAATGTACACTGAAGATGGTATTTAATTTTGTTGTATGAGGTGCAATGAAAATAAAATAAAATAAAGTAAACTAACTAAACTAAACTAAACTACATATAAAATCCTTCCAGCCATTAAGATGCACAGTGCCAATCCAGTATATATTCAGTTCTCGGTTCAATGTGTGGAGGGTGAAGGACGTGTGTTTGTGTTTATTTTCATGGTCATGATGTGCACTGAAGATGGTGTTTGATTTCGTTGTACGAGGTGCAATGACAATAAAGTAAACTATACTAAACTACCTCCTGCTTAAGCAGGAGGCCCTATGCCATTCTGGACAAATGCTGTCCAATCTCTTCTTAAAAGTATAGATTAGGCCAAGGGTCCCCAACCACCGGGCCCCGGACTGGTACCGGTCCATGGATCATTTTCTACCGGGCTGCCGGTTTGCTGGGCGCCGCCATCTTGTTTCAACAAGAAAGTGCTTCCAGGTGAGCTTTTCTGGTTGGAAAGCGGCGTTTGGGTCCCGAAGGAATCCTCGCACCTTAGTTTCATCGAAGGGGGTGGTGGCTTTGAACAAAGAGACGTCCCAATGGCAGAGGAGATTAAGAAAGCACAAAAAAGGTACAAAGGAGGAGTTGAAGGTGGCGGGGAGAAGCAGGGGACGGCTGGCTGGCTGGTCGCTCGGCTCGCCTTGCCTTGTCATGTGTGCTGATGCCGATACCGGGCCGCGGATCATTTTGTGATGCCGGTACCGGGCCGTGGCACAGAAAAGGTTGGGGGCCACTGGATTAGGCCAAACCTGGCTCAAAAGCAGTGTCTGTGAGAGGGACCTTGGAGTCCTAGTGAACAATCACATAAATATGAGGCAGCAGCCAAAAAAGCTTATACAATCCTTGGTTGTATTAACAGAGGCATAGAATCAAAATCACATGAAGTAGTAGTATTTATAAAGACCACATCCAGGTTTGGTCACCACATTACAAAAAAGATGTTGAAACTTTGGAAAAAGTGCAAAGAGGAGCAACAAAGATGATTAAAGGCCTGGAGACTAGAACATATTGAAGAAAGGTTGCAGGATTTGGGTTTGGCTAATCAAAAGAAAAGAAGAATCAGGGGTGACAAGATAGCAGTATTCCAGTATTTGAGGGGCTGCCACAAAGAAGAGGGGGTCAAATTCTCCAAAGCACCAGAGGGCAAGATTAGAAACAATGGATGGAAACTAATCAAGGAGAGGAGCAACCTGGAATTAAGGAGAAACGCCCTAACAGTGAAGACAATTAACCAGTGGAACAGCTTGCCACCAGAAATCGTGGGTGCTCCATCACTGGAGGTTTTTAAGAAGGGACTAGACAGTCACTTGTCTGAAATAGTATAGGTTCTCCTGCTTGAGCAGGGGGCTGGACTAGAAGACCTCCAAGGTCCCTTCCAGCTCTATTCTGGTTGAAAAAACATCCAGTGATGGAGCACCCACAACTCCTGGAAGTGAGTTGTTCCACTGATTAATTGTTGTCACTAATTCTTAATTCTACGTTGGATCCCTCTTTAATGATCTTCTGCCCATTAATTTTTTTTCTTGCCTTCAGGTGCTTTGGAAAACAGATTGATCCTCTCTTCTCTGTGACAGCCCTTCAAGTACTGGAAGGCAGCTTTCATGTCACCCTAATCCTTTTCTTCCTTAGATTATACCCATTTTTGACAATCATTTATCATATGGTTTAGACAACACAGTATCAACAGTAGAGACCTTCAAGTTTCTAGGTTCTACTATATCATATGAGCTAAAATGGACACCTAACATCAAAAATGTCATCAAAAAAGCACAACAAAGAATGTTCTTTCTGGGCCAACTCAGGAAGCTCAAACTGCCCAAGGAGCTGCTGATACTACAGAGGAATGATTGAGTCTGTCATCTGCACCTCTATAACTGTCTGGTTTGCTTCTGCAACTCAACAGGACGGACACAGACTCCAGAGAGTAATTAGACTGCAGAAAAAACAATCGCTACCAACCTGCCTTCCATGGAGGACCTGTATAAACTGCACAAAATATTTACAGACCCCTCACATCCTGGACATAAACTGTTTCAACCCCTTCCCTCAAAACGATGCTATAGAGCACTGCACACCAGAACAACTAGACACAAGGACAGGTTTTTCCCCAATGCCATCCTTCTGCTAAACAAATAATTCCCTCAACCCTGTCCAACTATTTACAAAGTCTGTACTACTATTACTATTAATCTTCTCATCACTCCTTATCACCCATCCCCTCCCACTTGGGACTGTATGACTTTGTTGCTTGTTTCCTTACGATTTATATTGACTGTTTCCTAGTATGATTTGATTGCTTATTGTACCTTATGACTATTATTAAGTGTTGTACCTGATAATTCTTGACTCTTGATGAATGTATCTTTTATTTTATGCATACTGAGAGTATTTACACCAAGACAAATTCCTTGTGTGTCCAATCACACTTGGGCAATAAAGAATTCTATTCTATCTTTTGCCTCCTTTTGCTCCCTATAATCATCTTTGTTTCTCTGCACTCTTTCTAACATACCTTCCTGTACTGACGTATCTTCCTTTCTGGACTGGATTATGAGTAATTTTGTCTCCTAATCTTACTCATAGAATCTCTATGAGGTTTTGCAGTAGCTTATGGATGTTCAAAATCTAATTTTGAATTGCACAGACCACGTCTCTCTTTGCATTTACCTTTCCCTAATGTTTTTGTATGTATTGTTGGGACAGTATCCTCTCTGTAGTCCCAAGTGGCTATTTTTGCAAAGAATCTTTGTGCTGAGAAATATTTCCAAGTCCATGAATATTGTGTCCGTTTTTGTCAAATTACTTCCTATTTTTCTGGAAATAAAACCCCATGATTTGTTTTGCAGACACACTTATAATTATCCTTGCCTGCTTAAATTTGGAAAATTGTTTCTAAATGATTTTGTTACTGTTTAGTAGCCAGTTCCAGGTTTTAAGATCATTTAATTAAATGAAATTATTTGCATGTTTATATTCTCTTTACTGTATTGAAAATAAAATTAAATAAAAAAATTAAATATAAATCTTTATGAAACCCAATTAAAGTCCTGGCTTTCATTCCATCTCTCGGTCTCCTCGCTCCTCTCTTCCTCTCACCCACTCTGTCTCTTAAGTTCTCTCTACCTCACACACATACTCTCCCTCTTTCTCTCCCTCCCTCTCACAGGCAATTGTATCTATTACTGTGAAGAACTGTGCCAATTCAGTCCTTTTCTTTTGACTAAGAAGCTAAGAATGCACAAATATGGCTTTGGGTTAGTTTTCAATGTATTCAATTATTCTGTCTCTCTTTCTGCGTCTGCTTTTTAAAAAAATCAAAATAAGGTGGTTGAGGTGTTTCACTCATAAACATTACAGTTCAAAGTCAATCTCTAGTTGTACTGTGCAGGAAAGAAAACCAATTCATATTTCCCCCTGCTCATTCTCATTTTGTTTGACTTCTTTGATCCTGCCGCTTCCCATCACTTACCAAGGTGCAAGTGAATTATCTCCATGATAATTTAATGGAAAAAGCATTTCAGCTTTCCAAAATAAGCTTTCCAGAATAAGCTTTCCAGAATAAGGAAAGCTTATTCTGGAAAGCTGAAATGCTTTTTCCATTAAATTATCATGGAGATAATTCACTTGCACCTTGGTAAGTGATGGGAAGCGGCAGGATCAAAGAAGTCAAAATGGCAGCCAAGGGTATGGAGTTAAAGACCCAACACTCTGTACTGGCATGTGACACCATTACATGACCTGCTGGTACCCTCGATGGAGTAGCCAAACCACTGTGTGAATGCTCATCTTTATCCCAGATTCTCTCCCGCTATCTCTCCCATTCTCCCACAAGAACAACCAAGATGATTAGGGAACTGGAGGCTAAAACATATGAAGAACGGTTGCAGGAACTGGATATGTCTAGTCTAGTGAAAAGGAGGATTAGGAGAGACATGATAGCATCTTCCAATATTTGAGGGGTGCCCCAGAGAGGAGGAGGTCAAGCTATTTTCCAAAGCACCCAAAGTCCAGACAAGGAATAATAGATGGAAACTGGTCAAGGAGAGAAGCAACTTAGAACTCAGGAGGAATTTCCTGACAGTTAGAACAATTAATCAGTGGACCAACTTGCCTCCAGATGTTGTGAATGCTCCAACACTGGAAGTTTAAAAAAAAATGCTGGAAAACTGTTTGTCTGAAGTGGTGTAGGGTTTCCTGCCTAAGCAGGGGGTTGGACTAGAAGACCTCCAAAGTCCCTTCCAATTCTGTTATTCTATCTATAACCTCTATAGCTGCCCATCATACCTATCATCCGGGACATCAGCTCTTTGAACTATTACCATCGAGAAGGAGATTTAGGGTATTAAGAACAAGGACGACCAGATTTAAGAACAGTTTTTATCCAAGTGCAGTTTTGAGTTTGAATGCAGGGTCATAAGATTTATGTGGAAGTGAATGGCTGAGAGTAATGGGGTTTTACATTTTTAAATTGCATAGAGATTATTGTATGGTTGGTTGTGTTTAGTTTTAATTTAATTTTTTTTTTCTTTTAGTGGTGTTTGTCCAGTTTTACTTGTGGAAGAGCACCTCATTTCGTTGCACCCGCTTGCGAGTGTAATGACAAATAAACTCTTATGTCTTATGTCTTATAAATCTCATGGGAAGACGTTCAAAACAACCCAATGTTTCAAACAGCTTCTTCTATTTTAAGGAAGGAGAGTGATGTGTAACAGGAACTCTTTCCAACTCTTGTCATCGCCATGGACCTAAAGGTAACTTTAAAAAAAAATTGTGGGCACTGCATCACTGAAGGTTTTTAAGAAGAGACTAGACATCCATTTATCCGAAATAGTACAGGTTCTCCTGCTTGAGCAGGGGGCTGGACTAGAAGACCTCCAAGGTCCCTTCAATTCAATTCTATTCTATTCTACTCTACTCTACTCTACTCTACTCTACTCTACTCTACTCTACTCTACTCTACTCTACTCTATCCTATTCCATTCTAAAAACCACCAAGAAAAATTTGAAAGAAACTCTCGTGCTCCCTGAAACTAACAGAGAGTTCAGAATCACAGAGTTATAAGGGATCTTAGAGATCTTCTAGTCCATCCTCCCGCTCAAACAGTGTGATGACCCGGGGCATGACACAAAAATAACCATGATACAAAAATAGAAGAAAGTCCCTTTAATGCCTCCAACTTGGCCCCAAAGTCCAATTATCTTGGATATCAAACTCTTAAGAAAACAGTTTACGGAGGGAGTAAATGCAGTCCGCCCCCAAAGTAAAGTTAATTTGAAATAAAAAACTCAACACAAACCACACTGAAGGAATTACTATAGGCAGGCAAGGATGATTAATTGCAGACTTCTACCAGATAATGCAGCAATCACAGTTGGGAGGAAGCCAAAACACAGATAAGCTCCGAGAAGAATGCATGCTTTGCTTCCAGCACCTTTGCTCCAAGCAATTTGTCCTTTTAAACAGTCCTCACAGCTGCACCCCGTGAAGGGGATCAGGGCTCCTTCCTCCCCCGTAGACCACACCACTCATGTCTCTCCCTTATCCGCTCCTCCCTGTGTGCCCTAGGATGAAGAGGGGAGGTGTTTGGGTCTTCCTCTGAATACCCACCAGGCCTATGCCCTTCCCCAGTTTCCTCCACAACCACTGCAGCATCCCACTCCCTGTCAGCTGTTTCATCTCTCCCTCGGAGTCAGACTCCAACTGGGGCATGACAATCAGGAGATTCCCTGTATCATTCCAGACAAATAACTCTCCAGCTGTTTCTTCAAACCCTCCAGTAATGGTGCACCTACAACTTCCAGAGGCAAGCTGTTCTATGGATTAATTGTTAGAAAGAGAATGTCTAACGAGAGAATTGTTAGAAAGAGGCAGATTTAGCCCAATGTTAGACTCAGAGTCTGTTCAGAGATTCAAAAATACTTAAGATGGATTCCTATCTTCCCCCCAAAGCAAACTGGATGCAGTAAGTAGAATCAGGTGGTTGCCAAGCCTTTCCTAGTCTTGCAAAGGCCTGGCTGATCCAGTGACTTTCTGTCACTTCAGAGATTGCAACAGATAACAATATACAACGAATGCAGCAGATTTGAAGAACATGCCAGGAATGGAGCAGTCGCCTGAGGAGAGATATTGAGACAAGAAGCCAGCCAAGGGGATTTATTCCCTCTTGAAATCCTTCGGTTACCAGAGATCTTTTGCCAAACATTACTTTTGGCTTTGTTCACTATCTCAGTTTTCCAACTTTTTAATTAATTCGTTAAATATTGTCAAGCCCTTCCAGCCTTGACGCTGTGTATTCTCTCTCATGCTTATATTACCCCTTCTGGGCTGGTCCTGCCAAACAGCCAAAAACTCAGCTCAGCTCTCAAAATTCTAAGTATGGGTCAAAAGCTGATTGAACAGCCAGGAGTTCAATTCCTTCCATCCTGACCATCTCAAGGTTGACTCAGCCTTCCATCCTTCTGAGGTGGGTAAAAGGAGGACCCAGATTGTTGGGGGCAAGAGGCCGACTCTGTAAACCGCTTAGAGAGGGGGCTGAAAAGCATGGTGAAGCCAGTGGTGGGATTCAACGTTTTTTACTACTGGTTCTGTGGGCGTGGCTTGGTGGGCGTGGCAGGGGGAGGATACTGCAAAATCCCCCTCCCCTCCCCACCCCAACAACCCGCTTTCCAGCTCCATTCTCCTGTGCAGGGCAACAAAAGAAGACCCAGCCAATCAGCTGGGACTTGGGAGGCAAAGAATAGATGGGGGCGGAGCCAATCAGGGATGGTATTCCAAATTACTCAAAATTTCTGCTATCGGTTCTCCAAAACTGGTCAGAACCTGCCGAATACTGGGTGAAGCGGTATATAAACCTAAGTGCTCCTGCTATTCACTTTGGGATCAAATCTTGTTTTTAAACAGGGCACAACTGGGACAGATTTATATCTGACAACAACTAATGATTGGAGTCCAAGTTCACACTTACTATTAGCCTAAATTGTTACATCTTTTTTTAAAATAAAGTTTTATTGAGTTTTAACAAAACAAATAAAACATCTTATTTGAGTACAGCATGGTTCCGGGTTATCACATTTCCATACAGACACAATTTCATATGCATATTCATCATGTGTTCAACTTCATATCTTATTACTCTTTTTCCAACTTCTCACTATTTCTCTCTTTACTTCTCTTAATTTTCTTTTATGGTTATCTCATTTTCTTCTTATTAAATTGTATTTCTTTTACCTAAATTTCTATATCTTTTTATTCCTTATACTTTATTCCTTATACTTTATTCCTTATACTTATACTTTTGTCTATCTTGTTTACAATTTCATATGTTCTCTTCCAACATTCTTAAAAGGCAAAATTCCCCCTATGATTGCCAATTGGAGTGTAACACCTTTAAGTCTTATTGTTATTCTCATATTAACTCTCATTAAACATTAAATTTGTGCATTCTAAAATTATAACATTCAAATTTCTAATATCTATTTTATATCACGTAAATCTCATCTCTGCTTGGTACTTCCCCTTGAAAATGTAAAAAGAAAAATTCTAAAAACAGCAAAAACAATATATATGTAACACCTTTAAGTCTTATTGTTATTCTCATATGAAATCTCATTAAACATTAAATTTATGCATTCTAAAATTATAACATTCAAATTTCTAATATCTATTTTATATCACGTAAATCTCATCTCTGCTTGGTACTTCCCCTTGAAAATGTAAAAAGAAAAATTCTAAAAACAGCAAAAACAATATATATGTAACACCTTTAAGTCTTATTGTTATTCTCATATGAAATCTCATTAAACATTAAATTTGTGCATTCTAAAATTATAACATTCAAATTTCTAATATCTATTTTATATCACGTAAATCTCATCTCTGCTTGGTACTTCCCCTTGAAAATGTAAAAAGAAAAATTCTAAAAACAGCAAAAACAATATATATGTAACACCTTTAAGTCTTATTGTTATTCTCATATGAAATCTCATTAAACATTAAATTTGTGCATTCTAAAATTATAACATTCAAATTTCTAATATCTATTTTATATCACGTAAATCTCATCATTCAGACTCTGCTTGGTACTTCCCCTTGAAAATGTAAAAAGAAAAATTCTAAAAACAGCAAAAACAATATATATATATATAAACATTAGTAAACAAAATAGTTATTCAAACTCATTCTAGTACTGGCATGAACCTTGTAGATCTTTCACATTTCTTTTCAATATTTATCAATCTTTGGGAACAATTGAAATGTTTCCCTCCCTTCTTCATTATTATGTTAATTGTTAATAAGCATGCCATTGGATAGTCATACAGTTTTATCTTATAAATTATTTACTATTAATAAGCAAAATAATTATTCAAATTCATTCTAGTAACTGGTATAAATTTCCTTATAAATCTTTCACATTTCTTTTCAATATTTTATCAATCTTTAGAAACAATTACAATGTTTCCCTCCCTTCTTTATTATTGCATTAATTATAAATAAACATACCATTACATAACAATACAGTTTTATCTCATAGTTTACTTATTTCATTTCTAATTCATTACAGTATTCTACTGTCACAACACTATCTTTTGTACCTTTGCAGAATCCTCAGTTTTAACTTAATTTAGCCATTGTCTCCATGTTTTCTAGCTGAGCAAATACCTTTAATCCTAGTACGTTTCCCCTTTTTCTTTATTTCCTGCTTTTGTCCCTCATAAGTTCTTTCCTTTCTATCTTCCCCGCTTTTTTTCTCATCCCTTTTTTTACACCCCCCCTCTCTCTAATTTCCCCTTCTGTAGTTTTCTTTTCTGCTTCTCCTTGCTATTATACTTCTTTTTCAGACTATTTTTCTTTTTGGCTGTTCCCTTTGATCTCAAACTTTTAACTCCTTTCCCCCTTTTCCCTCTTTTTACCACACTTGGCATTATTTGATCATTGAAAATGGCTTCTTCTTTGTCCCACCGTTCTTCTTGCTCTTGGAGCTTTTCCTTTTGCTTTTCATAGTTCAGGATCTCCATTTCAAGAAATTCAAATACAAAGCATCTTCTTTCTGTTTTTTAAGACTCATCTTCAGTTTCTCCAGGAGTGATGCCATTTTAAACACTTTTGAACAACCACCCGATTGACTTTATGTGAAAACAGAAAAAGAAAGAAAAAACCAATGCCAAAAACTTTTTTTTAAAATCACCAAATGATTCCAGACTGTTCCTTCTTGTTTCTTTCCTTTACTTTTCCTTTCCGTGGGTTACTGTATCTTTTAATAAGATTTCAGTGACAATGTATCCTCGGGAGTCTTTTCAAAGTTTCACTGTTAATCCTCTTTATTTTTCCAGGTGGCACTCCATTTTTCCATTATTCCCAGTCCCACCCTTTTGCCTCCACTCTTCTCCTTTTTAGGGCTTTAAAAATGACCAAAAAAAATTCTTTATTCTCCTTTTGACACTCAGATTTCAGCTTAAAGTTGCCTATTTGTGTCATAGATTAACATAAATTTCTTTCCATACCATTTGTGATTGTCAATATTAAGGGTATCTTGCTTAGATGTTCTCTGTTGTTTAGCCCGGTCTGCCTGCTTTCCTCTTTGTCTTCCTCCTGCACAATCTTATCCAGTTGGGTTCTTCTTTGAGGTGGCCATTTCTGACCACCGCTGCAACCACCTTCGGGAAAGGGAGTTTAGATCAGCCAAGGAGGAGAGATGTGGCTCCCCTTCACTCGACTAGCAATCTCCCCCCTCTTCACCACCTCTATAGGGTGGCTTCAGCCCCATATCGAAAGATCAGGGCGCTCCAGCAGTGAGCATAGATAAAAACTGCGCACAAACGTGGATTTCGATCTGTTGCTGAAAAAACCCAAACCGGAAGCCCACCAAATTGTTACAGCTTTTATGATGATGCAAGCTTCTTGATGTTTTTTTCCCATCTGTATAGAAAACCTCTAAGATTCCTTCCAACTCTATGATTCTATTTTTCCTTATAATCTGGTTATATCAATGGTAATGTATTTCCCAGTGCTATTGTCTCTGCTGTCTGTACTGAGAATATAGTCAGGAAGATGCCACTGCCACATTCCCAGAAGATCATAAATCTGCCTATGTGTCCAGCTAGCCAGGTATCTCTTCGAAGCTAGCAATGATGAGGTCTGTTCCTGCTTAGTAATCATCTTTGTCAGTTTCTTGACAACCCACAAACACACTAAACCAGAGGTCCCCAAACTTGGCAACTTTAAGATTTGTGGACTTAAACTCCCAGAATTCTCCAGCCAGCTTTGGAAAATAAATTGACCTTCTCCTCTTTGTGGCAGCCCTTCAAATATTCTAACCCTGCCATCATGTCACCCTTAGTCCTTCTTTTAACTAGACTAACCACACCCAATTCCTGCAACCTTCTTTCTTCATTCCTATTCCCTTTGATATATCAGGAGCCTCTGAATTTTCAAAGAAGGATCTATGTATTTTCAAAAGCAAGAGGAATAACTTAGTCTAAGATCTTAAATAACTAGATTTAAGTTTGAACCCGCCTGCCAATCAGACCTTCATCTAAGACAGTCATGAATGAAGTTCATGTGGACTATATTATGGGCAATACTCAACTTATGATCCTGTACTTAAAGACCATTCAAAGTTACAATGGACCCTCCCCCCAAAGGTACTTATGACTCAGATATTGTCATGCCCTTGTTAGAATCAGACTGTGAGGGAGAGGAGGAACAGTCGACAGGGAGTGGAGCTGTGGCTCTGGAGGTTGTGGAGGAGGCTGGGGAAGGGCAGAGGCCGGCTGGGCAGTCAGAGGAAGAATCAGGCCCATCCTCTCTTCATCCTAGGACACACAGGGAGGAAAGGAGAAGGAAACAACTTGACTTATGAGAGAGGAAGCGGCCATGATCCCCCTCATTGGTTGCAGCTGGGGAGAATAGTATATAAGAGAGACAGTTAAAACACAGCATTGCCAGAAGCAAAGCGTGTTTTATTTTGGGCTGAAGTTATCTTGGTTGACATCCTTCCAAGAGACAGTGCCTTGTTATTTCCTTGAAGTAATTACTTATCCTGGTCCCTTGTGGAAATTCCTTCATTGTAGTTTATTTAGTTTTTTATTTCACCTCTATCTACTCATTAAGTTCAGACTGTATTGCTTTCTTTTGAAGACTATTTTTCAATAAGTTTAATCTCCAACTGAGAATTATTGAACAGTGGGGCCAAGTTGGAGGCATTAAAAGACATTTATTTACATTTTGGGTTTTGTTACACTCCGGGTCATCACAGATATGATGGTTGTATGGTCATGCAATGGACCTGCATTTACAATTGTTTGAAGCATCTTGCAGCCACATGATTGCAATTTTTTTGCCAGAAAATGGCATTTATAACTCTAGTATTGCAAACAATGGGTTAATGATTGTGATGTTTGCTTAACAATGAAGCATTTATTTTACAAACATTGCGTTCCCTTAGCGACTGGTGCAAAAAGATATCATATAAATTTGCCTTGACTTATGACTGTCATGATGTACAATGGAAACTCCACGCTCATCAATCAAGGACTGTCGGTACTGAAAAACATTCATATAACTCTTTAGTTTATTATTAAGGGAAGTCTCTTCTGCAGGTGCCATTAGATTGATCCCGAGTAACTCATTCCACCTAGGTTTCCTAGCTGACCTGTTCAGGTAAGAAAAACAACATCTGGATGGAGCCCAGAGTTCTGATGGAAGGATCATCTGACAGACAAGTTCCTTCATATATGCATCAGAAGTATGGGAAAGAAACAAAGGCTGGCCTGTCTGGAAATGGAACTTTTTCCAAAAGAGTGGCCAAAACACTGGATGAGTCAATGCTGTAATAACAAAAATGTGTACAAGGGTTGGTGAAAAGGCCCCTGCTTGTAAAAAACAAAAAAAAAGTAATAAACAGGGGAGAAATGCCGAACATAATACTTGAATTCATTCATGAATTGAACCACCTTCACTGTTCTTCTGGATATTCCATTAACTGAGCAGATGTAGGAGATTCACAAGCCTGATGGGGATCTTGACATTTCATTTTATTATCACTTTATCATCTGGGGAGTGGAGGGAGATTGCAAGGCATTGATACCACTATGTTCCAACTGTACAACTACCACCAACTCAGTTGTTAATTTTCCTTCTCTCTGAATACATAGAATTGATAAAATACATACTTACATAGGCAGATCATTGCCTTCCAAGAAGTCTTCTAAAACTGTGCATGCAACTCCCAAATCCAGTGACCCTAATGACGTGTATTAAAAACAGGAAAGACCCATGAAAATGGTGGAATGTATGGTTTCATTCTGAATTCAACCCTATTCATCATTTTATACATATACATATACATATACATATACATATACATATACATATACATATACATATACATATACATATACATATACATATACATATACATATACATATACATATACATACATATGTATGGCATTCAGCTTTGTTCGGGTATTTTCCCACGTCATTGTAGTTGTGCTTTTGAAGTTGTAGCAACGTTGCTACAACTTTAAAAGCACAACTACAATGACGTGGGAAAATACCTGAACAAAGCTGAATGCCATACATGTAAGTACCCGCAAAAACTTGAGAATATGAATATATACATATATATATATATATAAGGAACAGTTCAACAGAAAGTGACTTGTGAGTTGTCAGTACTTGAGTTGCAATGGCACTAATGCCCTTAAAAGAAGACATTTGGAAATGATTAAAGAGAACACACTCATACATTCAAAATCAGCTTCATTCCTAAGCCAAAGAGTTGAATAGCAACTGCAAAACAGGAAATGAGAGCTTAAGTTTCCCAATAGACAGATGCTCCTACAGCAGACTGACCAGGCCTTCCTGAAGGGTACATTCCAGAGGTGGTCTTCAGCAGGTTCTGACCAGTTCTGGAGAACCGGTAGTGGAAATTTTGAAGTTCAGAGAACCAGCCAATCCCACCTCTGACTGGCCCTGCCCCCATCTATTCTCCGCCTCCCAAGTCCCAGCTGATTGGCTGGGTCTCCTTTGGTTGCCCTGCACAGGAGCACGGAGCTGGAAAGCAGGTTAGTGGGGTGGGGAGGGAATGGGGATTTTGCAGTCTCCTTCCCCTGCCACACCCACCAAGCAACACCCACAGAACCGGTATTAAAAAAAAACTGAATCCCACCACTGGTAAGTTTGATCCTCCACAAAAGCTTTGTGAGAGGAGACAGCAGGTGAGAAAGTGTAAGTACTCCTGTCCTGGTTACTTGGATCTATCTAGGTTTATTTAACTCCTAGGCAGACTGTATGTCATTAGGTCTGAACACGTGTCGATCCAAACCGTTTTTTTTCCTTTTTCATTCTCCCTGTTTATGAAGATGCTGGGGGATAAATTGAGGAGGAATGGATGGCAATTACAGCATGGTTGAATTCTACTCAGATTTGACCATGGTGGTGGGACAGAGAATGCCCAAACCAGGAACGAATGTCTTCTTTTCTTGAGGGATTTTAACACATCCCAGCACAGATGTGGTTATTCACGGTGGTGCCGCAGCCAAGACAGACTTTAAGTTTCCTTTGTTTCTCCTCCAAGGGGCGGCGGGGGCGGCGGGGAATTGGAGCACTCAGTGCCACAAGGTCAGATGACCTAGAAGAATTGCTCGCAGGCCTAGACAACTTTGCATAGCCGGGTTATTATTATTTTTTTCTACTTGGAGAGAAAGAAGCAACAAACAACACATGTTGGGTATTTATGACATTTGAAAGAAAGGAAGGGGGGGGGAAAGATGGGCCTCATTCTTTTCCAAGCTGGATTTTCAGAGTCATTAAGGAGATTTGTTAAGGACTGGTTAAGAATATTCAGATGGTATCTAGTAGCCTCTTTGCAATCCACCCAATTTTATTCAAAGGCATAAATTTTCATGAGCAACAGCTCACTTCATCAAATGCCTTTTAAATAAATCAATGTTAACTTCCCACTGAAGTGATGCTTATTTATCTCCTTGCATTTGAATGTTTTTGAACTGCTGGGTTGGCAGGAGCTGAGGTGAGAATAGGTGTTCACCCCATCCTATGGTGCTCAGGTCTCAAATCTGGGCTGCTGGCTTTTCCAGTCTGCGCCCCCATTATAGGCAAGGCATTTTTTGAAGGCCCTCTGCAACAAATGTTCAGTGCAATGTATCTACAGTATATCTGTGAAAGAAGGAGTCAGGGAAAAATACTTTTTTTGCAAGGATTTTTTTAGACCTTACCTTGATCTGCAGGAGTAATGACTGCTTTGAATGGGAAGCTGACTCTCCTATGAAGTAATGAAGCTGGACTTAGTTGGCAGGTTTAACACACTACTGTGGAGAGCCAAGCTGGAAAAGAACTGCCCCATCTCTATGAAGACAATCCCCTGTTTAGGTATCATTGTAATGAACAGCAGGTGTGCAAGCCTTGTCAGAAATAGCACATAGCGTGCTCAGAATCTGACATAAGAACAATTAATCAGTGGAACAGCTTGGCCCCAGAAGTTCCGGGTGCACCATCACTGGAGTTTTCAAGGCAAGATTGGACAGCCATTTATCTGGAAAAGAATAGAGACTCCTGCCCTAGCAGGGAGTTGGATTAAAAGACCTCCACAGTTCCTTCCAACTCTCTTATAAAGGTAAAGGTTCCCCTCATACATATGTGCTAGTCTCCATTACAAAGCCAAACCAGTGCTGACCGAAGATGTCTCTGTGGTCATGTGGCCAGCATAACTAAACATGGAACACTGTTCCCTTCCCACCAAAGTGGTCCCTATTTTTCCACTTGCATTTTTTTGTACAGGTAACTGCTAGGTTGGCAGAAGCTGGGACAAGCCATGGGAACTCACTCCGTTACGCAGCGCTAGGGATTCGAGGCGCCGAACTGCTGACTTTTCTGATCCGCAAGCTCAGTGTCTTAGCCACTGAGCCACTGAGTCCCTAACTCTCTTAAGGCTATTATACAAACTAACCTGCATTATTGCCATCCCTGGTTCAAATGTCCTGTTCATCATTCTTGTCTTTGATTCACTGTAACTAGGACACCTGGGAAGATGGACAAACCAACAACACTACCATTAGTACTTCAACCTTCTGCAGGGATAGGTAACATAACTCTATGGGCAACAACATTCCTTAAATAGCTTCCTTGGTGCCAGGGGTTTCCTTGCCCCACCTGACCTGTTTTTAATGTTTTTTGTAGGAAGGTCGAAAAAGAATGAATAAGTAGAAAGAAGGTATATTGCAAAGCAAAGCAACTTTAGTGTGTGGACTATAGATGTGCCTTTGAATGGCACAGAGATGCCATATGAACTAGGAGAAAGTATGATGGCCTCAACTTTTCCAACATCCAAATACAATCCTTGTTCTCCATCCTCGCTGTAGCCCAAACAAGAATTTCCTGCATTTACAGGTTATGTCTAAGCCTTTTCAGACAACATTTAAATTCAATGCCAGTTCTAGTCTAGGCCTTCCTCCAGGAACAAATGTTGCTTCAGCTTGCAAGAATCCTTCGAGAACAGAGAGAAGGAAAGAGGGGGAGAGGAGAGGGGAGAGAAAGGGCTGGAAAAAATGTCCATGTATAAAAAATATTTTTCCAATTAAAAAACTTCAAAAAGTTAAAACAAGCTGTGATGACAGACGTGTTTACTCCATAATGAAATAAAATATTTTTTTTCCCTTGTAATTTTCTTTCTTTCAATTTCCTGTTTTACAGCTTTGACCAAACGCAATTCATTTGCAATTTTATCATGTGCTGACAGCATGCTGGTGACTGATGATGACTCTGGTTTGATTGATGGAAGGAACTGAGGATTCTGGGACAGGAGGAAAAAGCTTGGATTGGAAGGAACTAATATAGGAGTAGTTGCTTTGCTTCTTTCTTTTTTTTTTTTAATAACTTAACTCTCCAGATTTATTTTTGCAACATCAAGAGCACAAAATTTCCATTTCTTTTTCCACTTAATAATATTACAAAATAGGTAAAGTGGTTTCAGGAAAATCTATGATTGAGAATCCAATTATCTTGGCTCCCAAATGGATCACAAAGTAAAACTTCATGCCTAAAAGAAAAACTCTTCGTGGAAAATAAAACACCTCTGCTCTCACTTAAAACTTACTTCTGTGAGTTTATAAAATTGGTCCCCAATTTGGCAATTCATATACTTCAGTGCTTTTTTGAACTTGGAAATCTGAACATACTAGCTCTATACCCGTGCTTCACTATGAAACTATGTGATTGAGGAGGGGGAGGAAAATCAAGGGAAAAATTGTACCTCTGCCTACCAGCACCCATCGGTATTCATCTGGCTCGTATCAAGTCAGTGTATGAGTGGGTTTGAGTGTTGAGGGCTGTTTGGAAAGTGAAACAGTATTTGCTGTGTGAGCAAGAAGGAGGCAGCAAGGAGCCTGTGTATGTCTTAGCTCAACTGTTCTGTACTAAAGCCGCTTGGTGCTGTGAAACTAAAACTGAAACTCCTCTCCTCTGCTTGTGTTTTTGCATTTGGAAGAGATTTCTCTTCAGGTGGGGAGGGGGAGTAGAACTCCTTAGCATCAGAGCGTGTTAATAATAATAATAATAATAATATAGGAAATACTAATGCTCTGATGGTCATTTCGAAAAATCCTTTCTTGGTGAGCCCCTAGAAGCCAAGAGGAACATACATGCCAAATTTCAAGTTTGGAGGCTTTATGGTTCTGGAGATTTTGTGATGATGCATGAGGGGTATTTCGCTTTTATATAGAGAGATATGAATTTCAACTCCCAGAATTTCCCAGCATGTGGCTGAGGGATTCTGGGAGTTGCATTAAATGTGTTGTGCTGGAGAAAAAAAACACTTGCCAAAAAAAGTATATATGACATTGTAATAAATGTTAGGGAAAGTACAGAGAAAAACTCCTGTATTTGGAGAAATGCATATGGAAACGTGTATCAATTTTCATGATATTTCATCTACAATTGGTGTTAAAAGTGGACATGTGACACAGATAAGACCATGGGACAAAGTTAAGCTTGGGAAAAGTAAGTCAATGGTCTTGCTCCATGTAGATGGATTTGCCCATTCATGTCCTAGTACTATATGTAAAAGATGTTATCAGAACTAGTAAATAATTTAAGTTAGTGGAAACGATCTAGTGGTTTTAGAACTTAATTAACTGTTGGGAAACTCTAACTTTCACTCTTCCAAGAAAAAGCTCTTTTGATCATTATTTAAGAGAGATAATGTCTTAGCAGTAAATCTTTCTACCTTTCTTTTAATGCAAGGGCATTCCAATGTGCTACAGTCTTGGGCAAGAATTTTAAAGTGGGTTGAAAAGAAAAAGTTCTAGGCAAATACATCTTGAGTGCAGCTAATCCTTTTGCTTCTGTTTTACATTAAGTACATCTTAGTGTTGCAACCTAATCTTTAATTGGTTTGCTATGGTTTGGAGCCAGTTTACTGTAAATTAAAAATGGAAGTAGAATAGAATACAATTCTTTGTTGGCCAAATGTGATTGGACACACAAGGAATTTGTCTTTGGTGCATATCCTCTCAGTGTACATAAGAAAAAAATAAAATACATTAATCAAGGATCATAAGATACAACACTTAGTGATAGTCATAGGTTACTAATAAGCAATAACCTAATCTTTAATTGGTTTGTTACGGTTTGGAGACAACTTACTCCCAAGTTAAAAATGGAAGTAAACATTTCTCAAATTCCAAGACTTGGGAATTTAGGACATTTTTCTTGCATTTTGAACAAAAGAGAAATCCCAAGGCTGTGGTGATTCCTCCTCCAATAATTTTAATTATTTTTATTTTATTTTTAATTTATTTTTATTGTTTTTACTGGATGTTGGAAGTATGTGGTCCAGAAGACGAGACCTACAACAACATTTAGGTCGACCTTGGAGATCTCTGCTTTGTCCCAAAAGAAATCTACAGCTTGGGAAAGTTTTCTTTTGGGGGGGGGAAGTAAAGGTCTGAAGCCTCCACGTAATTTAGGACAAGAGGCCCCTCTCACATCACTCACTTGCCTGGGGACATTGTTGTCTGGCTCTTAGAACCAACTTGATGGGTGGTAACTCTCAGATTTTGTTTCTTTTGCACATGTTAATATAGAACTCTGAAAGCTAACATTGCTTTGTCACTATGGAGAGGTAGGATATTAATGGGAAAAATATGTCAGTTTGATACCTTGACCTTTGCTAAGCCATATTTCACCCTCCTTCCAAGGCCAGCCTTGTCTGTTTCTCTTTCTGTTGCTTCTTTTGCCACAAAAAACCAAAAACCAAAGTTGATTGTTAAATATGGGAATCAGGTGGTTTGTTTGAAAAGAAAACCAAAGGTGGCATTGTTGTTTTTTTAATAACCCTAAACTATTTTGTTCTTCTGTGCTTCTTTCAGCCTTTAAGGGATCCCTTTTTCTCCAAGGAGTTTAATCTCTTGTTTCTGCACAGGAAAAAGAGAACTGAACCAAACTTTTCTTTCTTGTATTAATTTCTTCAGGTAAATTAATCATGGGGGAATAATAGGGAGAGCTTTTTTGCTCAGCTTTCGCATTTCAGCAAGGAGATATATCTGAGGGATCCATGTTGTCACTGAGTTTAGTTGTTTTCTTACACTTCATTACCCAAGCTTGATAATGTTGTGTCCGCGAAATGATGCCAGGAGTCGGTGACTTTAGTGCAAAGCTCTTTATTAGCAAGTTGGAACCGAACTGGCGAAAGGAAAAAAGCCCGCGGCTTTTATTCCTTTCGCCGCAGCGGCCGCGGCCAATGGCACCACTTTGAATCTCCCGCGATCCGAATGGACCAATCGCGGGAGATTCCTAGCGAGCCAATCGGCGCGGCTCGCCTGACCAATCGGAGAGCCCCGCGCTTTGGCCAATCAAAGCGTGGGGATCTCGAGTATGTTAATGAAGGACAGAACAGATAACATCATCAGTGCTAGTAAGGAATGGATTTCCTCTAGTACTGATGATGTTACCTAGTTTGGGTAATGCAGCATCTGCAAGAAAACAGCAGGCTCAGACAGCCGCAAAATCCCTTCAGCTCAACCCTGAGCTACAAATATTCTCCTTTATTAGAGAAGCATCTGCTTGCATTGAAAGGGCCCTGTTTGCAATTATGGATTGATGACCTACGTAAAGATTTTACGGATGGATGGGTCAGCTTTATCAGTTTCTAGCTTCACAAGTCGAAGCTGAAATAGGGAAGAAGTGGAACAAAATGAAACGAGAAATTTCTCTCTGTGCAACCTTACTCAGCTGACAACCATTTGCTTAGCAACTGTTCAAAATTATGATGGCATTGAAAAAGTGATTTATTTCCATCCGATTTATGACCATCGTAGCATCCCTCCAGTCACGTGATCATGATCAGGGCATCTGGCATCCAACATGTATTTTTGTAAATGGTTGCAGCATCCTGGATTGCATGATCACCACTTCCAGATGACAAATAGAATAGAATAGAGTAGAGTGGAGTGGAGTGGAGTGGAATGGAGTAAAATGGAATAGAATAGAATGGAATGGAATGGAATGGAATGGAATAGAATAGAATAGAATAGAATAGAATAGAATAGAATAGAATAGAATAGAATAGAATAGAATAGAATAGAATATTGGAATGAATAATAGAGTAGAGTAGAGTAGAGTAGAGTAGAGTAGAGTAGAGTAGAGTAGAATAGAATAGAATGGAATAATAGGAATGGAATGGAATGGAATGGAGTGGAGTGGAGTGGAATGGAATGGAATAGGATAGGATAGGATAGGATAGGATAGGATAGGATAGGATAGGATAGGATAGGATAATAGGAATGGAATGGAACGGAACAGAACAGAACAGAACAGAATAAGATCTGGAAGGAAACTTGGAGGTCTTCTAGTCTAGCCCCTTGCTCAAGCAGATTATTTGAGATAAGTGACTGTCTAGTCTCTTCTTAAAAACCTCCAGTGATGAAGCACCCACAACTTCTGGAGGCAAGTTGTTCCACTGGTTAATTGTTCTCACTGCTAGGAAATTTCTCCTTAATTTCAGGTTGCTTCTCTCTTGGATTATTTTCCAACCATTGCTTCTTGTCTTGCCTTCTGATGCTTCCAATAAGCAGAATCAATACAAGTTCAGTAAGACAAAATAACACTTCCAAGAAGCAAAACCAGTAGGAGAAGTTGCATTCGCTTAATAACCATGGTGGTTTTCTTAAAAACAATGGCAAAAAAAGGTCATAAAATTGGGTGCAGTTAACCCGATGTCATACCTAACGACCCCACCATTGAATGGTCAAGATTCCCATCTCAGTTGTGATTATAATCAAGAACTATCTCTAATTCCTACGGCGATCCAAATGACAAATCCTATGTCAAGGAATCACACAGCAGCTGTCCAGGTGAAGTCGGAGACACTGACACAAACTTGTTGTCTTTTATGCAATAAATGTATGTTCTCGTTCAGAAAGGAAGAACACAAGATAGTCAGGGACACAGGAACATCATGAGGTATCATGAGGTAAATTAAACAGGATACACGACACACAGGAGAAAAAGGCGGGCTAATGGGGAAACTCCCCCTTCATACCTAGAGCAACCAATCACAGCGCAGACTGCATCGTGCATGAGTCAGTATTCTCTAAGTAACCAAGTACACCTGTGTGTTCTGTCCTATTGTACACTTTGTGTTCCAGCTACTAAATCCAATACCCTGACATCCTAGTTAAAGAATCCATGGGAGTATAATCGGGGGGTTGGGCTTCAAAAATTTTAGCAAGGGGTTCTCTGCCCCGTTGCTGGGTGGGCGTGGTCATGGTGGGTGTGGCCTAGTTAGCTTCCTGTACTGAGGGGGTGTTTTTGCCCTCCCCGGGCTCCGGAGGCTTTCCTCGAGCCTCCAGGAGGGCGAACATGGCCTCCTCAGACTCCAGAGGCCCTCCAGAAGCTGGAAACAGGCCCATTTCTGGCCTTTCCGAACTTCCAGGAGCCCGTTTTTCACCCTCCCTGAGCCTTTGCATGGGCCCTGCACTTACCTGGCATCCAAAACAGGCTGCATGGGGGCTCCTGGGAGGGAGGGAGGCAAGGACAGTCAGGAGTGGGATTTAGGGATTCTAAAGGTGGGTCTCTCGAACCCCTGAAAACCTCCCAGCTGCCCACTCCTGATTATAGGATTCTAGTCATCCTGGTTGATTTTGGTTGGAGTTTCCTCGGCCAATCCCATTAGGACACCATATCTTCTATTAGAATTTAGAATAATTTGCCTACTAGTTTGTTGTGACTCGGAGGTTTGAGACTCCTCTGTTAGAAGACACAGGCTTGAGTAATGAGGAAGAGGGGGATTTGGCCTTGAGATTTGAGCCTGCTTTGCTGGAAGATTTAGAATCATCTTCCTCCCCTTCCTCTCTGGTTGTGCCTCAGGTGTCGGCAGATAATCAGGAGAGAGTGCCAGAGTCCTTGGCTGAGGATCAGGCCGAGGAATGCTGGTTTGATGCAAGGCAAAGACATAGGCAGAAGTGTGAAATGCAACGTAAAAGGAAATGTCAAATCAGGGACTGACTTGAGAAACTGACACGCCCCTCAGGAAATAAAAGAGGGCGTGTTAGCTCTGAATCCTCATTCGGGACAATTTGTTTATTCGGAATAGCAGCTTGACAAATTCTCTGTGCAGCATTTGCCTTTTGATTTATGGTCTTGTTTGTTATCAGACTTGGCAGGCAGCTTCTGGAAGACTGCCAAGAACTTCTCCAGTCAAAGGAATTTAACTCTATAGTTCCTGGTCCTGTCTGTTTATTTATATTCCTTTGGAGGCTTGGACTCTCACCTTGTGGTCACAGGTGAGACAGAACACTAGTGTATGCAAGATTTTTTTTTCCTGCTAAATAATATGGTTGCATTCATGTTGCATAGAAAAAAGAGGGCAGGACCTTTCTGAGTTAGGGTCACTCAACTGTCAGCCTTGGACACCATTTTTTACTTGGAAGCTTCGAGGCTGCCACATTCAATGCCTGGGTATTTGGGAGAGGGGATTTCATAGTGAGTTAGAAGATCAGACACAACAACATTCTTTCTCAGAGAGTCAAGGACATGTTGCCCTGCACCTGGAAAGGAGTGTCTGGAGGAACGTCTCCAGTTGGGACGAAGATTTTATTGGGCCATGCACTGATGGCTGCAAGGAATGGATCTTTGAATTTCTTTTGGGAAGGGGAAATCCAGAACTCTCAGATTCAGGTTTTCCCAGATGTGCCAATATGACAACTCTAATTAAATGGAACTTTGAAGAAATGTATGCCTCAGAGTCTCTTGGTTTGGAGTTGGTTAGTTGGTTAGTTAGGGGTGTGGCACAAAGGAAACACAGTCAGATAATCAGTAGGAGTCCCTTTATTAGCTCCAACTTTGCCCCCAATGTCCAGGTTATCTTCTGACTGGAGAAAAACTCTCCCAGGAACAGCCTTTGATTGCAGAGAATTAAGTCCAAAACATGGTCAACACAAACTGTAACTTTAAGTCCAATCAAGCCAAACTGAGGTAATTAGTTTGGCAGGGTAGAAGCAAGAATCTCAGGCTTGAAGGCACAGCAAACCTCAACATGGTTGGGAAGACACCAGGAACACAGATAAGCTACAACTACACAGGATAAAATCACTTTGCTCCCAGTAGCCTGCTGCACACAGCCTGCCTTTCTTATCAACTGTATTCCCAGCTGTGGCTAATGAAGGGAATCAGGGCCCTTTCCTCCCCCATAAACTAGGCAACCCATATTGCTCTCTTCTCTGTTCCTCCCTGCATGCCCTAGGATGAAGACGGGGTGGGCCTGGTTCATCCTTTGAACTCCCTCTCCCTTGTTCTACCTCTTCCCTACTCTGCCCAGCCAGACTTTGCCCTTCCCCAGTTTCCTCCACAGCCAACGGAGCCACAGTCCCACTCCTCCTCAGATTCAGACTCCGACAGGGGCATGACAGGAATGCTGACATTTACCCAAATCCCTAAATCTTTAACTAGCTCCCCGGGAATCAGAGGCTGTCTGAGGTCCTGAGCTCCAAATGCCAACCTGCTGGCATGAAGACTCAGGGAAGATGGATGACATCAACATGGTGGGGGGTTACATTCCAAAGAGCATCCACAGACAACTTTTGCTCTGGTTTATTTCACTTCATTAATCCGTTAAATGTTTGATTGAATTAAAATGAATTTCAATTTTTGCACACCAGAGATGATAACCTAATTCATCTTAAGCGTAATCGGTTACATTGTAGTATGTTCTAGGAAGCCAGCCTCTGTGGTTTGGAAACTCTGCGGTTTATTCAATCATTAATTGCAACGAATCTTTCCTCGAAAGCCCTTTCCTAAAGTGTACACAAGAAACAGAAATGTGGGGTTCTGAGGTAGTTGTGAGAAGGACAATGATCTTGAAAGGACTTTAAGTTTCTCAATGGCTCTTTTTAAGGGACCAATTATCTGTTTATCATTATAGCCTGTTGATCTCAGCATGCAGGGAGGAAAGTAGATATTTGCTATAATTTGAAGCACAGTTGCCTCCAAAATATTTCCAGGATACTAAGGTAAACCTATCTTGAAGTTGACATCATAGGGTCCCCATTGTCTTTTGCTGACTACGTCTGGATTTTTCAGCTTCTTCCAGGGAAGCGGTACCCTCTTGGGTACCCAGCCATCTTTGTGTTCTGACACAAACCTTGTTCCAAGTAAACAAACACCAAACAGAGATAAAAACAAAACCTTTTAATGCTTCTGTGCAAATTCCATGAATTCATGGTTAAAAGGCAATTAAAAATAATTGTCTCTGATAAGAACGAGCCTTGCCAAGGTTGTGCAAGACTGCCAAGAACACTAAATAAAGTTACTAAGAAATATTTCAGACACAAAGAGTCTCCAAACACAAACTAAGAGAGTCCGAACGTCCACAAGGCTTGAGTGCAAAAACTTCTTTGCTTCCTGGAAAGAATTGCAATTTCTCAGCTGGCTTTTATCTCCTCAGGGAGGGGCCATTACCTTCCAGCCTTACACCCGAGTCGCCCATGCTGCTGCAGCTGCTCCTTCCTTCAAGCAACCCTGCGTGCACGCCCTGGGCACAGGCTCCTCGGGGGCCTCTTCATCACTGCTGCCAGCTCCACCATCTCCGAAGGCAGCACTCCACTCCCTGATGGTCCTGGCCCTATCCCTGCATCACACGCAGGCCCCTCCTCTGAGTCCTCACTCTCCGAGACCTCAGCCATCCGCACCTGCTGCCGGTGAATCACAATACTTTGTTCAAATGTATCCTCTGGACAAATTGGATGCAAAACTAGATAAAGCCATTTCCCTCAACGAGAAGGCTGGTGGAGGAAATGGAGAGAACTAGTGTCAACTTTCCAACAACTTGGGCTTAGAGTAATAATGGGCAAGGAGGGTTCTGCCAAGCTACAAGGGCTCTGGAGTACCACCACATTTCAAAAACATGCATTCCTTCAAGCAGGTTAATGTGGAAAGGGAGCAAGATCATTGTAGATGTTTAGTCTACAATGAATGTTTTAAGGTCAAAGGGGTTTCAGAGTGGACAATGGGTATTGGGTGCTCTTTAATCAAGCTATAATCTTCTCTTCACTCCTGTTGGCATGGATTTCATCCCATTGATTATTATTCGACACAGTTACAGTGCACGTAGAGGTGTGGCGGTTCCATGGCTTAAAAGACGGTGGAGAAAGTCTGTGCTCCGCGGTTCGAGTCCTACCACCGCATGATGGAGTGAGCTCCTGTCACTTGCCTCAGTTCCCGCCAATTTAGCAGTTTGAAAGCATGTAAATGCAAGTAAATAAATAGGTACCCTTTGATGCGAAAGTAGCAGCACTCTGTGTTTTGCCGCACACTCTGTGCTGCAGGCATGATGTCTGCCAGCCACATGACCATGGAAACATCTTCAGACAGTGCTGGCTCAATGTATATACAAGTATTTCAAATATCCAGCTGTGGCTACAAAGGTCATGATGATCATACTCGCCCAAAAGGAAGATTGCTTTGAATTTAAGACACTCTCCCACTTATAAACAGGTTAGACATCTGAAAAATGCCTCTGCTTTGCATTTCATTCTTCACCTAGAATTTGTTTAGGCAGGATTACTTTGAAAAGAGGGAAGGGGGAAAAAGATTTATTTTGCTACAACTTTGCTCACCTGGTTTGCTCTGTTTTGTGTGATGCTCCATTAAGTCCATACCCTTTTATATTTATCATTCCTTATCTCTCAGGCTGCCTGTCTGCTCCATAGCTGATCTGTAGCCAATCTGTCTACAGTCCATGAGCTCTTTCAAACACTTTTCATTCTTTCCCCAGTTTAAAAATACCTCTTTCCCCCACTCCATACTGTCAAGTTCCATCTAGTTGACCAACCAAAGAAGAACCACATGGATTTTAGCTGGGGATGTTTAATGCTAGTCTGGGACAGCAGATAACCTCGAAAAATATAAGATTATATTTCCAGTCAGAATTATAATGAGTTAGTTAAGTCCAAGTTTCTTTAAAATGTTTCCGTGCCAGCAGTGAAAGTAATTTATGTATTGCTTAGTAAATTTTTTACTACCGGTTCTGTGGCCGTGGCTTGATGGGCGTGGCAGGGGAAGGATACTACAAAATCTCCAGCAAGAGATGGGATTTGCCGGTTCTCCAAACTACTCAAAATTTCCGCTACCGGTTCTCCAGAACTGGTTAGAACCTGCTGAATACCATCTCTGCTTGCCAGTCTCTCACACCTGTTTGTAGTAAGCCAGCCTTTTTCATTGCCTTCACAGTTTTGTGCTTGCTATCCAGCAAACATATTATAGGCAATTATATCTTTGTTTTTAATTGTTGTATAAACAGTACAATAAAATACTTCTGAGGGGCTTAAACATGTCAATGAGACAAGCCAATAAGCCAACTAGCCCAGAAAACCAGAGAGTCAAAAGTGGTGGATTCTTCAAGTTATATGAATGTATTTTTAAACAGTTCTTTGAAGTTTGAAGCTCAACTCAAAATGCCACTTGCTCTAAAGCCACCTATGGCATGTCTACAGAGGATATCCAAACCACCTTTCTAACGATGATGATGTCCATCTAGTCAACCAATCAGAACTTGACGAAGTTCCTATCCTGAAAGCAAAGGAGAAATATGAGGAGCAAAAAGCAAATATTTTTCAAGAGTAGCTTTTGCAACTTTTGAGCTTGCTGTCTCTGGAGGGGGCCCCAGCCCAAGGGCCTTTTGACGCTCCAAAAAGCCCTTAAGATCGTTCTATTTTTCAGTGAAGGGGGTCATCTCTTTGGCCCAGATGAAACATTTAAAAAGCCATAGCCCTTTTCGGAGTGGTGTCACAATGGTTAGAATGCAGTATTGCAGGCTGATTCTGCCCATAGCTGGAAATTCGATCTTGATCATTTCGAGGTTGACTCAGCCTTCCATCCTTTCCAGGTGAGCAAAAAGAGAACCTAGATTGTTGAGGGACAATAGGCTGATTCTGTAAACTGCTGCTCAGAGAGTGTTGTAAAACACTATGGAGCAGGATAGATAGATAGATGATAGATATTAAAATAGATAGATAGATAGATAGATAGATAGATAGATAGATAGATAGATAGATGATAGATAGATAGATAGATAGATAGATAGATAGATAGATAGATAGATAGATTAGAGGGAGAGAGAGAGAGAGAGAGAGAGAGAGAGAGAGAGAGAGAGAGAGATGAACTAAACCAATAGCAATATATTGTTTTTCATAGCTTCCCTGACTTCCGCAGTCAGAGAAGGAATGCTTGAGGGCTAGTTTATAAATATTGCAAATAAATTCACATTTGCACAGGTTTTGCCATAACATGGCGAGATTTGGTGCTCATCCATTATTTAAATGGGTGGTTGGAGACAGGGGTTTTGGGTGATTTTGAGGCAATGATGGGTTCCTGCCATTCGCAGGAACCCTGTGGCTGAATCTTGTACTGTATTAACCAATGGTGAAAGCAGGTAAGAATTACAATTTAGCAATGTCTGAAGAGCTACAGACAATCCTTGACTTGTATTTACAACTGTGCCAAGAATTTCCATTGCTAAACAAGTACATGAGTGACATTCAATTCTGCAACCTTTTTTTAAAATCATGATTGTTAAGTGAATCGCTGTAATTGTTAAGTGAACCATGAAGTCATCAAAAATATATGCTGGCTGCCAAACATCCAAATTTTGATCGTATGATAGTGGGGATGCTGTAACAGTCACAAGTGTGAGGACGATCGTCCTTGAACAGTTGCTAAATGCTGGGGACACGGTGGCTCCGTGGCTGAGCTTGTCAATCAGAAAGGCCGGCAGTTTGGGGGTTCGAATCCCCAGTGCCGCATCACAGAGTGAGCTCCTGTTCCTTGTCCCAGCTTCTGCCAACCTAACAGTTCGAAAGTATGTAAAAAAAGTGCCAGTAGAAAAATAGGGACCCCTTTGGTGGGAAGGTAACAGTGTTCCATGCGCCTTATCGGTGTTTAGTCATGCCAGCCACATGGCCACAGAGACATCTTCCGACAGCGCTGGCTCTTTAGCTTAGAAACGGAGATGAGCACTGCCCCCTAGAGCCAGAAATGATTAGCACGCATGTGCGAGGGGAACTTTTACCTTTTTACCTTTTTATGCTGACTGGGGAATTCTGGGAGTTGAAGTCCATGCTTCTTAAAGTTGCCAAGAAATAGCAATAGCACTTAAACATAAAAACTGTTTTATAAATACTTTCCAGTCCTCTCTAAGTGGCTTACAGAGTCAGCCTCTTGCTCCCAACAATCTGGGTCCTCATTTTACCCACCTTGGAAGGATGGAAGCTGAGTCAATCAAGCTAGTCAGGATTGAACTGCTGGCAGTCAGCAGAGTGAGCCTGCAATACTGTATTCAAAGCACTGAGGGAGGGAGGGAGGGAGGGAAGGAAAAGGAAGGAAGGAAAATAGCAATGGCCCTTAGACTTATATATTGCTTCACAATGCTTTACAGCCACCTCTAAGCAGTTTCCAAAGTCAGCCTCTTGCCCCCCCAACAATCTGGGTCCTCATTTTACCCACCTCAGAAGGATGGAAGGCTGAGTTAACCTTGAACCTGGTGGGACTTGAACTGCCAAATTGGAGGCAGCTGGCTGCAGAAGTAGCTTGCAATACTACACTCTAAACACTGAGCCAGAGATGCTTCTATGCTGGTACAAACTCACACACACACATACACACACACAACCTGTACCGTTGTCACAACTGATCAAATTGGTTTTTTAATGGTATATAAAGAGTTTACACCAGCCTTAATCCCTATTTTGATGTTTTCTTAGCCTTCATCCGCAGACTTTTTCTTTTTCAAACTAATTTAAAAAAAAAAAATAGGGTGGGAGGGAGATGACAATCTTCAATTTGATTCTGTTGCTGTCCAGATTTATTTTAAAGCAGCTGATTAAATCACTCTCTCTTAAAAGGCCATGCAGGTTATTCAAAACACAATAAACTTGTGACAGAAAAAAATGACATTCTCTGACAGAAAAGAAAACAAGCCATCCAACTTCCCACCACCACCAAAAAAAAATTCATACAGGGAACTGGTTAATTCAGCAACTTTAGTTAAATGAATACATAATGGAGGAAACACTATAGAAAAACAAATACGCATACTTGCTCTGCCTAAAGTTGTATGCAGAAATGGCAGATAAGCAGTTTTAATTCGATACAAATATGCATTCTTGTTTGAAAATGAAAAGCAGGGGATTTATTTTCCAGGGTTGACACAATGTAAGAGGAAGTTGATCCAGATTTTGTATTGCTTTGTGGGCAGCTTAAACATGCTGTTGGCATCTAATTGGTGTAGTTGCTTTCATTAGCACCGTAGAGAAGTGAACCAATGAATCAAATCACAAGCAGTAGATGTCAAGCACCCTCTCCAAGAACACTCTACCCCATTTATAAGTTGGCTCAGGTCTCCTTTCCTCTTCAGTGATGGGATTCAATTTTTTTTTACTACCGGTTCTGTGGGTATGGCTTGGTGGGCATGGCAGGGGAAGGATACTGCAAAATCCCCATTCCTTCCCCATCCCACTAACCTGCTTTGCAGCTCCGTTCTCCTGTGCAGGGCAACAAAAGGAGACCCAGCCGGTCAGCTGGGACTCGGGAGGCAGAGAATAGATGGGGATGGGGTCAGTCAGAGGTGGTATTTGCCAGTTCTCTGAACGACTCAAAATTTCTGCAACCATTTCTGCATAACTGGTCTGAACTGGCTGAATTCCCCACCTCTGGAAGTCAAAAGAACGTCTAGGAAGCTATTAAATTACTTTTATGTTGCTTTGAAGAAAAAGCCCATGGGTGAATCGATAGGAGCAGAACCCAATTCAATGGGTCTTTCCATTTATACAAGTTGTCCTTGAGTTAGGACTGTAATGGAGCCTGCCCTGTAATTGGTCTCCAGAACTGGTCAGAACCTGCTGCATACCATCTCTGCCTGGAATCCCCTTTAAAAATTACCCTCTTTCTCAGCAACTACTTTGGACAATCTGGCTCATTTGCCTTCAGTGTGCCAAGCCTCCTTCAATCTCATAAACAGATGGATAGAATCAAGATCCCATGAAGTGTTAATACCATTTTATAATGCTTTGATAAGGCCACACTTGGAATACGGCATTCAGTTTGGGTTGCCACGATGTAAAAAAAGATGTTGAGACTCAAGAAAGAGTGCAGAGAAGAGCAACAGAGATGATTAGGGGTCTGGAGGCTAAAATATATGAAGAACAGTTGCAGGAACTGGGCCTGGCTAGTCTAGGGAAGAGAAGGACCAACGCTGACAGGATAGCAGTGTCCCAATATCTCAGGGGCTGCCACAAAGAGAGTCCAGCTATTCTCCAAAGCCCCTGAGGGCAGGACAAGAAGCAACGGGTGGAAACTAATCCAGGAGAGAAGCAACTTAGAACTAAGAAAGAATTTCCTGACAGTTAGAACAATCTATCAGTGGAACAACAGTCACTGCAGAAGTTTTGAATGCTCCAACACTTGATCAAAAAATAGATGCAGGGAAAATAAACACTTTACATGAACTATTTACTGAAATAATGGAATTAGATCTAATCAGCATTCTTAGCTGGATCAATGATTTGAATCAGATACGTAGCCCCTCATAGATATTAATGAGAAGGAGTCAATTGGGAGAAGGCCATCAGTACTGACCATACTGGTGGTGTTGTGTGGCTTGCTGGGAGAAATGAGATTGCCATCTGTGTGTATGTCTTTCTTCTTCTGAAGCCCCAAGGTCATTTGATAGTCAGTGCTGGGAATCAGCAATTACATCTTCCAGGTAAGCTGGAGACTTGGACCTCCCAATATTTGTACTACAGGGAAAGGAAGGAGGCCAGGTATGGCATCCCAGAAGCAGATTCCCTCTCTTGTCAATGGCATCTTCTTCTTCTTCTTCTTTTAACAACCCTATAATACCTTGTGGGGTGGAGTCTGGGCAACTGAGTGATAACTGGCTGGATGCCCTTCCTGTCTCCAATACAGAGTTTCGTTCAGCAGATATATTCTCATTGTGCCCAGAGAGAGAAATATCTGCCTCTACCAAGGATCAAACCCACAGCCTCCTGATTGTGAGGCGAGAGCACCACCTCTAGGTCATCACACCACTCTCTCTTGTCAATGGCATTTCTTAGGAAAGTTGGAGTCCTGAAGGCTGTCATCCCATTCATTTTTACTTGGAAGAACTTTCTGAGATGAGACACATGCAGGTTAGGGAATTGCACATTGTATGAATCCAACCTATATGTGACAACATGCAGATTGTTAATTTGTCCAATAAAGCAGGCCATTCCCACTGGACCTGAAATAAATTCAGTTCTAACCCATATCGTCCGTGTAACACACTAATCTAGTTAACAATTCACATTGGTTATTGTGTCCTTCATATGCAATATCCAAAGAAACCATTATTTGGCCCACTGAGATGGTCTGGGGGACCTTGAGGGAGTACTAACAGTGGTAGATTCCCATAAGTAAGCTCTAACTCCATTTTACTCTAGTCTACAAGTTGTGTGAATCTACCATGGACAAGAGCAATACTAAACATTATTAAAAGAAAGTAAGAATTAGGAAATATTCTTAATTCTATAAAATGGAACATTGATCAGGAAATAAGCTTCATTACAACAACACCAAAAGACAAGAACTTTTGAGGATGGGGATAGACTTTTGCTTAGGAGTCTCTGGTTCTTTCAGAAATGCATCTTTTCCGCGGTCATCTCATCACCCACAACATCCTCAACCCCTGCTTCCAATTGTCCGAAAGCCATTGTTTTAGCCAAGTATTAGAATCTCAGTAAAGAAGGAAAGCCCAACAAAGATGCGAACTTAACAAGATGGAAATGCATTGTCAAAGCCAGAAACATCTGCCCTAACTTTATACATCATGGCTTATTTGAAATAACAAGGAATATTGTGTCCTTGGGGGGAAAGAGTGGAAGTTATTGTTTGGGAAACATGACATTGGCAGGGAGTAAGAAAACAACAAAAGTAAGGATCTGGCAACAAAATATAATTTAAACAATTGCTATGTTGGCTGAGGAACAGACTCATCTCTTTCTCCGCTTACAATTATGAGCCAACTTTTTGTTTCCCCCCCAATGTCCATGATGGATAGCGCCTGACAGTATTTCAAAATAAGATTGGAAAACAAAGCTTGGTATTATTGTTATTTTTTTGCCACCAGCAGCCTTCTGCAAAGGATTAACTTGCTGCAATGACCATTTGGAGTTTGAAAACTTCACTGCTGATTATTTTAGAACTTCATGCAAAGATACCAAGAATGATCTAAAAAAGAATGCAAGATTCTGTCAGGATATATTATACAGCATTTCCCTCCTTCTTCAGTGTGGCTATCTTTAGAGAAAACCATTTAACACCAGAAAAAGGAAAACAGAAGAAGACGGAATTTCTTAAAGGCACAAACTCCAGTCCACTCACATCTCTATAATCTCACATCTACTCATAAAGTTATCCACTAAGAAAAAGGCACGTGGAAACAAGGGAGATGGAAATACCAAGAAAACAAGCAAAAAAAGGAAAGCTTCCAAATGCAAAATTCAGATAGCATCATTCATGGAAAGGACCAAGGATCTTGCTCCTTTGTATAATCTAAGTCTAAAGGAGAGTAATGCACAATATTTTACATTTTAAGTAAACGGCTGGAAGAGATGGCTGTCACGAGCCAGAATGAAATTTCATTGTAGTTCTATCAAATGATGGCCAAATATCAGCATTTGTAGCAAAAATGAAGATATTGCCAGGTATGAGAAATAATGAGAAATGAGAAAACTTTGAGGTTGTCTTGGGGGACCCCTTTGTTTTTCACATTATGTTCCATTTCTGGGAAGGTGTTAATGCCAAAGATCACCTTCCAAAGGATGAAAGCTTATTGGGCAAGCTTATGTCAACGGCCTCATTCTTCTGAAAATGTCACATAACTCTATAGTTGGGGTTAGGTAGGCAGTGGACAGGAAAAATGGTGGGGGTCATCCATCTTTTCTTTTTCTAACCACCCATGCTCTTACCTCCGTCTCCCTTTTTTTTTTCAACTCACACAGTTCCCCAACCCAGATTAATTACAGAAACTAGCCAAAAGGAGGCTCGTATAGAATTATGTCTCAGTGTCACCAGGGACTCCTGCCCATGGATTGTTCCTCTCCCACTTTATTCACCTGGGATCAATTTGGAGAAAAGTTTCTTCGAACAGAAACGTGGCTCTCGAGAGGTTTACAAATATATTGTAAACAAATGGGAGTAGCCAGAGGCTGGGTTTAGGATGGATTGAAGAGAAAGATTGAGCCCCCAACCTGTCAGTTTACACCTAGACCCCTCTCTCGCATAGGCAAAAATGCCACATGGCCATCACAGGTTCTCCTGCTTGAGCAGGGGGCTGGACTAAATGACCTCCAAGGTCCCTTCCAGCTCATTCTATCTTATTAAATAACATCAACATTCTCAACACTCCATGAGCCAAGCAGCTGACCCTGGAAGGGATGCCTGTGCAAAGGTGCCTCCAATAAAATCAATCTGTTGAAATACAATCCTGTGAACCATATCCTTATATGATTCTTTCTACTTTTGTTCACTGGGTTATTAGAGAAACTTGACTGCTCCTCTCAATTTTTTTCTTTTTCCCCTTCCTGTATTTAATTCATTGGGGGTGCAGAAGGAAAAACATGGGGAATTAAATGATCTGCCTCCAGATCTCTACAGTAAATTTTTCAAGAAGTTCTGCCTACAGGTTCATGTTAGCCATTTCTGCTCCAGGGGCAAAAATGCCATTCATCTAAAGAAAACACCTTCCTTGAGATAAAACCTAGTAGCATCACATGAATCAATGAATGTTTCGGTAGCCCTAGGACTTTTCTTGCTATAACCTTCAGAGCCAAGTTTCTGTTCAATTCTACAATGTAGATGGACACCTCCTTTTTGGCAAATTCTTGCAAAAAAAAAAAAACACCTGATAAAATAAGTGAAGATTGACTGTATGTTGTCATTTGTATCCCTGTCACTATCACAGAATGGCTTCATCAGGTAGCCAAATCCAACAGGCTATGAAGCACTGTGACATCAACATGCCTTCTATCACAGGATCCCTGACTCAGATGGACTGTCTACAATTCAGGGGTGTCAAACTCACAAGCAGCGGGCCAGAGGTGTCACACACTGACTCCCCGCCCAGTTTAGCGAAGGGGGGAAAACATCCCATGACGATGAGTGGTGTCATGCCCTTGTTGGAGTCTGATTCTGAGGGGAAGATTGAGTAGCTGACAGGGAGTGGGAGTGTGGCTCCAGTGGCTGTGGAAGAAATGGGGGAATGGCACAGTCTGGCTGGACATTCAGAGGAAGACCCAGGGCCATCCCCTTTTCATCCTAGGGCATGCAGGGAAGAGCGGAGAAGGGAGCAACATGGCTTATAGGAGAGATTAGTTGCAGCTGGGAGAACAGGATATAAGTAGGGCATTTGCACACAGCACCTTGCTGGAAGCAAAGCGTGCATCATCTTTGTTGAGGCTTATCTGGGTTTTGGCGTCCTCCCAACTGTGTGTGCTTTATTGTCTTTTGGAAGTCTGCAATTTATTATCCTGGCCTGTTGTGTTAATTACTTCAGCATAGTTTGTGTTGGTTTTTTATTTCTAATTTTATCTTTACTTTGGGTTCGGGCTGCATTTCTTCCCTTTGTAATCTGTCTTTGGAAGAATTTGATTTCCAGCCGAAGATAACTGGATATTGGGGGCCAAGTTGGAGGCATTAAAGGGAATTGATTCTACTTTTGTGACTTTGTTATTTTTATGCCAAACCCCAGGTCATCACAAGTAGTGGGATAAAAAAAAATTTTCACTACCGGTTCTGTGGGCGTGGCTTGGTGGGCGTGGCAGGGGAGGGATACTGCAAAATCCCCATTCCTTCCCCACCCCACTAACCTGCTTTCCAGTTCTATTCTCCTGTGCAGGGCAACAAAAGAAGACCCAATCGATCATCTGGGACTCAATGGGAGGCAGAGAATAGATGGGGTTGGTGGGGCCAGTCAGAGGTTGCATGTGCCAGTTCTCCGGAGTACTCAAAATTTCTGGTACCAGTTCTCCAGAACTGGTCAGAACTAGCTGAACACCACCACTGGTGATGATGCAAGTTTGACATTCCTGATCTACATGGAACTAATCCAGGAAAAAGGATGAACCAGGGCTTGGGGAATGTTCCATTAAGGAAAAAAAAAAACAGATAAAAAAATGATATATACTTTTTTAAAAAATCAGGTATATAGAAAGCTACAAGAGATGTGCTGCAGGTGGCTGGATTTTCTGGTTGGCTGTAGAGAGATCTGGGTACAACCCCCCCCCCAAAAAAAGTATATAAATATATTTGCATATTTTGAACATTCTCTAATGAGGATATGAACTGGGACAGAGACACGTGGGAGGAGTGCAGGAAAATCCAAAATAGCAGTTGCAACCACATGATCGAAGCCCTACCCCATTTTTTTTTAACGTGTCACACAATGTACGTCAAAAAAAAAAGAGGTGGGATTCTGATCACATGATCACGGACGCCATCTTGACTTCTTTGCCCGCCCTCTTCCTCCCCTAGTGGGTGCCCTTGAACTGGGGATGCGGGGGGAAGAGAGGAACAGGCAAAGAGAATGCAAGAAAACTCGAAAGGCACCAATGGAAAAGAAGGCAGAAGAATCCGTATCCACAAAAGTCGAAGAAGCCAAAATGTTACGTGAACCACCCAATCAGTACTGTGCAAGTTCAGGGCCTGTTATATACATTTGTTTTATATATATATATAAAATATAAAAAAAAATTAAAGTTTTATTAATGGAAAAAATATGAAAAAAAAAACCATGTCCCCTTTCCTCCAGCCCCAGCCGATCATTTGAAGACAGACTGGAACGTGGAACATTCTGGAGTCTTCATCTTCTTCATGAACTTTTTGAATTCTTTGTTCTTTTTATCCCACTTATGGATGGCCGTCAGCAGGTACTGGGTTTTCACCTTCCTGCCCATGATGAGAAACTGGTGGCTGAGGTTGTCCAGCTGGTGGCAAGGACAGTCTGCCCCATTCTTGAGATACAAAATGAGTTTCTTCAGTTCTTTCTTTTTGATGGTACCCAATTTCAAAGCCTTTTTCTTCCTGGGGATGATTTTCTTGTCCCCATTTTCCTTCTTCACCTCCTTTATTTTCATCTTCAGGGCTGGAAGGCAAAAGAAATTTAAATGGGAGAGCCAAGTTAGTCAGTGACAGAGAAAAGAAAAAAGAAAAAAGAAAAGAAATCACCCTGGAAGCAGTAAACTAGGGTTTGCAGCCAAGCTACAGCAGAGGAAGGAATGTTTGTTTAAAATGGCCTTCCATGATCAGACATCCTCCAAATGGCTTACATTTCAGTGCTCATAACCTCCAGGAAGAGTATGGCAACATATCAACCCAAGAAGACCAGTTTAAAACAAAACAATATACATACATACATACATACATACATACATACATACATACACGCGCACACATACACACACGAAGTTGGATTAAACAACTGTCTCCCGTTGGAAAAGAAACTGATGTTAATAACAGAATAACAGAGTTGGAGGTCATCTAATCCAACCCCCTGCTCAGGCAGAAAATCCTACCCCATTTCACACAAATGGTTGTCCAATTTTTTTTCTTAAAAACTTCCAGTGTTGGAGCGTTCACAACGTCTAGAGGCAAATTGTTCCACTGATTCATCTTTCTAACTGTCGGGAAATTGCTTCTTGTTCTGCCCTCAGCTGTTTCGGAGAATAAGTTGACCTTCCTCTTCACATCTATGCTCTTACTACTGTGGAAGAGAGATTATGTCATCTGAAGCAGGCTTCCATAACCCAAAGGGGTCTTCATATGTGCTGATTAGTTCCCAGAATATTGAGTATAATCACTACTGGAAAGTTAGAGAACTGCAGTCCAAATGTATGGAGGATTCAGCTGAGATACTCCAAATCACAATGACCAGGTATACTACCCATCTCCTGGAAAATTATAATCCTGATCAGCAAATTCCCAGATGTTTGCTAGACCAGCAGTCCTGTGAACCCCTGGAAGTATATATTCTTGTGAAGAAGACAGGTTTATCAAATGTTCAAAACATTCTCCTAACTATCATTGAGAGCAGTCAAGAGACTGCTCTCAACTGGACTGAAAGCGTTCTGCTGAGTAGTCGTTTAGAAATAACTCCGTAGGCAACGTATCGATATCTGAAGCTTCAAATCTTTTTGTTGGCCAAATAATTCAGTTATTTAAGTTTTCTGCACCGGCAGTCAAGAATACCTTGGGTTATTTGACAATCACAAGCAAAAGGAAAGAAAAGACAGGGGAGAGGAGGGTTAGATTAGTAAGACTTCTTGTTATCTCTGTGCTACCATCAAATGATCATGGGAATGGGAGCAGATCACCCTACGGGAACTCAAGGATTCAAAGTCTTGACTTATCCACAGTTAGACAAAGCAGTGGTGTCCCTTCCAAGTGATGGGATTCAAAAAAATTTACTACTGGTTCTGTGGGTGTGGCTTGGTGAGCATGGCTTGGCTTGGCTTGGTGGGCGTGGTTTGGTGGGCGTGGCAGAGAAAGGATACTGCAAAATCTCCATTCTCTCCCCACCGCATTAACCTGCTTTCCAGCTCTGTTCTCCTGTGCAGGGCAACCAAAGAAGACCCAGCTGATCGGCTGTGGGCGTGGCTTGGTGGGCGTGGTGTTCTCTGGGCGTGGTGTTCTCTGGCGTGGCTTGGTGGCTTGGCAGGCGTGGCAGGGGAAGGATACTGCAAAATCCTCATTCCCTCCCCACCCCACTAACCTGCTTTCCAGCTCCGTTCTCCTGTGCGGGACAACCAAAGGAGATCCAGCCAATCAGCAGGGACTGAATGGGAAACAGAGAATGGATGGGGGCGGGGCCAGTCAGAGGGGATATTTGCCGATTCTCCGAACTGCTCAAAATTTCCACTACCAGTTCTCTAGAACTGGTCAGTAACTGCTGAATACCACCTCTGCCGGGGACTGATTCAGATTGGAGCCAGCAATATTATCCTTGGACAGATATATTTGCCTTCATTCATACATTATGATTTAGCAGAGAATATGAAGAAAGTTATATTTCCTACTGAACTGAACTGACTGAAAATTATAGTTTGAATTGACTTAGGTTGACCAATTTACAGGTGTTCAACTTTGGTACTGACCTATTTGACTCCTTTGCATTTCCCAGTTTCATCTGTCCATCCATTCCTTTGGCTCTCAAGAGAAGTTTGCATAAGAGGGGTGTGCATAAACACACCAACGTGCCTACCGTCCCTGTGCTAATGTTCCCTTTTATTCTTAACCATTCCATGTATCAGGTATAATCATGTTTATTGTCAGCCTTCAAGATCTACCGCCTTGCATCTTTCGGCTGCCATAAGTAACGGGGGGGAGGAGGAGGGAATGGTCTGGGAAGAGAGCTGGAGGTGTTACATTCTTGTGTTGTGTAAATGAGGAGTGGCGGGGAGTATACATTCCTGCTTTTAGGTTTCTATTTCTCGCTTAGCTTTCTTTTCTCTGCGCAGCTGCAAACTTTTATCAAAATATGCCAAGGTCAATGGACAGAGGCCTTATCACCACCTGAAGATGTCCACATGATCATATTCAGAACTTTTAATTGGAAGAATCTTTTGAACTATGGGGGGTGGGAACAACTTTATCACTTTGTATATGTGATCTGCACGCCTAAATTCTCAGATTCAGAATCCTACTTGATGCTACCACTTCATTTTTCAGTCAAAGAATTCTTTTCTCTAATTTATGGAGTCTAAGTATTTCTTTCTTGGATATTGAATGGAGCACCGACTGACATTTATACTTATATCTGTTATCTAATACATGCTCGACAAATAACATAAAGAAAAATTAAATACAAATTAAAAGCTCACAGAGACACTGATCTAATTTTCAGATTGGCTGCATTGTTTTTGATCCTTCTTTTCACAGTCTGTGTATCTGGTAGGAATTTAGCCATTTTAGCTGGGAATTCTGGGAAATACAGCCCCGACACATTTGGAGGCTGAACAAAGAAGAATTAAGCACTGGAGGGCACTGGGGACCATTAAGCAACTATCCATGGAAAACAGTCTGGAACTTTCTCCCGGAAACATGCTACAGCCCACTCCCCAATTCATATCTTAGGAGGGACAGGACAGGTTTTCAATCCAATCAGCACAAATTGGAAATTGGCATTTAGCCTGGAGTTGCAGCTGCCAAAATAAATAAAACCCTACTTTCCCATCAGTTCAACCCACGTTCTCAAGCAACTTCTCCCAGGTGGGACTCAAAGTACAAGTGATAGAATAGGTCAGGTCCCATTCAAACCTGAGGCCATTTATCCACTTCTCTGGAGTCCAGCCTTCCATCATCTCTCTTATCTGGGCTATTATTTACCCACTTCAGCAGATGGATGATTTCCATCCCAAAATAATGTATAGGAAATTTCCAGCTGGGTGGAATTAAAGAAAGAGAAAACTGTGCATGTTGACATGAACATAGAACACAGAAATGCAAGAGTTGGAAGTGACCCCGGAGGTCATCTAGTCCAACTCCCTGTGTGAGAAGGAAAGTCTATACCATTTCATGCAAATGACTGTCCAGTCTCTTCTTAAAAGCCTAGGGCAGGGGTCTCCAACCTTGGCTCCTGGAAGCCTGGCGGACTTCAACTCCCAGAGTTCCACAGCCAGCTGGCTGTGGAATTCTGGGAGTTGAAGTCCACCAGGCTTCCAGGGGCCAAGGTTGGAGACCCCTGGCCTAGGGTGATGGAGCAGCTACAACTTCTGAAGGCAAGGCATTCCACTAGTTGATTATTCTCACTGTAAGGAAATTTCTCCTCAATTCTAGGTTGCTTCTTTCCTTTGATTAGTTTCCATCCATTGTTTCTTGTCTTGCGTTACGGTGCTTTGGTAAATACATTGCATTTTTATATCAGACCCTCAAATGCTGGAAACTGCTGAATGATAATGAGCTGTAAGCTCCAGGCAGCAGAGGCCATGCTGAAAGGCATCGGGATTAACTTAATCCATTTTCTAGCTTCCCAGGAAAGACTAGTCCTATTCATTCTCTAAACTGGGAGCTGGATCTTCCTTCAACATTATCGATGAAGAAAAAAAGTACAGACAAGGGAATCGATCTATGAATTCTAGTCATTTTCTTCTCAACTGGCTGGGGAGTTCTGGGTGTTGAAATCCACAAGTCTTAACATTGCTAAGGTTGGATACCTCCAATTGAGATGAAAAATATCTTTTCAACAGTTCAAGCTTCCCACGTATTGCAAACCGCCAAAGAAGGATCTGCAGTTATACTGACGGGTATCACTTTGTCCTTTCTAGTCATCTCTCCTTTGCAAGTTTGAGGAACAGTCCAATATTCCTTTTAAACTTATAGTCCAAAGCAGAGGTGGTATTCAGCAGGTTCTGACCGATTCTGGAGAGCCGGTAATGGAAATTTTGAGTAGTTTGGAGAACCGGCCAATCCCACCTCTGACTGGCCCCACCAACCCCATCTCTTCTCTGCCTCCCATTGAGTCCCAACTGATCGGCTGGGTCTCCTTTGGTTGCCCTGCACAGGAGAACGGAGCTGGAAAGCAGGTTAGTGGGGTGGGGAGGGAAGGGGGATTCTGCAGTAACTGTCATCTTTGGAAGCCATATTGAGATTCGATATTCCCACGCTGCCACAATTGAGCCTGAGAAAGTGGGAGGGAGGAATTCATTTGAGTATATCTAGTTAGACAGAATAAAATTCTTTTGCTGGTTCAAGGTCACTGAGTGTGGCACATAATGAAATGGGAATCTTACTTTAGGATGGATGGGGATTGGACCATGTGATGTGGTGATGGCTGGGGGTGGGGGATGGATTTGTAGTTTTGACTTTTGCAAGGAAGCCTGAAACTTTCAGATTAGAGATTCCGCAGATGTGCCAGTTACTATCCAAATACTTTTGAGAAATGTCTATCTTGGAGTTATTGGCTGGAATGGAGGGTTGCTGGAACACTGACAGAAACCTTCTCCTGCCCACCAAGGCACGCCTACAGAACCGGCAGTAAAAAAAAATAAATTGAATTCTACCACTGGTCCAAAGGCAATGAAAGACAAGCCAGTTGCTCACAAGGAGCCCTACTGTGTTCATGGAGAACTCCATTTCTTGCTTAGAAAAAGATGTACAGTATACACACCCGGTTCTCCCAAAGGAAGGTTCTGGTCCACCATGACCCAATGAATGAAAAAAAAATCATTAACTCCGTGGAATGTTCCATCACAGAGAAAAGAGTCTGCAATTGCTACCTTTTTTCACCACAAACATTTTTCAAAGCCATCTCTTTTTCCTGCTGAATCACTTTGGCCATTTTCAGTATTTCCACAGGGGCTCTTAAAACAAGAGGATGCCAAAACAACTCTTTTTGACTTGCCTGCATGCCCAAGCAGAGTTGGCAGGCAGGCTGGCTGGCATCCAGGACTACTAGCTACTGGATCTGTATTAATACCATGGAGTTTTCAAAACTACAGATGAATGAAATCCATTGTCTTAAAAATTGCAGGCAATCAACAGTTTTCTCTCTGGAGTAAAGGCATCCACAGTATCTGTGTGTGAAAGGAGGGGGGGAGGGAGAGAGGGAGAAGAGAGAGGGGGAGGAGGAAGAGAGAGAGAAAAGAGAGAGGGAGAGAGAGAAGAGAGAGAGAGAGAAAAGTTTTCTCTCTGGAGTAAAGGCATCCACAGTCTCTATGTGTGAGAGACAGGGAGGGAGGGAGAGAAGAGGGAGGAGGAGGAGGGAGAGGAGAAAAGAGAGGGAGAGAGAAGAGAGGGAGAGAGAGAAAAGAGAGAAAAGAAAGAGGGAGAGAAGAGGGAGGGAAGGGAAAGAGGAGAGAAGAAAAAGAAGAGAAAAGAAAGAGAATGTCAACTACAACTACATGTGCAGCATATGTAAAAGAAGAGCATGACTTTGTTTGCACAGATATTAACATGTGCACACCTCATCGTTGCCTCTGCTCTGGGGAGTCAAAGGGATACATCTGCCTTCCAGAGAAAATTTACCGGGTTACGTCTCTGCTAAAGATCAGGAGAGACAACCTGGAGAGCTCTTAACTCATTCAGAGATTTTACGGTCAAACTCTTCCAAAGGAAAAGTAATTCTAAGACCCCTCTTTGGCACGAATGAGTGCGGGTCTTGACTACCCACAAACCTAAGCTAAGTCAGACCTGGGCCCACAAGAGAGAAGAAGCAAGACGTCGTGGGCAGAGTCACACACCTCTTGTTAGCCTACGCTAAAATGGAGCTGGAAATATTGTGGTTCAGGTTGATGTGGAAATCCAGCCGCAGAGTTTCAGCCAGGTGGCATTTTCAGCGGAGGAGGAGTGGAAGTAATTTTTATTTGTTTTATTTTGTATTTATTTATTTTGTCAAGTGATTATTAGATAACAGGTATGAGTATAAACATGGTTATGAAATGGATATGAATAAGGGGAAAAAAAACAATAGGACAGGGACGGTAGGCATGTTGGTGCACTGATGCATGCCTCCTACAGACCTCTTAGGGAAGGGGTGAGGTCAATAGTAGACAGTCTAAGGTTAATTTCTTTTCTTCTTTTTTTTTGTGACTGATGACCCATTTGCTTGTGTTGGATTTGAATGCCCTGGCAAGCCACCCAAAGCAGAGGTAAGGATGTTAATCAAGTCCAGTCCTAGAACATTAGCCTCGGCCCTGCCAACGGGGGCTGCTGTAAATCCAAGCTTAATAGTGAACATCGGGAGAGCCAAGAAGACTAAGCCTAAATCTTGGAATTTGGGAATGGCATAACCGACTCAACAGAGATTACAGATTAGCAGAGTTGGAAGGGACCTTGTAGGTCATCTAGTCCAACCTCCCACCCAAGCAGGAGACCAGACACCATTTCTGACACATGGCAGTCCAGTCTCTTCTTCAAAGCCTCCAGGGATGAAGTTCCCACAACTTCTGAAGGCAACTTCTGTTCCATGGGTTGATTGTTCTCACTGTCAGAAAATTCCTCCTTATTTCCAGGTTGAATCTCTCCTTCTTCAGTTTCCACCCATTATTCCTTGTCTGGCCTTTGGGTGTTTTGGAAAATAGCTTGATTCCCCCCTCTTTCCTATGGAAGCCCCCCAAATATTGGAACACTGCTCTCATGTCTCCCCTGGTCCTTTTCTTCACTAGACAAGCCATGCCCATTTCTTACAACTGTTCATCGTATGTTTTAGCCTCCAGCCCCCTAATCATCCTGGTTGCTTTCTAGAGTCTCAACCTCTTTTTGATAGTGTGGTGACCAAAACTGGATGCGGTATTCTAGGTGTGGTCTTACTAAGGCTTTATAGAATGGTATTAGTACCTCCGTTGAGCTTGTATCCCTCTGTTAGATTCTTCCTGACCAGCGCTGTCCTCACAGCCCCCTGGGGTGATCAGCCATGTGAAGTGTCCCCAAACCCCTCATACAGGATCCAGAGACAAGTCAAAACAGAAATGCTTTTTGGAGCAAATTTCACTCGTCCTCCTCCAAAAAGCGAAAGCTGCCAAGAGATCCATTAGATCTGTATGATAAGGAGGCTCCAGGCAACCAGTCAAAGGAGACAGAAAACAAAACCTTGCATTAATTTCTCTTTCAGCTTCCTTGGAAACTTCAGAAGAAGAAACTGTCCACCAACTCCAGCTGAGTGGCAGAAACAAAATGAAAAGCACCTTCTCCGGAGCGGGAAGGCAGGGGCAGAAATTAGATCCCAAAACTCTGTTTGCTGTAGTAGATGAAGGACAACCCCCCCCCCCATTTTCTCCCGCTAATCCCCTTCCAATAGAATCAAGGCTGCAGAAGTTCTGCCCTAGGAACAGAGCAGGAAAAAAGAGCCAGTGAGGGAAGAGTAACAAATTGAACACTTAGTAGATATGTGATACCATAAAAATACATTTTCTTTTCACTATAGCTCAATTTCATGTAAGAGCTAGTTTGGTGTTGCAGTGAAGATGCCGGATTAGAAACCAGGAGACAGTGAGTTCTAGTCCTCCCTTCAGCATGAAAGCTGGATGATTGACTTGGGGCCAATCACCAGGAGATAGTGAGTTCTAGTCCTGTCTTGGGCATGAAATCAGGTGAGTGACTTGGGGGCAATCATCAGGAGAAGGTGAGTTCTAGTCCAGCCTTAGACAAGAAATCAGGCTGAGTATCATGCCCCTGTTGGAGACTGACTCCGTGGGAGAGGAGGAACAGCCGACAGGGAGTGGAGGTGTGGCTCCGGAGGTTGTGGAGGAGGTTGGGCAAGGGCAGAAGCTGGCTGGGCAGTCAGAGAAAGACCCAGGCCCATCCTCTCTCCACCCTAGAGCACACAGGGATGGGAGGATAAGGGAGAGACGTGAACAGTGTGGTCTATAGGGGAGGAAAGGGCCTTGATCCTCTTCATGGGCTGCAGCTGTGAGAACTGATTAAAAGGACGGGCATGCGAAGGGGCCAGTGCTGGAAACAAAGCGTGGAAATATCTCTAGTCTGTCATTCCGCTCTGAGTTTGGCATCCTTCCTAGTGTGTGTTCCGATATCTGTGGACATCTTCAAGCTCTTCTCTTGCCTGGTTCCCTTAATTGCTTCAGTGTGGTTTGTGTTGTTTTATAGGCCTTTTTAGTTTAAAGGGCATTTCTTCCTTTTCGTAACCGCTTGTGGGGGAGTTTTTTTGTCTCCAGTCAAGGGTATTTGGAGCTTTGAAGCGAAGTGAAGGAATAAAAGGGGCTTCACCTGTTTTTGTGACTGTGTTTATTTTGTATCCCACCCTGAGTCATAACACTGAGTGACTTGGGAGGAATCACCAGGAGATGGTGAGTTCTAGTCCAGCCTTTAGGCAAGAAATCCAGCTGAGTGACTTGAGAGCAATCACCAGGAGATGGTGAGTTCAAGTCCCATTTTGGGCAAGAAAGCCAGTTTGGGCAAGAAAGCCTAGCCGCTAGTCCTTCTCTCCCAGCCCAACCCACCTCACAGGGATATTGTTGGGGAGCTGGATGTATGTATTCAGGACATCTGCAAAACATGTTGTGGTAAGCATTATTCTCATTGCATTGATAAAAACATGCCCGTAATTTTTTGAACTATGTACCTGTTACATGGCAATTGTCAGCTGGACCACATAAATGGATTTCTCCATTACGTTCTTGTTGCAAAGATACATTTTTTAGCCCCAATTATTCAGTAGATTGAAAAACTGCTCTTGCAGCAAGAGTTTCTTACAGATTATGAATGGTTGGATAACTGCAATGAAATATCATTTGTATTAAAATTGTTGGGCAAATCTTTCATACATATGAGTGTCCACTCCTGCATACATGTGTATAAATGTGCATATGAATAAGAAGGACATATACATTGGTTGTTTTATTGTGTTCTTTTTTTCCTTTCTTTTAAAATTTCTCCCTCTTTGTTTTCTTAATTCAGTAGAGGCCAAAATATTTTTTTTTAAAGAAATAGATTATGTGACTCCCAGAGAAGAACCTAAAACAAATCAGCATCACCTACAAGCACTGGACACTTAATTGATCAACTTGTATGTTGTTCAGTGATGATTGGAGAGGAGTACTCCCCAACAAGTTGCACTTCTGTGTCAGGAAGAGGCTTCAAAATGTCTCAAGTCTACCCTAACCAAAGCATTATCCAAGACCAATCTCCTTGCATTCCTTCATTTCAGACTCACCACTCAACCCAAAACTAGTGACACTTGTCTCTATATACATCATGTCCGAAAAACAGAGACATAGCATCCAAGTTCATAATTATTGACTTAATACATAGCTTCTTCATCAGGCTGAGACCAACAGCAGTTCCGCTGTGAAAGTCTCTTTTGCAGTAGGTCAATAAATCGTCTTGATGCACATAACACTTTCATACTTTGAATTGCACATTAGGAATCATATTGTCACTTGGTACCCTGGGATAGAGGTTTTCTAGCATAGAGATAATCATGCTAAGAATTCATTTCACTTGAGAAAAGTATATACTTCATAGGGTCCTGGCTCCTGGATATTTTCAAGCAGCACAAAATGCTGGTTGACAAGATGACGAGTTAGAAATGAACTAGAAGAGAATATCATCTTGCTTCTATTTTTCTGGATTTTTGCACTCTTTTGGCCCCAACAAATCAAACTGGATGTGCAACCAATCACCAAGCAATATAAAACCCCAAACAAACCCACAAACAAGCCCGATCAAGTTTAGTGTGTTATGCAAATGCTGCTGCTATTCTTTAAACAGACTCAATTGAATCTGTTGTATGAACACAGCCAAATCTCTTTTCCAATTAGAAGAGCTTTTAAGACTAGGACTTGTTTCTTTGGCTGGATAATTCAATATAAGTGGCTCTTCTGCCTTGTTTGATGCAGGATTATTTCCCTGGCTCTAAGACCGGTTCTCCCAAGGTCCATCCTAGGAATTCATACAGTTGCTTTCATTGACATGTTCTGAAACTGCCTACACAACAGCTCTTTTAGAGAACCAAACCAATGCCCAGTCCATTAGCCAATGAGCGCCTACATAAACGCGTGGACCAGTGGTGAGATTCAAATTTTTAAGCTGCCAGTTCTGTGGGCATGTCTTGGTGGGTGTGGCAGAGGAAAGTTACTGCAAAATCCCCCTTCCCTCCCCACCCCACTGACCTGCTTTCCAGCTCCGTTCTCCTGGGCAGGGCAACCAAAGAAGACTCAGCTGATCAGCTGGGACTCAATGGGAGGCAGAGAAGAGATGGGTGCGGGGCCAGTTAGACTTGGCATTTGCCTGTTCTCTGAACTACTCAAAATTTCCATTACCAGTTCTCCAGAACTGGTCAGAACCTGCTGAATGCCACCTTCTGGAGTGAACCAAATGACCAAGAAACAGGACACTTGAAATTGTGGAGGTACTCAAGTCAGGAAGAACAGCCCTTCCACCACCAGCCCAAATCCTGACCTTGGATCAGCCACCTCCTGCAAATTTGACTTGATTTGAGCTGGTGAGTGATGATGTGAATTGTGGTCCAGCACATCTGGAAGACCTCAGATGGGGAAGACAATCCTACAAGGGACGTATTGCTTATTGATGAATCACAGTGTATTTTTTTTCCTCTGTCCTATCCAAAACATCCTGTGTTCTTTTCCATCAGAGCTATGGCTGCTTTCCAACAGCAGCCAAAGATATCCCAATGTTTTGTCTGAAAGGCTTCCATCGTAAGCCAAACCAAGAGGCACCAAGCAGAGTTTCTTGCATCGCAGTCAGATTTGAGTGGTCCAAAAAGCAGACAAAGTCCATTTTACTCATTGTCGGGGATACTCTCCGAAGGAGGGCAGGAAACAAGGGAGGCAGATGAAATCACTCCTGGCAACTCCCTCCCGTTCCTAACAATGTAATCTCTGGTTGCACTGATTTGGCTTCCCCCTCCCCCTAGAAAATTTTTACCTGCCAGTTAACATTGTTTACCTTGGTGGGAATTCAGGCGAATTGCGAGTCTGAATAGATTAAAAGTTAGGTGCAGTGCCAAACATAATTTTTTTTTTTGCCTAATTACACTCCTGCCAGGAGATATCATTTGATTAAAGATGTGACAAAAGAATTAGACAGACTTCCTGAATGGCCTCCCCGTAAAGTTTAAGACAACCATATTTGTAGGATGAGGAAAACATGGCAGACTACAGCAATCTACATACTGAAGTCCCTTTTTATGGGGTATGGTTGTGGCAATCCCATGTTGTTCAGCAGCACAACATTCAATGTATTTTGTACATGAGCCCAAGCATCTCTACTACAAAGGTTGTGTGTTTTCCACAACTACCAATATTGTTGTTGTAAGCTGCAGTGTCTCTGCCTTGGTCTCCCCATCTCTTAGTCTAATTCTCTCTTTCAAATGTCCACCTTTCTTTCTTGTACATTTGATGGAACTGCAAAACCGAGATGAGGTGGATTGGTTGCTTTCATGGCATGGTGACAATAACTTAGTCCTCAACACCAATAAGACCAAAGAGCTTATAGTGGACTGTAGGAGGGACAGATCAGACATCTTTGGTTATCAATGGAGACTGAGTGCAACAAGTAGCCAGTTTTAAGTTTCTGGGTGTTACCATAAAAGAGACCTGACCTGGAGTGCCTACATTGCCGCCTTGGTCAAAAGGGCCCAGCAGAGATTATACTATCTCAGGAAACAACTGAATGAAAAACTACTGGTGACCTTCTACTGCTGCACCATAGAGTGTATCTTAACTTATTGCACCTCTGTATGGTTTGCCAATTGCACAGTGGCAGATAGGACAGCACTCCAGAGGGTTAACCTCATTGCCCAGAAGATCATTGGCTGCCCTCTCCCCTCTTTGGAAGAGCTTTATAGCTCCCGCTGCCTTAAGAAAGTTCAAAACATTCTCAAAGATCCATCTCATCCTCACCCCTCCTTTTTTTTTTTTGAACTATTACCATCTGGCAGATGGTACAGAATAACAAAAACAAGGACAAATAGGCTGAAAAACAGCTTCTATCACAGGGCAGTAACTCTATTGAATTCTACTGTATAGTGCACTATTAAAATGCAATATCAGGGGTTTTCAATTGAATGTATAGAACGTGAAGGATGTGTGTTTGTGTTTATTTTCATAGTCATAATGTACACTGAAGATGGTATTTAATTTCATTGTACAAGGTGCTATGACAATGAAGTAAAGTAAACTCTACTCTGCCTAATAAACCCATCAGAGAAACCTAAATGTGGGCTAACATTGCTCCTATCACCACCTTGATTTTTTTAGTCATTCTCAGCTAAATTTCACAAGCAGATTTTATCAAATGATCTAATCTCGTTCCTCTTCTAATTCTACTGATTGGTTTACTGCAACCTGAGAAAATTACCCACCTTAACTCTTCCAACCTATAGCACAGCACCTTCCTCAACACAAAAGAGGTAACTTGCTTTCTAAATTCCCAAAATCCTGGACAACTGAGGGATGCCACCTAATGTCACAGGAAGGTGCGGTGGATTTAGGAAGGAGAATTTGGGGGGGGGGGAAGGGTTATTAAGAATGAGAATGTGATGAAATGTAATGCATGCTTTGGCTGATTGTGTAAAAGACAATCAGCCAAAGAAGAACAAACTTTGATGCTAGTTAAAAATTGGAGCTTATTGAATGTACAGGAAGCAAAACATGAGTATTATAATAATGTATTGGAAACATGAATAGAATGTTGGTAAGGAAAAGCATTACACAATCAGTTTCTATAAAAGATCTAGAGGAAAAAGGATAAAGATAAAACCTGCCAATTGTTTACAACCGGAACATAAAAAAAGAAACTGAAGGCTTGATTTTGGCTGCACAACTATTTAAACTAATACGATCAAGGCCAGAATTGAAAAAAAATCATCAAATGACTCAAAATGCAGATTGTGCAAAGAAGCAGAAGAAACAGCAGATCATACATTCAGCTCATGCAAGAAGATCTCACACGCTGGTTATAAAAAATGACATAACACAGGTGCCAAAATGATTCCCTGGAATTTCTATAAAAATTATTATGAAGCTATATGGAAAAAAAATATGAAACAGAATCGCTGCTCAACACAGAAGTCAGAATATTGCAATGGAGTTCAGACAGAACAATTGTGTTGCCTTCACTGTTTGTGAATAGTAAACAGGAGGAAAAATAGTGAAAACTGGAAAAAAAATCAAGATGCCCAGTCAGGGCAACAGGAGACTAGGTGAAGAAGATCACAACAAATACCTTCAAGCTGAATTATCAAGCATAATGGTTGGATGCTTAGAAGGTTAGAAGTAAAACCATGAAAGTTGAGGAGATCTGAAAGATAAACTCAGTGAAGGAAAAAAACATCAAGACTAATAGTGGGATTCAAAAAATTTAGCAACTGGTTCTCTACCTGGTTGCTGGGTGGGCGTGGCCTCATCAGCCTCTGGTGGGAGCCCCATTTTTCACCCTCCCTGGGCTCCAGAGGCTTTCTTCGAGCCCCCGGGAGTGCAAAAAATGGCCTCCCTGGGCTCCAGAGGCTTTCTGGAGATCGGAAACAAACCCGTTTCCGGCCTTCCCAAGCTTCCGGGTGGCCCATTTTTCACGATGCAGGCCCTGCACTTACCTGGGATCCAAAATGGAGACTCCTGGGAGGGGAGGGGAGGGCGGGGCCAGCTTGTCATTGCAACTACCAGTTCGGCAAACCAGTTGTAATATTGGTGCAAACTGGTAGCAGCTGACTTCCTGATCAAGACCATTAAGAACTGGGCAATTTCAGTCATTAGAATAGTGGACCAGAACAGTGTAGGACTAAAAGATTTGGATAAGAAGGCCAGAAAAATAGTGACAATTTTTCACAATAGCGGAAGTCAACACATGCACTGTTAAGTTTTCCCTGGGGACAACTTTGAGTAGATATTACGTCTTCTTCTTTTGAGCAATCTGTGAAAGAGTAGAGAAGACGGTCAATGCAGATGGTTGCTCATGTGTTAGTATTTACTGCAGTATACTGCAATTCACAGGAAAGTCTGCTAACTCACACATATCTATTCCTCTGAGGAGAAGCACATAGTTCATGCATTCGTAACGCAGAAGAAATTCGGTCAATTCCCTGCACTCGCTGAAAAAAGGATCAGCACGAGATTACATTTGGTTCTTGTAGACTTAAATCCAGCCATTGCATTGGAAAAAAAAAACACAAAATGAACTCCTGGGGCACCACTGGACATACAACAGAAGTTTCCTTTGCAAAATATCTCTGGACCTACATTCTGACATGACAGCATATTGCTGAAATTTAAAAATGGGGGGGTGGAGATGGGGAAGAGCCACATGGACATATAACACATGGGTAAGAGAAAGCAGTGATCCAGGCAGAAGAGAACAGCTGTGGTGCCCCAAGAAAAGGAAGGCTCCATGCAACAAAGGAGGCCATCAATTGCAACTCAGCCTGATTGAGTGTTCAGTGTCTGCAAAAAGCACAATTTAAGCCCCCAGTTCAGATACGCCTCCTTCAAAGGAAGGCCCACCTCTCTAACAGGTTTCCCAAACAAATTACACGAACCCTTGATTTACGAAAGCACAGTTGAATAGATTTTGGATGCAAAGAAGACCAAATCTGGACACCAGTGGGTGGGATTCAAATTTTTTTGCTACCAGTCCTGTGGGCATGGCTTGGTGGGCGTGGTGTGGTTTGGTAGGCATGGCAGGGGAAGGATAAAATCTGCAAAATCTCCATTCCCTCCCCACCCCACGAACCTGCTTTCCAGCTCCGTTCTCTTGTGCAGGGCAACCAAAGAAGACCCAGGCGATCAGCAGTAGGTGCGGCTTAGTGGGCGTGGCAGGGGAAGGATACTACAAAATCCTCTTCCCTTCCCACCCCACTAACCTGCTTTCCAGCTCCGTTCTCCTGGCAGGGCAACCAAATCAGCTGGAACTCAATGGGAGGCAGAGAATAGAGGGGGAAGGGCCAGTCAGAGGTAGGATTGGCTGGTTCTCTGAACTACTCAAAATTTCCGCTACCGGTTCTCCAGAACCGGTCCAAACCTGCTGAATACTATCTCTCCTGTACAGCTCTTTGTCTGCTATGAGTCTGGTAAGCCAAGGTTTACAATATGGAAATCAACTGACATGGGGATCCTATATTGACCAGATAATCTCAATAGACTCAATTGGTGCTATTATATCTAAAAATTGGGCTGACTAACTACAACATGGTTTCCCAGCAGAACAGGGTCTTTGACGATATCATATGATGATATCATATTCACCCAACATGGTAAACTCAACAGTTGGGTTCTTATAAAACAATCGTCGATAAACTTCAAACCTATGCTTGTTTAGCTAAAAGGTCTGGGTCTCTTCCAACTACTGAGGCACTCAACCATGATTAAAAGAAAAAAGAAAAAAAATGACAACAGATGAAAATGAGATCATATGCACATGCACTCTGACAAACACACTTCTGTGTACATGTCAAGTAAAATGTAGCTTCAGTAGGGTTTAAACCTGGAGTGTCCAACCTTGGCAACTTTAATACTTGTGGACCTCAGCTCCCAGAAATCCCCAGCCAGGATGTTGAAGTCCACAAGTCTTACAGTTGCCAAGGTCGGAAAGACCTGGTTTTAAAGGAAAAATAATAGCCTATGTCTAGATTTGGAGGCCTCCTACCCAACCCACTTTGATTGGATTTCATTGTGTGCAACTACCCCAAAAGGAAAGTGTGCCTCTCCATTTTAATTCAGGCAGAGAAATCATGTCTCTTTTAGCAATGAAAAGTTGGAGATCCACTTACACAAAGTTCCATGACCTCCAAATTAATTCCCTCTACTTTCTAATCTTGGTTCTGGCAATCTGCACTCCCCAAATGACAAACTACCAATGTTCAGATACCTTAAACTAATTAAAGAAGCATTTCCGGATTTGCAGGCACATGCTGGGTTTTTGGCATGCTCACGCTGTTAAAACTATGACTCCTGGCCAAAGCTGGAGAGAAAAACACAGCAGGGAAGAAAGCCCATTGTCTGATGCATGGCTTAGCAGGGGTCTGCTGCTTCCCCTCTCCAAAAATCAATAGAAGCTATCAAAAGAAAAACAATGAGCAGAATTGCCAAATAATTCCTAACAGCCCTGTCTGGAAAAGGCTCGCGCCAAGAGCAATTAGAAGCAAAGAGAGGCAAAGCACCACCAGATCCTGAAAAACAGAAATAATTTGGCTTCAATCCCCAACTCATGATGGACTTGCCCCTTCCTTGCCTTCCCCGGTTGCTGTTCTTTCAGCTGTAGGAGAGACAGAGGAGGAGGAGGAGGAGGAGGAGGAGGAGGAGGAGGAGGAGGAGGAGGAGGAGGAGAGAGGGAGCAAGGGAGCAAGGGAGGAAAGGAAAGAGAGAAGAGAGAAAGAGGGAAGGAGGGAAGAAGAGAGAGAGAAGATGGGAGAAGAGAGAGAGCGAAGAGAGAGAAGAAGGGAAGGAGCAAGAGAGGGGGAGAGAGGGAGGAAGGGAAGGAGAGAGGGGGAGGGAGAGAGAGAGAGAGAAGAGAGAGTGGGAAGGAGGGAGGGAGAGAGGAAAGGAGAGAAAGAGAGAGGGAGAGAGAGAGACGAGAGAGAGAGAGTTCTTGATGCTCACTGAACTTGGTTGTTTGCTTGCATACATTTCATTAAAGGTAAAGGTTTTCCCTATCCAGACATGTCAGTTTTAGGGGCAATGTTCATCTCCATTTCTTGACCTAGGGAGCTAGCATTGTCTGAAGACAATTTCCATGGTCATGTGGCCAGCATGACCATGGCACACAGAACGCAAAAATCTTCCCATTGAAGTGGTACCTATTTATCCACTCACAGTTGCCTGATTTCAAACTGCTAGGTGGAGGCAACAGCTGGGGCAAGTAACGGAAGCTCACCCCATCAAGTGGCACTTGGGTTTCAAACATGGGCTGCCAGCTTTCCAGCAGATAAGCTCAGCATCTTTAACCACTAAGCCATGGCACCCCTCGACCTTTTATTACCCAGCTTAGTAACAGCATCAGTGTTTTGATGATGTGATCTAAAAGCATACTGCAATGAAACATGAAACTTAATAAAATCAAGAGGACACCAACAAGTTGAAAACCAAGCTTGCAAAGATACACCAAGTATAATCCAATTTCTCTCTAGTCAGATTTTCCTTCCTCCTCTGATATTTCACTGTTGGCTAATTTTAAAACCTGGAACAAACTTTGCAATAGTCTCCCGGTTTTGTTTTTGTTTTTTAACAAAATGTTCTTCGTTTGGCACATCTGTAGTACCAATCCAGCTTGTTCCTTCTTTAATGTGTTTGCATGGTTATTGATATTGTTTGAAGCTGGAGTTCTAAACTTCCTTGAATAATTTAACACCAATGAAGTGTATCTACATTGTAAATGCATTAAGGGTGAGCAGCATTCACTCTGAGCTGTATAATTGTGAGGCATGCTCTTGATAAAGGGACTTATATATTTATTTTTGTAATTGGCTTGAATGCTCATGACCCGTGGTTCCCTCTTCTCCCCATCCCAAGATCTTAGGATAAGGTGGTCAAGACTTCTGCTTATTCTGAAACAAAACAACATATGGTTTCACTCATATAGTTTCCCAAAGGCCAGCCAGTCACAGGTTCCCATGGCAGCCAAAACAAAATTCATTTAGAAAAAATGAATACACAACATGCATGCACCAGTGATGGGATTCAATTTTTTTTACTACCGTGGCTTGGTGGGCATGGCAGGGGAAGGATACTGCAAAATCTCCATTCCCTCCCCACCCCACTAACCTGCTTTCCAGCTCCGTTCTCCTGTGCAGGACAACCAAAGGAGACCCAGCCAATCAGCTGGGACTCAGGAGGAAGAGAAGAGATGGGGGCGGGGCCAGTCAAAGGTGGAATTGGCCGGTTCTCCAAACTACTCAAAATTTCTGCTAGTTCTGGTTCTCCAGAACTGGTCAGAACCTGCTGAATATACCACCTCTGGCATGCACCCATGGATAAAACCAAGTAGTAGCAGCAAACACATATCTTACACAATGCAAAGCCAATCCAGGATACCTGGGAATATATCAATATATAACTGCAATTCTGAATCACAATACACATCTCTCAAAATAATATTTTGGTGGGTCTCATGAAAAAAACAAAACAAAACATTGCCATCAAAGTGTGGAGCCACCAAGGAAGAAGGCGGAGCCTCCTTGCTGACAGACCGTAGATCGCATCTTTCTGTGGCTATGGTCCATGCTCTTTCGTTGGAGAGCCCCAATCATTACGATTAGGGGCTGAAGCTGCCTTGGAGGGGTGGCGGAGTAAGGGGAAACCACAAGCGAGGGTGAGGGGAGCCGCATCTCCCCTCCTGGGCTTGGTCTTTTTCCCCCCGAAGATGACTGCAGTGGTGGTTTAAAATGGCCACCCCAAAGAGGAGGACTCAGCTGGATTAAGATTTGTGCAGGAGGGAAGGAAGAGGTGGATAACAACTGAACTGGGACAATTGGGCAATGCAACTAAACAAAAGTACCCCGGGACTGAGGGAATTTTTAAGAAAAGAAAAGTGAGCAGTGAAATTACAAAGGGACAGGAAAAAAAATAAGAAAATATTTCTGACAGCTAAGCGGGGCTTCGAACCGGGAAAGGAAGAAGCCAGAACTAAAGATTTAACTAAATTGGACTAAAATATTTTGGCAATAAACAGGCATAAAATAAAGCTGGACTTAAGATTGTCAAAAAATAATAATAATAAAGTTTACAAATTGGAGATTGGAGTGTGTTGGAATATTGAGGTTCAAAAAAACCTAAATAAAAAAATAGGGGGAAAAGGTGAAGACTTTGTATAATAGAGAGTGCCACCTTTTGACAAAAACTTGAGCTCAAACAAGGGAAAGCATCCTGTTTCTGAATGAACTTGTGTGGATATAATATTAAAGAAATATTGAAACAAAGTAAGAAACTTAGAAAGTGAAAGCAGAACTAGAATAAAGAAAAAGGCAAGGAAAGACTGACTGTGGGATTGATTGATGTTTTTGGTATAGACCCTGGGCTGGAACAACTGAGAACTTTAGAAAATTGAAAGAAGAAAGAAGGAAAGTAAAAGTGGTTTTTTTGTGGACTTTAACGATCATAAAATACAAGAGTATGTAATGATGATATCTCTTCGGGAATTAAAAATGGAACTTAAAAATATGAGAGAATTACTACAGGAAAGAGGCGAATCACTTTGTTCTGTGTTAGAAAAAAATGGAAATGGCGATTGAAGAACAAGAAGAAAGAGCTTCAGAGGAGAAGGAGTTGACTCAAGGAGAAGACATTTTAAATAGACAATTAACACAAAGAATGCTACAAAGAAGTGGGGAAAGAAGAAAGGCTAAAAAGTTGAAATTTAAGAAGGCAATCAAAAGGGGGAATACCTGTGAAGTTGGGAAAGACAGAAAGACCCAGCAGAAAAGGGGAAAGGAAGATATTAAGAAAGAGAGGGATATAAACTGGAATGAGAAAAGATATGGGGAAAAGAGGGGGAGGAGAAGCAGTAAGAAACAGGCGCATGAAATAAAGAAATACAGAAATAGTAAAATGTTGAAAAGAAATTGTTTTTTCAGAGATAATGGTTGATGAATTAAAAAGGGGATTCTGCAGGGTGACAAGGGGTAATAAGAATATTTCTGCAATTAAAAATATTTAGAAAATAGGGTAATATAGATATTGATAACTCTCATTAAAAATTAAGGGGGGGAAATATACTGCGGAATCCAAATGAAACGATGTAATGATTATTGTTGTAACTGCTTAAAAATAATGGTTTATTGGGAATCAAGATGAGGGAATAAAGGTATATTTTAACCATTGAGGTGTCATACTCAAAGCAGTAAAAGGGGGGAAACCTATACTTGTTTTATTTTTCTTGTAAAATTTGTATTAATTTAGAATTTATAAAAAGAATGTGTAATGGAAAGGGAATAATGACAGACTAAAGAACTAACTAAATTAATAAGTCATATAAACTATTAAAAGCAAGGAGAGACATTGGCAACCTATTATTATTATTATTATTATTATTATTATTATTATTATGCAAACACATATTGTTTATCTTTGTTTTTAAAATAAATATTAAAGGATTATATTTGAAATAATTGAAATGAAACAAAAAATGGTTCAAGTGAGATTAATGAAAGAGGCCAGAATTAATGTATTTGTTTCTCTCCTTACTGAAAATTTGGAATGGAAAAGGTAATAATACAATTAAGTATGCATTAGCAAACAAATGGGTGTTTCATATCCATCCACATAAGGGAGGAAGAAACAGCTGGTGAGCAAGCGGCCTTTTCAAAAATCTCTGGACAAAGGTAGGATAGGAGATAACCCACAAGGCTCCAGGAAATTGTTCTGAATTTTTTTTCGAAGAACATAATAAGATTTTAAAAATTGGACACTAGAAGGAACTAAAGATTTCAATTAGATAACAACTTAGATAACAGTTACAGAATGGTGCAAAAATATTCTAACATTCTATTCTAAATTATTGAAAGACCCCCTTGGAAAAATGGAGGCCAAAGTTACTATTGACACAATAGTGGTATCTGGCTCCAGGGATAAACTGGGTCTAAAAGATGTTATGGAAGAAGAACACAATTTACTTTGTAAAGCAGAGACTGGGTTGAAAATAGCTTTATAAATGACAGGCTACAAGAAAGACATGGAAAAAATACTGGGTGCTAGAAGAAACTGGCTGATGTTTTAATAATTAAGAGGGAAATAAAAAACAATAAATCAACAAAAGGGATCTGGATAATTTTACCTTGTTGGACTTACACACGAGACTTTTTACAAGTTTTGAAGAATCTTGTGAGAAAGAGTAAAGAAGAAATGGAAAAAAATAAGTTCTACATTATTGGATGGACTAAAAGTTAAAACGGTTAAAAAGAATATAAAGTTGGTTTATTTAATGGTTTTATTTATGCTTCAAAATGGCTGTTGACTAACAATAAAAAAAATAGTACAGGCTTCAGGCAGCAACTAGTTAGATGCACGTTGTCATTTAAGTAAGAGGAGGTGAATGTTGAAAGACAACACTTTTCTTTTTCTTTGCTATATTTTTTCTTTTCTTTTTTCTTTCTATTTTTTTCCTTCCCCCCTTTTTTACTATCTCAATTTTTCTATCTTCATAAATATGTGTTTTTTGCTGGTGTAATTACAATCTTTTATAAAATTACTTTAAAAAAAAAAGAAGAAGAAGAAGAAGGCCTGGGTTTCAGATCATAAAATCTGACACCTTTTAATAAAACGGGTGAGTCAGAAGAAGGAAAGTTCCCAGACTCCTCCAGATATTTTAATTAGCCTGGGTCACCTTAGAACAACCGAGACACTGATGGAGTTTGCATTCCAGAGATGCTCGGAGTGACTCTTGAGTGACACAGGTTGGGCTGTTCCCAGGATTGAGGTTTTCTGCAACTAAGCAATCCAGTGGGGAAGTTGTCCCAAAGGTGTGTTTTGTTTTGTTTTTTTCAAGAGGAAACTGAACTTTCTGGGTTTTCTTTGAAGACGTTCTGCTTCTCATCCAAGAAGCTCCTTCAGCTCTGAAGAAGCTTCTTGGATGAGAAGCGAAATGTCTTTAAAGCAAAACAAGAAAGTCCAGTTGTCTCTTGAATCAGTAGTGGGATTCAAAAAATTTTACTACCAGTTTTATGGGTGTGGCTTGGTGGGTGTGATGTGGCTTGGTGGGCATAATGGGGGAAGGATACTACAAAATCCCATTCCCTCCCCACTCCTGGGGGAAGTTTACTGCAAAATCCCCATTCCCTCCCCACCCCACTAACCTGCTTTCCAGCTCCGTTCTCCTGTGCAGAGCAACCAAAGAAGACCTAGCCAATCAGCTGGGATTCGGGAGGCAGAGAATAGATGGGGGTGGAGCCAGTCAGAGGTGGGATTTGCTGGTTCCCTGAACTATTCAAAATTTCTGCTACTGGTTCTCCAGAACTGGTCAGAACCGGCTGAATACCACCTCTGCTCTTGAAAAAGCACCTTTGGGACAACCATGACCTGGAGGGTTGAGAATCTCCATAACCATTCAGTGGGGCAGTTGTTCTGCCCTTGCCATTTCTGTCACAGTGTAGTTTCAGGCAGCAATTGGTAGTATTGTTGCTCCCACCAGATGTCGACAGCTCATCTCTTTCCCTTGTATGGATATCCCAAAGGTGCTTTTTTTTTTCTTTCTTTCCCAAAAGGCAACTGGGATTTCTTGTTTTTCTTTGAAGACATTTCCCTTCTTGTCCAAGAAGCTTCTTCAGCTCTGACAGAATGGTGGGGAATGGAAGGATTTATGCTCCTTGCAGATCCTGGTCATTTACCTCCTTTTTGAGGGTCGTTTAGGCCACTTGGAGGTTTATCTGTGTGTCCTCAGGGTCACCTGAGTCGTGCAAATGAGTGCGGAGCCTTCTTGGAAACTACTGAAAAAGACGGTTTGGAGAGTGGAGATAGATGATGCCGTATCCCACTCCCCCTGTTGAGAAGGGGCTGCTCAGTTTTGACACAGGTGGCCTCTTTGACCCCTCTTCCAAACCAGCAGTCTTCTCTGTCCAAAATGTGGACGTTGCTGTCTTCAAAAGAGTGGCCTTGTCTTTGAAATGCAGGTGGACTGCTGTACCGTGTCCTGATGGGTTTGTTCTCGTATGGAATATAAATCCTTCCGTTTCCCACCATCCATCCTTAGAGCTGAAGAAGCTTTTTGGATGAGAAGTGAAATGTCTTCAAAGAAAAGCAAGAAAGTCTTGGAAAAGTGGGAGGGGGGAAAGCACCTTTGGTGTCGACAACCATGAACTTGATGACTGAGAATCTCCATAGACATATTGCATGGATAGTTGGGGATGGATAGCAGTGTGAAACAAGGGTGCCTCAAGGAAACCTACCAATGAACAAATAGTCCCTGTAATCTTGGGATTGGTTTGCCATGGATTAATTTAAGGCAGTTTTCCAGCTTGGCTGGGATGCTATCTGAGTTTGGTGTAGAGGAATACAAAAGAAATTGTCAAGAAAGAAAAGAAACCAGCAGGGAAAGAAAATTAAGATTTATGGGATCCCATAATGTTCATCAATAAAGACCAGAAGAATCCTTTTTACTGATGATCCCGGAAGCTTCTGTATCAGATAGGAAACAGGACCAGCTCCAATACTTTTAGAAGTGGTGAGACTGGCTGGACATAGAACTATCCATCTCCTACAAGACCTAGTCCCATGTCCAAGCCATTTAGTGCCAGAAAAATTAGCAAAAAATGTTTAAAGATAAGTCAATTAAATGTTGGAAATGTGATCAAACACCACGAACATATCACCATATGTGGTGAACGTGCACAGAAGCTAAAAGGTACAGGACTAAAATACACACATGGTTGGAAAAGATGATTAAACAACACATAGATTTGAAGCCTGAAATATCTTTACTAGGAATGGTACCAGGAGGTTATAGTAAAGAAATGACTTATTTAATTTTAACAGTGCTTAGAATTGTATTTGCCCCAAACTGGAAGAGTGATAAGACACCGATAGAGGGAAAAATAATTGAAAAAATATTTGAATGTGCAAAAATGAATAGACTGACACTAAAAAATTAAAGAAAAACAAGAATCTGAATTTTATATGGTATGGGATTTGTTTTATCAATGAATAGAAAACAGAATAAATTAAAAGGGATTAGATGTACCCATAGAGCTATAAGAAAAACTAATGTAATAGACATATTGGATTTCATTTATATTATATATTTATGGGAAGGTGATTATTGTTATGTTATTAAAGCTGATAAGAAGAATATTGTTAATAATGGTTAAGTAATTGGAATATGTACCTAACTGACACACAGTTGAAATGGAATGGATTTTTTGTGTATAAATTTAAAAAAAAATACTGAAAAAAACCAACCATTCCTAATATATATACACAAAGGCTGCACAAACCAGTCAGTCTCTTCTTCAACCATAGACAAAAGGGAGAAGAGTGAGTGGCTCAATGCCCAAACCAGATGGAAACAGGCATCTAGAAGATCTAAGAGACCAATAGGAGCTGGACAATTCCCAACTATGTCAGGTCCAGCACAGCTCAGTAAGACCAAGGAGGCAAGAATTCGACAGAATTCTATATGATGTCTCTAATACTTGTCTGGGGAAAATGTGAAAGCTTGGAAACTATCTTAGGAATTTTCCAACCTCATTTACAGTGAATCCATCAGGGCAAGTCTCTTTGTGTACTTTGAGAACTTCTTCCAGATCTTTCTTCATTTGAACCGAGTTCCATTTATGAGATGAATTGTGAAGTGACTCCTCTGCTACCTCTTGACTGTTGATATCTCTGTTCTCTTCTATTCCTTTCTCTACCTCCCTACAATTTTTATAACCATTGGCTACAACATCATGAACAGTCTTACCAAGGCTCTGCACATGGTCCATATGGTAAGAGTAGCTCGATACCCATGCTTCGCTATGAAACTATGTGAACGGGCTTAGTTTTCGGGGAGGAAAATAAGGGTGTGTCTTCTTAAAACCCTCCAGTGATGGAGCACCCACAATTTCTGAAGGCAAGCTGTTCCACTGGTTAATTGTCCTCACTGTTAGGAAGAATTCTGGGAGTTGAAGTCCACAAGTCTTAAAGTTGCCAAGTTGGAGACCCCTGATGTCATGCCCCTGTTAGAATCTGACTCTGAGGGAGAGGAGGAACAGCCAACAGGAAGTGGGAGTGTGACTCTGGAGGTTGTGGAGGAAACTGGGGAAGGGCACAGGCCAGATGGGCATTCAGAGGAAGACCCAGGCCCATCTCCTCTCCATCCTAGGGCACACAGGGAAGACTGGATAAGGGAGAAATGTGAATGGTGTAGTCTATGGGGAGGAAACGGCCCTGATCCCCTTCATGGGCTGCAGCTGTGAGGACTGTTTAAAAGGACATATTGCGCATGGCCCAGTGCTGGAAGCAAAGCATGAAATAATTCTAGTCTTTTGGTTCTTATCTGAGTTCTGGCGTCCTTCCCAGTGTGTGTATTTCAATATCTGTGGATGTCTTCAAGCCCTTATCCTGCCTTGTCTCATTAATTGTGTCAGCGTGGTTTGTGTTGTTTTTCTATTTATAATTTATATGTATTTCTTCCTTTTCACAACTATTTGTGGGGGAGTTTTTCTCCAGTCCATGATAATTGGACCTTTCAGGCAAGTTGAAGAAATTAAAGGGACTTTACCTGTTTTTGTGATTTTGTTGCTTTTGTATTCCACCCTAGGTTATCACATTTGGTTTACAAAGAAGATGCCACTGTTTTCTTTCTTTAAAGTCTGACGATTTCTGAAAACCCTCCAAAGTTTATAAGATACCATGGTGGGATACTGCTTCCACTCTCATGATGCTAAGGAGATCCTAATTCTTATTGTATGGATAGGAGACCACTGAGCAGTGTAGTGGCCTAGTGGTAAAGAATTCAATCCTAGATAGTGGCAGATGTTTCTCTCCTAGGCGCAAAGAGAAAACATCTGCTGTTCACTCTGTGTGACATCACGAAGGGCATCTGGCCAGTAAATGCTTCGTTCCATTCAGTCACCGTGACTCCACCCCGAATTAAGAGATTACAGGGTTGTAAAGAGGGAGGATTTTTTTAATGAATAGAAAACCACTCTGGGGAACTATTACAATAGAATAACAAGGTCAACTCATAAAACATACTGCATATACATTTTATAGTTGTCAATGGAAAAGAAGGGGAGTTTCAAAGAGCAGGCAGCAGTGTGGAATCGAAAGTACATTCCATTCATATTTTCTTCAGAGACTGATTAGATGACTGAAGCTTCTGCCCCGCAATCGAGATCATGATAGATGACTCTTGGCTAGGGATGTGTTTCGTTGGATGATACACCCAGAGGGGTGGAGTGGGGGGAAAACAGGATCAAGGGTGGCAGTGAATTACGTGTCTCAGAGTCAGCTACACCCAGGCAAATGCCGATATGTTCACTTCTAATAAATCCAAAGAAGTTTTGGGAGTGTGGCTCGAGGCTCATGATTTAATTGGAGTAACTGTCGGAAATCCTGTCAAACAGAGTTGGAAGGGACCTTGGAGGTCTTCTAGTCCAACCCCCTGCTTAGACAGGAAACCCTACACCACTTCAGACAAATGGTTATCCAGCCTCTTTTTAAAAACTCCCAGTGTTGGAGCATCTACAATTTCTAGAGACAAGTTGTTCCACTCGTTAATTCTTCTCACTGTCAGGAAATTTCTCCTTAATTCTAGGTTGTTTCTCTCCTTGATTAGTTTCCACCCATTGCTTGTTGTCCTGCCCTCAGGGGCTTTGGAGAATAGCTTGACTCCCTCTGCTCTGTGGCAGCCCCTGAGATATTGGAAGACTGCTATCATGTCTCCCCTAGTCCTCCTTCTCATTAGAATAGACCTATCTAGTTCCTGCAATCGTTCTTCATGTGTTTTAGCCTCCAGTCCCCTAATCCTCTTTGTTGCTTTTCTCTGCACTCTTTCTAGTGTCTCAACAACTACATTTATCAACTACACGCTGGAAGAATTTCTGGGACTGGTGAACCAGCACATCTGGAGAACATCAGGCAAGAGGAAGATCAACTATGTTGGGTCACAGAGAATTTCCAATTCTACGTGTATTTAAAATAAGGAAAATAAAAGTTTCCTTACCAAACTCACTGGCGCATAAGTGCTCCAGGATGGCATCTGACTTCATTTCATTGTCACAAGGGGGACACACAGCAGTGCCTGTCAAGAGAAGGAGGACATATCAAGCAAGGGAAAGTAGCAACAGCGTGAAAGAAGAACAAGTGCCCATATATACAAATATACCAAATGTAACTGCTCATAAATTATACTCATTCCGCAGGTGCAATGTGAGGATTGTGTTTAAGCTGGAGTTCATTATTTTGTACTTCAGTAATGAAGCCCAGCTTAAATGCAATGCTGTCATTGAACCTGCCCAGAAGGAGGGCACCAGAGGTGATATTCAGCCAGTTCTGACCAGTAGCGGAAATTTTGAGTTGTTTGGAAAATCAGCAAATCCCACCTCTGACTGGCCATGCCAACCCCATCTATTCTCTGCCTCCCGAGTCCCAGCTGATCAGCTGGTTCTTCTTCAGTTGCCCTGCAGAGGAGAATGGAGCTGGAAAGCAGGTTAGTGGAGTGGGGAGGGAATGGAGATTTTGCAGTAACCTTCCCCTGCCACGCCCACCCAGCCACACCCACAGAACCAGTAGAAAAAAAAAATTGAATCCCATCACTGGAGGACACTGATAGGAGCATGGAGCTCTTGGGAAACGAATTAAGTATGTTGCAATGCAATCCCTCCTTTGTGATAGTTGAGGTAAAATGAGGGTTTCTGTAGCTAGTTCCAGATCACAGAGCAGCCATCTGGTGAACAGGCGAGGGGGGGAGCTTGCGTGACAGTGCCCACAACATGGTCTCTTAACAGTTGAAATCAACCACCGACTGCAAAAGATTACCTGACATGGAATTCTTTCAGGCTCACAGGGAAACCAGGAAAAGCCACATCCACAACTGAGATCTTTGTTCTGTTGAACTTCAGCTACAAAAACCCAGATGCTTGCCACCTCCCTTGTCTCCTGCACCCTTTGCCAAGATCAGCAACGGGATTCCAAACGCTAGTTCTTTTTTTTTTTTTTCATCTGCCTCTTGATACTGGAATGGTTTTCCCTCTCTGCAACTCCCTCCCTTTCGTGTTTGGCTTTCATCTTTGTTCATTCCTCCTAAGCTGTTTATATAGCACCTGAAGTCAGCCATAAGAAATGTAGTGGGAAGCTATGAGGTTTGCTAGGCAGGAGTTCCAAAGAAAACATCCTTTCCGAATTGAAACTTAGCATTCCACCTCCAGCAAGTTGAGTGGAGAATGGAGTCTTTTCTGAATCCTTCTTTGTGTGTGTTTGCAGGTGACATGGATGGATGGATGGATGGATGGATAGATATATGGGTTGGTAGGTAGATAGGATAAAGGGGGGAAGGTGGAGGGAAGATGAAAGGAAAAGAAAAAAGGAAGGAAGGAAGGAAGGAAGGAAGGAAGGAAGGAAGGAAAGAAGGAAAGAAAGAAGGAAGGAAGGAAAGAAAGAAAGAAAGAAAGAAAGAAAGAAAGAAAGAAAGAAAGAAAGAAAGAAAGAAAGAAAGAAAGAAAGAAAGAAAGAAAAGAGGGAGCACAGGGATAGAGGAAGAAAGGGAGGAAGGAAGGAAGGAAAAGAAAGAAGGGAGAGAGGAAAGGAAGGAAGGAAAAGAAGGAAGGAAGGAAGGAAAATTGTATTGGCCAAGTGTGATAGACACACAAGGAATTAGAGGAGGAAGGTGAAGGTCCATCTTTAGACTGGGTTCACACAATATATTAAATCCCGAACTACATTAATTCAATACAGTTACTGTATTCATGTAACATGGTTCCTACTTTATGCTAAGGACAATAGTAGCCGAAGGACCAACCCTAAGTTACCTAGTGCCATTTTAGCTAGTCTATGATGTTGTATGAAACCAACTTCAATGATAGTCTGCAAAGATTCTCAGTTGTCCCAAAGGTGCTTTTTCAGGAGGCAACTGGACTTTCTTGTTTTTTCTTTTGAAGACGTTTCGCTTCTCATCCAAGAAGCTTCTTCAGCTCTGGATGGATTCCCCACTTCCCTTCCCCACTATCCAGTCAGAGCTGAAGAAGCTTCTTGGATGAGAAGTGAAATGTCTTCAAAAGAAAAAACTAAAAAGTCCAGTTGCCTCTTGGGGAAAAAAGCACCTTTGGGACAACTTCAGTAATGTTTTTTTTAATATTTTTTTATTTTATTCAAAATACAAAAGCAAAGCAAAATTTAATCAACAAAAAAGTAGACAAAACATGTAAAAATGTGAATTAAAAGGGCAAAAATCAAAAGCACATTTTCCCTCCTAGTTAAACACTTGACAGATACAGTATATTCCAACAATAATAGCTTCTTCTTGCAAAACAGATCCAAGATTTATCAACTTTGATATCTATTTGCAACCCAATCTGACCAGTCATACATTGTGTGTGTGTGTCTGTGTGTATCTGAAGAAAAAATAGTTAACAGGTTAAACAAAAAAAAGATAAAGATCATGGGCCCTGTGTTAACAATCTGTTATTTTAATTTACTCATAGAAAATTTACAACAGAGGTCTCCAGAGTTGGCAACTTTAAGACTTATGGACTTTAACTCCCAGAATTTTCCAACCAGCTGGCTGGAGAATTCTGGGAGTTGAAATCCACAAATCTTAAAGTTGCCAACCCTCTGGTCTGCAAGGTTTTCTTACCTACCACAAATCACCCCAATGAACCTCAACAATATTTATTACACAGTCTTCTTCCTCAATGATGCTCTCGTGTATTGGAACTGCAACTCAAAAGGGAGCACACTGATTGGGGGAATTCTCTAAAACTCCAGAACATCTGGAGTTCTGGAAAATGGTATCTTTAGACAGGCCTGAAGAAGTTCAAGTTGAGAAACACTTGACTGAATTTGACTGTTGCTCAAGCTGGATCTTTGCTGAGGGGGTAACATTGAGATTGTATAATAATTTTCAGGAAAGAATCCTTTGGTGAACCAAGTCACCAAAATGCCATTCTACCAGAATAGAAAACTACTTTGGTCTAAAGAAAAGAAGAATTAGGGGTGACGTGATAGCAGTATTTCAGTATTTGAGGGGCTGCCACAAAGAAGAGGGGGTCAAATTATTCTCCAAAGCGCTGGATGGCAGGACAAGAAACAATGGATGGAAACTAATCAAGGAGAGAAGCAACTTTGAATTAAGGAGAAACTTCCTAACTGGGAGGACAATTAACCAGTGGAACAGAAGTTGCTCCCAGAAGTTGCGGAGGTTTTTAAGAAGAAACTGGACAGGCACTTGTCTGAAATGGTATAGGGTATCCTGCTTGAGCAGGGGGCTGGACTAGAAGACCTCCAAGGTCCCTTCCAGCTCATTCTATTCTATTCCTATTCACCTTTCCATCCTCAAGACCAATGTTCAAATATTGCCATTTAGTCAGGAAAATCCCTGAGTGACCTTGGGCGGGGCCAGGCCAAGCCATCGTCTTAAAGTTTTGAGCCACAATTCAGCTCCCCAACCTTCCCAAGGACCACAGAAGGATGGGGTGGGATCAGGAGGCCTCCCAGAGGCAAAGAATTTCCATCCCCACCCTTAAAATCACTCCCTATCCCCCACAACCCCCCAAAAGTCTATATGTTGAAATCCAGATGCAGGCCCATCACCTACTCCAAGGTCTTCAAACTTGGCTAGTTTAAGACTTCTGGACACGGATAGGATTCTATCTAGTCAGACCAGTTCTACAGAACCAGTTGTTACAATTCTGCGCACTTCAGAGAACTGGTAAATTGTGCCTCTGGCTGGTCCCGCCCTGTCCCAGCCACTCACTTCTTACCTGGCATGTGCACCATCAAACTTGCCTGCTAAGTTGCTATTTTTCCTTTTTTTCCCCCCAACCATCAGCTTTTCCGCAGTGCTGGGAGATTTAGATTAGGTAGAAAGCAGGAAATCATTGGAATTCTTGTTTTCTAGCTAATCTAAAAGCAGAGCTGAATCTTCCTTAGGACTGAAGCGTGTATTTTTTAGTTCAGACTCAGATAGCAGATTGCAGAAAGATAGATCTCTGAGTGAATCTGTGATTCTGTGGGCAACTCAATCCGCCTGCCTGCTTTGCCTGATTTTGGGTAAAAGTTGCTCTTTTTTAATAAAAAAATCAATATTTACATAAATATTTATAATATTTACATAGAAGCCATGCCCAGCCAGTCACATGACCACCAAACCACACCCACAAATTAGGCCACGCCCACAGAACCAGTTGTTAAGAAATTTGAATCCCACCCCTGCTTGTGAACTTCAACTCTCAGAATTCCCGAGCTAACATGACTGGAGGAGTTCTGGGAGTTGAAGTCCACAAGTCTTAAAGCTGTCAAGTTTGAAGACCTCTGACCTACTCGCTCTGGTCTAGGCCAACACTGTCTAGGAGAATCTTAATCATAATGTAGGTAAAATTATACAAATAGTCCTTGATTTACACTCACCATTGAACCCCAAAATTTCCTTGCTAAGTGTCCCATTTTATGACCTCTTTTTGCCACAGATGTTAATCTAACCATTATGATTTATTGAAGAACGGTTACAACAATCCATGATTCAGAACAACACATAAACCCACTTACAGTGCTTAACCATTTTCTCTCCTCCATCCATTCTTCCTAACAGCTTACTTACTGTAACTATTCATCCATGGGTTTCATATATTAAAAACAAATATTAAGTGCTAGAAGAATTTGCTGTGGTATTTTATTGTGAAATCATTGTACCATTAAAATAAAATCAGTCAAAGACCTCAATTTTCCAAAAAAACAAAGAAGAATTTATTTCAAGTTCACTTATTCAGTGTGGCCTCTACCAGGTGCTTTGGATTATAATTCCTATCAGCCCTGACCACAAATTGTGCTGATCTGGGCTGATGGGAATTGAAAGAAAAACACAGAGAGACACTTAAATCTGTAAGTAAATATAAATAGATGTCTTTCCTGTTGACGAAGGAAGAAAGATTTATCACTTTTGCATTTAGTACATTTTTGTGGCAGATGCAACAACTAATCCTATAGATTGAATTAAACTCCCTACAGGCCAGGGGTGAGAAAGGAAGCACTCATTCATCCTCTCTCTCATACAACCACAGGCATACACAACCACGGAGACAGCAAAGGCCAAAGAAGAAGCATAGAGATAGTTAAGTTTTCAGCTCACTGAGTTCTTGGCAGAGGAAATTTCTCCTTGGTTCTATGTTGCTTCTTCCCTCAATTCATTTCGACAACAGAGAGCAACTTCTATCTTATAATACTTAAGAAGGAGTGGAGCTTATTGTGAGCTGATGGCTCCACTGTTTTGCTCATCAATTTTCATTTTAGTTTCTATTTTATGCATTTCTTAGATAATCCAGCTCAAATCAGAAGACAAGTCAAATTATCCATAACAGAGGGATACAGTCAAGCTCAAGGGAGGTACTAATACCACTCTATAAAGCCTTAGTAAGACCACACCTAGAGTACTACATCCAGTTTTGGTCACCACATTATAAAAAAGATGTTGAGACTTTACAAAGTGTGCAAAGAAGAATAACCAGGATGATTAGGGGACTGGAGGCTAAACCATATGAAGAACGGTTGCAGGAACTGGGCATGGCTAGTCTAGTGAAAAGGAGGATCGGGGAGACATGACAGCAGTGCTCCAATATTTGAGGGCCTGCCACAGAGAGGAGGAAGGGGTCAAGCTATTCTCCAAGGCACCTGAAGCCAGAGTAGGAATAATGGATGGAAACTGAACAAGGAGAGAGATTCAACCTGGAAATAAGGAGACATTTTCTGACAGTGAGAACAATCAACCCAAGGAGTTGCCTTCAGAAGTTGTGGGAGCTTCATCACTGGAAGCTTTCAAGAAGAGACTGGACTGCCATCTGTTAGAAATGGTGTAAGGTCTCCCACTTGGGCAGGAAGTTGGACTAGAAGACCTACAAGGTCCCTTCCAACTCCATTAATTTAATCTAAAAGAGGGAAGGCAAAGGAAGGAAGGAAGGAAGGAAGGAAGGAAGGAAGGAAGGAAGGAAGGAAGGAAGGAAGGAAGGAAGGAAGGAAGGAAGGAAGGAAGGTTATAATGAGAGGGAGGGAGGGTCTCAAGGAAATCCTGCCTTAGCACTTGGCCAACACAGGTGCCCCCTGACACGAGTCCTGTGTCACACCCACCATGGCCACATCCACCCCGGCCACTCCCACGCCCCAGTCCTCCAAGGTCAAACACAACCCTGATGCAGCCCTCAATAAAATTGAGTTTGACATCCTTGGACTAAATGAATGGTTGAAAGTCTCCCTGTATCCTACAAACCAGAGTTCTGTGTTGCCGGTTCTACAAGGACATTGGCCACCAGTTGATTATCTCTCTTTTATTTAAATTTCTGGTCACTCTGGTCGCTTTTATTTGCATTACCTGTTAAATAATTAAGATAAATATATTTCTCTAAAAGGAGGAAAATTTTCCTATGTTAGTATAAGCTTCATCCACAAACGGTTTGCTAATAGTTCTTGTTAGGAGATAGTTTTGCATTGCTCATTGGATTGATTGCAACTTGATTGCTCTCTCTCTCTATCAAATATTAAAAATATCTGAAAGGCTATGGTGCTATTTACACAATGTTGACTAGAGATTAACACTCTAATGCATGAACAACTTCAACCTTTAGAAATAAAAAGTAGTTTTCTGACAGTGGGAACAATCAACCCATGGAACAGAAGTTGTCCTCGGAAGTTGTCGGAGCGCCATCACTTGAGACCTTCAAGAAGAGATTGGACTGTCATTTGTCAGAAATGGTGTAGGGTCTCCCGCTTGGGTGGGGGGATTGGACTAGATGACCTACAAGGTCCCTTCCAACTCTGATTATCTGTTATCTGTTTGTACCAACATTAGCTGTGAACTCTAAAATGTTCATATTGATGCAATAAGTTGTTTAAATGTTACATCTGAACCTAAATATGGCATTAATAAGCAATATTAAATATATATTTAATTATTTGCTATCCAATAAAGATTTCGGGCAAGGCTTGGTGGGCATGGCAGGGGAAGTTTACTGCAAAATCCCCATTCCCTCCCCACCCCACTAACCTGCTTTCCAGCTCCGTTCTCCTGTGCAGGGCAACCAAAGAAGACCCAGCCAATCAGCTGGGACATGGGAGGCAGAGGATCGATGGGGGCGGGGCCAGTCAGAGGCGGTATTTGCCAGTTCTCCGAACTACTCAAAATGTCCGCTTCTCCAGAACTGGTCAGAACCGGCTGAATACCACCTCTGTTTCTGTGGCTGTGTGTGCCACTTTTGGCTTTTTGTATCGATTGTGAGGTTTGTGTCCATGTTTCACTGGCATATGTTAGAGCAGATAGCACACACATGTATTCTTTTATTGCTTTTAAAATAGTAACATGTAACATGAAATATGGGATTCAGTAACAGTATAACAAAGTTGGAAGGAACCTTGGAGGTCTTCTAGTCCAACCCCCTACTCAGGAGAACTTATACTACTCCAAACAAATGGCTGTCCAGTCCCTTTTTAAAATCCTCCAGTGATGGAGCCCTCACAACTTCTGAAAACCAGGACATTCTACTGAACTGATTTCACTGTCAGGAATTTTTCTCCTTTAATTCTAGGTTGGGTGTCTCTCAGATCAATTTCCACCCAGTACTTCTTGCCCTGCCTTCAGGTGCTTTGGAGAATAAGTCATCCGCTCCCCTCCTCAATAAATAGAATGAAAATAAAATAGATCAGTTTTCTTAGTTATCTATCTATCTATCTATCTATCTATCTATCTATCTATCTATCTATCTATCTATCTATCTGAGAAATACCACTCACGCATCATCACAAAATCTCCAGAACCATCAAGCCTACAAACTTGAAATTTGCCACGTATGTTCCTCTTGGCTTCTAGGTGCTCGCTAAGAAAGGATTTTTCGAAATGACCATCAGAGCATTAGTATTTCCTATATTATTATTATTAACACACTCTGATGCTAAGGAGTTCCACTCCACCTCCCTACCTGAAAAGAAATCTGTTCCAACTGCAGTTGAGCTAAGCCATGCCCAGGCACCTTGCTGTCTCCTTCTTGCTCACACAGCAAATATTGTCTCAGTTTCCAAACAGCCCTCAACTCTCTCACACACTGACCAGACACTAGCCAGATGAATACTGATGGATGTTGGTAGGCAGAGGCAGAATTTTTTTCCCCCTTTATTTTCCTCCCCCAAAACTAAGCCCAATCACATAGTTTTGTTGTGAAGCACGGGTATCCTGCTAAGTAAGAAATAATTGGCTGTCCAGGACTTCTCACTCAAACCTACATCCATAAAAAAACCAGAGATTCTCCCACCCAAAAGGGAGTGAATCATAATCTAACGTAGTTTCTGGACGGCTAGATGCCGAAACAAAATAAATTTATGCATAAATAACTCACCCCTTCCCAAAAAAAAAAAAAAAAAAGAGCCCTTCAAATGTTATCCAAGCCATGGAAAAAAACAGAAAGCCCCGATTTCTTTTATGCCTCCCAGTAAAAAACACTAGCATTTGTGTTTCTTCCCCACGAAACATGCTGGATGAGGCCTTGTGACCATCCTTTGCTTTCCATCTTTGGCAAAGTATCACCTTACCCGTCGTATCCTGTTCTAATTTGGCACCAAAATTTTAATCAGAGAAAATATCTCCGTCTCTCAAAGGACTGGATTTATAAAAAATTGGCAGCTTATACCTGAAACCAATACGAGCAGGGAAGGGGTGTGTGTGTGTGTTTTGTGTGTGTGTTTTGTTTTAAAGGAGATTTTGGTGCCTCTACGGCGGAGACAAACAGCCAGAGCAAAACTCCCCGTCAACTCCTAGTTTCCAGCTATGAAACAGTTATGAAAATAACTTTTTCCTCCCCAGAGATTAGTTTGGGGGGGGGGAGAAGTAGCAGTAATTTCTAAATATGGCCTTCTACTACGGAATGTAAGGAAGCGAGAGGGGGGAAAGGGCTTTCGAGGAGAGGGCAACACTTGAGTGCCAAAGTATTATTTTACATTTGGACCCTGATGTCAGCTTATTCAGAAACCTTGGATAGTTTAGGAATGTTAACTTTTTAAAGATGCACAGATTTCATGCCTGAATGAGGAAGATGAAGAGACTGATTGTGAAGACGTTCTCTTCAACCACTTTTCCCAACTCACTGATTAAAAAAAAAAATTGCGTGTAAAATTGAGGAGTCAAAATCCTGGTCCAGGAAATTTGCAATAAGGGTTGTCTGACTTCGGTCTTCAGCTTCCACAGAGTCACAGAAATACGGCTTGAAGCTTAACAGCTCAAAACCAACAGCTCCATGAACTGAGTATTATATGGTACGGGGTTTATTCTATCAATGGTTAAATAATAAAAAAACTGAAGTTGGAAACAGGGAAACAAAATAAAGATGTTGTGTTAAGAGAGAGAAGTTAAGAGGATGACTAACATGTTGAATACTATTATGTTACTATTGTATAATTAATTAGTATAATTAATAGGTGGATATTACTACTGTATGTTAAATATTGCAGAATCAATATGTAATGAAGGATGTTGCGGTTTTGATTATTGTTTAACAAAGGTGTTTGTACCCAGAAAAACACACTGTGCAACTGAAGATGGAATGATTGTACTAAAAATTTAAAAAATATTATTTTTTTAAAAAAACCAACAGTTCAAAAACCAGGATCATGACATCAGCAAACAAGCCATTAATTTATCACTGATAACTTCAGAAGGAATACCACTAGAAAAGTTGAAAGGATCAGATACCTAATTTACATGAAAGCTGAGATATGACCCCTGAAGTAAAGACAAAGGATAAACAAAGCTCGAACAGCACTCTCCAAAATGGAAAAGGTCTTCTGCAGTCACGACAGAAGCCTAAGATTGAAAACCAGGCTTGTCAGATTCTCCATTGGAGTGGAGAGTTTGTTTGTTTATTTATTAGAATTTGTCAAACAAAAAACGAGAACAAGAATAAAAGATGGTTGGTCTTGGACAGAAAGTCACTTGGAGAGACTAAAAGCATTTGAAATGTAGATTTACATAATGGCTGCTACCGATAAGTTGGGTTGACAAAATCAGAAATGAGGAGGTGATAAGCTGCCTGGGAAAGCCAAGGGAAATCATCAAACCATTAAAAAGCCAAAGTTAGAATATTTTGGAGATGGGAAAAATACGGCATCCTTCACTAAATCCTCCAGGGAAAGATTGAAGGCAAACAAGGTCCAGGTACAAGAAGAACATCATGGCTTCAAAATCTAAGGGACTGGTTTGGACAAAACTCAGTGGCACTTTTTCGTGCAGCTGTTGATAAAATTAGGATCGCCAACATGATCGCCAATGTCCAAAGATGGATATGGCAGAATAAGGAGGAGGAGGAGGACGAGGACGAGGAGGAGGACGAGGAAGAGGAAAAAGAGGTGGCGGTGGTGGTCTCAGTCTATATTAATAGGGAATTATGGGAATTGAAATCCTTCCTGTTTAGAGATGATCAGGGTGGGAAAGCTGTTTCACACACACACACACACACACAATGGTCACCATTGAAGAATATACAGATTGCCCTCATCTTACAATCTCTTGTTTAGCAACAGTTCAAATTACAACAGCCCTGGAAAAAATGACTCACAACCAGTCCTTGAACTTACAATCATTGCAGCATCCTTATACAAGGATATATTCAATATTCGGCCACTTGTATTTGCCACAATTGCAGCGCGTGAGAGTCGTTTGATCATCATTTGCAACCTTCCCAGTCCACTTCAACTAGCAATGGGCAAAGCCAGTTCTGCTTAATGACGGTTCTGTTAGGGACACTTGTTTTATGGGTGCCTGGAAGGAGGCAAGAGATGGAGTTGAAGGCTTTGGTAGCCTCTTCCAATGCTACATTCCCTGGCTTCTCAGTGGAAAAGTATAGGACATTCTGGAATTGCAATTTCTTTCACCTGCTATCCTACTAAGTGCTTATTTTTAAATATTGTATGTATATGTGACCATTTGCCTGCCCAAGATCCACCTTCTTGAGTCTGACCTCTTGGATTCATGTTTTTTTGTTTGTTTGTTTGTTTCATACTGTATTTTGACTACCCATGTTTCCCTGAAAATAAGACTGGGTCGTATATTAATTTTTGGTCTGAAAAACACATTAGGGCTTAGTTTCTGATTAGGTCTTATTTTTCAGGGAAATATGGTACTAAAAGCATCCATCTGGCTAACAATCTTAACTAGGGCTTATTTGGGGGGGGAGGGCTTATATTACGAGCATCCTGGAAAAACCATGCTAGGGTATTAACCCTAAGAGGGTATTAACACAAACATACATACATATATCCAAATGCATGGAGAAAAAAACTCCTTTGATCATGTTCAATCACTCTGCTAAACAAATAATTCCCTCAACACTGTTCAACTATTTACAAAGTCTGCACTTCTATTATTATTAATCTTCTCATCACTCCTTATCCCCCATCCCCTCCCACTTGTGACTGTGTGACTGTGTTGCTTGTATCCTTACAATTTATATTGACTATTTCCTAGTATGATTTGATTGCTTATTGTACCCTATGACTATTATTAAGTGTTGTACCTGATGATTCTTGACTCTTGACAAATGTATCTTTTTCTTTTTATGCATGCTGAGAGCATTTGCACCAAGACAAATTCCTTGTGTGTCCAATCACACTTGGTCAATAAAGAATTCAATCTATCTATTCTATCTTCCAGAGCCATGCTGAGCTCTGGAGTCCCTGGTGCTTTGCTAAAGTTTCTGATTTTGGGCTACTTCCATACAAGGGTGTGAATACAATATTCTATCTTCACAAAAGCTCCGAGGTTGAATGTCCAGGAAGTCATGTTGGCTAAGGCCAGCAAAATAGCCAGTGAAAGATTTAAGGAACTCAGTGGCCTGGACCCTCTCCAATCTGATACTTTCATATCCAAAGAGACTAAAAGCACACTGTACTGGGAAGGGGGGGGCAGTTTATGGATGTCAAGCCCCTCATTGTATATCAAAGACTAAGGCTGAAAAGGCAGCTCAAAATGCAAATTCCAAAGAACAGAGGAAAATTACTCTATCTGGCATCTTTTACTATGTCTAAATGGAGAACATTATATAAAACCTTTTCAACATTTTGGTACATTAGCTCAGCATTGTTATGATCCTGATAGTACTGAGAAATGGAAATGAAAGAAAGTGGCCTGTTAAACATCCTCTTCCATGCACGCTTAATCAGACAAAATGTTGCAAGCAGCATGCACATAAAGGACTTATTTAGACTTATTTCAAACATAAAACTGCTTGGTGCCTAGTTCCAGCGCTGGTTTCTTCATATCAATTCTCCCCCATGCCTTGCAACTGCCGCTCCCATAATGCCCAATGAGTAAGGGGCATACAAGTCAACTTTGGAGGACAGAAGGGAAAAAGGATACCAGTTTGGGAAAGGACTTTATCATCGCTCTCACTTTTTGTACAAGCACCACTGCCAAAAATCACTGAAGGGGTTTCTCAACAGTAGCTAAAATAAAACCTCCAGCTGCAAAAGCAGTTGGCCTTAGGGACTGCCTTCAGGGATAGGGCTCAGGACCCATAATTTAAGAGGAAGCCAAATTATCATCCAGGAATATATCCTCATCTGGACTGGCAAGAGCATAGATCTAGGAACTTGAGTTGAAATACTCAAAATTACCCATTAATAATACAGTAGAGTTAGAAGGAAACCAACGACTGAGTCTTATTATCATTATCTTTGAAATAAATTCTCTTTCCTGCAACAACAATAACAAAAAGTGCTTATCAGAATTGAGAGGCTGAAGCTTACATCTTCACCACAGAGGCGCAATTTTAAGCCAGTCAGGATTTCTCAGTCCAGTCTACCACTTGGGAAGGGCGAGGAAGTAATACATACACTCTAATCAGACACCCAGATCATGCTGAGTTTGCCAACATCCAGGCTCCAAAAAGGATCAGGGGTCATTTATGGTTCAGTATGTATTTCAACATGTAGTATAAACCAGGTCATCATGCTAAAATAGGATTGATTTGTCTGGGCACAGCAGGCATTATAAACAAAGCAATTATGCTTTGTTAGCCCAGGTTGAGCATTAATGCCAAGGTGTTGATTAGCAAAATAGCCAGAACTAAGTCCTTTGTCTATGGCTGGAGGTGTTGGGTATAAAGAGCAAAACTTGTCTTAATAAATAAGGGCCACACAATTAGTTGCTTCTTGTTATTGTTGTGTTTTGCTCTTGCACTCTGGAAAGACAAGAAGCTGCTGCGATGCACAAAAGAGCAATGGAGCCAGAGGTGAGAAATGTTTGCAGAGATCCCCAAGAGCTACTAAGGTTTCAAAATTACTCCATCGCTGCACAGACACTGCTGCAGAAATGGAGAAATTGTTTCTTCGAAACTCTCTTCTTTCTCTCTCTCTCTCTCTCTCTCTCTCTCTCCCTCCCGCCTGCTTTGGTGGAGCAGAATTGCATGAGCCTCATTCAGCAGAGTTCTCTGGAAGCTGCCAAGTCAAATAATTAATCCTGCTACAATTAAGCAATGCCTGCCATAATTGCAATTAATGTTGACATCATCAACCTTCTGGAGTCTTTGAGCAGAAATTTCCTTTGCCTTTTACAGAGGTCCAGGCCTGATGCTGAAATCCTCAACAAGCAGAATCTGTCCTTAATCACTCATCAACTCCAGCTGGCTCCCTTCTTAACCTCACCCACAAACTCAATTTAGAATGGGTGGGCTACTGGGTTACTCAATCCAGAAGAGTCTTTTGTATCTCCCTTCCAACTTTGATGTGCTTCCAAGAGGTAGAACCAACTTGGTGTAACCGCTGCTAACAGTTCTGGGAACTAAAAGCCAAATAATCAGAAAGTGGGGAATGGAAGAAATGTTCCATTCCAGTGTTTCTCAACTTTTAAGACATGTGGACAGGCTGGCTGGGGAATTCTGGGAGTTGAAATCCACAAGTCTTAAAGTTCCAAGATTGAGATATATAGTTCTATTCATTACTAAAGACCTTTAAATGGAAACAGCGATTGCACTTAGACTTACATACTGCTTTCCACAGTGCTTTTAAGTGGTTTACAGAGCCAGCCTCTTGCCCCCAACAATCTGGGTCCTCATTTTATCCACTTCGGAAGGATGGAAAGCTGAGTCAACCTTCAGCTGAGCAGGATCGAATTCCTGGCAGTCGGAAGAGTTAGCCTGCAATGCTGCACTCTAACCACTGTGCCAACACAGCTTCCTTCCTTCCTTCCTTCCTTCCTTCCTTCCTTCCTTCCTTCCTTCCTTCCTTCCTTCCTTCCTTCCTAAGCAATAGCATTTAGATGTATTTACTGCTTCACAGTGCTTTCCAGCCCTCTCTAAGCGGCTTACAGAGTCAGCCTCTTGCCCCCAACAATCTGGGTCCTCATTTTACCCACTTCGGAAGGATGGAAAGCTGAGTCAACCTTCAGCTGAGCAGGATCGAATTCCTGGCAGTCGGAAGAGTTAGCCTGCAATGCTGCACTCTAACCACTGTGCCAACACAGCTTCCTTCCTTCCTTCCTTCCTTCCTTCCTTCCTTCCTTCCTTCCTTCCTTCCTTCCTTCCTTCCTTCCTTCCTTCCTTCCTAAGCAATAGCATTTAGATGTATTTACTGCTTCACAGTGCTTTCCAGCCCTCTCTAAGTGGCTTACAGAGTCAGCCCCCAACAATCTGGATCCTCATTTTACCAACCTCCGAAGGTCGGAAGGCTGAGTCAACCTTGAACCGGTCAGGATCGAACTCCTGGCAGTTGGCAGAATTAGCCTGAAATACAGATTCTACAATGGGAAGATGAAACCCATTTGGATCATCATATTATGGGTTCTCCCTAAATGTTCAGAAGGCCTTCTTGGATCTCACCCTAAGTTGGCCACCAGGAGCTACCATCTCATGTCAGCTTCCCAGCAGGACCATCTCTTGAATTGATTCTAAGAATAGAATAGAATGGAATGGAATAGAATAGAATAGAATAGAATAGAATGGAATGGAATGGAATGGAATGGAATGGAATGGAATGGAATGGAGTGGAGTGGAGTGGAGTGGAGTGGAATGGAATGGAATGGAATGGAATGGAATGGAATGGAATGGAATGGAATGGAGGTAGGGGTATGGTAGAGGTAGAGGTAGAATAGAATGGAATGGAGTGGAGTGGAATGGAATAGGGGTAGGGGTAGGGGTAGGGTAGGGTAGGGTAGGGTAGAGGTAGAGTAGAATAGAATAGAATAGAATAGAATGGAATGGAATGGAGGTAGGGGTATGGTAGAGGTAGAGGTAGAATAGAATGGAATGGAATGGAGTGGAGTGGAATGGAATAGGGGTAGGGGTAGGGTAGAGGTAGAGGTAGAGGTAGAGGTAGAGGTAGAGGTAGAGGTAGAATAGAATAGAATAGAATAGAATAGAATAGAATAGAATAGAATAGAATAGAATGGAATGGAATGGAATGGAATGGAATGGAATGGAATGGAATGGAGTGGAGTGGAATGGAGGTAGGGGTATGGTAGAGGTAGAGGTAGAGGTAGAGGTAGAGGTAGAGGTAGAGGTAGAATAGAATGGAATGGAGTGGAGTGGAATGGAATAGGGGGAGGGGGAGGGGGAGGGGAGGGTAGAGGTAGAGGTAGAGGTAGAGGTAGAGGTAGAGGTAGAGGTAGAATAGAATAGAATAGAATAGAATAGAATAGAATAGAATAGAATAGAGTGGAGTGGAGTGGAGTGGAGTGGAATGGAATGGAATGGAATGGAATGGAATAGAATAGAATAGAATAGAATAGAATGGAATGGAATGGAATGGAATGGAATGGAATGGAATGGAGTGGAATGGAATGGAACGGAGGTAGGGGTATGGTAGAGGTAGAGGTAGAGGTAGAGGTAGAATAGAATGGAATGGAATGGAGTGGAGTGGAATGGAATGGGGGTAGGGGTAGGGGTAGGGGTAGGGTAGAGGTAGAGGTAGAGTAGAGTAGAATAGAATAGAATAGAATAGAATAGAATAGAATAGAATAGAATGGAATGGAATGGAGTGGAGTGGAGTGGAGTGGAGTGGAGTGGAATGGAATGGAGGTAGGGGTATGGTAGAGGTAGAGGTAGAATAGAATGGAATGGAGTGGAGTGGAATGGAATAGGGGTAGGGGTAGGGTAGGGTAGGGTAGGGTAGAGGTAGAGTAGAATAGAATAGAATAGAATAGAATAGAATAGAATAGAATAGAATAGAATAGAATAGAATAGAATGGAGTGGAGTGGAATGGAATGGAATGGAATGGAATGGAGGTAGGGGTATGGTAGAGGTAGAGGTAGAATGGAATGGAATGGAGTGGAGTGGAATGGAATAGGGGTAGGGGTAGGGGTAGGGGTAGGGGTAGAGGTAGAGTAGAATAGAGTAGAATAGAATAGAATAGAATAGAATAGAATAGAATAGAATAGAATGGAATGGAATGGAATGGAATGGAGTGGAATGGAGGTGGGGGTAGGGGTATGGTAGAGGTAGAGGTAAAATAGGAATAGGAATAGGAATAGGAATAGGAATAGGAATAGAATAGAATAGAATAGAATAGAATAGAATAGAATAGAATAGAATAGAATAGAATAGAATAGAGTTCTTGATTGGCCAAGTGTGATTGGACACGCAAGGAATTTGTCTTGGTGCAAATGCTCTCAGTGGACATAAAGAAAAAAATAAAATAGATTCATCAAGAACCATCAGGTACAGCCCTTAATAATAGCCACAGGCTACAATGAGCAATCAGATCCTCCTGGGAAACAGTCACTATAAATCATGAGGATGCAAAAGCCAAGGGACTCAAGCGCTCACCTTGGGGCTTGGAGGCCTCGGTGGCGTTGGGGGCGGTCATGGCGATGCAGACATCATCCTGGGGGAATTGATCGCACTTGAGCATCTCGGGCCAGTAGAAGCCGAAGAACTGCATGACGGGCTCGCAGGAGTCGCGCACGGCCTCGCAGAGCCAGCGGCAGGGGTAGATGGGCCGGTCCAAGCAGATGGGGGCGAAGAGGGAACAAAGGAAGAGCTGGGTGCCGAAGTGACAGTTCTTGTTGAGCAAGGGCACCCAGCTGCTGGCCTGCTGCTTGACCTCGGCCATGGTCTCGTGATCCAGGAGGTTGGGCAAGACCATCTTGTCGTAGCCCACGCTGTGGCAGAGGCGAAGGTCGGCCGGGATGGCCACGCACTGCGGGGGCTTGGTGTAGAAGCGTCCGCTTTGGTAGGAGCTGATGTCCGACTGAAAGCTGACGTAGTCGTACTCGTTGGCCCCGGCCAAGCCGGGCAGGAGGAAGAGGAGGAGGAGCAAGGAGACGGCCGAGGCTGCCCAGAGGAGCATCCTTGGGGCATCCCAGCGGGGACTCCGCGAGGGAAAGGCGAAGGCGCCCATGCCTGGGAGGATGGGAGGAGGAGAGAGAGGTTGCAAACTGCTCCGCCCGCCTGGCTTCTTATGAAGGTTGCAAAGCCACCCACCCCCTCCCCCAAAATTAAAACAAAAAAAAAAAAAAACAGGGGGGACCCGAATTGGGAGCAAACGGGTCCCGCTGGAGTCCAAAGCGTGCGGAGCGTCTAAGTGGCCTCACCGGTCGCGGGGCAGCCCAGCTCAGCCTCCCTGCCTGTCTCTGCCTGCCTGCTCGGCGGATCCCGAGAGCTCTTGGAGCACTTTCTCCCCCGGAGTTTCGGAGCTCTTTTACCGCCGCCAGCCAATCCGCGGCCACTTAAAATTCCCCATTCTTTTCTTTTCTTTTCTTTTTTCTTCTTCTTCAGACCTCCCTCCTCCTTCCCTCCCCCCACCCACCCGGGCTACAAGTGTCACTCAATTAGCCAATCGCCTCTCCGACTTGGGACCCCTCCCCTCGGCACTGGGGGGGGCGAGGGGGGGGCGGGAGGAAAAACCCAGCGCTCTTCCAGGCCTGCCTTAGAAGCTCCGCTCCGCTTTTCCCCTGCGGTCGGCAGCCGGAGCGAGCGGGGGTCGAGAGGGGGGCGGCGGTTTGGGGGGAGTGGGGGGGGGTTGTCCGACGACACAGTGAGATTTGCACGCGTGGGGCGGGTGGGGGAAAGATAGTCGGGCCTGTCCACCCACCACCCACCCCTCTTCGCTCGCTCGCTCCCTCGCCCTCCACAACTGGCTGCCGCCGGTCAGCCCAGGGAGCGCCTCGCGGGAAGGGAAAGGAAAGGAAAAGGGGGATGGAATAGAATAGGGGAAGAGGAAGAGGAGAGGAGGGGGAGGAGATAATGAAAGAATAGAGTAGAATTAAGAAAGATAGGATAGAGTAGGGTAGGATAGAGAATAGAATAGAATAGAATAGAATAGAATAGAATAGAATAGATGAAGGGAAGGGAGAATAGAATAGAATAGAATAGAATAGAATAGAATAGATGAAGGGAAGGGAGAATAGAATAGAATAGAATAGATGAAGGGAAGGGAGAATAGAATAGAATGGAATGGAATGGAATAGATTTAAGAATTATGGAATGGAATGGAATATTGGGATAGAATATTGGAATAGAATAGAATAGAATAGATGAAGGGAAGGGAGAATAGAATAAAATAGAATAGATGAAGGGAAGGGAGAATAGAATAGAATAGAATAGATGAAGGGAAGGGAGAATAGAATAGAATAGATGAAGGGAAGGGAGAATAGAATAGAATGGAATGGAATGGAATGGAATGGAATGGAATAGATTTAAGAATTATGGAATGGAATGGAATATTGGGATAGAATATTGGAATAGAATAGAATAGAATAGAATAGATGAAGGGAAGGGAGATTAGAATAGAATAGAATAGATGAAGGGAAGGGAGAATAGAATAGAATAGAATAGAATAGAATGGAATGGAATGGAATGGAATGGAATGGAATGGAATGGAATGGAATAGATTTAAGAATTATGGAATGGAATGGAATATTGGGATAGAATATTGGAATAGAATAGAAAATGAAAGAATAGAATAGATTCAAGAATTATGGAATGGAATGGAACAGAATAAAATAGGAATAGGAACAGGAACAGGAGCAACAGAAATAGAAATAGGGTAGGGTAAGGTACGGTAACAGAAGTAGGAAGTAGGAACAGAACAGAATAGCTGGAAGGGAACCTTGGAGGTCTTCTAGTCCAGCCCCTTGCTCAAGCAGGAGAACCTCTACTATTTCAGATCAGTGAGACCGTCTAGTGTCTCTTCTTAAAAACCTTCCGTCATGGGAAAGTGGGAGCTTCCTGCAGGTTGTTCCTTGGTTTGCTCTGAGGGGAGCCTTCTCTGGAGCGGGGCTCTGTTTGCTTCGCTGCTCGGCAGAGTCAACAGCCCATGACAACGACTCATCTTCACCCATCACGCTCAGCCATAAATCCTGCTTGCAAATCATGGGCCAGCCTGACTCCCTACCCTGCCCCCATCCCCAAACAAAGCCCACAAGGAGCTTAGTAAGAGGTGTTTAATTACTAAGTCGAGCTCCCTGCTAATAAACTGACTTGCCTGGTGAGGATTCCTTGGAGCTGGGTTTTCTGTAAGCACACCCTTTGTGTAGGTTTGAGTTCGAACTCATCTTGGCCTTCGGAATGCAGACTGGAAGGGGTCAAGCTGGAGTCCCATCCCAAAAGAAGGAGGTGGGTGATGGGAGGGTTGAGCCTTTCAGCCCACGGGAGACTTTGGGTACCGTATCGTCTCAATGTGCTCCATTCCAATTATTGCATTGGCCAGGAATGAAGGACCATCTTACTCTTACTTGTAGCTGGGAATAGGAAAGAGAAATAAAACTCAATTTGTCTTTCACTTAGAACTGGATTAAAGGTAAAAGCTCCCCTCGCACATCCGTGCTAGTTGTTTCCGGCTCTAGGAGACGGTGCTCATCTCTGTTACAAAGCCGAAGAAGAGCCAACACTGTCCGAAGACGTCTCCGTGGTCATGTGGCCGGCAGGACTAAACACCAAAGGTGCACAGAACACTGTTCCCTTCCCACCAAAGGGCTCCCTATTCTTCTACTTGCATTTTTTTTTTTTACTGCTTTCGAACTGCTAGGTTGGCAGAAGCTGGGACAAGGAAGGGGAGCTCACTCCGTGACGCGGCGCTAGGGATTCGAACTGCCGAACTGGCGATCTTTCTGATCGGCAAGCTCAGCGTCTTAGCCCCTGAGCCACCATGTCCCTAGAACTGGATTAATCCAGTGGGAAAATTAATCAGACTCTTAAGTTAGTTTGAGGTTGACTGAACCCCTTACGAGGAGCAGATGCTTTAGGACAGGAGTGTCCAACCTTGGCAAATTTTAAGACCGGTGAACTTCAGCTCCCAGAATTCCCCAGGCAGCATGGGAGTTTGAAACCCATAGGTCTTAAAGTTGCCAAGGTGATGTTTTGCTTTGTGTTTGCTGGCTAGCTTTGGGGAAAAGGTCAATCCGTTGAGCAGCTGCCCAATCCATTTTCTCCAAAACCTCTGTGAGGTCCTGACACTCAGCCAGGAAGCATCAGGCAGAGTGTGAGACCCTCCCTAGTTTGGAAGCCTGTTGGGAGGTCTCCCTTCTGCTTGCACCCCGTAGCACCAACTTCCTGGTCCTGCTTCTGGCTTGGAACACTCGTTCAGGACACATCTGGGAAAGTTGGCTTGAGTTTGTCGTGCATCCAAGAATTGGCAAGGGCTGAGGAGCTGCTGCCGTTGCTCCTGCGTTTGTGGCAAAAAAAAAAAAAATATCTGTTGTGCATCAGGCAGAGATGCAGGAATGCAAGGAGGGGGCAGCGGAGAATGATCTTGTGCATGTGTGTGTGTGTGTGTTTGTGCAAATATTACTGTGTTATTTTGGTGAGGGTAAATCTACACCAGCAGCGGTAGATCGTCCATCGTGTCTCCTTGGCTAGCATTTGAATTCATCTTTTTCTAACAGAAGGAAAGGGCAAGGGAGCTTAGCGCGTTACGTATACCCAGCCAACTCTGGCTTATTCAATAGAATGTGGTTAAAGAATCCATAGCTTGGCACACTGTAGGTACCCAGCTGCTAAGACAAATCCGTCAAAGCTTAGTAGCGCGATGCAGGAGTTTGGGTCCATCTGGCTGCTAGTGGTGATTCTCCAGAATTTATGCAGGAATTTTCCAGTCCTCTGGAAATATAAGGTTGGAACCTTTGACTTCTTGCATGCCAACATGCATTCCATCCCTGAGCCTCAATTAAGGGTATATAGTTGAGTTCCAGGCTTTTTGGAACATTGTCTTCCATCAGTTTCTAACATCACATCCCTTGGCAAGGCATTGGAAAGGGAATACAAAATAGCTAACTGTCCCATTAACATCCGTCCGTCCCATTAGAGAAGTGTGTGTGGGGTGCTATTGCTATTATCCTTCTCATCTTTCCTAATAGCTACTCGTATTGGTATTTTATCAGGATCACTTTGTTGACTGTATCTTATGATTTATGATTTATCACTTAGTTGCTTGTACACTGAGAGGTTATGCACCAGAGACAAATTCCTTGTGTGTCCAATCACTCTTGGCCAATAAAGAATATTCTGTTCTATTCTATTCCATTCCATTCCATTCTATTCTATTCTGTTCTTATTCTATTCTATTCTTATTCTATTCTATTCTGTTCTTATTCTATTCTAATTCTATTCTATTCTATTCCATTCCATTCCATTCTATTCTATTCTATTCTATTCTGTTCTTATTCTATTCTATTCTGTTCTTATTCTATTCTAATTCTAATTCTAATTCTATTCTATTCTGTTCTTATTCTATTCTATTCTATTCTATTCTATTCTATTCTATTCTATTCTATTCTATTCCATTCCACTCCACTCCACTCCACTCCACTCCACTCCACTCCACTCCACTCCACTCTACTCTACTCTACTCTACTCTACTCTACTCTACTCTACTCTATTCTGTTATTGCATTGTTTTTTTAATGTTGTAAGATTCCCAAATTTCTAAAATTAGATGGGAGGGAGGAAGGGAGGAATTAATTTGCAAGGAACCGGTTGCCAGTGACTAGCTATAATTCTCCCAATAGAAGCAGGAATGAATAATAGCAGACATGCCCCATTTGAAGTGGAAACATCTGAGTAGCAACCTACAAAAGCAGACTCTGTGTCTGTTGCCATCTACCGGGCCATCTAGATTTTTGCAACTCCAAAGACTTATCTCATTCGTTTATAGTTCTGCAAAGGAAAGAAAAAAACAGATGCAAAAGGAAGGGTTTTCAGCACTGAAGGTGAACATACATGTCCCAGGATAATGTTGCAGGATCCAGTCTGGCCCAGTCACCACCTTTGACCAGAAATTTTGTCTCCTGAGCTTTCAGATTCCTGCTGGAAGCTCATCCTCAGGGAACTTCTCTCTGGCTAGTTCCCTGAAGATGGGCTCCCAAACAAATCCAAAAGCTCAGAAGAAGAAGCGGCCCTGATTGGATCCTGCAAGAAGGGATTTTGTTTAATCAGCCCTTTTGTTTTTCCCCAGCCTGCATCCCACTCCATATAAAGAACGGGCAGAAATTGCCTTCTGCCCCCGAAATAAGATCTGCTCCTCGAACAGTGACACTAAATATCACCATTAACTCAAAACAGATGAGCCTTGAGCCTTACGCACCCATAGCGCCAGCTGACCTGACCTTTGCAACTTGCTGAAAATCCCCTTGAAATTTACCAGAAGCACTGCAACTTCTGTAAAGATTTAAGATTGATTTACAGCAGGTCCATAAATAATATTGGGGTTTTTTTTTCGGGGGGGGGGGGGGAGGGTTTCTCTGCCAATCTAGCATATGAATTAGATTTAGTGGCAAGGGATGAACATATCTGAAGGGGAAGGGGAAGGATGTTATTAGAATTGCTTGCTAGTGCCCATCTTCCATTGAGCTGATAGTATAAATATAGTACAGCCCATCTACAGAAGGTTTTAATCTTCAGCACAGGGACGGTGGTATTACTTGGCCTCTCTAGCCTTTTGGTGGGTGGGTGTGGGTGTGAATTTCTACTTAGCATTTATCTGCAGTGAAAAGAAAACACCTTCACTTAAACTTTCAGTCTTTTCTATAAAAGAAAGAGCAAAGTTTCATTTTCTGACGAAAGAGGAAGCATTAATTCAGCTGGAGGTCCTCTTCCCTTGCTCTCTAAGATGAAATATTTGTCTGGTTGAGAACATGAGTGGGTTTTGTGTTTTTTTTTTCTTCTGAAGAGGAGCCGCTGAAAGTTGCAGCTAATCATGCTCCTGGAGTAATCGGGAGTAAATAGTTTAATTTCCTTACATCTGCTGCATGTCCAGGAAATTAATCTGGACTAAGGGCACTTTTAAGCAAAACTCTTGATCTGCAACTCTGCGACCAGTTCAGAGTGGGCAATTACAGGGGGATCCAGGAGACATCTCAAAAAAAAAAGTCAAAATGGCAGTTGGTGAGCATGTCATTGAAATTCATCCCCATCTTCACATATAGATATTTAAAAGGTAGAGTTATTGCAAAGTTGCAGTGTAAAAAGTCATCACCCACCCCCAAAAGAATCAAATATTTTGGGAAATCTTAAGAAGGCAGAATATTCTATTTCCCTAATGGTGAAACATGTGTTCTGACCCAAACCTTGTTCCAAGGAAACAAACATGAAACAGAGGTAACAGGAAAACCTTTTAATGATTCTTTATGAATTCCGTTCCTTCCCATTTAAAAGGCTGTTTCCAACTAATGGTCTCTGATGAGAACGAGCCTTGCCAAGGTTGTGCAAGGTGGCCAAGAACACTAGATAAAGTTGCCAAGAAAGATTTCAAACACAAAGAGTCTCCAAACACCAACCAAGATACTCTGAACGTCCACAAGGCTTGAGTGCAAAAACTTCTTTGCTTTCTGCAAAGAACTCCGGTTTCTCAGCTGGCTTTTATCTCTAAAGGGAGGGGCCATTACCTTGCAGCCTTACTCCTGAGTCACTCGTGCTGCTGCAGCTGCTCTTTCCTTTGAGCAGCCCTGCACGCACACATACTTGGCACAGGCTCCTCGGGAGCCTCTTCATCACTGCTGCCAGCCTCCACAGTCTCCAAAGGCAGCACTCCACTCCCTGATGGTCCTGGCCCCATCCCTGCATCACACGCAGGCCCCTCATCTGAGTCCTCACTCTCCGAGACCTCAGCCGTCTGCACCTGCTGCCAGCGAACCACAACATGTTTTTTTAAAGTCAGAAAGCAGACTTTGTTAATAGCCCCCAGCAGATATTTTGTGCCCATTAAGCAAGATTGGGCCAGCCTATTCAGAAACCAGCCCCAGTTTCCCTGCCCCCAAGCAAAAACTAAGGAGGCCAGCCAGTGGTGGAATTCAAAATTTTTTACTACTGGTTCTGTGGGTGTGGCTTGGCCACCCCACTAACCTGCTTTCCAGCTCTATTCTCCTGTGCAGGGCAACAAAAGAAGACCCTGCCGATCAGCTGGGACTCAGGAGGCAGAGTGGGGGTGGGGCCAATCAGAGGTGGGATTTTCCAGTTCTCCAAATTACTCAAAATGTCCGCTACCGGTTCTCAAGAACTGGTCAGACCTGCTGAATACCACCTCTGAGGCCAGCTTTTAGAAATGCAGATTTGCTAATGCATTCAGAATGACTAGGTCAAGACAGAAACTTAGATAAGCAACAAACAGAAGGTTGACAAAATTAGCTCAGACAAGCACGTAGGATTTGCATTTCCTCTTTTGCCTATAGAACCAGCTATGACCCCTACATGACCCCATAGGAATCTGACAACAGCCCATAGAATATTAACAAACATGTTCTTGCACAGGAACAGGAAACTCAAATACAAAGCCCAAAGAAGGTATAAACCCCCCTCCACTCTCAACTGATCAAGATAAGCAGACTCGGTAAAGGATGATGGCAGATCCGATGCCCAGCACTTTAGATTCCCTAGTATGTTGTTGTTTGCTGGAATATCCATAAGAACCAGATGAGGTTTTGATTGGGACATTCAATTCAGTCAACTCTCTGAATTCGTTGGAAAGTAAATATTAAATGCCTTCAACTCTGTTCAGGTGATTCAAAGCTCCTGGGTAAGGAGCAGAAATTGTCCCCTACCTCCCCCCCCAAATCAGTTCTGGAATCCCAATTGACTCAATCAACGTAATGTTTTGGTCTGAGTATTTGGATCGAACTGGAACGACTGTGTGAACCTATGATCTGTCTCATTAAAATGAATTGATTTTTTTTTTTCTAAATGCGGGGTGCTGGTGAAAATGCATCAGGGCTGTTTTGCAAAAGTTTAATATGAAGTAGTCTGCTTATCAGATGCAGAATCTGGGTTACAAGGATGCATGCTCTCTTGAACAGGGCACAAATCACTCAGGAATGCTTTCAGTGGTACTGTGGAATGCATTGTGAAAGCAGCCCTCCCGGCTTCCTTTTTTTAAAGGAAAAAAAAAATTAAGTGATTTTTGCTTTGCAAGGATAAATGTTTCTTTGCCTTTCCTCTGACCATCCTTGCTAGAGGAAGGGACATTGTAAGGGACAGCAATAGCGGGCAAGGTTATGCAAGTGCAATAGCACTTAGACTATTATATACCGTTTCACAGTGCTTCACAGCCCTCTCTAAGCAGTTTACAGAGTCAGCCTCTTGCCCCTCAACAATCTGGGTCCTCATTTTACCCACCTTGGAAGGACGGAAGGCTAGTCAACCTTGAGCCAGTCAGGATCGAACTGCTAGCAGTGGGTGGAAGGAAGGAAGGAAGGAAGGAAGGAAGGAAGGAAGGAAGGAAGGAAGGAAGGAAGGAAGGAAGGAAGGAAGGAAGGACAATAGCAATAGTACTTGGACTTTTTATATATACCACTTTATAGTGCTTTACAGCCGTCTCTCTAAGCAGTTTACAGAGTCAGCCTCTTGCCCCCAACAATCTGGGTCCTTGTTTTACCCACTTAGGAAGGATGGAAGGCTAAGTCAACCTTGAGCCTGGTGAGATTTGAACTGCCAAATTGCAGTCAGCTAGCAGTTAGCAGAAGAAGCTTGCAGTACCGCACTCTCCCCACTGCACCACCATAACTTATATGGCTCACCATGGCACAATGGACCTATTCAGGGTAGCAGGAAAGGTTTTCCATCTCTTGACCCAAGTTGGCATGGAGACCATTCCTTCTTTCCACTTGTATTATGGCAAGGTTTAGAGTTATGGTTGGATCCATGCTCTAAATCAGGGGTCGCTAACCTTTTGGACCTCAGGGACCACCAAACTCATAATTTTAGATCCCAGGGGCCTAATTTGTGGGTGTGGCTTGATGGTCATGTGACTGGCTGGGCATGGCTTGTATGTAAATATTATAAATATTTATAAAAAATATTTATCTCTCTTCCATTGGCTAGTTCAGTCTGTCACATAAAATTTGTTTGCTAGCAAACTCACAAAGCTAACTCACAACATACCCTGTATGTAAATATTGAGTTTTGCATTTAAAAAAAAGAGCAACTTTTAGCCAAAATCAAGCAAAGCAGGCAGGCTTGTTCTAGTTGCTCACAGAATCATTCAGTGATCTATCTATCTGCCATCGGCTAGCTCAGTCTCTCAAATTTGCTTGCCGTGAGTCTGAACTGAATAATAGAACCTTCAGTCCTAAGGGAGGTTTGTCTGTGCTTAAAAGCAGAGCCGAAGATCTAAAGACTAGCTAGAAAACAAGAAATCCAACCATTTCCTGCTTCCTAGCTAATCTGAATCTCCCGGTCGGAAAAAGGAAAAATAGCAATTTAGCAGGCAAGTTTTCCGGGTAAGGAGTGAGTTGGCGGGGAGGGTTCCCGCAACATGTGGGCGACTCAGCCTTGTGTTTCTGTGCAGCCTGGATTAATTGCTTTGGGGGGGTGCTCTGGGGTGATATTTCTCTGCGGCCTACCAAAATTTTCTCACAGCCCACCAGTGGGCCGCAGCCCACTGGTTGGCAACCACTGTTCTAAATCAGGAGTCTCCAAACATGGCAACTTTGAGACTTGTGGACTTCGACTCCCAGAATTCCCCAGCCATCTTAACAGAATAACAGAGAGCTGGAATCAACCTTGGAGGTCTTCTACTCCAACCCCTGCTCAAACAAGAAGCCCTGTACCATTTCAGATAAATGGCTGTCCAGTCTCTTCTTAAAAACCTCCAGTCTTGAAGCACCCACAAGTTGTCCCACTGATTCATTGTTCTCACCGTCAAGCAATTTCTAAATTGTGAATATAGCCTACTTTTAAAGACTCAAGAATGCAACAATAGTTTGGGGTTCTGTATTTTTAAAAGTTATGCTCTGTTATCCATTGGTTTTTAATACTCTATTTACCACTCAGTGGCTGTTGTGCAAAATAAGTATACATTTTTAAAAATATATACATAATGAATATAATCTTAAATTTTCCTTGAGGAGATACTTCAAAAGCCAACTCTCTTCAAATGTAAAGAAAAATAGTAGGAAAAATGAAGAAAGGGGTTTTTTAAAAAAAAAAGAAGAAGAAGAATGATCCTCACTGTATTGCATTTTCTTTGCCTGAAAAATAAAGCATCCAAGGATAAAACTGTAAAGGCTTCACTAGTTTTCCATGTCACCCACCCACCTGGATGATTAAAATAAACTTCTTTCCTATACATTGGCTTTAACGTGTGCCAAGTAACTGATAATATTTATTTTATAAGGCTTCTCCTTCTGCCAGAAGTAACCATTCATTCTGATCTTTATAGAGAAAGAAATGCAGCTGTTCAAAAACTCAGTAAAGTAATTCCAGTCCTAATAATTCAACTTTTCTATCTACTATCAGTATATCTATTGATTTCATTATTTCACTTGAATTTAAAGGAGAGTCATCAAAGAATGTATACTTCAGTTGGTTTCTTCTTCTTCTTCTTCTTCTTCTTCTTCTTCTTCTTCTTCTTCTTCTTCTTCTTCTTCTTCTTCTTCTTCTTCTTCTTCTTCTTCTTCTTCTTCTTCTTCTTCCTCCTCCTCCTCCTCCTCCTCCTCCTCCTCCTTATTATTATATCTCATTGTGAACTTTAGATCTCGGTTAAGCAGGCAAAGAAAATGACAGCCCCAAGTAGTCATGGGGCGGGGCCTAATCTGGAAATGTAAACACAAACCATGACTTTTAAAAATGACCCATTGTCTCCATCCCAGTAATGACACTGGAGACAGATCATGCCCAACTTTCCAGGTGTGTTGTACCTGAAGCTCCAACTTGGCTTCTTATCGGGCGATTCCACTCTGAATAAATGAACAATAATAGGAGCTAGAAATACCTTGAGGGGGATTGTGAGAAAGCTAAGCTATTCCACCAACAATTTCCCAAATACTCACGTGCAATGCCAAAAGTTTGTACTGTAAATATTTTCTAATGACTAGCCATAAATCTAAGCAGCTGTCCTTATAACGGCAGCAGACTTCCAAATGCAACACCAAAAAACTTTCATCTTCATGGGTATGTAATAGATTGCTACCCATAGGAAATCTGTCCGATTTTAGCTGGGTGGGGTGGAAGAGATTTGAATTCCCAAAGTAGATTTTAAGATGGCCATTGTTTTTCTCCTCTCTCCTTTCCTTGCCCATCCTCGATTCCCTGCTGTTCCTTATCTTGAGTAAAAAAAATTGTCTCCAGGGACATGAGATTTCCATTTGAGTGCCCCTGAAGTGAATGGCTGTGTTTTCCTGAGGCCATGCTGCAAAGTTCTTTTAGAAATCACTGGAGCACAGTGTCATTAGAGGAAAGCACAGGGGAGTTATACAAAGAAGGACTTGCCAAATTACTAATCGGCAAAAAAAGCCTCATCCATCTTAATGAGATGGGGTTAAAAAAATAGCAACCTAAGCCCGACACAAAAGGGGCCTTTCTGAGCTGTTTGTTTATTGTGCTCCGAGTAACTCTAAAGTTGGAGAATGGCGGGCGGGTTAGTATAAAATCTATAGGGAGGCTCTCCCCAGAGAAATCGGGGTTTCACACAGTACCCAAGTCACGGGGACAAAAATGGACAGGTCAGGAGAAACCATCTTTGGGATTTTAATCTTCTCAGGGCAAACCCAGGGCAAAAAGTTACAAAACAAAGTCGGTTCAACCTCATCATCCTGGCCTAAATGAAATGGCTTTCTTGACTCAAGGGCCCATGAAACTGGTAATCTTCCAGGCTTTGCTATTATTAATAATATTAACAGTAACTCTTCTAGGAGTCAAACAAATTTCATGGATAAGAATTTCTACAGTTCTTTTTTTGGTATTTTTTTTATTTTTAACAATAAACTTAAACAAACATGAAACACACAACATTAAATAAAATCTTCTTTCCATTATACAGTGTGTCGATTGGTACATATCTCTTGTGCACAATATCAACAGTCATTCCATCCTAATTTTATATTACAGTTCATAATACAGTATATAACACTACTATTCGCATAATATCATATGATTATCAATCTTTATCAGGATGTAATTGCAAGTTCACCTCATCCTTTTTGAGCAAGAATCAACTGTTATAAGAACTTTTACAGTTCTTATCATTCTCAAAGATCCATCTCATCCCAGACATCAATTTTTTTAAACTGTTATCATCTAGCAGACGGTACAGGATAATACAAACAAGGACAAATAGGCTGAAAAACAGATTCTATCTCTATTGAATTCTACTGTATAGTGCAATATGAATGCAATATCAGGGCTTTCAATTCAATGTGTGGAGTGTGAAGGATGTGTGTTTGTGTTTATTTTCACAGCCATGATGTGCAGCGAAGATGGTGTTTGATTTCATTGTACGAGGTGCAATGACAATAAAGTAAACTAAACTACAGCAATAACAATAATTGGCCAGATGGACCATAATGGCGAACCTGTGACACGTGTGCCATCAGTGGCATGCAGAACCATTTCTCCGGGCATGCCAGCCATCGCCTGTTGCTGTTCCGGGTTCCAGTGCATGCATGCACACCAGCCAGCTGGTCTTCCTATATGCGGGAGTGCCAGAAATTGGCAGAATAGCTTCAGGCACATGCATGTGTGCTGGCCACCTGGTCTTCCTGTTTCTAGCATCCATGACCAGCTGGCTGGCACGTGCATGCGTGTTAGAAACTGGCGGGCCATCTGATCTTCTGGTTTCTAACACACGTGTACACAAAGACCAGCCAGCCGATGCATGCATGCACATTAGAAACTGGCTGGCCAGCTGATCTTCACATGTGCATGCGCATTAGAAGCCTGAAGACCATGTGGCCAGAATGCATGCACATGCCGGGAGCTACTCTTCCAGTTTCTGGCACACACGCGCTCCCATTTTGGCCCTTGGTGCGGAAAAGGTTAACCACCACTGGTCTAGGAAGTTGACAAGCAAGGCCAGTTAAAAATAGGTGTCCTTGCTTTTGTCCTCAACTTCTGGTGTTCTGGAGAGACTGCATGGAAGATGGTTTTAGATACAGCATCTGATCTTTGGTGATAAAAGTAACCTCCATGAACATTTCCAGTGCCTTTTTGAGGCTCTACCATCACAGAAATGGAGGTCATAAAAAATACTTCATTTTGCTTCACACCAACAATATGTGTTCTGACGAAGGCTTCCTGAGACACCAACAAATGCATGTTAAATCTAAAACCCTTTTATTTTAATTCAATGGCTGTGAATTATCGTCATTCACAGCTCGTAATGAGTCTCAACCAGTTATAAATGGAAATCTGCCAAAGTCCTTCGGGAGAAGTCTGATAAGAACACACCTTTATCTTCCTTGAAATGTTGCCAATGACTAAAGTACCAATTAGTCTTTCAAAACCAAACGGAGCACAAATGCACCATGGAGCTTTCAGGTTCCCAAACCAACCAGAGCGAATAACGTTGCTTCCTGCAAAGCTCCCTATCCCTTTGCACTTCCCTTATAACTTATGGGAGGGGCAATCACCTCCAAGCCTTACTTCCGAGTTGCCCCTTTTGTCTTAACTGCTCTTGCCTTCTGGCAGCTCTGTGTACGCACGCACTGGAAACAGGCTCCCCTTGTTCCTCTGCCTCACTGCTGCCAGATTCTGGAAGCTCTGGAGTCAGCACATAACTCCCAGATGGTTCTGGCACCATCTCTGTATCGGACGCAGGACCCTCATCCGAGTCCTCCCCAGACTCCCAGATTGGCCCATGTTCTTCCTCACTTTCAATTCTGCTGCCGTCTCCACAGGCTGCCGGCAGACCAAAACAATAGGTTGCTTCATAGAGTCAGCTGCCCTCGATGAAGAAATAATACAGTATTGATTCTCTGCAGACAGCAGTACAATTTATTGGCTATCCGTTCTGTAACACTCATGATTTATTGCAGTGGATTTGGAATCTGTGAAAACTCAGTCCATCCTTCAACATCTTGGGTACCTTCCAGAGATGTGGATTCCAACACCCATAATTCCCAGCAGAGGCCGTAGTGGCTAGGGTATCCTGGAAGCATGAAGAAACATTAGGGGTTACTCAGTCTATAGTAAATGCATCGGCGGTTATGGCAGGGGTTTGGCATGTAATCTGGAAGATTTAATGCAGCCACTAGAACTTCTCTATTATCCAGTACATTTTGGCTCAAAGTTCTACGGGAACCTTCAATTCCAGCAGCAAATGATAGAAAAGAGGGCTAAGGAGCTAAGAATTAAAAATAACTCAAGGACCAACATTCAAAATAGCTCTGTCCCCACAGCTGAAATAGCAAACATTTGGGTAGGAATTCAGTGTTTTGAAGAAAGTGTACACACTAACAATTTGTACATATTAGAGGACAGGGAGAATTATTATCTACAATGCAGCAGGATAAATAAAATGTTTGTCGTGCCTCCATTGGGCAATGGGTGACCATGGGAAGAACTTTCCACTTGGAGGAGATTTTGGGGAAGAGACAATTGTTCAGCTGAGGACAAGATGTGGAAAACATCTTGTGAGAGGTTGCAAGCAATCTTAGATCAGGGGTCTCCAACCTTGGCCACTTTAAGACTTGTGGACTTCAACTCCCATAGTTCCTCAGCCACTTTAAGACTTGTGGACTTCAGCAAAGCTGGCTGAAGAACTATGGGAGTTGAAGTCCACAAGTCTTAAAGTGGCCAAGGTTGGAGACCCCTGATTTAGAGACAATGTTCCAGAAGTTTTTACCTCAGAGTTGTCAAAGCTTGGCAACTTTAAGACTTGTGGACTTTGACTCCCAGAATGCCTCAGCCAGCACTGGCCCTGTTTTTATATAATTAAGTGAGAAGCTAGACCTTTAATGAGTAGAATCTCCCTGGACATTTACATTTTTCAGCGACCTAGTGATATTATTTAAAATCCCTGTCATACAAAAACAAACAAAACCACAGGTGGTGATGTGATCGTTTGCATTCATTTTTTAAAAAATTGCCATGAATAAGAGACAATGAAGGATCCATCTCACTAGTTGGCCATCCAGGGTTTATATTTAGGATGAATCAAGAGTGTTGCAAACCATCTAGGAGTAGACTGTCTTACTCAGTGAAATGATGCACGCTCTCATCCATTGTCCTGATACAATTTTCTATTGAAAATATAAGTTAGCATGGCCTAGCGGCTAGGGCACCAGACTAGAAGACACCAGGAGATGGTGAGTTCTAGTTCTACTTTAAGACATGATGAAAGCCAGCTGGATGATTTTGAGACAGTCTCCCTCTCTTGGCCCAACCCACCTCAGAAGGCTGCTGTGGTGGGGAAAATAAGAGGACAGAGGAGTAGGTTTCTCAACTTGAGTTATTTGTCTCTCTGTGTGTATGTGTGTGCTTGTAGACCAAAGTGATCCAGTTTTGTTCAGAGAACTTGGGACTGCGGCTCCTAAACTGGGAGAATGGCTCTAACAGATCCCAGATGCAACATTAGGAACAATTAAGATGCTGCTTAGAATCTTCAAAGCCCCAAGGATTTACGATTAAGGAGGATACATACACCACTAGGGGTGAGAAAGGAATGTATGTGTATGTATATATGTACGGTATGTGTGTACATATTATTATTTATTAAATATTTATGCTTATATCTGTCAGAGAGAGAGACAGACAGACAGACAGACAGAGAATGTCTTTGGTGCTCTCTGAGCTTGGTTGTTTTTTTGCAGACATTTCATTACCTGACATGGTAACACTGTCAATGCAATTATCAATCAGAATAGAGTTGTAAGGAACCTTGGAGGTCTCTTAGTTCAACTCTTGCTTGAGCAAGAGACCCTATAACATTTCAGTTAGGTGGCTGTCCAGTCTTTTCTTAAAAACTTCCAGTGATGAAGCTCCCACAACTTCTGAAGGCAACTTCTGTTCCATTGGTTGATGTTTCTCACGGTCAAAAAATTTCTCATTATTTCCAGATTGAATCTCTCTTCCTTGATCAGTTTCCATCCATTATTCCTTGTCTGGCCTTCGGGTGCCTTGGAAAACAGCTTGACCCCTTCCTCCTCTCTGGGGAGCCCCTCAGATATTGGAAGACTGCTCTCCTGTCTCCCCTGGTCCTTCTCTTCACTAGACTAGCCAGGCCTAGTTCCTACAACCATTTTTCATATGTTTTAGCCTCCAGGCCTTTAATCATCTTAGTTGCTCTTCTTTGCACTTTGTGGAGTGGGCAGGGAGGGTGGATTTGCTCCCTGTTTGCATGCAGTAGCTTGCCCTCCCATTGTTAGTGGAGATGTGATTTTTTCCTTGGTGGGTCCTTGATTAGGGTATTGTCTTCCACTTGATTGTTTATCTGGTGTTAATCCTCCCTTATCTGAATGTGGGCTGCTGGTAAGGAGGATGTCTTTGGCTCTTTTTTGTTTGTTTGTTTGTTTCTTTCTTCTGAGGACAAATTTCAAAGGCAGCATCCCTCCCATAATGGACCTTTGTGGATTCAATTAAAACATTATGAACTTTCAAATTGGCGACAGGAAAATTACAAAATTTTCCTACTACCAAACTGAACCTAAACCAGAACTTTTCCTACTAGGAATTATTAAAGATCAACATCCCCCAAAAATAAAATACATACTTTTACACATCTAAACTGCAGCCAGGATAGCTTTTGCACAAATGTGGAAAACTCCCAACACCCTCAGTGAGGAATTAGTCCAACAAAAAATAATGGAATATGCTGAAATGAACATGTTCACATTAAAAAATGAAAGAGAAAGAGGACTCTGAGTATTATTCAATCTGGCACAAACAATATGAATGGATAAGCGAACAGATATTAGAAATAAGATGTGAAGACCAACTGTAAGAGACCTTAAGAAAATGATTTGTAAATATGTAAAATATATAAAAATATAAGATAGAACTAATTATTGATAAGAATAATAATTATTGATAGATGCATATTTAATAGATGTAAATATAATATTTAATTGATAGATATGTATTAAGACATTTAAGATAATAATATTTGTAGATGTCAAAATGCTGTTGAAAATGTGATTATGATTTGAGTTGTAATGGTGGAAAATACAATAAAAATCTATAATAAAAAGAAAAAAACATTATGAACTTTCTCCCTCACAGCCTGACCAAAGATTTTATCAATCTGATCCCTCAACCTGCCTTATCCTGAAAAGTCAGGCTTTTAATATTGCAACGGGGCGGAAGATGACATTTCCAGGAAAGCAAGTTTGCAGGATAAAATGGTCACAAAGCACAAGCGCTTTCCAAGAGAGTCGAAACCAAGTGAGAGCAAGAGCTGAGGTGGGCTGAGCGCTCCATATTCTTTAGCTCTTAATCATTAGAATGGGAAAATGCGGCCCTGTCACATTCTGGGCTCCAAGAGCTGGTTGCATTCAGGCCTTTCAGAAAAGAGGGTCAGACATGTTTTTTGACCTCCAACCTTCTGCTTCCCTGGTCTCCATAATTATCTTCTGCAAGCGGCTCTTCACTGTTCCCCAGGACAATGAAACAATTTGTCACTTCAATTGTCCATCAGTCAACAGTGGAGCCCCTTTTCAGCTGGCTCAACACATGTTTTTTTGAGGACTTGTCAGCAAGACCTGTCTAGCCAGACACTATAACCATGGGAAATGGACGCTTTGTTAATTCTCCTTCTTAGAAAAAGTAAATTCATTCACTTCCCTCTCTCCAACACCACCTCTCTCCCATTCTCCCATTCTTCTTCTTCTTCTTTTTTCTGACTCTCTCTCTCTCTCTCTCTCCCCCTCCCTTGGCCTTCAGTTCAGTGTTGAATCGTTCCTGATCCCTAAATGATTGGTCAAAAGGATTTGCATGAGGAAGCAGAAATTAATTATTCTTTTCTTGGGCTTGCTTTTTTCCTTCTTCTTTTTGTCTCCCCTCTCTTTTTCTCGTCCCATAATTGTGTGTGCCCAAATGAGATTACATTATGGAAGAGCGTAAAGGAACTGCTTTGCATTTATTTGGCTTCTAGATAAGGCCCCAACCTAAGCATTCTTTTAGCTTTTCTTAGAATCGTGCCTCTCTCTTTTGACACCAACTATTAAACAAAAATTAGACTTTGTTCCACAGGAATTTCCTTGCCAAACATTCAAGTGGAGGTGGGGAGTGGTTAGGGTTGACAGTTCAGCCTGGCAATGAGACAAAAAATGCCACTTGCACTAGGAGATCTCCCTGCATGGATGGCATAAATAAACACGAGAAGACCATTTTGATCATTTTAATCAGAAAATCAGTCTTATCTTTCTGATGAATATTTTGCCAATAATTTGGTGCTGGTAAGTTCTTATCACAAGATTCAAGAGTTTGAGGAGATGTGTTTCCCATGGATGTTTTTCAAGTGTTTTCCTAGATCACAGATGCCCTCAGGAATCCTTTATCTTGCAGCAGGATACAAATATAATAAATAAATGCCACAAAGCTGCAAAACCATCCTGAGGAGCAGATCATATTTGAAGATATGAAGGGAAATTATTACTCCTGACTGGCCTAAATCTATATGTCCTTCTCTTGGGGGCTTTGTTCCTTTGCATTGTTCTCAAGGTGTTTGACCGATTCTTTCAAAATCCTCTTTGAGTATTTTGGAGCATTCCTTTTGTAATTTTCTTTCTTTCTTTTTTCTGTTTTTCCCCTGGCTGGGAATGGCAGGAGTGCTACAACTTTTCTCCCAGGCTTCCAAGCTGGGAAAAGCTTTCCCACTGAAGGCAAAAGTGGAAAATGAGACCTATATGCGCAGTCTTTGATTATCTCCTCAACTAAATATCAATTTTCTGAACCTTTATGTGACAGACTGCATGTGCGAGAAGGGCCCAGTGACGGGATTCAAATAATTTAACAACTGGATCTCTTCCCTAATGGTTTCTTCCAGTAACCAGTTCACCAAATTGCGCAGAAAGTTAACAACTGGTTCTTCCAAACTGCTGCGAACTGGCTGAATTCCACCACTGAAAGGGCCACATTGCCTTGCAGTTTCTGTTGTGATTGCATTTAACCATTGAGCAAAAGGATTCTTTTCTGCATATATTTCTTGCCATGCATGCAATGCTAGTCTAAAGAAAAGAATAATCAGGAGATGATATGATAGCTGTATTCCGGTATGTGAGAGGGCTGCCACAAAGAAGAGGGGGGTCAAATTATTCTCCAAAGCACCAGAAGGCAGAACAAGAAGCAATGGTTGGAAACTAATCAACCTGGAATTAAGAAGAAACTTCTTGATGAGGAGGACAATTAGCCAGTGGAACGGCTTGCCTTCAGGAGTTGTGGGTGCTCCATCACTGGAGGTGATGGACAATCACTTGACTGAAATGGTATAGGTTCTCCTGCTTGAGAAGGGGGCTGGACTAGAAGACCTCCAAGGTCCCTTCCAGCTCTATTCTATTCTATTCTATTCTATTCTATTCTATTCTATTCTATTCTATTCTATTCTATTCTACTCTACTCTACTCTACTCTACTCTATTAGTATGCTATTCTATTCTATTCCATTATTATTCTATTCTATGCTATTTGTTGAGGTATTCCCCATTAGGAGAATGAGTGCACTCAGGGAAACATAGTGAGAGTGGTGATGAATAACACACAACCAGCATACAGACACACTGAATAGTAAAATGTAAGTTTTACTTCCAGTATACGGTAAACAAACAGTCCAAATCATACACAGTTAAAGCAGTATTCAAAACAATCAGTGCAGGGATAATCCAAAAATGAAGTCCTTTTCTTTACCAGTATCATAAACAAAATTCAGTAAACTGAGTTTGCAAACAGTTGCAAGACTCACAGCAATTCAAGCAGAATGACGATCAGGCAAAAGGCAAATGCAAAAAGAATAAACCAGGTTTCTGGCTCCATCTTATGCCCGTTGGAGGAACCTCAGCCAATCACAAGTACAGCATTCTTTTAAAGATACAACAGTATTAAATGACTATCCTGGTTTATGTATTGCCAACCCAACTGTTAGGTGACTATCACTCCTAACACTATTCTACTCTATTATTATTCTATTCTATTCTACTTTATTATTATTCTATTCTATTATTATTCGACTCTATTCCATTATTCTATTCTATTATTATACTATTCTATTATTCTACTCTATTCTATTCTATTCTACTCTACATATGCAAGAGGCATTTTTTGTGTCATTGCCAGGATGAACTATCAAGTCCCACACAACCAACAAGGAAGGAAGGAAGAATTACACCATGTCCAGTAAAATATCTATCATGTTCGTTTGGGGGGAAAGGCAGGCAACCCTTGACTTACAACAATTGACTGAGTGATTATTCCAAGTTACAACAGAACTGAAAAAAGTGACTCATGACCATTTTTCACAGTTACAACCGTGGCAGCCTTCCCCGAGGTCATGTAATCAAACTTCAGAGGCTTGACAACTGCTTCATATTTATGATGGACCATGTGTTCACCTTTTGCGACCTTCTCCCCAGCCAAGTCAGATTCACTTAACAAGCGTGTGACTAACTTGAACCATTTCAGTGATTCACTTAGCTGCCATGGCAAGAAAGATCGTAAAATGGGAAAGAGCTCACATAACAAGTGCCTTGCTTAGCATCAGAAATGTTGGCTTCAATCATGGTCATACCTGTACTGAACCTTGGAAGCTGCCAGACAAATTTCCCTTCCTCGTCTATAGTCTGTCCTGTTGGGTCTATAGCCCAACAGGAAAGACATAGACTTCAGAGGATAATCAAGACTGCTGAAAATTACCACCAACCTGCCTTCCATGGAGGATCTGCATACTGCATGAGTCAAAAAGGGGGCTGTGAAAATATTTGCAGACCCCTCACATCCTGGACATAAATGGTTTCAACTCCTTCCCTCAAAACGATGCTATAGAATCCTGCACACCAGAACAACTAGACACAAGGGAAGTTTTTTCCCAGAATGCCATCACTCTGCTAAATAAGTAATTCCCTCAACACTGTTCAACTATTACAAAGTCTGCACTATTATTACTGTTCATCTTCTCATCACTCCTTCCATCCCCTCCCATTTTTGACTGTATGACCATAACTTTGTCACTTATATCCTTATGATTTATATGGACTGTTTCTTAGTAGGATTTGATTGCTTATTGTACCCTATGACTATCATTAAATGTCATACCTTATGATTCTTGACGAATGTATCTTTTCTTTCATGTATACCAAGAGTATTTCCACCAAGACAAATTCCTTTTGTGTCCAATCACCCTTGGCCAATAAAGAATTCTATTTTATTCTAGTTTAGTTTATTAAGGTGGACTTTCTTTGAGTGATCTGAAATGTTTCTTTCCAGATTTCTCCCCACCTGGACTAAGTTGCCTTTCCTAAGACAGGCTGCCAAACAGATTCCCCTTTTATCTCTTGGTTGTTTATGTCTGTTCATCTGGAGGTGCTTTGATCCAGATCCTGAATGAGACAGGGAATTTGCTTGTGCCGCCAAATGAGAATTCTCACCATTGGAGGACATAATTTTTGCTTCCCAACATGTGCCATCTGTCACAATTATCAGAACCAACCTTCTGCTGCGAGGTTTTATGAGACTTTTCTTCAGGCTGAAAGTTGTTCAACAAAAAGAGAGAAAGGGGAGATCTAAAAAAAAAAAAAGGTCAGATAAGAGGACACTCATGTAATTTCAAACAAGTTTTTTTTTTAAATGCATCTTTAGACATTTTTATCTGGTAGCTCAGTGAGATTTTATATATGGGGCGGACGGCAAGAGACATGGGAGATTACACTGAGGTTCCAGAGATATGAAAAAAAATTCTGTCACCCATTCCAGCGGAAGAGTAAAGCCAGGGATATATTTCTTTATGCGGGGACTTCATAGCAGCAGATACTCATTTGTCTCAGATCAGGCAACAAAAAAGAGGGAAGAGGAGGAGGGAGGGAGGGAGGGAGGGAGGGAGGGAGGGAGGGAGGGAGGGAGGGAGGAAGGAAGGAAGGAAGGAAGGAAGGAAGGAAGGAAGGAAGGAAGGAAGGAAGGAAGGAAGGAAAAAGGAGGAAAAACAGTAGTAACTACATATTTTAAAAAAATCAGAATACATTTTATTAGGTTATAAAGTGTTATAAAATTCCCAAATGCAAAAGCAAATAGAAGGGCAGGGAGAGGCAAGGGGGAGAGGCAAAGAAAAGTGAGAAAGAGTAGGGAAAGAAAAAGAAGCATTGACTTCCAGCTCTATCTGTTACAGTAGAATAGGGCATTAACAACAATCACAATTTTTCATTTTACCATAATAGTATAAACTAGTCATTTCTACAAGAATCTATCAGTGTAATCTAGGAGTCTCCAAACTTGATAACTTTTTAAGACTTGTGGTCTTCAACTCCCAGAATTGCCCATGCCAGCATGACTAGTTTGAGGAAATCCAGGAGTTGAAGTCCACAAGTCTTAAAGTTGCCCAGTTTGGAGACCCCTGGTCTAATCAGTAAAACCCCTGAATCATCTAGTCCAACCCCGCTCCCAAGCAAGAGACCCTACACCATTTCTGACAGATGGCAATCCAATCTCTTCTTGAAAGCCTCCAGGGATGAACCTCCCACAACTTCCAAAGGCAACTTCTGTTCCATGGGTTGATTGCTCTCATTGTCAGAAAAGTTCTCCTTATTTCCGGGCTGAATCTCTCGTTCTGTTTCCATCCATTATCCCTTGTCTGGCCTTCAGGTGCCTTGGAAAATAGCTTGATTCCTCTCCTCTCTGGGGCAGCCCCTCAAATATTGCATGACTGCTCTCCTGTCTCCCCTGGTCCTTCTCTTCCCTAGACTAGCCAAGCCCAGTTCCTGCAACCGTTCATCGTCCACAGAGGTGGTATTCAGCCACATCTGACAGGTTCTGGAGAACTGGTAGTGGAAATTTTGAGTCATTTGGAGAACCGGCAAATACCGCCTCTGACTGGCCCCGCCCCCATCTATTCCTCACCTCCCGAGTCCCAGCTGATTGGCTGTGTTTTCTTTGGTTGTCCTGCACAGGAGAACGGAGCTGGAAAGCAGGTTAGTGGGGTGGGGAGGGATGAGGACTTTGTAGTATCCTTCCCCTGCCATGCCCACTGAGCCATACCCACCAAGCCACACCACACCCACCAAGCCACGCCCTTAGAACTGGTAGTTAAAAAAAATTGAATACCACCACTGATTTTATGTTTTAGCCTCCAGTTCTCTCATCCTCTTGGTTGTTCTTCTCTGGTTGATCATAGAACACAATCAGAGAGAAGGAGAGTCTGACGTGGTTTAACCCACTGGCCTGCTCTTGGAGGGATCTGGAAGGCAGAATGCAAGTAACCACTGCTGGTAGACTGAATGTCCCAAGCCTTCTGCCGTCGGATGCTTTTTCACAACCAATGTAGAGGGTGAGCTACAGAAGATTTAAAATGCTAGAAAGTGTCTCCTCGTAGCTAAAGTCCTAATGCAGGACTTTTCAATCAATGGGTTCAAGTCTATAGGGGCCTCCACCATGATGGTTGAAAGGCATTGTGCTGTTTTCTTCTCGAGTGAGGAAACCCATTATAATTATGGTGGAAGTTTGAGATAAATAGCTCAGTCTCAATCAGAATAGAGATGGAAGGGGCCTTGGGGAGGTCTTCTAGTCCAACCCCTTGCTCAAGGAAGAAATCCTATAACTTTTGAGACAAGTAGCTGTTCAGTCTCTTCTTAAAGAGCTCCAGTGATGAAGCACCCACAACTTGTCAAAGCGAAGCTGACCCACTGGCTGCTTCTCTCCTTCATTATTTCTGTCTATCGTTTCTTCTCTTGCCTTCTGGGGCTTTGGAAAATAAGTTGACCCCCTCATCTTTGTGGCAGACCCTCAAATACTGAAATATTGCTTTCATGTCCCTCCAGCTCTTCTTTTCTCTAGATTAGCCAAACCCAAATCCTGCAGCCGTTCTTCATATGTTTTAGTCTCCAGGCCCTTAATCATCTTGTTTTGTGATGCTGTGACCAAAACTGGATGCAGTATTCCAGGTGTGGCCTTACTAAGGATTTATAAAGTGGTATTAATACTTCAGGTGATTTTGATTCTTTTAGCCTCTGTTTATGCAACCAAGGTTGTATTCATTTTTTTGGCAAGAACAGTCCCAGCTTCATTTACTTGCTTCAATATCCTGCCAAACCCTAAATGCAACCTTGAGCCATCGATGCATCCTGAATTACAGCTCCCATCAACCCTGGTCAACAGTCAGCATAGTATTAACATGTAGTCCAATGCCTTTGAAGGGTTGGAAAAACTAGCCTGGGAAAGCCAAGGGACATCATCAAAACCATTAAAAAGCCAAAGTTAGAATATTTCGGATCTGGGATGTGACACCTGGAAAAATACGGCACCCTTCACTTAATTCTCCAGGGAAAGATTGGAGGCAAACAAGATCCAGGTAGAAGAAGGACAGCATGGCTTCAAAATCGAAGGGACCGGTTTGGACAAAACTCAGCCGCCCTTTTTCGTGTGGCTGTTGATAAAAACAGGATCAGCAACATGATGCCAACATCCAATGATAAATATGGCAGAAGAAAAAGGAGGAGGAGGAGGAGGAGGAGGAGGAGGGAGAAGATGAGGAAGAGGGAGAAGTAAAAGAGAGGAGGAGGAGGAGGAAGGAGAATGAAGAGGAGAAGAGGAGGAGGAGGAAGAAGAAGAGGAGGAGGAAGGAGATGAAGAGGAGAGGAGGAGGAGGAGGAGGAGGAAGAAGAAGAAAAAGAGGAGGAAGAAGAGGAAGAAGAGGAGGAAGAGGGAGGAGGAGGAGAAGAAAAGGGGGGAGGAGGAAGAGGAGGAGGAAGAGGGAGAAGTAAAAGGGAGGGAGGAGGAGGGAGGAGCAAGGAGATGAAGAGGAGAGGAGGAGGAGGAAGAAAAAGAGGAAGAAGAGGAGGAAGAGGGAGGAGGAGGAGGAGGAGGACAAGAAGAGGGGGGAGGAGGAGGAGGAGGAGAAGGAGGAAGAGGAGGAGGAGGATGGAAACAGGAATCTGGAGGCCTCGGCTGTCAGTTCTGTCTGTTTCAGCTCCAGGCTGATCCAGATCAAAGTTGCAGCCCTCCTGTCATCTCAGCAACCTTTTAATAGCCAATGTTTCCTGCAGACAGACATTCAGATTCCAGCCGAAGAAGCTCTAGGGAATAAGAGAAGAGGGCACAGTCTTACAGAAGTTTTGGATCATATTACACAGCAAATTTTGGCCAGGAAAAAAAAGAGATCTGCAATTTGTTTGGCCCAAGAAGACTAAGAGAAAGTCAGAAAACTCCACCAAGAGCAGAGTGCCCGGATACCAACCTTCTCTGCCGGCCAGGCTAATGATGGGGGCACCCAAACCGGGCTCGATATGCCAAGTACATCTGCAAAGCATCAATGTTTAAAAATCCAAGGAGGAAAAAATGAAATATGGGTTCCTATTTCCATATGTCAATATCTGGATTCTACAGAATCTGTCCCAAGATCCATCTACCTCCCAGGGTGTGCTAACCCAAAGCCCTGGAGAACTCATCAACATGGCCTCTTTCCCTCTGGCTACCTAATAGAAGATGGTATTTAATGAATAGTGCCCAGGGATCAAGAGGAAGGGGGTGGGGGGACAACAAAAGTTGCTTCTCATTGGATTTGCAAAATCCCCTTTCCAAACCATCTCAATTAGAAGCCAACCCACACTTTGAAAGCCTGCAGATTTCACACTTTAACTCGGTGTTGGGTTAACAAAGCCCTTTCTTCTTCTTCTTCTCCTTCTCCTTCTCCTTCTCCTTCTCCTTCTCCTTCTCCTTCTCCTTCTCCTTCTCCTTCTCCTTCTCCTTCTCCTTCTCCTTCTCCTTCTTCTTCTTCTTCTCCTCCTCTCTTTCCTGAATGTTCCTGCATTTGATCACAATGGATACACGGACCTCTAACCAGGGGTGGGATGCTACCAGTTCAGCCCGGTTCTATAGAACTGGGAGCTGCAAAGAGCAGCTGACACTGAACCGGTTCGGTGTTTGGCTCACATGCCTGCCCAGGCTCTAGGCTGTCCTTTATTCCCTGCTTTTCCCTCCTCAGCTGCTTTGTGCGGCACAGCTGAGGCTGAAAAAACAGGAAACAAGAGGATTTTCAAAGGTTGTGCACCCCAGTGCAGTGCTCGTCAGCTGTCCAGGCAGCACAGGTGATGACTTCTTGCAAACGCTGCATACACAATTAGTTGGGAGAACTGCAAATCGCTCCACTGGCTGGCCCTGCCTCTCCCCACCCACTCACTCCTTACCTGGCATGTGAGCCATCCAACTTGCCTGCTTTGGTAACTTACTATTTTTCCTTCCCCCCCCCCCAAACCATCAGCTGTTCTACTCTGCAGGGAGATTTAGATTAGCTAGAAAGCAGGAAATCCTTGGATTTCTTGCTTTCTAGCTAATCTCAAAGCAGAGCAGAACCTTCCTTAGGACTGAAGCTTCTACTTTTCAGTGCAGACCCAGGAAGCCAGTTGCAGATAGATAGATCTCTAAATTAATCTGTGATTCTGTGAGCAACACAATATTTATAATATTTACATACAAGCCATGCCCACCCAGTCGCATGACCACCAAGCCATGTCCAGTCAGCAAGCCAGGCCCACCCAGTCACATGACCATCAAGCCACACCCACAAATTAGGCCACACCCACAGAACCCATTGTTAAGAAATTTGAATCCCACCCCTGCCTCTAACATTGAAGGAGAAGAAAAAGATAGATATAATAGATAGATGGATGGAAGGATGGAAGGAAGGAAGGAAGGAAGGAAGGAAGGATAGATAGATAGATAGATAGATAGATAGATAGATAGATAGATAGATAGATAGATAGATAGATAGATAGAGACAATTAGACATACAGATATACATAGACAGACAGACATGTACATATGAGGGGACTTTATAACAGTTGTTTTCCTTTTCCCCCTTTTTCTACCCGATCTTTTTCTTCATTTTAACTTACTAAATAAAAAAGGATGATAAATTTATTCTCTTATTTACAGCAAGAGTAATAACATATATGTATGTATGTATGTATGTATGTATGTATGTATGTATACAGTGTTTCTCACATAATAAGGCCGGGCCTTATTTTTTTTTGACCCCCGAAAAAACAGCTAGGATGTCTTTTCGGGGGTGACTTAATTCCCACCCTTGCATCTTCGCCAACAGCCACTCCTAACGGGTGATCATGGCGAAACGCGGAGCTCCCTACTCCCACCTTTGCTGCAGATACCTTTGGCACCCGCCGCTGTTGTTTTCCCTTCTGCCCATTCTGCCAAGTTTGGAGCTGCCGCTTCCGTGTTTGGAGTGCTGTCTCCATTTGGGGCTCCAAACAGCGGCAGTGCTCCAAATGCAGAAGTGGCAGCTCCAAATATGACGGCGGGCGATCTTTTTATTTTGGTCCGCTTGAAGTTCAGAGCGAGCAAGAGATGGAGACTGCGATGCCTCCATCCGAGATGGCAACCTCACTAGTGGATCACAATATGGCTGGAAGCCTGAATCGGTGGGAAACGATGGCGATCTTTTTGAAGCGAGAGGAAAGGGAGAGAAGAGTTGCGAGGCGTAATTTGCAGGAGGAAGTGGGTGTACCCCACAGCAGGGAGCCCAAGGAAGAAGGGCTGGTAGGCAACGGAGAGCGTCCCGTAGCTCCAGAAGCAGCCTAGAGATGCGCCCGGGAAGAGGCGCAGATGCTGCCTTGTAGTCCCCAAGCCAACTGCGTGCGCCGCCTTTAGTTATGTGCGCTCTGCGCTTTGGGCGTCTCTGTGTGATCATGACCCTGTCCTTTCCACCTGGTGCCCTTGCTGCTTTCTGGCTCTTTAGCAACTGGCTTCGCCTTTGGAGCGCTGCTACTGTTTGGAGCTCCAAATGGCGGCGGAAGCTCCAAATGCGGAAGCTCTAAACATGACGGTGGGCGATCTTTTTATTTTGGTCCGCGCGAAGTTCAAAGCGAGCATGAGAGGGAGACCGCGATGCCTTGCTAAAGAGCCAGAAAGCAGCAAGGCGCCAGGTGGAAAGGACAGGGTCCCGATAAAAGAGACCCTTGAAATCATCAAAAATAAATACCAACCAGCTAAACACCTCATGGAACTAACAGAACACTGCTTAACCAACACATATTTCATATACAAAGGACAAAGATACAAACAAATTGAAGGAGCCCCCATGGGATCACCACTGTCGCCTGTCATTGCAAACCTGTTCATGAATGAATTCGAATCCAGAGCCCTGGCCAATGCCATCCTCAAACCCAAACTATGGTTAAGATATATCGATGACACATTCGTGATTTGGCCCCATGGACAAGAAAACCTAAACAATTTCCTAACACACCTAAACAGCGCACATCCCAAAATCAAGTTCACCATGGAAACAGAAACAAACAAACAACTACCATTCCTAGATGTACTAATCTACAAAAAAACAGATGGCACACTAGGACACACTATATACCAGAAGAAAACACACACCAACCGCTACCTCAATGCCCAATCCCACCACCACTCAGCACAGATAAACTCCGTGGCTAAAACACTAATTACTAGAACCAAACGCCTGGCAGACAAGACACACATTAAGACTGAACTATGCACCCTGACTAAAATATTGACAGCCAACGGCTTCCACAAAAGCAAAATCACCAACTTGATCCACAAAAACACACTGAGACATAATAGAGACCCAGAAGATGAACAGAGTCATGGAACAGCTGTCCTGCCCTACATAAGAGGCACTACAGACAAAATTAGTAAGATACTTATACAGACACCACATCAAGACTGCCTTCAAAACAGACAGAAAAATAGCAGCCATCCTCAGAAACCCCAAAGACAAAATTGACCTGGAAAACCAAGGCATATACGAAGTCCCCTGTGCATCATGCCCGGCCACATACATTGGACAGACCAATAGAAGAATAATCACCCGCCTGGATGAACACAAAAATGCAGTCAAAAAGCTGGAACACACTTCCTCACTCGTCCAACACATGGAAGCCACAGGTCATAACATCAACTTCAATGGCACCAAAACTCTAGCCACCATAGAAAATCCCAGCCACAGAATCATCAGAGAAGCCATAGAGATTGAAAAAAGACCAGAAAGCATGAACAGAAGAGATGATTCCACCAGGCTGTCAATCATTTGGAAGCCTGCACTCACAAACAAAAAAATCTCCACACCACAAGCCAGGCAAACACCTGGGCACAAACAGATCCCCCCTGATACCTCCATCTCAAACACACCCCAACCAGGCACCCAGATGAAATCCAGCTTCCTAACTAATGATAGCCGTTCATTTACCCGAAGCCAAGCTGCACTAAAGGCCTCCAATAAAGTAACACAATGTTGCCAGCCAATCAAGATACAAAAAGAGCCAAAAACACAGACAGAAGATATTAGAAGCAGAACACAGCAAACTCCAAGACCAATAAACACAGACCAAGACTCTCAACCAATCAGGATGAAGAAAAAACCATTCTGGCACAGCAATAGGCTGCTCCAAATTTAAATCTGAAACCACTGTAAAAGTCTAACTCACAGACAAACACTATACAGAAGCCTGATGATGGCAGCTGAGATTCTGCTGAAACGTTGCTACAACTTTAAAAGCACCACTACTATGACGTGGGAAAATACCCGAATAGTAACATTCTACTGCCGATTAGGCAAGTAACATTGTTCCCCATTCAATAGTATCTGTAATGTGGCATACATTCCCTATAAATTGTAGAACACTGTTGTGTTGATCATTAATGATCCCCAGTTAACCTACCAGAAAGAAGGTTATGGATTGTGTGCAGGTATCAAAGGTTGGGGCTTCCAACATGAGGTTGTGTCCACCATCTTGCAGGTTTTATACATTTTACACACACACACACATACTAGAGGTGGTATTCACCTGGTTCTGACCAGTTCTGGAGAACCAGTAGCAGAAATTTTGAGTAGTCCGGAGAACCGGCAAATGCCACCTCTGACTGGCCCTGCCAACCCCATCTATTCTCTGCCTCCCATTCAGTCCCAGCTGATCAACTTGTCTTCTTTGGTTGCCCTACACAGGAGAACGGAGCTGGAAAGCAGGTTGGTGGGTTGGGGAGGGATTTTGCAGTAACCTTCCCCCAGAGTGGGGAGGGAATGGATATTTTACAGTATCTTTCACCTACCATGCCCACCAAGCCACGCCACGCCCACAGAACCGGTAGTAAAAAAAATTGAATCCCACCACTGCCACATACACGTAGATCCTGCAGAAGAACTCCCAAGTTCCTGGTCTCCGAAGAGTTGTCTATAAAATGACAGTTTCTTTTCAGGTTTGCTGTGTCCCATGGTGAACAGTTGCTACTTCCGAAGAAATAGAACATGGTTTTACTACTAATAGTCGTAGTATTCTGGGAGCTGCACCTAGGGGGCCCTAGAGTGTGGAGCAGTGGTCTAGATTTCCCTCATCTCTCCTTTTCTAAAGCAACCTGGCCTGGTTTTATGGGCTGAAAATGCAGCAGCTCTTCATCTGACCCCAATGCTTGCCAAGGAAAGTGAAGCCAATGTCAGATGGATCTCCAAGAGAAGGGCTAATTTGGAAGCCAGCAGCTCAGTCCCAGCCTCCTGCCCTGCCTCTCATCAGGAGGTTGCAGAAACAAGACCCCAGCAAAATCCTGACATCACCTTGAGAGAGAAGTGACAGCCTGCAAAAACAGAACCCAGCTTCTGTTTCAACAGTTGCCAGCGAAGAGGCTTGGGCTTGTCCTTTCAGTCCTAAAACCTGGGGGGAAAGCCAGAAGGAAGGTTTATTTCCTGCAGAAATTCGAGGTTTTGGGTTTTTTTTGAGACTGGAGTACCTTTGTGTCATTTGGGTACAAAGCCTGATTCATGAATCCAAAGATTTGAGACTTGAGGAGCAGTAGGAATCAGCGTGACTTCACCAAGAAGACAAATGCTCTTCCATGTTTCGTACAAATTTACATTTTGCTCTGAGTTGAGTCCAGAAGTCATCGATCTCATTGAAGGGCCTGGTTGGATCGAATAATGGTCCATCTTCTGTCGTGTTATTGTCTGGAAGGACATTGCTTGCAGTCCAGCTGGACCTCAGAATCATCCACATTTGTAAAATGACAAATTTGCAGGTGTAAAATAGACCAATTGACTTTGCCGTTTAAACAAGAGACTGGGACAATGGTTGTAATTCACAGTGAACTGCAACAGAAAATAATTATGTGGAGGAATTATAGATGGCTGGCTGGGGAATTCTGGGAGTTGAATTCCATAGGTTGTAAATCAAGGGGAGAAGCAACCAAGAACTAAGGAGAAATTTCCTGACAGTCAGAACAATTAATCAGTGGAACAACTTTCCTCCAGAAGTTGTGAATTCTCCAACACTGGAAGTTTTTAAGAAGAGATTGGACAACCATTTGCCTGAAATGGTTATAGGGTTTCTGGAGTTAGACTAGAAGACCTCCAAGGTCCCTTCCAACTCTGTTATTTTATTCTATTCTATTCTAAAGGTGTCACAGTTAGCCTTCCCTGATCCACTAGCATCTTAACTGTTTTGTCCAATTTCCAACATCAACATTCCTGAAGGCTGAATCTGTTGTTATGGCAAAGATAAATCTACCTTAATCTTAAATATTTGAAATATCTGCCTTCAGATATTTTTTATTGTACTATCATACACTTAGTCCATTCAGCACACTAAGCAACAAATCCTAGTTCACAAGCCACTTTGTGAATAAAATGCACTTGGCTGGATTCTCAATACACACTTACACATCTACAGACAAAACAATACACATTTATAGACAATACAATACAATATACATCTACAGACTCCTCACATCCTGGACATAAATTGTTTCAATGTTTACCCACAAAACAACTCTATAGGGCATTGCACACCAGAACAACTAGATACAAGGACAGGTTTTTTCCCCCAAATGCCATCACTCTGCAAAAGAACAAATTCCCACAACACTGTCAAATTATTTACTAAGATTGTATTACTATCTTCTTCTCATCCTTCCTATTACCTATCTCCTCCTACCTATGACTATAACCTTGTTGCTTGTATCTCTACAATTTATATTGTTTTATTTGTTTCCTAGTATGATTTGATTGCATATTTAGTAACCTATGACTATCACTAAGTGTTGTATCTTATGATTCTTGATGATTTTTTTTTCTTTTTATGTACACTGAGAGCATATGGACCAAAGACAAATTCCTTGTGTGTCCAATCACACTTGGCCAATAAAGAATTCTATTCTATTCTATTCTATTCTATTCTATTCTATTCTATTCTATTCTATTCTATTCTATTCTATTCTATTCTATTCTTCATTCTTCCAATATTCTATTCTATTCTATTCTGCTCTACTCTATTATTCATTCCAATATTTATTCTATTCTATTCTATTCTGTTCTGTTCTGTTCTGTTCTGTTCTGTTCTGTTCAATTCTATTCTTCATTCCAATATCCTATCCTATCCTATTCACCCATATATCGTGGCTCGCAATGACTGAGTTTGAACAGTATGTTTCTTCAATCCATTCCCAAATCAACCATGCTCTGGGTTAGTGCAATGTGTGAATCCAGCCCACTGAGTCAAATAAAATGCAACGAATCTCCTGCCAGGAAAAGCTCTCCATCCTGTTTTTCTTTTTCCAGGTTCTGTTTTTTTTCCCCTTCCTCCATGGTGTATTTACCCCCAACTCAGCCATGAGCCGATCAAGGTCTCCCCCTCCCTATTCCCCACCCCAGTAACCTGAACTGGTATTGGTGGGAAGCCAACAGAACAAGTTTTCATTTGTTATTGGTAAACTGAACCAGCTGGGATCTAAAGGCTGCCGATCAGGCAGGCCCTGAGAAATTCCAAATGTTGCTGCTCTGTTTTGCCAGCAGTTTTCACTCGGCTTCATCACGTCAACCCTTGGGCTACAGGTGTTAATTTGCTTTGGCTGAGCTGATCCAACTGGGAGAACCTCACAAGAAAACCCAGGCTGAAGGTTAGGGCTTGGGGAGAGTTGGAGAAGGGAGAGAAGGTCTCAGCCAACCCTTCCCAACCTATTTTTTTCTCGGTAATGGGGTCCAGGACAATGGGGTTTATACAATCAAGTATGACTTCAGCAACAGAATGGTCAATGCCTGGAATGCACTACCTGACTTTGTTGTTACATCCTCTAACCCCCACTCCTTTAACTAACCACTATTGACCTCACCTCACCAATTCCTAAGAGGTCTGTAAGGGGCGTGCATAAGTGCACCATCGTGCCTACCATCCCTGTCCTATTGTCCCCATTTATTCGTATCTATTTCCTGTATTCTTACTCATGTTTACACTTATACCTATTATCTTGTAAGCAACTGACAAATAAAATAAATAAGATCAAGAGAGGTACTAATACCACTCTATAAAGCCTTAGTAAGACCACACCTAGAGCACAGTTTTGGTCACTACACTATAAAAAAAAGAGGTTGAGACTCTGGAAAAAGTGCAGAGAAGAGCAACCAAGATGATTGGATTGAAGACTAAAACATACAATGAACGGTTGCAGGAACTGGGCATGGGGAAGAGAAGGATTAGGGGAGACATGATAGAAGTCTTCCAATATTTGAGGGGCTGCCACAGAGAGGAGGAAGGGGTCAAGCTATTTTCCAAAGCAGCTGAAGGCCAGACAAGGAATAATGGATGGAAACTGAACAAGGAGAGATTTATCCTGGAAATAAGGAGAAACTTTCTGACAGTGAGAACAATCAACCAATGGAACAGAAGTTGCCCTTGGAAGTTGTGGGAGCACCATCACTTGAAACTTTCAAGAAGAGATTGGACTCCCATCTGTTAGAAATGGTGTAGGATCTCCTGCTTGGGCAGGGGGTTGGATTAGATGACCTACAAGATCCCTTCCAACTCTGATTATCTGTTATCTGTTATACTATTACAGCAATTATACAGTACTTCTAGTGAGAGAGGTGTCATACCTGCTAGTGGACTGGCCTAAACCATGAATGACTCCAGATGATTCCTGGTTGAACATCTAAAATCCAGCTAAATAAGCAACTCCAGATTACTCGAATAAATGCAAGCATTTCACACTACTACCAAAAGGCACAAGGGTGGACTTACAGAAATACAGAATAAGAGTTGGAAGGAAATTCAGAGGCCTTCTACTCCAACTTCCTGCTCAAGCAGGAAACCCTATGCTATTATGGGCAAATGGCTGCCCAATCTCTGCTTTAAAATCTCCAGTGATGGAGCCACCACAAAGGAGGCAAGCTGTTCCACTAATTTATTGTTCTCATTGACAGGAAATTTATCCTTATTTGTAAGTTGGATCTCTCCTTGATTAGTTTCCATCCACTGCTTCTTGTGCTTTGGAGAATAGCTTGAACTTCCTCTTCTTTGGGGCAGCCCCTTAAATAGTGAAAGATTGCTACTATGACACTTTCAGTCTTTCTTTTCATTAAGTTCATCCCAGTTCCAGCAACCATTCTTCATATGTTTAAGCATCCAATCCCCTAATCATCTTTGTTGGTCTTCTCTGCACTCTTTCTAGAGCAGGGGTCTCCAACCTTGGCCCCTGGAAGCCTGGCGGACTTCAACTCCCAGAATTCCGTGGAACTCTGGGAGTTGAAGTCCGCCAGGCTTCCAGGAGCCAAGGTTGGAGACCCCTGTTCTAGAGTCTCAACTTTTTAATATGGTGGCAACCAAAACTGGGTGCAGTACTCTAGGTGTGGTCTTACCAAATACATTCTAAAGTGGTACTAACACTTCTTTAACCTGCGGTTGTCTAAATGGCTTGGGGGCATTAAATTCTACCCCTTCAAGGTTGAATATATGGAAGGACTAAATCACAGGGTGCTTCCTTCTGCTTTGCTCCGTAAGCTTCTGCAGTTGAGAGTTTCTAATATTGGGAATGATGGACATAAAGAGCAGAGCTTTTATTAGGTGGCTGCTCGCTTAATATTTTGTATCTTCCCCCATGGATTTGGTCCCATATCTAATTTTTAAAAATAGCACTCAGGGGAGACTAAAAAGGAGAGTTTGCAAACCATATGGCGATCTGTAGATGAAGAATGTCCATCCTTATCGTAAACCTACTATGGCTGATCTTAGATATCACCCTAAGCCTAATTTAACTGGAACCTAGTTTGGCTCAACATAAAATGTGATCCTTCTTTGGGACATATTCTCCCAATACCCTTAATCGCTCACTAAATTGCTACTTTTCTAGAAAATATAAAGCTAGGTTTATTATGAATTGCAGCTATCTCTTTTGTGGCTTAGCATTTGGTGTAGAAAGAGCCCTTGTAGTTCATTTGGTGTTTATTGTGAAAGCTCTGAAAATGAATTAGTTCATTCGCCAAATGGAACTAGTTGAACACTCCGGCTCTCCCCCGTATGTTATGAGTTTGCCAAACCATTCAATGCTCCTTTGAGTGTAATGGAATAGTTGAGAAGAATACAGTGTTCTTATAAAGTATATGTAGCAATCCAGTGAGACAGGCTAATGAAAATCAAGGGAGAGGGTAATTTGCTTATGCAACTTTTCAAACAAAAATACTAATGGAAGAGAATACTGATAGCTCAGGGTTAAACTGTGGGGTCCTTGGTGCTCTCTGGGTTTGGTTGTTTTCTTCCAAATGTTATATTACTAAGCTAGGTAATATCATCAGTGTTAGAAGGGAGTGGAATTTGCTATCCATTTATATACTTGTGGCTTGCACTGTCAATATTGGTGGGGAGTAGTGTTGGTGGTTCCCCTCATGCCCCTGTTCGGATCTGACTCTAAGGGAGAGGAGGAACAGCCAACAGGGAGTGGGAGTGTGGCTCCAGAGGTTGTGGAGGAAACTAGAGAAGGGCACAGGCTGGCTGGGCATTCAGAGGAAGACCCAGGTCCATCCCCTCTTCATCCTAGCACAGGGAGGGAGGAGCAGATAAGGGAGAAATGTGAATGGCGTGGTCTATGAGAGAGGAAAGGGCCTTGATCTCCTTCATGGGATGCAGCTGTGAGGACTGTTTAAAAGGACAAACTGCACATGGACCACTGCTGGAAGCATGAAAATATTTCAAGTCAGCTCTTATCTGAGTTCTGCCATTCTTCCCAGTATGTATATTTCGATATCTGTGGATGTCTTCAAGCCCTTATCCTGCCTTGTCTCATTAATTGCTTCAGTGTGGTTTGTATTTTTTTTTTCTATTTATAATTTATATGTATTTTGAGTTTGAACGGCTTTTCACAACTGTTTGTGGGGGAGTTTTTTCTGCAATCAATGATAATTGGACCTTTAAAGCCAAGTTGAAGGAATTAAAGGGACTTCACCTGTTTTTGTGACTTTGTTGTTTTTGTACCCCACCCTAGGTCATCACAGTTCCTCCATTCCACTGTTTGTTTGTCTGAGTTGGTATTTCCTTGATAGGAGTATTGTTTGCTTCTTGACTATTGGTTTAATATTAATCTTGGTATTAATCTCTGAAAGTGCCATGCTTGGTGAAGCCTTGATTGACCACTCTGTTGCTGAAGTCGTATGTCCTGCAATTGAGTTTGGAGCGGTTTACCCTGAGTTTGTATCTATTGTGTGCTCTTGTGTATTGTTGAGGTTGAAGCTGAAGTAGTCATTGATGGGTAGGACACTGTAATGGATAATTTTATGTACTACGCTTAGGTCAGAATCTGTTAAATTTTTTTGTTAAATGCTTTGTGAATCTGTTAAAGAGCAATTTAAGATCATGCTGATGTTTCACAGTTTTCCAACATAGGATGCAAATGCATACATTTCGACCAGCCCCCAATATAATTTTTAAAAGATATTTTATTTAGGTATTAGCTTGAAGATGCCAAATAAGCTTGTATTCATTGCAAATTTCAGCCCAAACTTGCTGGACATCCATATAAGAGGTGGATAGAGCTTTCATGTAACTGCCCTATTGATTTCCTTTTAATTCAAGTAGCAATTGTATTTTATAAAAGGAGGTCATAGAGAGAATAGAATAGAATATTCCAATGAATAATAGAGTAGAGTAGAGTAGAGTAGAGTAGAGTAGAGTAGAGTAGAGTAGAGTAGAGTAGAGTAGAGTAGAGTAGAACAGAACAGAACAGAACAGAACAGAATAGAATAGAATAGAATAGAATTCCTTATTAGCTAAGTGTGATTGGACACACAAGGAATTTGTCTTTGGTGCTTATGCTCTCAGTTTACATAAAAAATACATTCAAGAATCATAACATACAACACTTAGTGATAGTCATAGGTTACTAATAAGCAATCAAATCATACTAGGAAACAAATAAAACAATATAAATTGTAAAGATACAAGCAACAAGGTTATAGTCATAAGTGGTAGGAGATAGATAATAGGAAGGATGAGAAGAATAGTAATACAATCTTAGTAAATCATTAGACAGTTTTGTGGGAATTAGTTGTTCAGCATTCAGGGGGAAACTGTGCTTGTGTCTAGTTATTCTGGTGTGCAGTGCTCTATATAGCATTATTTTGAGAGTAGAAGTTGAAACAATTTATGTCTAGGATGTGAGAGGTCTGTAGATATGTGGTCTCTAAGAATCAAGAATGACAAGGAAGGAAGGAAGGAAGGAAGGAAGGAAGGAAGGAAGGAAGGAAGAAGGAGGGAGGGAGGGAGGGAAGGAAGGAAGGAAGGAAGGAAGGAAGTGAGTCTTCAACTTCCAGGTTGATGTCAATGCCTATAATCTGAATGGAAGATAGAGAAGAAATATCCATTCGGAAGAAGATCTTTCCATCTGGGGAAGCAAGGGTGATTTATGCATAAAACAAATGCTTTCATTCTTTCTGTTGGTTCACCACAGCTCTTTCTGCAAGTGCCAGGTCACAGTGGGAAGGGCCCTACTCTAAAACCAGGAATGAATTACACACATTTTTCTGGAATGCTTCTAAGTCCCCCTTGCTTCTCCACCCTACCTCACACCCTGCCCTGGGTTTTTTTTTTTTTCTGGAATTTCCTAATGCTCCTTTCCATCAAGGGCAGGGTTCCCACTCTTTGAAGCCTTGGTGAGTGCAACCACTAGGAAAAAAAATATTTTTTTTGTTTTTGTTTTCCTTCAAAAGAATCCTCAAAGCATGATGTTGATGTTCCCAGAGGGGAACACCAGAGCCCAGCATCCTGCAGCTGTGTTTTCTGCAACCGAGCTCTGGGTGGGTGGGGAGCCATATTGGAAAGGAAGGTTCTTGTGTATAACTGAGAGGACTATCAAAGCATAGTTCTGATGTTTTCAGGAGGGATGTAATGCCCTGACTTCTTTAGCAAGAAGCATTTCACTTCTAATTGTGTAATTGTTCTTGTTGTCAGACTTACAACGATGACCTCTGGGTGGGAGAGGGAACCCCACTTGCAGCTGGAAGAGTCAGTATGTTTGTTTTTTCCAGTATCCATTAGCACATTTTGAGAACTAGCAGAAATTTGGGCTGAAATATTGACATATTTGCATGCAAACGGAAGGGATTGTGTTCCCGAATAGAAGTCTCTTTCTTTCTTTCTTTCTTTCTTTCTTTCTTTCTTTCTTTCTTTCTTTCTTTCTTTCTTTCTTTCTTTCTTTCTTTCTTTCTCTTTCTTCCTTTCTTCCTTTCTTCCTTTCTTCCTTTCTTCCTTCTTTCCATCTATCAGAGATCTACATTTTACTCTAAAGTATCCAACTTTTGAAACAGTTTAAACACAGCTCCCTAGCTGTAGGTTTTTTTTTTAATGCTAATAAAAGCCTAATTGGATCAAATTTTATATTCAAAAGCACATTCTTACAGAATGTTTTATATGTGTGTGAAGCTTCACAGAGAGGATGTTCTAAACTGCATCCTTAACTCTTTGCACATTGGACAGAATAAAGGGGATAGAATAGAATGGAATGGAATAGAATAGAATAGAATAGAATAGAATAGAATAGAATAGAATAGAATTCTTTATTCCCCAAGTGTGATTGGGCACACAAGGAATTTGTCTTGGTGCAAATGTTCTCAGTGTACAAAAGAGAAAAGACACATTTGTTAAGAATCAAGAATCATAAGGTAGGACACTTAATGATAGTCATAGGGTACAATCAACAATCAAATCATACTAGGGAACAGTTAGGGGTTAGGAAAGTGTGGCCCATCCAATGCCATAACTTGTGGGTTCATTTCTCAGTGGGGTTTTTTTGTCCTTGTTGTTGTGCGATTGCAAAATTAGACACATAAACAGCGATGGATTCTGTTTTTACCTATCAGAAAGAACTTTGATAATAGTCTGTATAATGTTGACATTTTGGGATCCCATTCAGACGTAGTGCCTCTGTTTGTGCAGGTGGTCCTTGACTTACAACCAAATATTGGAACCAGGATTTCCATTGTCAAGCAAAGCGGTGGTTTGGGTGAGGGTGAGTGGCTTGGTGGGCGTGGCTCGATGGGAGTGGCAGGGGAAGGTTACCTCAAAATGCCCATTCCCTCCCCACCCTACTAACCTGCTTTCCAGCTCCGTTCTCCTGTGCAGGGCAACCAAAGAAGACCCATCCAATCAGCTGGGACTCAGGAGGCGGAGAATAGATGGGGGCGGGACCAGTCAGAGGTGGGATTTGCTAGTTCTCCGAACTACTCAAAATTTCCCCTACCAGTTCTCCAGAAATGGTCAAAACCTGCTGAATACCACCTCTGAAAAGGATGCAGGAGATCTCTCTCTCTCCGTCCCTCCCTCCCTCCCTCCCTCCCTCTCCCTCTCCCTCCCTCCCTCCCTCCCCCTCTCTCTGTCTTTCTCTTGTAGAAAGTTAGCACCCATCCCGTTCCTGGAAGAATGAAATATTTTGAGAAATATTTAAAAGGTAGGATAAAATATTTCCCTTTCGAGAGAAATAAAAATCCGAAGGGAACTCCAGCTCCCAGCCATCAGCAAATATTTGGGGTCCATTAAGACAGGGTCAGCCTATCTACAAGACAAAAGACCTCCAGCTCCAGTGTGATGGGATTAAGACATGACCCTTCAGGACATAATAGGATTAACCCAATTAGCAGCAGAGCTCACCTCATGGCACCATCACCTGGGGACATTGCGTCACCCAGAAAACCTCAACCAAACCTGGGACTCAAGACAACCTACAAAGTTAGCTATGACATCTGCAACAGCCAATAGAATACATGTTCTTGCACAGGAACAGGAAGCTCAAGGCCAAAGCCCAAGAGAAGGGATAAATATCCCTCATTCTCGACTCCCTGTGGTCAGCTACCCAGAACTACCCATGTGCTTTTGCTTTACCATTAAATCATCTTTCCAATCAGCCTCCATGCTTCCAGTGTCTTTTTCCTCAGCTTGGAACTGAACCAGATGGATATTTCTTCCAGCACTCTCATTCTGGATCTGTTATATCTATTGGGTTGCTAATTGTATGCATAACATCAAGAGTAATTTAATTTTTATCTACCGAATAGTGAAGCTTTGTGTGTGTGTGTGTGCGTTGTTGTGAAGTTGCCATGCCTCATTTGTTTTTCACGTTCCCTGGAACTGTCTTTCGAAGCTAAGAATATTTCTTATCTCTCATTCTCAGGCTATGCTGCGTCCAGCTCCTTCTGGATCTATTCCAGGGGAAACCTTCCCTTTCTCCATCTCCTTTATTTATTTATCTGTTTACTCCATTTTGAGCTTTTCCCAGATGATAAGCCTCAGGCCATAGCCTATCACTCTTTATCTGTGCAAAGTGCTTTGTCTGCTCTCTGTTCTCACTTAATGCATGTGATAAGAGGAAAGACAAAAATTTGGTGATGGTTGACATTGGACAGGGAATCTTTAGATGGTTCGAGCCCATCTGTGCCATGTCAGGAATCCTGAAGTCATGGTACTGCTTCAGGACATTTATCACTGTGATATGATTGGTATCCACTCACCATCCTCAGGCTGGTGCTTTTGGCTTTGTGCCAGTGCAAGCACCGCTTGCACTGGCACAAAGCCGAAAGCACCAGCCTGAGGATGGCAAGTGGGACCACGCCGAAACGTTGCCAAGATACTCTTAATCTTACACGGGAATATATATATACAGTATATACAATATATACAGTATATACATCAAGATACAAAAAGAGCCAAAAAACAGACAAAAGGTATTAGAAACACCAATCAAGCGGAACACAGCAAACTCCAAGACCAATAAACACAGACCAAGACTCCCAACCAATCAGGATGAAGAAAAAAACATTCTGGCACAGCAATAGGCTGCCCCAAATTTAAATCTGAAATCACTGTAAAAGTCTAACTCACAGATGAACACTATACAGAAGCCTGATGATGGCAGATGAGATTCTGCTGAAACGTTGCTACAACATATACATATACATACACATACACATACACATACACATACACATACACATACACATACACATACACATACACATACACATACACATACACATACACATATACATATATACATATATACATAGTTACATATATACATACATACATACATACATACATACAAACATACAAACATACATGTATCAAGGAAGGTTGACAACTAACCTTTTCCTGAGGGCCATGTATTTATTTATGAAACTAGCTTGATACTCGTGCTTCGCTACAAAACTTTGTGATTGGGCTTAGTTTTGGGGAAGGAAAATAAGGGGGGAAAATTCTGCTTCTGCCTATCAGCACCCATCAGTATTCATCTGGCTAGCATCCTGTCAGTGTGCGAGAGAGTTGAGGGCTGTTTGGAAACTGAAACATGGAAATTGAAACAGTATTTGCTGTGTGAGCAAGAAGGCGACAGCAAGGAGCCTGGGTGTGGCTTAGCTCAACTGTTCTGTACTAAAGCTGCTTGGTGCTGCTGTGAAACTAAAACTGAAACCGAAACTCTTCTCCTCAGCTTGTGTTTGGAAGAGATTTCTGCCTTTGGAAGAGATTTCTTTTCAGGTGGGGAGGGGGAGTAGAACTTCTTAGCATCAGAGCATGTTAATAATAATAATATAGGAAATACTAATGCTCTGATGGTCATTTGGAAAAATCAAATTTCAAGTTTGTAGGCTTTACAGATGTGGAGATTTTGTGATGATGCATGAGTGGTGTTTCGCTTTTATATATATAGATTTATTGGCCGCCCATCTTATCATAGGGTAACTCCAGCCAGCTTACAGTCATAAAATTTTATCTATAAAGGTACCATTAAAAGATAAATAATTGTACATGTATAGGCATACAATTTCCCTCAAATAACTTGGAGCCATGCCATGAAGAGCTTTAACGGTGATCATCTTGAATTGCACCTGGAAGGAGACTGGTAACCAATGGAGCTCATGTGGCACTGGTGTTACTGGGGCCATTCTAGCCTCCCCCCAGAAAAAAAAAAACCTGCCCAGCTCTGTCCTTTCTGAATGCTCTTCAAGGATAGCCCCATGTAGGGCACATTACAATAGTCTAACCATGAGATGACCAGGGACTGCACGACTGAGCACATTCTCATAGCTTTGACCATCACTGGCATGTTGTGCTAGACCAGTGATGGCTAATCTATGACACACGTGTCACTCATGACACGCCGAGGCACTTTGACTGACATGCCTGTTGGTGTGGGGAAAACCTGCATATTTGGAGGCTGCCTGTGCTCTGCTCCAATCCCTGCTCCCTGCTTGTTGCGTGGAGTCACCACTGCCACAAGATCTTTGCAGCAGAGGACCAGTTTTAACCGCCATAAACTGAGGTTTGTCAGTTTCATTACCTCAGGAACGCTACAGGAGGAAAGGACATCCATGAGGTTCACAGCCCTGTAAGGTGGCCTTCTGATCCCCACATTCTGCACCTGCAGCCCTGAGACCAAGAAGACGAGTTTCACAGCCCTGTGTGATCAGCCCAGCCCAGTCCGTCATAAACCAAATTATTGATATTTCTTGAAGTGACACACGACCCGAGGAAGGCTACACTTTTTCCCGATTTTCGACACACCAAGCTGAAAAGGTTAGCCATCACTGTGCTAGACACACAGCAGTCACATAGCTTAATGGTATTGTAGAGACCATATAGAAGGGTGGCTCAGTGGCTAAGAGGCTGAGCTTGTTGATCAGAAAGGTCGCAGTTCGGCAGTTCGAATCCCTAGCGCCGCGTCACGGAGTGAGCTCCTGTTACTTGTCCCAGCTTCTGCCAACCTAGTAGCTCAAAAGCATGTAAAAATGTGAGTAGAAAAATAGGGACCTCCTTTGGTGGGAAGGGAACAGTGTTCCATGTGCACTTGGGCATTCAGTCCTGCCAGCCACATGACCACAGAGATGTCTTCGGACAGCGCTGGCTCCTTGGCTTTGTAACGGAAATGAGCACTGCCCCTAGAGCTGGAAACGACTAGCATGGATGTGCGAGGGGAACCTTGACCTTGACCTTAGAGACCATATTGTATTCATAATATTTCTAACCCTTCCTATCCCTAATATAATATCCATTGAGAAACGGTTGCTTGTGGCAGCTCTGTGAGTCTGGCTCAAGCCCCAGTTGCAAAAAAAGTAAGGGTCAGTTGACCCAGAGAGCCAATTACAAGATTCCCCAGTAGGATTCCACTGGATCCTATGCAATAACCGACTTCCTTTCAGGGTTTTTTCAACTTGAGCTTATCTAAGATGATTTGTTCCGATCAAGGTGAAGCTCAACAGCATCAAGACCAGAACAGAGTAAACCCTGAGTAAACCATATTTTTCCAAGGCCAAAAGTGGGAGGGGGAAATATGAATTTGATTTAATTAAAATGAAAGAATCCAGCTTAAGAAGATCCAAGGCGATCCGTATGATTATTCTCTCTGTATTTGATCCTTCCCTCTACAATCCTAATACAAATTACAATACAGTAGCAATATTTGGAATCAGGCTAATTGGTGGATTACCGGACAAATTAGAAATTATGTGGATCATACCAAGGTTATATTCTCACCACACATTAACCTGATTACTAAATTAACACATCGTTTCACACAATCCATTGACCATGAAAAATAATCCACAAAATAGCAAAAGAATAAAAACTATTTAATGCTAAACCAGCTTAGCTTACTGTAGCACAAAGAAGGAAGGAAAGAAGGGAGGGAGGGAGGAGGGAAGGAAAGAAAGAAGGAGGGAAGGAAGGAGGAAAGCTACCATGTCTGTCAACAGGAGTTTTGGATTGCCCAGAGGAAAGAAAAAAGCAGACCCTTTAAGTTAAAATGTTTGTAGATCTGAATGTATCAGAAGTTTATTAAAATATGCACAGTTTACAGTATAGCCCTAATGTAAACAATGTGCATTCAATTTGTCACTGCTGGAGGCTTTACTATTTGGCTGCTTTTTAATACTGTTGTTATTGTTGTGTAATAAAGTTTGTTTTTCAAGGGGATCTTTTTGGTAGTTGCTTTTTTAATGCCTGTTTGGCGAATTGCCTTCGAAACATCTTTGAAATTAACTGAAAGGAGTCAGAAGTTGTTTAAAGGGACAAAAAAAAAAAACCAATACAAGCTTGATTTTAATATGCGAGAGAAAGAAAAGGGCTTATTTTAATATTCTAGACCCAAATAACCGAATCATAAAAAGCAAAACTTTACTGCAAAAATGATCCATTAAACAACAAAAAGTTATAAAAGTTAATATTGCACATAAGATTACATTCTGAATTTGCCTCTGCCTGTATTCCTAGCAATTTTCTTTTCTTACAAAAGAAGGGGGGGGGTTGTTGTTGTTGTTTGTTCTTTTTCTTCTTGTGGGTTTTGAGAATTTTGTTGGAATTATTTTTTCCAAGGAGAAAATATATATATATCAAGAAGGGAGTTTCAACCTTTACCACATGGAGCATAAACAAATTTAACAATTCTTCATCCCTATAAGATTAAGTAGCTTTCTCTTCATCCCATAACCCATCCCTTATCTTTTAGCAAATCCATAAAATACCAACTTTTCAATCCTTTTCAATATAAACAAGTCCTTAAAGGGTTGTGTCTGTTTATGAGATAAACTGGACAGTAAACATGAGCAGCTGAACTAATTCTACTTTATTGTCAAGTAATATTAACAGAATCTTGCAAATCTGGAAGTATTTCTCTCCCTCACCAACTCTTTACAGCTCCAAAACTAGGGAAGGTCTCTTCAAAGTTTCTTGCCTACCTCCATTACTGCTGTGGGTTAATCTGATTTTTTTTTTTATCTGACTGTTTCTTTAGTTCCATCTCATTTTCTTTTCTTTTTTAAATAATTTTAAAAAAATTTTATTTTTAAACAAACATACACAAACAAAACATAAAACCATCTTCCAATTACATACAGTGTGTCGGTTGGTTACAAGTCTTTTGTGCTTCATCTCCGTAGTCCTCACTTATAGTTTGTATAAATTCTCATATATATATATATGTGTGTGTGTGTGTTTTCTGAGGTTCTCGCAGGTATTTGTATGTGGATCTTTGGTTATTCGGGTTTTCTCCCGCATAAGATTGGAAGTATCTAAGCAGCGTTTCGATGAAGTCTCATTCATCATCTTCAGGCTTGGTCTTCAGCTCTGTGCTTCTCAGACATCACTCTGAGAAGCACAGAGCTGAAGACCAAGCCTGAAGATGATGAATGAGACTTCATTGAAACGTTGCCTAGATACTTCCAATCTTATGCGGGAGAAAACCCGAATAACCAAAGATCCACATATATATGTGTGTGTGTGTGTGTGTGTGTGTGTGTGTGTGTGTTTGTAGGTCTAGGTGTGTTCAGGTCTTTTCCTGTGTAAGATTAAGAGTATCTTGGTAACGTTTCGGCGAGGTCCCACTCGCCATCCTCAGGCTGGTGCTTTCGGCTTCGTGCCAGTGCAAGCAGTGTATGATCAGAGCTGCCGTCTCTCTATAAATACTGGTGGGGGGGGGGCTGGTGTGCTGGGCTGGTTGGCTGCACTGCTGCCTTTTGATTGGTTGATGGAGTTGATGTTGGTATAATGGGCTGTGTGATGGCCTTGTGAGTTTTGTTGTGGAGATATCCTGGATCTTGTGCTGTAATCTCCTGGGTCGTTTGTTTTGTAGTGATCTTTTTTCCATTAGCCTCTCGTGTTTTAACGGCTTGGGTAATGGGTTGTGTGATAGGCTTGCAAGTTCTTTTGTTGTGGTAGCCTGGGTCCTGCATTGTAAAAGACCCGAACACACCTAGACCTACATACCTGTACCCGTGAAAATCTACGAATATATATATATATACACTATACAGAAGCCTGATGATGGCAGATGAGATTCTGCTGAAACGTTGCTACAACTTTAAAAGCACCACTACTATGACGTGGGAAAATACCCGAACAAAGCTGAATGCCATACATGTAAGTACCCGCGAAAACTTAAGAATATATATGTTTTCTTAAGTTTTCGCGGGTACTTACATGTCTGGCATTCAGCTTTGTTCGGGTATTTTCCCACGTGGTGCTTTTAAAGTTATATATATATATATATATATTAGTACTTGTTTGTTAATGAGGGTGGGTTTCCAAATGGCTGGTAGGTGGGAGGTATTTATACCTCCATTTGGAAACCCGCCCTCATTAACAAACGAGTACCTAACATGAAGAATGACACCAGATCCACACCCACGAGGGCCACACAAGATGCTACCACCACACTTCCACATAAAAAGCAGATTCACACCCACACAGATGAGCCATGACCACAGGCCAGAAGCCATACCGCAGCTGTATCACTACCCGCTTCAAACCCCTCCGACCCATACATGAAGCGAACTGATGCCCACCATGAAGATGTGGCACGACCACAAATGTGAAGCCAAACAACAGGATCACAGCTCACCAGCTCAAATCCCCCGACAACTACAACTAACCTGAGCACAGCCAAGCCCCCACCTGAACAGAACACGCCTCCAGCCAATCTGAACACAGCCAACCCCCCAATCAGATCACAGCCAGGCCCCCAACCAATGAGAACATCCCCCACCCAATCAGAACACAGCCAAGCCCCCACCCAGTCAAGTCGCACTCCCACTGGCAGTTAAAAGGAAGAAGCAACTGCAAGCTCACATTACTCCAAGAAGCACAAAGCCGAAGACACAAGCCTGAAGATGACGAATGAGATTTCATTGAAACGTCACCAAAATACTTCCAATTTTACGCAGGAGAAAACCCGAATAACCAAAGATACACACACACACACACACACACACATATATATATATATATATATATATATATATATATATATATATATTATATATATATATATATATATATATAATTCAAGAAAACAAATACATCTATATATCTATAGCTACATAGCTATATAGCTATAGCTATATCTATCTATCTATTTATCTATCATCATTGTTAATCATTTATTTGACTATAACTATTATTTCATCTCATTTTCCTGTCTCCCAATGTCATTTCTATCTAGCATTACAGGTTACCAGAACATCTGATAGTTACTTCAAATTCTTCACATTCTTAAGCTTGCAATTATTATTATTTTTTCTTTTGTTCAGAGTTAAAGATAAACTGACACAATGGAGACTTTCCAGACTTGTCACTGAATGGTCTCTTAAAGCTTTAAGATGGTCAGGAGTTTTGGCGAAAGATCCAGATTGGAAGAGATGATTGGACAAAAAGTAGAATTTAAACCAGAATTATTTTTATTAGGAACCACAAAAGAGAGATATTAGTAAAGAGGTGACCTATCTAATACCACATATTATAATGGCAGTGTATGGTTTTTGCCCAACAGTGGAAAAATAGAGAATTTCCCTTAGAAGGTAAACTGATAAAATACTGATTTGCGCAGAAATGGATAGTCTGACATTGGCCTTGAGAAATAAAGATAAGATAGAATATCATGAGGTATGGAATAAATTCTATCAATGGCAGGAATGGAAAGGATTGACCCATAATAAAAAAATAACTAGGATTTATAGAATGGACAATTGAGGCTATGTATGTAGTCACAATTGAATATAATGCACAAGATAAAGATATGAAACTAGCAGTACATAAGATGTTACACTGCCTTTATAAATATATATACTGGATAAGCTAATTGTATAAATGTATACAAGATATTTATTTTATACTTTAGTATGTAAGGCAAGGATGATGCCAGGACGGTCGCACTGTGTTCAATATTTTAATGTGTAATTCATAACATTTATTTTTAAAAAAGCTTTAAGATGGTCCACAGGCTGTTTCGTAAAATGATTGCAAAGTGAAGTTTGTAAACTTAAGAGTCCTTTAAAAGTCTCCACCACCGTTGCAAACAAGATGACCAATTGCATCATTTCCTGGCACTCAAACTGCTATTGTGGCTCTCCTCATGAGGAACAGATGTCTAAAATACATATAGACAATATATCCCATCTTCTCCTTATCAGAAGATATTCTGAGGAACCCGTCTGTGCGCAGATTCCTTCTGTCTTTGTTAGCTTTGTGGTGGTCATTATCTCAAAATGCTTTTAGTAAGTTTTGTTATAATTTGAAGAATTGCCAGAGATAACTGAGAATAACAATAACCTCACTGGGAATAAAAGAGATGACACAATTCACCATTTAAATCCATTTCGTTTCTTGAAAGATAAGTGGAAGAAAGACAAAAATAAAAAGCATGAGGATGGATAGCTAGATAGATAAGAGTCTATAGGAATTATGGCTAGCCATGTACTCATGAGGGAAATTGGTATTTATATCTAGGAGTAAAGTTGAAATCTGTCTGATGTGCCTATAATGACTTGCTATTACTCTTGCTAATAGAGTAGAGTAGAGTGGAGTGGAGTGGAGTGGAGTGGAGTGGAATGGAGTGGAATGGAATGGAATGGAATAGAATAGAATAGAATAGAATAGAATAGAATAGGGAATAGGGATTAGAACAGAACAGAATAGAATAGAATAAAATTCTTTATTGGCCAAGTGTGATTGGACACACAAGGAATTTGTTTTGGTGCAAATGCTTTCAGTGTTCATAAAAAGAAAAAGGAAAAAACCACATTCGTCAAGAATCATAGGTAAAACACTTAATAGTAGTCAAAGGGTACAAATAAGCAATCAAATCATACTAAGAAACATAATAATAAGCGATCAAATTATACTAGTAAGCAGTCAATTTTAAAAAATCACAAGGATACAAGCAACAAAGTTACATTCATGCAGTCATAAGTGGGAGGGGATGGTGATAAGGAGTGATGAGAAAATTAATAGTAATAACAATGCAGACTTTGTAAATAGTTGGACAGTGTTGAGGGAATTATTTGTTTAGCAGAGTGATGGTGTTCAGGGCAAAAAACTCCCCTTGTGTTTAGTTGTTCTGGTATGCAGGGCTCTATAGCATTGTTTTGAGGGTAGGAGCTGAAACAGTTTATGTCTAGGATGTGAGGGTTAGGGTTAGGGTTAATCCATATAATATTATGCTACAGGGTTAATATATCATTTCGCTGATATTTCTTTAAAAATAGGGAAATTCGTCCATTCAGACCTGGAGTTGGTTAGGGAAAGATTGCAAAAGTTCCCTTTCCCTGCTTTCCTACAAAACAGAAATAATTTCATTGCTTGTTTTGCCCTGATTGTTTCACTCAAGGCGTTTTAAGTCTACTCAGAAGAACATTTTTCCAGGGGAGTTTTCAAAAAGCAAAGCAATTTCCCACTCTTTCCCCCCCACCCCTCCTTTATTTTTACCCTGAAAGAGAAGAAGAAAAATGACAAGCAAATCGTTCACCTTGTCATGGCTTCTTCCTGGAGCTGGAGAAGCTTTGAACCAGATAATCTGCTGCTCCCTTCTTGCAAATGCTGCGATTTCAGAAATCAGTGCAAAAGGAATTTAATCTAACTGAACATGTGCTCTGACTCTGAAGTCTAGACAGTTTGAGGATAAAGGAGATAAAGGGTGTAATCTGGCCCAGCATGGCTGCTACATACATAACCTGGAGAGGAGTCCTGCCCAAAGTCTCCTGCAAGTAGCAGATATTGTCCCCACCTCATGTTGAATTACTTTCACCTCCTGCTTGACCTTAAATCTATATATATAAAAGCGAAAGACCACTCATGCCTCATTACAAAATCTCCAGAACCGTAAAGCCTTCAAACTTGAAATTTGGCACTTAGGTTCCTCTTGGCTTCTAGGGGCTCATTAAGAAAGGATTTTTTTCCAAATGACCATCAGAGCATTAGTATTTCCTATATTATTATTATTATTAACACGCTCTGATGCTAAGGAGTTCTACTTCCCCTCCCCACCTGAAAATAAATCTCTTCCAAATGCAAAACACAAGCAGAGGAGAGGAGTTTCAGTTTCACAGCAGCACCAAGCAGCTTTAGTACAGAACAGTTGAGCTAAGCCACGCCCAGGCTCCTTGCTGTCTCCTTCTTGCTCACACAGCAAATACTGTTTCAGTTTCCAAACAGCTCAGTTTCCAACTCTCTCACACACTGACAGGACGCTAGCCAGATGAATACTGATGGATGCTGGTAGGCAGAGGCAGAATTTTTTCCCCTTATTTTCCTCCCTTGGTTCCTCTGCCTCGCTGCCGCAGACTCAGGAGGCAGCATCCCACTCCCAGATGGTCCTCGCCCCATCCCTGCATCAGACGCAGGACCCTCATCTGACTCCTCCCCAGACTCCTGGACTGGTCCCCGTTTTTCCCCACTATCCAATTCCGCTGCCATCTGCACAGGCTGCTGGTGAATCACAACATTACCCTAACTCATTTTAAATTGTTTGTTTGGAATTTTATTGATAATATGTGTTTGAACCTGCACGTTGATATGGCCTGTAGCTAATCAATCAATAAATATGTTATGTGTTGTCCCAAAATAAAAAGTGAACATGGGGAGCATAATTCCTGTGATGGAAATATAAAAGGAACAGGGTTTGGTCCTTTGGTGCGGTGCAGTTCCTCGTAACTTTGGTTTTTTGAATCCCTGCAGATATACTCTGCTCATCTTCTTTGGAGTTGAAAATTGTATATATTAGGAAGGGAAGTGATTACATTTTAGTACAGGGTTTGTCCCTGGTAAATGGAAGCATCAGAAGCTTATAAAAATATATATAGGGGTTCCTTTACTCCACAGCTGTATGAGCTTTCCAGCCAAGGCAGGTTTTTTCAAATTCTTGTAAAATGAAAATATTTGAAGTTGGCTCACACCTTTTAAGGCTCCGCTTTCCATTTTTTTCCTTCATTACCCCAAACTGCTGATCAGAAAGTCCTTCTGTAAATGTGCCCTGTTGTGAGTCGGTAATGGTTTTGGTTCCAGTTTTATTGAATTTTGGGTAATTGGTGTTTGGGAAGCCCTGTTTTAAAGGGTTGCTTGCTCATTGGGATTATACCCCCTGACATTTAGGAAAAAAGCTTCCAGCCAGAGGAAAAGTACGGTAAATAAAACGAGAGCAGCAGATTAACCCAGAAGGGAGAAATGACTTTTAACTCAATGCCAGAGTCTGTTGGTACCACAGAAGAGTTGTTTTCCTTCGTTCCCATCTAGCTATTCTTCAGGAAAAGGTAAAACGTAAAAGAAGGCCTCAATCTCAAAAGAAAAAAAAAAAGGTAGAACAGGTGAAGCAATATGGGGATATGGTTTCCTTGACAGAACTAGTAGTAAAAAAAACTTTGAATCCCACCACTGGCTTAGTTTCTGCTTGGGGGCAGGGAAACTGGGGCTGGTTTCTGAATAGGCTGGCCCAATCTTGCTTAATGGGCACAAAATATCTGCTAAGGGCTATCAAGAAAGTCTGCTTTCTGACTTTAAAACAACATGTTGTTGTGGTTCGCTGGCAGCAGGTGCAGACGGCTGAGGTCTCGGAGAGTGAGGACTCAGATGAGGGGCCTGCGTGTGATGCAGGGATAGGGCCAGGACCATCAGGGAGTGGAGTGCTGCCTTTGGAGATTGTGAAGGCTGGCAGCAGTGATGAAGAGGCCCCTGAGGAGCCTGGGCCCAGTGCATGTGCACGCAGGGCTGCTCGAAGGAAAGAGCAACTGCAACAGCATGGGTGGCTCAGGAGTAAGGCTGCAATGTAATGGCCCCTCCCTGAGGAGATAAAAGCCAGCTGAGAAAATGCAGTTCTTTGCAGAAGGCAAGGAAGTTTGATACTCGAGCCTGGTGGACATTAAAATATCCGAGTTGGTATTTGGAGACTCTTTGATTTATTGTTTACGAAATTTGTTGGCTGTTCTTGGCAGCCTTGCAAAAACTTGGCAAGGCTCTTTCTTGTCGGAGTTAATTAGTTGGAAGTAGCCTTTTATCTGTGAAGAAACACGATTTGTAAATGAAGCAGTAAAAGGTTGTGCTGTTTTGTTTTGTGTTTACTCTCTTGGAAGCAGGTTTGGGTCAAAACAGCAGTATGTCTTTCCAATAGAAAGTCTGAAAACTCCTACACTGAAAATTTTCTCAATACTGTCAAACTATTTACTAAATCTACACTCCTATTACTATTACTATTAATAGCCTTCCTTTCTCCCATCTCTTTTCACTTATGACTGTAACTTTGTTACGATACAACTTTACAGTTTTTTATTGACTGTTTCCTAGTATGATTTATGTTTTATGTTTCCTATATATGATGTATGTATATCATATATGTATATATATGACATGTACATGTATGATTTATATGTTTCCTAGTATGATTTATAGTACCCTATGACTACTTCTAAGTGTTATACCTATGATTCTTGATGAATGTATCTTTTCTTTTATGTCCACTGAGAGCATTTGCACCAAAATAAATTCCTTGTGTGTCCGATCACACTTGGCCAATAAAGAATTCTATTCTATTCTATTCTGTTCTATTCTGCTATGGGTATTTGTTGATTAACCAACTAATTTAACTGATTGGGGTTTCCAAATTTTAGGGTAGCAGAGGCCTCCATATCTGGAGAGGACTTTCAAATGATGGGCTGTCCTCTCATGGACTGAAAACCAACATGTTGCATGCATCAGAAACAAACATCTTAAATTCCTAGCATGATTCTATTTTTATCTACCAGTAATAAATTACTATTTTATTAAAGCCCTTGAGCAGGACATCAAGTTATCCAAGAAACACTCCATGATATTGCTTTCTTGTTGTCTATTAATTTTAAAAAACAGGACTACTTCCTCTTGCAGACAGAAAAGTTAAAAAGATTACACACTTGCAGGTTGGATTGTTTGAGATTCATTCCTGCCCCGGGATGCAAGAAGACCTGGTGACAAATATAATCATTGCTTGAAGAAAGGGGCCAAGAAAATCTGTCTCACCAGCCTGGTGGGGTGTAGTAACTCCTAGTAGTTAAGCCTATTCTGGAATAAACTGTTCTTGTTTTGGTGTGCTTGAAAAGGATCAGGTCCACCAGATATTAGTGAAGCACCACTCCTAGAATTCCTCACCACATTGGCTGAGATGCTCAGAAGGGTTGGCCACACGTATTTGCAAGTCTGTGCTCCCTTGTTCCTGGTGCAGATTTACTTTATTCTTTTGGATTGGATTCCAATCTTCCATTCTCATTCATATTCAGATGCCAGGAGAGATAGGTGAATTTTCAGCTCCTCTGGTACAATAAGGAAGGAGGAGGAGGAGGCTGAAGACAGATAATGTCCCAGGTGGACTAAGGCAAGGAGGTTTGCACACCTTTTCAATAAGATCATGGCTGCCAGTTTTAGAAAAATCTGATTTGGGGGCGAAAGGATGTATTATAAGTCCTGCTCTGCTGCTTAGTGATCTACTATAGGGGTGGATAACCTATGGTTCATAATCCTGAAAGTCTTCCTTCCTTCCTTTCTCCTACCTCTTTCTCCTTCCTTCCCTTCTTCCCTCCCTTTTCCTTCCTTTCTTTTATCCTCCCCCTCGTCCTCCCTCCCTCCTTTCCTTCTCCCATCTTTCTCCTTCTTTCCCTTTTTCTCCCATTCTTTCTCTTTCCTTCCCTTCCTCCCTTTTTCCTTCCTTCCTTCTCTCTTTCCAATGGTTTTTTTTTTATTTCTATGCACCTGAGAGAGGTGGGAGGGGGCTTAATGCAACTGGCAGGAATACTGAACCCACCCCAATATGACTGGAGACCGATTCTCCGTTTGCATCCCACATGCGGCACAAGGAGCAGATCACATTGTTGTGGGTGCCATCTTGATTTTATTTTTCACCCCTCCCTCCAGATGCCCCAAACAGAAACTAGAATAATAAGTTGGAAGGACATTGGGGATGCCAACTTGAGCAGGAAATCCTATGCCATTCTGGATATATAGTTGTCCGGTCTCAAAACTTCCGGCACCCACAACAACTTCTGAAAATATTGCTCTCACTATCAGGGATAAGAACCAGGCTGGGTTGAAGTCTGGAGGTTTCGGAAGTTCAACAAGAATGCATTTCTCTCTCTCTCTCTCTCTCCCTCTCTCTCTTTTCCTCTCTCTCTCAATCTCTTTCCCCCCTTTTCTCTCTCTCAGTCTCTTTTCCTCTTTCTCTCCCTCCCTCCCTCCCTGTCTCTCTCTCTCTCTCTCTCTCACACACACACACACACACACACACGTCTCACATGTTTGTGTGAGAGTGTTTATCCATTTGAGTAACACAATACATTTTAATCCAGGGTTTAGGTTAGAAAGGAGGAGGAGCCAACTTTATCTAACCTATTTATCCAGAAAAACATTCTTTCTTTTGCACCTCTTTTGGTTTTTTTTTTTTAAAGACAATTTATTTTATTTTTTCTCAGGAGATGTTACTCCAACTCCGCTCAGCAGGGAAGAAAGCCCTGTTAAAAAGAATTCCTTTTTCATGGTCACCGGGAATGACTGAATCGTTCCATTGGCTGAAGTACTAACAGTCCTATTTCTTTGTAAATACTTTTCAAACTGACAAGGCTTCACATTAAACAAACAATTAACCCCCTTGGCCAGGGCGCTCAAAACATTATCTGCAAAGAATTATCCAATTATGCTTCCAGTGCTTTTATGAAGCAATCCCATAGTCCCTGCCCCATCCTGCATTGTCATTCAGGGCGTCTTATAAAGGAAGGGTTTGCTTGTTGCTTTTTTGTTAAGCACTCTTAAGCTTTTTTTAAACTGCTGCTTTTGCCTTTTTAATTGCCAGGGAGAAGAAAGAAAGGCCCAAAGTCTCATGAATGACCAATCTTAAATCTGGACAGACCCCGCTCCTCCCTATCTCCCAAATTGAAAAATTAAAAGGAACTCGAGGTTTTCCGTTTTTACAACTTATCCACCAACCTGGAACTCTTCAGCAACTCTGCCCTTTCCATCCTCTCAACAGCCAATCTATCGGAAAACAAAAATCTAGTAGTATAGTTGCAAATATTAGCAAATATTGTAAAGAGAAGCAAAATAACTCAAAGGTTACGTGTCCTTTGATTCAACCTGTGCAGTATAAATGCAATGATTTTCAAACCTTGGCAAATTTGAAGATTGGGTGGTCTTCAACTCCCGGAATTGCCCAGCAAGCAATGGTCCACACCAAAGGTGGGATTCAAATAATTTAACAATCAGTTCTCTGCCCTAATGACCGGCTGGGTGGCCGTGGCCGTGGTGGGAGTGCCCAGGGGTGTGTGACAGGTGTCAATCAGTGGCAGGATTTTAAAAAAATTACTACCAGTTCTGTGGGTGTGGCTTGGTGGGCGTGGCAGGGGAAGGATACTATAAAATCTCCAGTCAGAGGTGGTATATGCCAGTTCTCCGAACTACTCAAAATTTCCACTACCGATTCTCCGGAACTGGTCTCCAGAACCTGCTGAATACCACCTCTGGTGTCAACTAAAAAGATATTCCTTTGGTCTTTTTAGCTGCCAGAAAAAGGGAGTGGGGGAAAACAATGCATTCCTTAAGTGCCTAGATAATCATCCTGGCAGCCCAAAGTTGTTGGAGCACAAGAATATTACTGGAGAAGCATGATTGATGGCTCTTGGCTATGGATGTGTCCCATTGGTGAATATACATCCAGGGGGTGGGGATAAGATCAGGGTCAAGGGGGAAATGATATGTTTTAGTATTGGCTGCATCCAGCTAACACCAACATGGCCACTTCCAATAAATCATTTTTATCATTTCTGAGAGATGCTGCTAGAGACTTATGATTTGAATGGGGGTGGATTTGTTGGAGTCCTGACAGCAGGCAGCACTCGGTCTCCTGCACCCCCTAGGAGCAAAAATTAGTTCTGGAGTCCCCCCGCACCCCGTTTTGGGCCTAGTAAACCTCCCTGCATTTACCTGGAAGCCAAAATGGGGCATGTGGAGACTCCTAGAAGGGGCAGGGCGGGGCCAGCCGGAGGTGGTATTTGCCGGTTCTCTGAACCAGTCAAAATTTCTGTTACTGGCCCAAATTGGCTGAATGCCACCAGCTCCACCCAACTCCCAGCTGCCAGGGTTGAAAACCACTGGTCTAATATAAGGCAGGGTATTTTATCCCCAGACTGTGAGGGTGAGATAGACACGTCTCCATAAAGCATAAAGCACATTTCTTCCCCTCTCCTCTTTTCCATTAGTTTTCTTTGGCTTAAGTGTTCAAGATGTGTTAAATTATCCACTTTTCTTTGTGGGTTAGCCATCTACCGCCAAAGGCAGAAATGGAACCTTGGACGAATCCAGAGGCCACGAAACAGGAACTTGCAGTTGGGCAACCCATTAAGATGTCTGCCCGCTTGGATATATGGGGATGCTGAGTGAAGGATGTTAAATTTGCTCCACTGCTTGACTCTGTTCATGCAAACTTTGGACCAGTGCTGGAAGAAAACACTTGGACAGAAGGACTGGGGAGGTAGTCAGGGGACAGATTCATTCTTTGTCTACTCTTTGCCTTCTCTCTTATTACAAAAAAACCCTCCCACATTTCCTTTTCTGCTTTACACACATAATTTCCAACCAATAAGATGGTATACTTGATGGGTCCTTTGACACTGTTATTATATTGAACAGAAGGGACGCAGTGGTTCAATGGCTAAGACGCTGAGTTTGTTGATCAGAAATGTCATCAGGTTGGCGGTTCGAATCCCTAGCGCTGCATCACGGAGTGAGCTCCCGTTCCTTGTCCCAGCTTCTGCCAACCTAGCAGTTTGAAAGCATGTAAAAAATGCGAGTAGAAAAATAGGGACCGCTTTGGTGGGAAGAAGATAACAGCATTCTGTGCGCCTTCGAAGGCGTTTAATCCTGCCTGCCACATGTCCACGGAGACATCTTTGGACAGAACTGGCTCTTTGGCTTTGTAACAGAGGTGAGCAGCACCCCCTAGACCTGGAAACAACTTATGCATACTCCTCTTTTCCTCTTCTTTGTGTTAAGTTAAAACGTTTCTATATGAACGTCATTAAACCCAGATTACAGATTAGCCCAAGTCCTGTGCATTTGGAAGTTTTTATGAAACAGAGTTTAGTCATTAGCAGAGGCTCTTGGGCAGAGGCTCCGTTTCCTGTTAGCCACAAACCAAAGAAGTTGGGTTGTCTTCTCCGCTGAGAAAATACATCCATCTTTGGCTCTGGATTAGCTTCATAATGTCAGATGGGTATTGCTTTTTGACCTATGGGGAAAGGATTTATAGTCAAGAGAGAACGTGGTGAAAAATACAGAACCAACAAGCAGGGAAAAGAATCTCCAGTCAGAAAATGACAATATGCCATCTTCATCAAGACAATGTTTTGGGATTTGGTTTGGACTTATAAAGCTCTTTATGACTTGGTGCCAGGACTCCTTATCTCCACTGGAGCTGGCCAGAGTGTTTTGATCATTCTACCTAGGAGAAGTTGGTTGCCTCCCATTTTTGACTGGGGAAATTGTGTGAAAAACTTTTTTTAAGGTAAAAGGGGCAAAATCACCTACCATCTAGGGGAAAAAAGTATACCCTGTCATTTAGGATAAAGGGCTCTCAGCCATTGAGAGGCATAACAAGGGCAAAATAACAAGGGCCACATCCAGTGCTCAGAAATGTACAAAAAAAAATATTTTCTTTAAAATTGAAGAACACTCCTTAAATATTAAATATTTGAAACATTAGACATTGCATCTCCTGCCAAGTTAATAGTGTGGGATACTGGGCCATGGTATAGTGTGTTATGTGAGGTGACCGCTATAAATTGTTACCCCAAAATTGGCTTAAAACCAAGGTAATTTAGCTGGGGGGGGGAAAAAATCTAGACTGATTATCAAAACAATATAGAAAACTCTCATTTCATCCCCTAGTGGCCATATAAATTTTGGCAGCCAGTTATGGACTATAATTGGCACAGTGTATGTAAGACCTAGAATTTATCTGAAATGATAGAGAATAATTTCTATTTATACCCTCCTGCCTTGGGAAAAGAAAAAAGCAGACTGTACTTTATAACTGACAATGTCCACAGCTTGCAACAAGACCAGTTATGCATGTTATGTCTATATACCAGGGGTCCCCAACTTTAAGACTTGTGGACTTCCAATTCCCAGAAATCCTCAGCCAGCAAAGCTTTAAGACTTGTGGACTTCAACTCCCAGCTTTAAGACTGGTGGGTTTCAACTCCGGGAATTGAAGTCCACAAGTCTTAAAGTTGACAAGGTTGGAGACCCCCGGTCTATACCTTTCTGGGAGCAGGATTCTGGCATCTGGAAGACAATTGTGTAAAAAATGCAAGAGGAGAATTGCATTCAGTGTCAGAGAGCCAGGGGAGGGAAAGGAAAAAAAATCCAAGTATTTAAATTTTAAAACCCCAATTTCTGAAAAGGTTTGATTGCAAAGAACTTGGCAGAAGGCACCAATTATTGCAAAAGTGTGACACCTAGAGGTAATTTGGAGTCATATTTTTTTTTCCAGCCTGTTCAAGTGGATAATGGATTTTCTTAATATTTTGGTCAGAAAACATTGAGCACAGAGAAGATTATTAGATTCACCCAACGCTCTTGAACCTAAAGTGTTGTTTTCAAAGTAATTTCTTCCTTCTCTGGAATTGTTCATCCAAGGCAGAAACCCAACATACTGAAAAACAACTAGGGGGGGGATTCGATTTTAATTGGTCAGATCAAGTTGCCCCAATTTTAGTATCCCTCCAGGCATGTAGATGTTAATCCCAGAATTTTTAGCAATGGCCATTCTGGCCAAGGATTTCTGGGAATTGAAGCCAACCCACCAGGTGGGATTTCAATTTAATACGTGCTATAAGTGAAATGTATCAGCCAATTTTGGAAAGCCAAAATTTCCAATTTTCTGATTGATGCCATGTGTAGCACTAGAAAAGTGTCTTCATTGTTCCCTAAAGATGGCTCTGGCTTCTGTGGATTTGCCCTTCTATATTCCAAGAAATGATTCCTCATTGTAATAGTGAAAACACAACTCTAATCAGACTTTTTCAAAAATTAATTTCCTTAAGCCAATGCCTTAATTACTACATTCAGGAGTATCCATAAAGTGACACAAGCAAAAATACTTTAGGCCACAAAAATTGAAAGATATTGATTCCCACAATGGACAAATGGCTGCAAAAGTTGGTGGCATTAGCAGAGATGGCTAAATTTAGTGTTTGATTGAAGAAAAGAATACAATTCAATTTTGTTTCTACTTTGAAACCACTTTTGGACTTTGTGCTTGAGAAGGAAAAAAATGAAACTTTGATTTGGGGTTTTGCTGATTAGATCGGCTTGTTATAGAAATGGCTAATATATATTATGATTTAAAAGTAAAACATATGTTATTACCTTATTTTCTGTGCCAAAAAGAGTTGGAAGTCAATGCTTTCCTTTTCCTTTTTTCCCAACACATTTCCTCCTTCCTCCTTCTCTATTTTCCTATGTTTCTTGTTTTTCTTTGTATTTTTGTATTTTATATTTTGATAAATAAAAGTTTGAAAATAAAAATGGTACAAGAGGTGTGGTTAAAAAGAAATGGCACGCTCATTGGTGCAGTGAAAACTCTGGGACGTCATGGTTTTTTAAAGCCTCCGATTCTTAGCACTAAATAAATTTGCCTAAAATAGAAAATCTGTTGAATCCCAGGTGCATATGGGACATGGTGGTTTTAAAGCCTCCCATTCTTACCAATGAATAAATTTGCTCCTCTTTCCAAATCTGGTCCCAACTCATGCAAAACTGCATCTGTTCCCAAATGGAAAGAACATGCAGCAGCCCGTGTCATACAGAATAACAGAACTGGAAGGGACTTTGTAGGTCATCTAGTCCAGCCCACTACCCAAGGAGACCCAACACCATTTCTGACAGATGGCAGTCCAGTTTCTTCTTGAAAGCCTCCAGTGATGAAGCTCCCACAACTTCCGAAGGCAACTTCTGTTCCTTTGGTTGATTATTCTCACTGTCAGAAAATTCTCAGTATCTCTCCTTGTTTCCATCTATTATTCCTTGTATGGCCTTCAGGTGCCTTGGAGAATAGCTTGACTTCCCTCCTCTCTGTGGCAGCCCTTCAAATACTGGAAGACTGCTATCATGTCTCCCCTGGTCCTTCTCTTTCCTAGACTAGCCATGCCCGGTTACTGCAACTGTTCATTGTGTGTTTTAGTCCCCAGTTCTCTTTGGACTAGAAGAAGTTTTCTGGTCCAACTCCTGACAGGTTGGTCTGACAAGTCAGGAGGCCTTATGTCAATTGCCTACTAAGACCACATTACAATATTTAAAATACTTCACCTAGCAAGAGATTAACAGATTAACAGAGTTGGAAGGGACCTTGTAGGTCATCTAGTCCAACCCCCCGCCCAAGCAGGAGACCCTACACCATTTCTGACAGAGGGCAGTCCAGTCTCTTCTTGAAAGCCTCCAGGGATGACGCTCCCACAACTTCCGAAGGCAACTTCTGTTCCAAGGATTGATTTGCTCTCACTGTCAGAAAAATTATCCTTATTTCCAGGTTGAATCTCTCCTTGTTCAGTTTCCATTCATTATTCCTTGTTTGGCCTTCAGACGCTTTAGAAAATAGCTTGACCCCCTTCCTCTCTGTGGCAGCCCTTCAAATATTGGAAGACTGCCATCCTGTCTCCCTTGATCCTTCTCTTCACTAGACTAGCCATGCCCATTTCCTGTAATCGTTCTTCATATGTTTTAGTCTCCAGTCCCTTCATCATCCTGGTTGCTCTTCGCACTTTTTCTAGAGTCTCAACATCTTTTTTTATAGTGTGGTGACCAAAACTGGATGCAGTATTCTAAGTGTGGTCTTACTAAGGCTTTATAGATCTATATATATTATATTATACTCTGCTCCACTGAGGTCCAGAATAAAGAATAATAGAATTGGAAGGGACCTTGTAGGTCATCTAGTCCAACCCCCTGCCCAAGCAGACCCTACACCATTTCTGACAGATGACAGTCCAGTCCCTTCTTGAAGGTCTCAAGTGATGAAGCTCCCACAACTTCCGAAGGCAACTTCTGTTCCAAGGATTGATTTGCTTTCACTGTCAGAAAAATTCTCCTTATTTCCAGGTTGAATCTCTCCTTGTTCAGTTTCCATCCGTTATTCCTTGTCTGGCCTTTGGACGCCTTGGAGAATAGCTTGACCCCTTCCTCCTCTCTGTGGCAACCCCTCAAATATTGGAAGATATTATCCTGCCTCCCCTGGTCCTTCTCTTCACTAGACTAGCCAGGCCCAGTTCCTGCAACCATTCATTATTAGTCTCTATATTTTAGTCTCTATATTTTAGGAGAGAGACTAATCATCCTGGTTGCTCTTCTCTGCACTCTTTCTAGAATCTAGTGGTCCTTCATTCCAAGGAAGCCTCGTTCAGCAGCTTCTCTCTTCCCCTCAAGTTACCGAAAGGACAACGTGACCAGAAGGCTTTGAAACCCACCACCAGTCCTTAAAAAAAAATAAAAATCAAGGTTGGCCAAAAAAGAAAAGGCTTTCTTTTTCTTCCAGAGGAACCCGGAAGCGACCCACCCGGGAGCGCGAGGACCGCTCTTGTACAGACCTGACAAAGTATAAATCTACGGCGCGGGGCCGCACAAACCCAGCGGCCGTAAGAGTTTGCCCCGCCCTCAAAACTTTCAGGCAAGGGAGGGGGAGGGACAGAGAGGCGGAGCTTTGCGACAGCCGGAAGTGAAGGAGCTTGCGTCGCCGGCGGAGCGACGCTGGAAGCGGAGGCAGGAGAAGCGGCCGCGGTGGGGGGGCTCTGCCCGTAAGGGTGGGGGGGAAGGAGAGTGAGAGGGGGGGTGGAAGCGGCTGTTGGGACGAGGGGCGGGGCCGGGCCTGAGGGGGGGTGGGGTGGGGGTGGGAAATGGCGGTTGGCGGCAATCCCCTCAGGGCCGACTCGTTGACAGCCCGGCCTGGCCTACCTCGTAGGGTTGTTGTTCTTTTTCTGAGGGGGGGGCTGGGAAACATCCCCTCCCCTCAGGCCGTGTGGGCGGAAAGGGGCATCCCTTCTTTCTCCGCCGGGCGGTGGTCCTTTTTCTCTTGGGGCGGGAGGGGCTTCAGGGCACTTCTTCCTGGGGGGGAGAAAGGGAAGCTGAAAAGAGAGGGGAGCCCCATGGCAATTTAAGGGGGGAGGAATTAAACTTGTGTGAGAAAAAAAGGCTGGCCCTGCAGCGCTGGGAGTGGGGTGGGGGGTAGGGAGGGGGCTCCCTGGGGTGAGGGAGGGTCTCCTTATGGCCTTAGTCTTTAGGCGAAAATGTTTAATTTAAAACACACACACACACACAGCGCCTTTAAGCATCTAACCCCCCCCTTTCCTTCCTTCCCCCCCTCCCTGCCCTTGGCGGAATGGACTTCAGCCCCTGAGCTGCCATATAAAGGGGCTGCTGCTTAGGAAGAGTCCCCAGGCTTTGCTTTTCTTTGGGTGGGGGGGAGAGGGTGGTTTTTTTGTGGGGGGTTATATTGTCCCTCTGGCATAAGCCAGGCTTCTCCAAAGTGATCGATACACACACACACACACAGGGGAGTCTCGGGGGATGGATCGATGTTATCCTTATTTTTATTATTTGAGGTAGGCTGGGTTGAAGTGGCGTGGATGGAATCATTTTCGGATCGTACATGGTTCTTATTTTGGGGGGGTCGGTGTTGATCTGAAATATATGAAGGGGTGAAAAATGAGCCTTAAAGTTTGTGCGCGCGCACACACACACACACACACGCACACAGGGCTCCCTGACCTCAGAAATAGGAGTAGGGTTACACCTAGAGTACTGCATCCAGTTTTGGTCAGCACACTGTGAAAAAGATGTTGAGACTCTAGAAAAAGTGCAGGGAAGAGCAACCAGGATGATGAGGGGACTGGAGGATAAAACAGTGAATGTTGCAGGAATTGGGCCTGGCTAATCAAAGAGAAGGACCAGGGGAGACAGGAGAGCAGTCTTCCAATATTTGAGGGGCTGCCACAGAGAGGAGGGGAGTCAGGCTATTCTCCAAAGCACCCAAAGGCCAGACAAGGAATAATAGATGGAAACTGAACAAGGAGGAGAGATTCAACCTGGAAATAAGGAGGAATTTTCTGACAGTGAGAGCAATCAACCAATGGAACAGAAGTTGCCCTCGGAAGTTGTGGGAGCTTCATCACTGGAGGCTTTCAAGAAGAGACTGGACTGCCATCTGTCAGAAATGGTGTAGGGTCTCCCACTTGGGCAGGGGGTTGGACTAGATGACCTACAGGGTCCCTTCCAACTCTGATTATCTGTTATCTGTTACAGGGCATAAACTGGAGATGGGGCAGCAAACGATACCCTGCAAGGCTGTGGCACATAGGAAAGCGTACCCACACTCCACCCCTGGCTTTTGCAGCTGTAGGAAAGAGAGGGGGAAATTGGTACAAATTTCTGGACTGGGATTCCCTCTTTTACTCCCTGCTTCTTTGGACTGGAAAGGGAGGGGGAGGAAAGTTGGTCTCAAAAGGAAAGAGGAGGACATCGAAAGAATAGGGTGCATTTTAAAGTGCTTCGTGGATGTAGTTGTCCTGATTTGATTTGGAGTTCAAAGATGGAAAGAGGGTATCAATAGCTTGTGGGGGGCGAAAAGCACTCCCATCAAAATGGGGAGCCACCATAGGAAAGACTTTGCTCTTTTCTCTCCAATTGTGAAAATGATTTTAAATAAGAGCCTCTTCTGAAGCTATCAAAAAATTGGTGTTTCATATCCATCCACATCAGGGAGAAAGAAACCATAGATAAGATACCCCGGTTTCTATTTAGATGGGAGACAAGTAGCAATAGCACTTAGACTTATATACCACTTCACAGTGCTTTACAGCCCTCTCTAAGTGGTTTACTGCATCCTCTGGGTCCTCATTTTGCTGACCTCGGAAATAGGAGTAGGGTTATGCTTTACTCTGGGTACCTAAGCAATTGAGCTGTTTGCCCAGAAGTATTATGCCTTTTGTGCTGGAGAGTAATAGCCTATATGAAAGGCTATTTTTGTCTCCAGCATTAGCTGCTATCAAATGGTTCATGTCAGGTGTTGATAGCAATAGCACTTAGACTTATATACAGCTTCACAGTGCTTTACAGCCAGCTCTAAGCAGCTTAAAGAGTCAGCCCATTGCCCCCAACAATCTGGGTCCTTATTTTGCTGACCTCGGAAGGATGGAAGGCTGAGTCAACCTTGAGCCTGGTGAGGATCGAACCCCTGGCAGGGGCAGAGTTAGTCTATAATGCTGCACTCTAGCCACTATGCCACCACGGATGATTGGGCTGTGATTGGCCACCTGTCTTATCTGCATGAATTTCAACACCCTTTCTTTGATTTGATGGGAGCCAGTTTCTGTTTAGTGGTTAAGGCACCAGGGTTGCAAGCTGGAGACTGAGTTCAAGTCCTGCCTTAGTTGTGAAAGCCAGCTGGGTGACTTTAGGCCAGTCACTCACTCACAGCCCAACCCATCCCACAGGGTGGTGGTTGTGGGGAAAATAGGAGAAGGCAGGTATGTTGGATATGTTCATCACCTTAAGTTATTTGTAAACATAGTAAAGGCAGGATACATGTAAGTAAATAAATAAATTTGGGGGCAGAGAGGCAATTTGAACTGGGGTGTTGGACCTGCGTCAGGAGCGAGCAGTTTTGCTCTGATTACACCAGCCCTGTTTCCACCCGTACATTCATGGGAATTCTTAAGCTAAAAGATTCAATTGCAATATGTTAACTAATTCTGAGTGCTGAGATGAGCCAAGGGTGGAACAAGCTCTGGATCTTTGAGACAGTGAAAATCAACAATAGATCATGTACCTCTTACTGGCATAGACTCTTAGAGATGGTATATGCCTTGGAAGCCATTGAATCTGTTTAAAATAGGCATAGTCCCTAGGCCATTGCTTTCACTGCTGAATTCTTCTTATCATTAGAAAGGTTGTCCTAACACTCAGTTGGGGTATGCTTTCCTCTGACTTCAGATTACTGGTCCATGCTGTGCCTTCTGGAATGATGGAAACAAGGTCCCTTCTTTTCATACATTTGGAAACTGCTGTCTAAATATTCCCAGTCTTTTCAGTCTCTCCTCACTGACCTGAAAAACAACAACAACAACAACAGTGGGGCTCTTGAATTGCAAGGAGAGCTGAATCATGTTTCAAAGGGCCATCTTGGAGAACATTCAAGATTACAGTACAAAAAGCAGGATGTTGAACATCACTTGTATCTCATGACTAGAGCAATGTTATCATACATATTAAATACTCATCCTTTCTAAGTAGAGGGAATAATGCCTTCAGTATGTATGCCAAATGTATAGGACCATTTAATTGATTATAATAGTTGCCCAGTGTGTAGAACCAGAGAGCTGATCAGCCAGGCACATGTTCCAATGCAGCCAGCACACGGGATATAAAACTAGAGTGACTTGATAAGAGTGGGACATACTTTGATACCTTATCTGTCCTTTCACACCTAGACTGGCCAGTTTGAGCTGCGAGATGAGGCCACAGCAGCCGCCTGTTGCTAGCAAAGTCTTCATCCAAAGGGACTACAGCAGTGGCACCAAGTGCCAGTTCCAGACCAAATTCCCCTCTGAGTTGGAAAACCGGGTGAGTAATCCCTAGCTTTAAACTATCTCTAGCTTTAAGAAGCCAAAACTGGCTGGATCCATTTAACGTATCTCTGGACAACTGCATAACTGGATAGAAGCATTCCTGTCAAACAGACAACAAATGGTCAAAATTGGGAGTGTCCTATCAAATTCTGTACCTGTCAATAGTGGTGTCCCCCAAGGCAGAGTTCTAGGACCAACTCTCTTCATACTCTACATAAATGACCTCTGTGATCATATTAAGAGCAACTGCATTCTCTTCGCTGATGATGTAAAGCTATTCAACACCATAGACAATACTACTACCCTCCAAAAAGACCTTGACTATGTATCAGAATGGTCAATCAAATGGCAACTTCAAATCTCAACAAATAAATGCTCTGTCTTACATATTGGCAAAAAAAAAATCAGAAAATAAAATACAAACTGAATAGTCAAGACTTTGTTGATGATCCAAGCTCTGTAAAGGACCTTGGAGTACTCATCTCTAATGATCTAAGTGCTAGAGCCCACTGTGTCTACATAGCCAAAAAGGCATTAAGAGTTGTTAACCTAATCCAATGTAGCTTTTTCTCTGGTAATATCACACTACTAACTAGAGCATACAAAACATTTGCTAGACCAATACTCGAATACAGCTCATCAGTCTGGAACCCACATTACGTATCTGATTTTTACACAGTTGAGAAAGTCCAGAAATATTTCCCAAGAAGAGTTCTCCACTCCTCTACTCGTTGTAGAATACCTTATGCCACCAGACTTGAAATTCTAGAACTAGAAAACCTTGAATTACACCGTCTTCGGTCCGATCTAAGTGTGGTATATAAAACCATACATTGCAATGTCCTACCTGTCAATGAATACTTCAACCATAACAATAGAAGAGCACACAATAGATACAAACTCAAGGTAAACCGCGCCAAACTTGATTGCAGGAAATATGGCTTCAGCAAACAGAGTGGTCAATGTTTGGAATACTCTGTGGTTTCTTCCCAAACCCCAAAACTTTAACCTTAGACTGTTCACCCCTTTCCTAAGAGGTCTGTTAGGAGGCGTGCATAAGCGCACCCACGTGCCTACCGTCCCTGTCCTATTGTTTCTTTTATTTTTCTTATATGTACCCATTTCATGTATTCATAACTATGTATATACTTATACCTATTATCTTGTAAGCGATTGACAGATCAAAATAAATAAAATAAAATGCACTGTGCCTGAAGGACCAAATTTCCACCTTTCATGGTGGCTCGCTTGGTTCTGTGTCTCAGCTGAATCTGTATCTACTGTAGGTATTTTCATTAAAAAGTGAGGAGCTAGCATGGTACGAAGCAAAGAATTACTTGGGAGTATTCTGCTGCAAGGGATGGACAGCGAGTGTGAAGGCATTCTGTCAGTTGTGTCTTTTGTATCAGCAGCTTTGCAAGAGTTTACACAGCAGGTGCGCCAGCTCTTTGTGGATCCACTAGCAGCACCCTCCTCCCATGTTTGTGGAAACCTCCGTGCTGCCCTTTATGCTTTGGCTTCAGTGACTAGGATTTGTCACTTGCTAAATCAACTCCAGATGGAAAGCCTGTTTTCTGATAGGGAAAAAAAATCTGGTCTTACAAATGATGATGAACTCCAGTTCTTAGCTGTCTTAGAATTACCATTGATGGGAGCGTTTTGAGTTGCTCATGCCCAGTCTAAGGCTGTTTTATTTAAAGGGCTACAAGGGCTTCAGTAAATTGCATTACGTTATATTGTATTTGCTTCAATAGTTATGAAAAATGAAGAGCCAAGTTACATAGAATTAGCTCTGATAATGCTAAGTATAGGTGGATTTTAGAGATGGGTAGAACCTAAATCTCTAAGACCATCCCAACAACAATGACAGGGCAAGCCACTAGAACAGGGGTCTCCAACCTTGGCTCCTGGAAGCCTGGCGGACTTCAACTCCCAGAGTTCCACAGCCAGCAAAGCTGGCTGTGGAATTCTGGGAGTTGAAGTCCGCCAGGCTTCCAGGAGCCAAGGTTGGAGACCCCTGCACTAGAATATCGAGAGCAAACTCCATTCCTTACTAGCACCGATGGTGTTACCTAGTTTGGATAATGAAACGTCTGCAAGAAAACCACCAAGCTCAAAGAACACCAACCCCCATCATTAATTGTTGCCTTGGGCTGGGTGGAACAGAGAAGAGAGGAAGGGTTAACAGTGATTTCTATGTTGCTGTCCCTTTTATAAACAAAGGCTAATGACAGAGCAGTAATTATATACAACTAAAATCACTCGGTGTGAAAACATTTTTTGGCTTTTTGAAAGCAATGAAAGTACTTTTTTGAGAGGAAAGGATAGATTCTCCCTTAAGTTAAAATTGCCATTTCATGTAGTTGACATTACACTGCATAGAATCAAAAAAAATCTGGTAGCAACTTTTCTGACTGGCAAGTTGATTGGCTGCAATTTATGTCCTTTAATGGAATTTGCTGGTTGGAAAAGATCCTACCAATCTCCTGGTTTTGGGTGATTGTAGACCAAGGGTCTTCAAACTTGGCAAGTTTAAGACTTGTGGACTTCAACTCCCAGAATTCCTGAGCTAACGTGACTGGAGGAAGAATTCTGGGAGTTGAAGTCCACAAGTCTTAAAGCTGTCAAATTTGAAGACCTGTTGTAGACTAATGAGGCTTTCCTCCTACACAAATCTTCACTGCAAAGTTGTGTTTCTTCTGGATTTTATTTCTTCTGGATTTCTGCATCAGTTGTCTTTAGCTGTTTTACCATTCTGTCTTTGGGTTGTTTTTTTTTTAAATTTGACACTCAAGATTGTAAATTATATTTATAATTAAACTGAAATAAATAGTGACAGAGATGCAGAAAAAAGCCATCTTTTTCAAAGCAAAGTATGGGAGATCATCTTCTAGAGCAACAAATGAGAGATCAGTGTTGTTGTTTTAACTGAAACCCTATTACCGTACAGCTTTTGAAAGAGCTGTTCTAGAAACCACTGAATCATTTAACAAGCATTTCAGAGCCTCCTTTTATTTCTCTTCTGTGACAGGCAAATATTTCAATTCTACCGATTGAATTCTTTGGTTTCTCATACTTTTGATTTTTGCAGGATGGTAACGTTTGATTGGATTTAAGTTTATACTACAGACATAAACTTTGGATGTGAAATCTCAGAGCTGTAACACTTTGATGGTGCCTACTTCCTGTTAAGAAGTATGCAAAACAGGTTTGTCCGGCTGACTGCTGAGCACAAGCAATTAACCACACAAGTGCCAGTGTTGTCTGTGGAAATCCCTTTATTACAGGGGTAACTAAAGCAACACAGGACATCCTGTCCCAGCATCTCTCAATTGGGCTTCAGTTCTTGGGGTTACATTATTCAGGTTTGAATCTGCCACTAACCAAAAGAATAAAACCCAACAAGGACCAAGTGACATCAGCTCTGTATGGCAGGGTATTTGGCAGTGGAGCCTTTGGTTATAGGAATAGGATAGGATGGGACAGGGATAGAAATGGACCTGGGAGGTCTTCTAGTCCAGCCCCCTGCTCAAGCAGGAGGACCTATACTATTTCAGACAAGTGACTGTCTAGTCTCTTCTTAAAAACCTCCAGTGATGGAGCACCCACGATTTCTGGTGGCAAGCTGTTCCACTGGTTAATTGTCCTCACTGTTAGGAAGTTTCTCCTTAATTCCAGGTTGCATCTCTCCTTGATTAATTTCCATCAGTTGTTTCTTGTCCTGCCCTCTGGTGCTTTGGAGAATAATGATTAGGAAGACATTACTGCACACGGTTTCCTCTTAAGGGCATTGGGATTAAAGCAAAAAACAAAATAGACTTCTGAGAGCCCCTTTCCCTTGGGAGTCTTGTGAACGCTCAGGGAGCGGGATGGCGAGTACGGAGAAGAGCATTCATGGCTGACTGGGGAATTCTGATAGCTGAAGTCCACAGACCTTTAAAGTTGCCATGGTTGGATACCCCTGATTTAGATACTGTGTAGATGCTAAGGACAGGGTTCTTTTTTTCTATGACACTAGGAATATATAGGTGGTGTGTGTGTATGTATGTGTGTGTGTGCCTTCGAGTCTGTCTTGACCTCAAGGGACTCCGTGTACAAGTCTCTGCAGTTTTCCTGTCAAGTTTTTCAGAAGTGCTTTGCTGTTGCATCCTTCCCAGGGTTGAGAAAGAGGGACTGGTCCAAAGTCCCCCAATCATTTATAACATCCATAAGCTATTTCACTCTAAAGGTTTTAGGCAGCATACAAATTATGTCAAAGTATGATAGAAAACAACAATAGTATAAAAACAATAGAATTATAAACAAAAACTCTGGATTTCAGTCAGGGCTATTTTTTGCATTATTATAGATGGTTTTATACTGAAGATGTTTTTGACAATGCTGGAAAAAGAGCACTTAGTTTTAATATCTACTGGAGACTCTGGAAATTTTCTACATGTTGCTGCTACAGATGTCTTACTTGGATTGAAAAGTGACATTAATTTGCAAGGATTTGGTAGCATGTAAGTTCAATCGATCAAATATGTTTGCTGGAGTGTTACTTCAGTGTGGCTAATACCCACAAGAACCATAGAAACAGGATGGCAGAATAGATCGCAGCTTTCTGTGTTCAGATCAATGCAATGAATAATAAAATAGGTTGGATTGGCCCTGTTCAGAAAGCCACAAAATAAGTCTAATCAAATGTAGCATGTATGAATATGGAGCTGCTAAGATCACATTTAACTAATCTAGTTAAGGACCTCAGGATTTCAGTACTTGCACTTTGAGGGCAGCATTTTCGGCTTCTAAGATTCCTGGAGGAAAGTCAAAATTTGTGATATAAGTAACTAGGAATCTGACAGCTAAGAAGTAAACTTTATATTTGCTAAGAAGTAAACTTTATTGTGTAGAACAATTCTCCTAGTAAGTAATAAAGGCACAATAAAAATTAATAAAGAAATTATATAACACAGTGGATCTAGCCTGAGTTTTCTGCCTCAAAGCACCTTTCAGCTTCCAAGTGAAAGAAAAGGAGAAAAAATACTGTATATTAAGTCTAATCATGGTAGTGTCCTCCTTAATGGTTTAAGAATAATTAACATTTGTATGTTCTGGAATTGCTGTTCTTGCTATGATGGTCAAGCTTTTCTCTGCTGTTGAGAATTTTCTGGTATTTTTGTTTTCAAATACTCTAATTTACTGGCTACTTATGCTGGGTGGATATCAGTGTTGAAAGCAAAAGCAAATATGATTTCTCGTTGTGATCTTTTGATCATCAGTTCCACCAAGGAAAAACATACTGTTTTCATTGTAGCAGCTGATTGCTTTCTTTTGTGAATTGAGTTGTGCCAGGAACAGCTTTGAAAAAATATATTGAAATGCTTTTCTGAAGGAAATTGCATTCTTTCTGTGACTATTTTAAAACTTGTAATTGTTTCCTTAGCCCCAGTTCTGCACACGAGGCTCCTGGCATATAACTTTTCATCCAAGAAGTCAAGTTCTATTTCCCGGGGATCTGAGCCATATGGCTTTCATCTAAATATGCGTATGGCTTTCATCTAAATATGTTGAAGGTTGTTTCCATTCAAGAAAGTAGATTTTGTACCTGCCTTGAATGTCTGTTTCTAAATGTGATCCTTTGTTCAGATTGACAGGCAGCAGTTTGAAGAAACTGTAAGGACCCTGAATAACCTTTATGCTGAAGCGGAGAAACTTGGGAGCCAGTCCTACCTGGAAGGGTGCTTGGCTTGCTTGACTGCCTACACTATATTTCTGTGCATGGAGACACATTATGAAAAGGTCAGCTGACTTCCTTTCCTTTCCCTAAAAGAAAAAAAAAAAGGGTAATGTATACCAACTTGGAGGCTTGATGGCAGAAAAAAAAAATTCCACAGAAGGAACAGCATCTAATCCCTTTGCAATAAAGTATTGGAAAGACACCCTGTTAAACCTCATTTATTAAAGCCTGAGCAGGATGCGGTTTATTGCTTCCATTCTATGGTCAAGAATGTCATTTTCCATTCTGATTTTTTGATAGCAGTTATAGGAGATGTATTAGCTTCATGTAGCTAAGTATTAGGACTCACTCTCCGGCATCTGCTCCCCTATGATAGAGCTGTATCACATGATAGAATATTTTGGTATAAATCCAAGTGTCTGCCTATGAAAAACTTAACTACATCAAGAGGAAGGCTAGACCAGCGCAGGTTCTGTTTAGATGGGGAAATGTTCCATTATGTGTGTTTTTTTTCCTTCCAGACAAGGCAGATAAAATGTAATTCTTGTGTTTATATGTCGCAACATTAAAAAAAGAGAGACTTCTTGCAGTTTATATAACAAGAACATGCAAATCTTACAAATTAGTGAAATTATAAAAAGTAACAAAACACACACAACCATAAAAGCGGTAGGCAAATGGAATATGAAAACAAGGGTATGGCCAGGAGATAATCACAGTGGAATCTTGTTCCTGCCTTTTGCTAAGCAGAGTTAGTGTATTGTGTGAACCTAATCATTCTAGTTTATAAACCATGATTTACTGCTTTCAGCCAATTGTGAGTGATTCCAAAGAACATTAATATAGCAGCTTCTGAAGGCAAGCAAGTCCACTGATTTTAACTGTCAGAAAATTCCTCCTTGGTTCTAGGTTGCTTCTCTCTTTGAGCTGTACTTCAGTACATTGAAGAAAGGCTCTTCCTATTCCTTTTTCACGGTCTTTGTTTCTTAAAAGTGTATCTTGCCTTCCTTTTACTTGCGGAATCTTCCTTTGGTGCTTCTACAAGGAGCCTTGTAAAACAGGAGAGAAATAAACCTGGTTTAAAATCAACCAATGAATTATGTGGTTGAGTACACAGGCTCCTTTTGAGAACAGCATGGTGCTATGAAGCATGAGCTGCTCCAAGCAACATATCCTCTTTCTATTTCACTTGGGGTTTTATTGCCATAACTTCAGCCACCGAAAATAACTTTTGCTGCTTCCATTCCACACTCCTATTGCCCCTACCAGCTAGTTGTCTTTCCTGCCATTGATAACATTTCAGGGTGGCTTTCCTGGAAAAAAAAAAAAAAAATGAATGGCATTTTTGTCCCCCACCCACCACTTTCCTGGCCTTAAAAGCCTTGTTTTTGGCCAGATAATGATCTTAGAAAATTTAGAAAAGGTCATATTTTCTCAGAAGTCAGCATGACAGGGTTCTCTGACTTTGCCAGGGAGTATCAGCTTCACGCTAATAGCTTCTGTTCCCGATTTTATATCATCGGGATTTTGTGCCAGTCTGTGGCTACTCAGAGGTCTCTCTACTGAGACTGCCTTTGTGGTATTCTCTTTTTGAAAATAGACACAGAACACATTTAGTTCCAGCCAAGTTGGCTTTCAGAATGTTGCCTATTCTGAACTTGGGATAAAATACTTTCCAAGCACCCCACTTCTGTCTTAACGCTAATCTCTAGTTGAAGAGAACCTTTTACAAATATTTTAAGTGATACATGTTGTGGCTACTCCATTGTGATCCAGGCAACGTCCATTTCTGTGTCAAACAACCTTTCATTTTTTCCACTGGGGTTGGTGGCAAGGGTGCATTTGCCATAGTAGTTGTTGGTAGCATTGTCTCAAGAGAGTAATATTTCACGTGTGTGCCCAATTGCATACAACATCATACCATTATTTCAGGGAGAGGTCAGAATCAGTTGTGAGAATAGCTTGCAGGTATTCTGTGCGTTAGGAAGTTAAATATAATCAGGATCCAATACTTGGATGGGAAACTTTTGGGATATAGGCTAGACTAAGAAAATAAATATGGCAGAATGGAAAATCGCCTTCCACATTGCTGGCTGCTAGGAAAATTGTAGGTTTTTTTTTCAAGGAAGTATCCATGACATTACCATGAGTTGACCTTGATGGTAGAAGACTTTTTTCCCCCTAGTGGCTGTAAACAGTTGTTAAGTGTATTGGTATTCTGGGCTACTTTATATTTGGGCATAATGTATATTGTATACAATATTTTGAGCTAAAATGTGGTGTGCTCCAGTTTGTGGCCCAGTGTAATGTGTGTACATTGAATTTATGGTTCAGTCTTGTGGAAACCAAGACAATTGAGTCAGATCATTAAATCATGGGTGGGTGAGTTGGCTGGGTTGGTTGGTTAAACACAGGAATGTCCTGTGATAAGAAAGCACTTGGGTGGTGTTTTTTTTTTAATTCTATGAGAATGATGTTAAATTATATAATGATTCCCTGCAACTATATCAACTAATGATTTAGCCTTTGCTCATAACCTTGTGAGTTGAGTACCAGTATTTTTATTTTGAATGCGTTTTATTTAATCACAATATAGTGCTCCCATAACAATAATTAATTCTGTGAAGGTGATTGTAAGAGAGAGTGATTTGCTTGAACATGTTCATGAATCTCCCTCTTGTCAGACCTTCGTCATTTAAAAGTATTACCAAGAGTCTGCAACAACTGGAATTGAAACAAGCATCTGTCTTTTTATTCCAGGTTCTAAAGAAAATTGCCAAGTACATTCAGGAGCAAAACGAGAAGATCTACGCTCCACAAGGCCTCCTCTTGACTGACCCCATTGAGCGGGGACTAAGAGTTGTATCCTTTCCTGTGGGCTCCTAAACATTTGCTAGCTAGTGGAATAACTTTCTTTCTTCATCTCTTCATGCACTTGAAAAACCACCCTGTGGCTGTTTAAAAATAAATGACGGAGCCGAGTGAAACTGTTGATGATTTTGATGTTCCAGGATTCATGCTGTGAAGGTTACTTTTATTTATTTCAATTCTGCTCCTTAATTCTATAGCAAACAGGCCTTTATGTCATAAGCCCCAAATAACAGGCCTGTCATTTAAGGTGCCATGATTAGATTCTGGTTAGCTGATGGACTTTTAGAAGAAATGCCCTTCCATATCTCTGAATATTCAAGATTGCTACTGAGGGAGTGTGTGTGTTTTTGCTTCTTGGAGCAATTCTGTCACCAGAAGGAGAATGAATGAATAGAATAGAGCTGGAAGGGACCTTGGAGGTCTTCTAGCCCTGTCCCCTTCTCAAGCAGGAGATCCTATATCACTTCAGACAAGTGACTGTTCAGTCTCTTCTTAAAAACCTGCAGTGATGGAGCTCCCATGATTTCTGAAGGCCAGTTATTCCCCACTGGTTAATTTTTCTCACTGTTCTCCTGAATTTCAGGTTGCTTCTCTCTTTGATTAGTTTCCAACCATTGTTTCTTGTCCTGCCCTCTGGTGCTTTGTAGAATAATTTGACCCCCTCTTCTTTGTGGCAGCCCCTCAAATACTGGAATACTGCTATTTACACATGAAGAAACTATTGCAAGGAGAAATGCAGCAATCCACTCTCTCTCTCTCCTGGTAGCATCCCTAGAGCTTGAATTTCAGCTTCCAAAATCCCTGGCCTCCATGTCAACATTAGAAGTCCAGCATTTCTGAAGGACATCACGTTATAAATCTAGATTAAACTATTATCTCCCTCCGTTTCTTTAATCTCCCTGACTTGCTCTGCAGAATATTTTCTGTCAGCCTTGGAAGCCATATTTCACTTAGAAGCTTCGAGGCTGCCACATTTAGTGCCTGGGAATTCAGGAGGGGGGGATTTCATAGAGAGGAGGAAGATTAGAAGTCAAGGACATGTTGCACCTGGAGGGGAGTGACTGAAGGGATGTCTCCAATTGGGATAATGTTTGATTAGACCATGTGATGGACTGATGGGTCCAATATTTGTAAAAGATCCAAGGGTTGGATCTTTGATTTCTCTTTTGGGAAGGGAAGACCCGGAACTCTCAGATTTGGGTTTTCCCAGATGTGTCAATATGGCAGTTCTAATAAAATGGGATTTTGAGGAATGCCTGTCTCGGAGTTTATTGGTTGGAGTTGGTTAGTTGGAACGCTGGCAATGTTCCTTAACAGATGTTCTCTACAGGTCGAAATTACCATTTATGAAGACAGAGGTGTGAGCAGTGGAAGATAAACCTTTGGTGTCAAAGGTAAATATTATGAATATATAACTGTTGAGCTTTCTGAACTGTGCTTCAACAAAACCTCCCTATCCAAAATTCCAGTTATCTGACTATTCTACCAACACTTTAAGGAACAAACACCCCCTCACGGTGCCCTAAATACATTAGAAAGTAACTCACATGTCCCCAATAACTGATAAAATCTAGGCGTTTCAAAACCTCCAAAATTCTGCTACAATAACGTACAACGATTCACCATTAAAATTAAAGAGTGTTGGTATAGCAGGTAACGGGCATCCTTATTTCAAACTACCCCAGTGAAAAAGAGTTTTTTTATTTGCTTCTAACCATAGACGTACATTTTTGTCTTGGTTTTTAATATACAGTTGCCTAAGGCTTGCCTCAATTGGCAACCCCATTATGGGAAAAACATCTGCTTTTTGGGCTTGGAAGAGCCGTTAATTTTAATATGCTCAAGGAGCCACTTATCCTTAGTGGCTGCTGAATGAATTATTGCTGTTTTTGACTTGTTGCATGGGCCAGAATTCCTTTTCTCCCCTGTTCTTGAAGATGTGGGCTGTAAATTAAATTAATACATTATATTATGTCTAAACCATTTACCTGCGTCTTCAGCTTGCCAACATGCACAGCATAGAACCTGGCCATGTCAGTCTTTCAAATGCAGACTGGCTGAGGAAGTGGAGATTATGGGGCTTGGACTGAAAACTTGCAAATTAAAATAACAGGAGTGCTCTCAGTAAATGGCAGGGGTAGTAGTACTTACTTATCCACATTTAAACTGTCTCGGGCACCGCAAGGATTCTCAGGTTTTGAAAATGCGGATTCAAGCAAATTTTTGTTCTTTCCAAAGAAATCGCAAAGAATTGCTGGAAAACTATATTACAGCCGGTAAGATGTTTCAAGATGTTCTGGCAAATGGCGTGCCAAAACTTGAAAAAGCAATCGGTTTCCAAGCCCACCTTTTTTTTTACTTTTAATTAATTTATTATGACTAAAACGACCTGAATAAAACAGAATGTAGCCAGAAAGGAGGATTTTAGGTAGACAAGAAGCCATCTCATTCTGGAATGAAGTGGCATAAAAGTCTCAGTAATTCATTAACAATTAATACTTTTCTTAACTCAGAAAGTCTTTTTTTAAGAACCTAATTACACCCTTGCATGGAAGGTGATGTGGTTAAAAACCAGGATAAAGCACATTAGGGATAGTATATATGGATCTTATGTAATGATAAACTATCAGTGACTGGTGTTTTAAGATCTTGACCTCTATGTTATATTTTGTGTGTATGAATATTGGCACACTCCTGTGGGTTGAAGTTTAAAAATGTTGTCCTCCTGGCATGTTTTACAGTCCCAACTCATGTTTTACAGTCAAGCCTCTGTCCCTCCCATTGGAAACCATCCTGTTTTCCATCTGCTGTGCTGGCTGAAGATTTGTCAGTGTGTTTTAGGCCACGAATAACCTGGAAATTCCAGAGTGATAATGGGCTATTGGTTTTGCTCCAGTAGTTGTCATCCCTAAAGTTTGCTAGGCTATAATTCTGTGAGCCACTGGCAAGTGCGGGGCAATAGAAGAGGAAAGAAAACAATGTTCTGATTTTTCATTTTTCTGGTTGCTCTCTCTCCAAATGAGCACCTGATAACAGGGGCTTCGAAAACGACTTTTTAACATTTTACATTGCTTTTTAAATCGTGGGTTTCTTAATTGCAGGTAGTCTTCAATGTACGACCACAATTGAGCCCAAAATTTATGTTGCTAAGCAAGTCATTTGTAAAGTGAACTTTACTCCTTTTGATGACCTTTTTTTGCCACAGTTGTTAAGTGAAGCACTGCGGTTGTTAAGTGGATCTGGCTTCCCCATTGTCTTTGCTGGTCAGAAGGTCGCAAAAGGGGATCACATCGTCCTGGGACTCTGCAACCGTCATAAATACGAACCAGTTGCCAAGCATCCGAATGTAAATCACGTGACCGGGGGGGGGGGAATGCTGCAATGGTTGTAAGTGTGAAAAACGGTCCTAAGTCACTTTTTTCAGTGCCATTATAACTTTGAACGGTCACTAAACCAATGGTTATAAGTCAAGAACTACCTATTTTGTCTTTCCATTTTCTCCCGGAAGAGACCATTTGCCTGGGGCAATATACACTGTTGGCATTACCTGCCATCCTTTTCTAGCTTTTCATGTCTAATTTTACACTGAATCCGTGTCTGCTGACTTAGACAGATGTCGCTTTACCGCTTCGTCTGGATTGGAATGACCTAGGTTGACCTAGGTTTCTTCTGGGAGTTTGGATGCGATATGGCCATGCTGGAGGGTGATGGAAGAGCTTGAGCAGAGGGCGTCTTGCACGATTTGCGCCCTCGTTGGAACTGAACTAAAAGGCGTTATCAGCAGAGTGACCTTGGGCCAGCCACTCCCTCTCAGAGCTAGGAAGGAGGCAATGGGAAGCCACTTCTAAAAAAACAAAAAAAACAAAAAAAAAAAACAGTGGAGAAAACTGCAGGGCAGTCTTGTCTAGGCAATCTCCAAGAATCAGAAAGACATTTCAGTGGGAGGAAAGAAAACATACCTAACGGAGTTTAGGCCCGGAAGGCATAAAATCAGTCATTGGTTTATAATGATTCACGGTTTAGTATGATTTGTGAATCTAGATGTCAACTTGTAAAGCATTCCTGTGCCTGTTTTCAAGTTGCCATAAGCAGGGAGGGGGTGCAACCTGAAGGAGCAGTATGGGAATTAAAACCAGGAAGTACATTCCATGCTTATCTTACAAAGATTGTAGCCTAGGCTACCAGATCTTATGAATGTGATTGATGACAACCAGCCCATGGGAACCCTGACAGCAAGCCCATTCTGCCAGATGTAATTTGCGATCACCTATGACCCTGTTCCTCCCCCCCCTCCCCCCCCCCCCCCCCGGGTGTGTCACTAGCTATTAATTGCCCAGCAAGCTGTATTTAAATTATAACTTCGTGTGAATGGGTTCTTTGTAGAAAAAAAGGATTCAGTCTCGTTCAAGGTAGCCTTTTTTTTAAGAGACAATTTATAATACTTCCAAATATTGAATATCTTGTGGGCCCTCGGCATCAGTAGCAGACATAATTAAAGATGTGTTTAGGATACACAATAAAATATGCTAAAAGGCCTTAACAAAAGGAGGAACTGCTGGCAGTGAAACGAATCTGTGAGAAAAAACACAGGCTGGAAGCAAGCTCTTTCTTCAGTTTGCTGTCTTTGTCAAATTGCTACCGAAAGAAGCAAATTGGAAAGAAGGACAATTACAACTCTGTGTGCTCAAGAGCCAGGCTATTGATTCCCTAAATCAGGGGTGTCCAACCTTGGTTATTTTAAGATGTGGACTTTAACCCATGCTGGTTGAGGAATTCTGGTAGTTGAAGTCTGCGGGTCTTAACAGTTGCCAAGGTTGGAGTACCCTGCCCTTAAACCATCCATTTGTTCCCAATAAGATAAGCAGGAGATAATATTAATAGCAACGTGATAAAATGGTTACTCCCTCTTTTCTAATGTGATGGGATTCAAAACTTCAAATGGCACATAATTGTAATTGAGACTACAGAATGAATGCACAAAAATGATGAACCAACTGACACACTGGATGTACATATGAGAGTTGATGTTTTTATGTTTTGTTTGTCTTGTTTGTTTGTAGAAAATTAATAAAATCTTTTTTAAAAAAACAAACAAACAAACTTCAAATGGCTCTTCAGCTACTGTGGTTTCTTTCCATTTAACAAGGGGCCAAGCCATGCCACAGCCTTGTATTGCTAATACCTTCCAACGGTCCCAAGAGGATGATGTAAGGTCCTGAAAGCAGCCATGCTGTGCTTTCAAATTTTGTTAATGAAGCTTTGTTTTCTCTCCAGGGACCAGCGAACCGGTTTCTGCTCCTTTCCTTGCTTCTGTCCTAGCACCCTTTTGCTTTGCTTTCCTGAACTCCACGGTGCCACTTACACAAGGACTAACTTTTCAGACTCCTGTTCTTTCATGGGGAAGCCCAGCGCAGGTGAGCAGCATCCGTCTTGCTTTGTTCTACCTGAAGCTCCAGCGTCTCTCAGGTGGCCAATTCCTTTGGGCCTAGAAGACCAACTGGGAATGACCTCAAGGCAGTGGGAAAACACTTGGTCGACTCTGGGCTTCTATCCTCTTCTGGAGAATAAAGCAACCATGTGTTGCATTTCCTAAAATGAGGCCTATCCTTATGAAGTCCTTACGACCTGCTGATTTGTCAAGAAGGGACCCAAGCCCCCATCTTTGCTGACTAACTCCGCTGAGAAATCTCAGAGGGGTTTTCATTTTTACTGCTGGAGTATTTTGGGATATGGAGCCTCCTGCTCTCAGTGCACATTTGATGAGAAGAAGCCGTCAGCCCTGGGTTAAAGAAAAGGTGGCAGCCCCAAAATACGTCGTGTCACTTCTCGGCCCTCCTCCGCCTTTCAGTGTTGAATATGTAAATGTAGGTAATGAATATGCTTTTGGGGTTTTATAGATGTTTTAGTTTAGGTCAAACAGGTTTAGAACAATCTAGAAACGGTGTTCAGTGCATCAGCTATTTCTCCTTTCCCAGATGTCGTCTCTGCAGTACTTCTACTTGTGCTCGACATTCCAGCGTGATGCTTAGAAAAATACCTGGAACATTTTTACCCCTGTATCAAAAATAATAATAATGAAAGATTCTTTGTTCCGTTCCCTCTTCCCTGTCAAATGTGGGTTACTCTCTGTATTTCTTTGACTCTGAAACGGCAAAGTAATTCTGCTGCATGGAAGATTGCTCTTCTCTCATGACTAGGGAAGGTGTAGAAAGAAAAGGAAAACATATATTCAGGAGTTTGCCAAACAAGACCAGTTTTGAAACCGGTGGCATAGTTTGTTTGTTCATTTGTTTTTTTCTGTGAGCAATAGAAGAGACACCAATAGTGGATGAAGGTTTTCAGGTGTATAATTCTCCAGTCCCCTTTCTTCATTGTTTTCTTTATCCTGTTTAAAAGTTTAATATTTGAAATATATGTATAGAAACTCGTGAGCTGTTTTTCTAATCTGTAACAGTATTTTGCCTTTTGCATCCTTACACTTGACTTTGGGAAATAATGGCTTAGTAACCTTTTTTTCTTAAATAAATGGTCATTTGCTAGCACTGGTGTAAAATACAGGCTGTTTTTTTGTTTCATAACAATGAAATGGGTGGTAAGAATAAAGGTCCTTTATTCTGACAGTAAAGCGAAGCAGGGTTTACACTACTACAGTCTGAAGAGGTCAGTGAATATATTGTCATTGTGTAACACTTAAATTACACCTTGAAGTTGTATGAAGGAGTTGAGCAGTAGTATTTTAACAACCGCCTTAGTGACACACTAGCAGGATAGCAGAATTCATACCAAATTAATTTCTACAAATAATCCCACCCCACCCCATCCCATGGAAAGTTGTTCCATGTGAGCAGGAAGAAGAGAAAATATGGCTTTTTTAGATCCACTCACATTTGCCTAGAAGTGACAAAATTGCATAATCAGCTGTACGGTATCCCTAAATGCCACGTGATCCTCATGGAATTCGTGTATCAGAATTTTGGCTGGGACGTGCATTTATCATTCATTGCTTCCTGACACCTGGCATTCTCAGCCAAGGTTGGTGGCCAATTTCTCGTGGGCTGTTCCTAACTCAATCTGAAGCGCCCAAGTGTTGCAATGTGCACGCCGTAGCAATAAGCCATGTGATTTGTTTGGGGCACATATTTGTTTGAAGCCAACCACCAGGAATTTATAATCTATGGCTAATGGTATTCAATGGGCAAGAAAAACATGGCTTTACAATGAGGGTACAGTACTTCTTGGCTTTCACTTCCTGGTCCCGTTCGAGAAATAAAACCTATGGCCTGATAAACCATGGGTCAGGGGTCTCCAACCTTGGCAACTTTAAGATTTGTGGACTTCAACGGAGTTGAAGTCCACAAGTCTTAAAGTTGCCAAGGTTGGAGACCCCTGCCATAAGGCATAGGACCTAAGATTTAACTTCCCCCATGCCCCTTGCCCATTATTTTTTTCATTTCCTCCTATCCAGGAGTTGGGGCAGTATTTAGAAAGAAAACAATGTACTTTTTGGGTTCCATCTCTCTCTGCCATCTCTGGCTGAAAACCAAGAGAAAAGGTAATTTGCCAGCCAGACAGTTTACACTCATGCCGAAAAGCTTGGATTTCATTATTTCAATGCAGAAAAATGTATTTACAAGCCCAGTCTGGAAGATCCATATTCAGGAGATCTCAAACGGGAATCTTTGCATGTTGATACAAGTACTGCAACACATTCTTGAGGACTAGGTTTGTGAAGACTGGTCTTACTGTTGTATTTATAGCACAACAAAGCCAACTAACTTACTGCCAGAGTAATCTGATAACTTCTCAGGGTCAAAACCACACAGTATTTTTTTTTGGTTGGAAATACATCCAACGATTTATAGGTTTATAATTTCTTGGTTTTTGCCACCCTGGGTGCCTTTTTGCTGAAACTAGTACTGTTTCCTGCTATATGAGGGAGTGGGTAGGAACACCTTTGTAATAAAATGCAAAGCAACCACCAAAGCAGAATCCAAAGGACATTTGTGTTAGCCACAACTAATCCTAGAATAATTCTATTCTGGTCAGTTTCACTTAAGTCAGTTAAGAATGGACAAATTGGAAGCAAACACTATGAACAAAAAATGAAGAACTAAAGAGAAGGGAGGGGAAATCATGGCCATAGATATATAGTCCCCTTGGGCTAATGCAGAAGGGCATCATATGCAATTGGTTGTGAGCTCATGGAGACTCCAGTCAGCCTCTAGCACAAAATGAAAAGAATTACAGATACCTTCACTTCAGTGTTTTCTCTTTAACATGCCATTCCAAATCTGCAATTTGGATTCCTGGTGGTCTCCCATCCAACCCACTCACCAGATCCTGGTTGAATTGACTTTCCTGCAGCCCGGATTGTCACCTGATGAAGACTTGCAGTAGCCCTATCTTCGGTGTCCTCTTTCCAAACCCCTCTACTTAATGTGTACTATATTGTGAATTTCTGGATGCTTCAATTAATTATGATTTAAGAATATGATAAATGATTTCCGTGATCTGAGCTCGGAAGCTTCTTGGCCATCCAGGTGTGCCTGGATGCAGGCCTCATTTTTCCCCACAGGGTATGGGGAGTTACAAGATGACTCTGAGTCAGGGCTGGGATTGGCTCCTTCTTGACTAGGGGGTTGGATTAGACGACCTCTGTGGGATCCCACTCCTAGAGAATGAAATATTTGGGGGAATATTAAAAGCAAGCAAAATATATTTTCCCCAAAAGGAGAAAAATCTTAACAAAAGCAGGAAGCAACCCCCAACAGCCTCCTGCAGATCCCTGAAGTCTTTATATGCGAGCATTTTACTGAGTTATAAAGTAAGATGCAAAATACAAAATTAACCAAGAAAACATGAGGGGAAAGGGGAGGAAGAGAAGTGAGGAAGGGTTGGGGGAAAAGGTTGCCTTCCCACTCCTGTTGCAGTAAAAGCATCAATCTCAAACCACCACGGTTTGGGTTTGTTTTTTCCATAATAATATAAACTAGCCATTTGTATAAGCACCTATCAGTCTAACTCAGGGGTCTCCAAACTTGGCAACTCTCAAGACTTGTGGACTTCAACTCCCAGAAAGAATTCTGGCTAGGAGTTGAAGTCCACAAGTCTTAAAAGTTGCCAAGTTTGGGGACCCCTGATCTAAACTGGTAAAACCCAAAATCAAAGTTTCATTGTATTCTATTTCATTCTATTCTGTTCTGTTCTGTTCTATTCTATTCTTATTTTACCCTATGACTATTATTAAGTGTTATACCTGATGATTCTTGACTCTTGACGAATGTAATTTTTCTTTTATGTGTACTGAGAGCATTTGCACCAAAGACAAATTCCTTGTGAGTCCAATCACACTTGGCCAATACAAGAATTCTATTCTATTCTATATTCTCTATTCTATTCTATTCCTTATTCTATTCTTCATTCCAATATTCTATTCTATTCTATTCTTATTGTACCCTATGACTATTATTAAGTGTTGTATCTGATGATTCTTGACTCTTGACCAATGTAATTTTTCTTTTATGTGCACTGAGAGCATTTGCACCAAAGACAAATTCCTTCTGTGTCCAACCACACTTGGCCAATAAAGAATTTCTATTCTATTCTATTCTATTTCTTTTTTTTTCGGCCGACGGTTCGTTTAAGAAAAGGGGCGGGGCCAAGAGGACTTCCCCCGACTGGTGGGGCGGGGAATCCCTCCTCTTTTCGCGCGCTGGAGGACCTGACGTCACCCAGCGGTGGCGGGAAACGTGGGAATGGCAGAACTGCTCGATTCGGATGCGGGCAGCGATGTGGAGGTGGTGCTCACGCCGGCTCAGCTCATCTGCAGTTTGGAGGAGGTGAGGCCGGGAGGGTCTTGGGGAGCCCAATCCTCTCCTTCATTGGAAACCTTTAAAAAAAATGGTAGGAAAGGGCTCGGTTTCATTTGAACCCGACCCGCGAATGCTGCCGGCTTGGTTTTGCAGCGCACCCGGGCTTCCGAGTCGGGGAGGGGAAGCGGGAAGAAGGGAAATATTGCAAGATGCGTGGAACTCGGGAAAATTGCATTCGATCCGTAAAGCCCTGTGAATGCAGCTGACAGGTAAGTAACTGGCCAGGATTGAGCTTGCCGAGGGCAGCCCCAGCTGTTAGATGTCCGTTTATAGGCTGTGTGGGGTTCAAGAAGCCACGTTTTGATGGCTTATGTATATTAAATTATATCAATTTGATTAATGTGATAGAGATGAATGATAATGATAGCGTGAATTGGAGGAATATGAATGTTACTAAGTTAAATTTCTTCATGCGGTTATTGTGAATTAATATGAAAAATGGATAAAAATTGAAATACAAAAAAGGGAGATATATATGCCTAAAATAATATGAGGATTACATAAATTTCATAAACCTGTATTAATAATGTCAGCATGAATTGAATCAGTATGGAATGAAACCTAGTTAAACTTGTTTATGGATAATAGAGAAATGTTGAGATTGAATAAGAAAGGTATAAATGAAAGATAAAGATGAGGAGTTAGGCATTTTTTTTGGCTTATATATAACTTGAAAAACCTAATGATTTAAATTGGGTAAATGTGATAGAGATTACTAATACTGTTCATGTGATTTTGATTCATATGAATGATACCCAGAAAATAATATATCTATATAACTAATCTCTCTCTCTCTCTGTGTGTGTGTATATATATGTATGTATGTATGGTATTCAGCTTTGTTCGGGTATTTTTCCACGTCATAAAGTCAACTTTAAAAGCACAGCTATAATGACGTGGGAAAATACCCGAACAAAGCTGAATACCATACATGTAAGTACCCACGAAAACTTAAGAAAACATATATACATATATATATATATACACACACACACACACACACACATATATATGAAGAAACAGACATCCTGCAATCTCTGGAACTTAAAAAGTAAATTTAATGTACTCACTGAGCTTTCGTCAGCCTCTGCTGACGTCCTCAGAGTTTTAAGCTACCATTACAGAGATGTTTGCCTTTATATAACATCAACCAATTTATCCCTCTGGCTCCAAAAGAGTAACTTGTGGGTGGGACGTTATGGGAGCTCCATCCCTGGAGGTTTTTAAGAAGAGACTGGACAGTCCCTTGTCTGAAATGGTATAGGTTCCCCTGTTTGAGCAGGGGGCTGGACTAGAAGACCTCCAAGGTCCCTTTCAGCTCTATTTTATTCTGGTGCAGTTAGCAATCAGCAGTCCCCCCCCCGTCCCCCCCAGCAGCAGCCAGTTGCCAGTCTGGGGCTCTCTAGCTGTAGCTGTTCCTTCATTTATTGCAGGAATAACTCATCTCTGCGCCCATCCAAGCATCCTCGGGCCTGAACAAAACAACTTCATGCAATTCGCAAAGGTGCTTTTTTGTCTTCTTTTTTTTCTTCTTCAAGAGGCCACTGGACTTTCTGGTTATATAGATTTGAAAGGATGGGAGCTGTTGATCAGCATTGATTTGGAAGAAGGGGACCATAAGAAAAGCATGAAGTTCCGAGGACTGTGAGCATCAGGAAAAGGTTTCAGGAGGTAACCTTGATGCCCGTTTTCTGTTATTTGTTCTCTAGGCTTGGATGAATGAGAAATTTGCCCCGGAGCTTCTAGAAAGCAAAACGGAAATTGTTGAATGTGTCATGGAGCAGTTGGAACACATGGTAAGGCATCCAAAGAGGTAAATGGAAGGTGACTGGGTTTAAGTTCAAAAAGACAATCTTTTTCCAGCCTAGTCACCCTCTTTTAGTTTAGTTTAATTCAGTTTATTTTATTGTCATTGCATCCCATACAACGAAATTAAATGCCATCCTTGGTGTACATTATAATTATAAAAATAAAACGCAAACACACATCCTTCGCATTCTGTACAACTGAATTAAAAACCCCTGATATTGCTTTAACATTGCATTGTACAGTAGGGGACGCGGTGGCTCAGTGGCTGAGACGCTGAGCTTGTCGATCAGAAAGGTCGGCGGTTCGAATCCCTAGTGCCGTGTCATGGAGGGAGCTCCCGTTCCTTGTCCCAGCTTCTGCCAACCTAGCAGTTCGAAAGCATGTAAAAAAATGCAAGTAGAAAAATAGGGACCACTTTGGTGGGAAGCGTGCGCCTTTGGTGTTTAGTCCCGCTGGCCACATCGACCACGGAGACAGTCTTCGAACAGTGCTGGCTCTTTGGCTTTGTAACGATTAGCATGTATGTGCAAAGGGGAATCTTTACCGTTACCTTATACAGTAGAATTCAACAGAGTTACTGCCCTGGGACAGAAGCTGTTTTTCAGCCTATTTGTCCTTGTTTTTATTGTCTTGCACCATCTGCCAGATGGTAATAGTTCCAAAAAAAGGGTTCCCGGGTTGAGATGGATCTTTCAGGATGTTTTGAACTTTCTTGAGGCAGCGGGAGCTCTAAGGCTCTTCCAAAGAGGAGAGAGGGTAACCAATTTTTGGGAAAGTGATAAGGTAATGTCACACCACACCACTGCAATGCAAAACATTGCTCCTTTTAGATAGAATAGAATTCTTTTATTGGCCAAGTGTGATTGGACACACAAGAAATTCGTCTTTGTACCTAAAAAGAAAAGATACATTCGTCAAGAATCATAAGGTACAACACTTAATCATAGGGTATAAAACATATACAATGGAGGTGGGCCTTGAAACACATCGGTGTGATGCTGCTTTTGGCATTCACTTCTGTTGCAGAGGCCTCTGCTAGCACCCATTAACAGACCGTGTTGCCTCACAGCACTGAAAAATCAGGAGGTTCAAAGATCTCCTTTTTCCCCCCAGTAGGATCTGAACTCTTGACTTTGCCATTCTTGTGATTTTGCTACTCCTGTTTGCTGACTTACTGTAGGGCAGGGGTCTCCAAACTTGGCAGCTTTAAGACCTGTAGACTTTAACTCCCAGAATTCTCCAGCCAGCATAGCTTCCTCTCTTGTAATCCCTTCCTCTGCAATCTCTCTCCACTTTAGGAGATTAAGAGAGAGAGAGAAAGCAGGCATGGCTGGCTGGAGGATTCTGGGAATGGAGATCCCTGCTGTAGGGTGAAGGAGATACAGTCAAGGAGTGGGATGGGTTAAGAGTAGGATGAAAGTTGCATATCTTTTAGTGAGTAAAGGTAGTCCTTGACTGTTTGGTGGCTTTTCAAACTTACAACGGTGCTGAAAATAAGTGACTTACAATGACCGCTTTTCACACAACTTGTTATGTCTCACCTGTACAAACAAGGTGAAAAGTCCAAATTTCCAACTGAATACAAACAGGCAAGCAAATCCAGCAATTATGGAGTTAACTCCTTTGAGCCGATAAAGTTCTTGGCAGTCTCTCACACACATGCTGTCTGCCAAGTCCCACCAGATAAGAGGAATATAAATCACACAAGCTGCCACAATACAGATTACACACCGAAGCTTCTCTCACACGTCCCGAACAAGTTCCCAGAGCGAACACACCCACTTTTATTCCCTGTGGGGCGTGTCAGTCCCTCATCTCAGTCTCTGATTCGTCCCTTCTTTCTGCATTGCAGCTCGTACTTTTGCCTACGACACTGCCTCGCATCAAGCCAGCATTCCTCTGCTGGATTCTCAGTCAGAGACTCTGATGCGCCCTCCTCCTTTTCCTGAGTAGCCTCAGGTCTTCCCTCCCGGTTATCTGCCGACACCTGAGGCACAATCAGGGAGGAAGGCATTTCCAAAACCTCCTCTTCCCCACAGTCCGAGTCTTCGTCCTCTAATAAAGCAGGCTCAAACCTCAGAGCCACAACACAACTGCTGCAGTATCCACATGTGTGATCTGACCCGGATGCTTGGCAACAACCGCTTCCTGTTTATGACAGATTGCAGTCCTGGGTTCACCCCTTGCAACCTTCTGACAGACAAAATCCATGGGGGGGGGGGACACACAGATTAATTCAACAGCCAGGTTAACTAACTTAACAACTGCAGTGATTCACTGCAGAGAAAGGTTATACAACAGGGGGAAACTCACTCAACAACAGTCTTGTTTAACAGTGGAAATTTTGGGCTCATTCAGAGGTGTATTCAGCTGGCTCGGACCGATTCTTCACCAAGACAAATTCCTTGTGTGTCAAATCACATGGGTTGTCTATGCAACTGCTGCATCCTCGTCTTCATTTCACAATCCCATAATCAGAGATGGTATTCAGCAGATATTCTGACCAGTTCTGGAGAACCCGTAGCGGAAATGTTGAGTAGTTTGGAGCATCGGCAAATACCGCCTCTGACTGGCCCCACCCCATCTATTCCCCACCTCCTGAGTCCCAGCTGATTGGCTGGGTCTTCTTTGGTTGCCCTGCATAGGAGAACGGAGCTGGAAAGCAGGTTAGTGGGGTGGGGAGGAAATGGGGATTTTACAGTAACCTTCCCCTGCCACGCCCACAGAACTGGTAGTAAAAAAAATTGAATCCCACCACCAGCTCTATTCTAAGTCAAAGACTGCCTGTAGCACATTTGTTTCAAATGGAGCAAATCGGACAAATCCAATCATTTTCGAAGGTCATGGTAATAAAATTTGACCCTAATCCTAAACCTGGCCTATTGAAACATTGCAGTGATTTTTTTTTTAATCATTATTTGTCCCGTAGGAAGAGAATTTGAAACGAGCCAAACAAGGGGACCTAAAAATTAGTATTCACCGCATGGAAGTAGAAAGGATCCGTTACGTTCTCAGCAGTTACTTGCGTTGCCGACTCCGGAAGGTAAATGACTTAATTGAAAACCCAAGGGAGTTTGTGAATAGCAGAAGCATTTAGAAGGGCTCTTGTGGCCTGTTTTTAAGGCAGAAGCCAAATATTCATTGTCTCTTCCTTGGCATTTCAGTCGTTATTAAAAAAATCTCAGGATAGTGGCATCAATGCAACTGGTGGGTTTCATTTTGCAGGTTGTTAAATTCTCTAGTAGAGTGGAGTGGAAAAGGAATAGGAATAGAGCTAGAAGGGACCTTGGAGGTCTTCTAGTTCATTCCCCTGCTTTTTTGGGCTCCTGTGCCAAAAATTGTGCGCACGCTTTCACGCTCGCGTGCCAACAACCAAAAGGCAATGAGCATCCCCCCCCGCTCTCTATGCATGCGTGCGTAATCACCCACCCACCTCCCGCCCCCTTATCTGCACTGCGCCTCACAGCTGATTTACAGCCAGTTTGAGGCCTTTTTTGGCTTCCCAAAGGCTTGAGGAAGGCTTCTGCAAGCTTCTGCAGGCTGAAAACTAGGCCTGTTTCATCACTTCCTGTTTTTTCCGAAAATACCGGAAGTGACAAAATGGGGCTAGTTTTCGGCCTACAAAGCCTGCAGAAGCCTTCCTCAAGCCTCTGGGAGGCCAAAAAGAGCCTCAAACTGGCCAAAAATCTGCTGTGAGGCACACGCATGCGCAGTGAGGTAAGTTTGCCTGCAGCTCGTATGCTGGCACAAATGGTTCTGCATGCCACCTGTGGCACACAGGTCTAGTCATGGGTCTAGTCTCTTCTTCAAAACCTCCAGTGATGGAGTACCCATGATCTCTGAATGTAAGATTAATCTGGACTAGATTCACACAACAAACTGAGTTGAAGTAATCAGAGGCCTAACATTTGTTGTGCCATTATACAAACCCAGGATACGGTTAAATTGGTCATAGTAAACTAGTTGAACATGGCTACCGTATTGCCTAAACCAGTTGGGTTTAGGCAAGTGAACCCAACTCTGGTCTGGGAGGCTAGAAGAGGTAGATCAATGTAGGAAGTCCAAAGTCCTCCAGATGGAGCTGTCCAATCTTGGCAACTTTAAGACTTATGAACTTCAACTCCCAGAATTCCCAGGCAGCATAAAACCAACCCCTTAAACTACTATGCCAAATTAACTCTCAATAATTCAATTCTTGTTTGGGGCTCTTTTCCATGACTCTTCCTTGTACTAGCTTACCAAGGCAAGGATAGCTTTGCAAGCAATTATTTTTCCTGTTGAAACTATCAGGAGCTGTTGCTATGTTTTTACGTTTCTTTCTTCAAGGTTGCAACAATTCAATAATCTTCAAATATTCTTCAAAGCCGAGAATGAAATCAATATTCTTTGGTGGCTTATAATGTTTATGAAAACAGTCGTCTTCTCTTCTTTCTCTACATATTTCTTGTTCACGTGTTTTCTTGATGCTCCTGTCTGTGTCCGTGCAATCTAGATTAAACTAACCCCATCCAGCATGGTTACTATTGTAGTAGATGTTATTATCAACAGACTTTGAAGCATCGTTAGTAACAAATTAGATTCCTTGAGCCCAGAGTCTTAGAGCAAAGGGACATTAGCCAAGGAAATAAGAGATTTTTTGTTCTATCGCTGGCTTTCAGCAATGCTGAAGTGCCTGTCTATTCTTACCTTTGTTGTTTATTTCCTCTGAAAGATTGAGAAATATTTCCCCCATGTCCTGGAGAAAGAAAAGACTCGGTCAGAAGGAGAACCGTCCATCTTGTCCCCAGAAGAATTTGCCTTTGCCAAAGAGTGAGTAAAGATTTGGGAGGAGGAGAGGGTTGATGGCCAATTACAGGTTCTAGGTTCATGCCTCAATATGCTGGACCCCAATGAGGCAACCAAGAGAAGAAACATGATTTAATTTACGATTTATTTGAAATTACCTGGATACCCATGTTTCACTACGAAATGATGTGGTCAGGCTCAGTGTTGGGGGAGGAAAATAGGGGGGGGAATTCTGCCTCTGCCTATCAGCATCCATCGGTATTCATCTGGCTAGCATCCTGTCAGCATGGGAGAGAGTTGAAGGCTGTTTGGAAACTGAAAGAATTTTGCTGTGTGAGCAAGAAGGAGACAGCAAGGAGCCTGGGCATGGCTTAGCTCAACTGTTCTGTACTAAAGCTGCTTGGTGCTGTGAAACTGAACCTCCTCTCCTCTGCTTGTGTTTTGCATTAGGAACAGATTTCTTTTCAGGTGGGGAGGGGGAGTAGAACTCCTTAGCATCAGAGCGTGTTAATAATAATAATATAGGAAATACTCTAAATGCTCTGAGGGTCATTTTGAAAAATCCTTTCTTAGTGAGCCCCTAGAAGCCAAGAGGAACATAGGTGCCAAATTTCAAGTTTGGAGGCTTTACAGTTCTGGAGATTTTGTGATGATTCATGAGTGGTATATACATACATACATATACATACATACATACATATATGATATATAGATAGATAGATATAGATATATAGATATATAGATATATAGATATATAGATATAGATAGATAGATAGATAGATAGATAGATAGATAGATAGATAGATAATTTCAATTAAAAGAGCCATGGTGGCACAGTGGTTAGACTGCAGTACTGCAGGCTAACTCAGCTCACTCCAGGAATTTGATCCTCACCGGCTCAAGGTTGACTCAGCCTTCCGTCCTTCTGAGGTCGGTAAAATGAGGACACAGATTGTTGTGGGCAAGAGGCTGACTCTGTAAACCGCTTAAAGAGGGCTGTGAAAGCACTGGGAAGCGGTATGTAAGTCTAAGGGCGATTGCTGTTGCTCAAAAGGATTCCCTCTGGAGGAAGGATCCTAAAACAAAGGCTGACATTTAACTTCAAAGTAGAAGTTGATTGTTTTAGGAAAAATCACACACACACCCCGGGGCGGGGGGGGGAGGCAGTGTAGGGGGTAGTTAGGGCACAGATGAGCAAACATTTGGCTCCAGTATTCTGTTTATTTCATTGTAGTTGCATTTTTGTCATTCTGCATAGCTCAAGTTAAATAGGAAACCCCTTCCTTCCTTCCTTCCTTCCTTCCTTCCTTCCTTCCTTCCTTCCTTCCTTCCTTCCTTCCTTCCTTCCTTCCTTCCTTCCTTCCTTCCTTCCTTCCTTCCTTCCCTTTCCTTTCCTTTCCTTTCCTTTCCTTTCCTTTCCTTTCCTTCCTTCCTTCCTTTCTTCCTTTTCTTTACAATGAAACGATCTCTTCTTTTCAGGTACATGGCAAACACAGAGAACCATCTCAAAAGCGTTGCACTGAGACATATGCCTCCAAACCTTCAGAAAGTGGAGTTCCTTAAGGCTGGTAAGGAAGAAGGGCAGGAAGGGCTCAGCCCTTAGGCTTATCTGGACAGCTGCAGATGACATCTGTGAAAGGGATGGGGGAGGGGAGGACCTTCGGGCCAAACAAGGATATATTTATGGATTAACAGAGTTGGAAGGGACCTTTTAAGTCATCTAGTCCAACCCCCCCACCCAAGCAGGAGACCCGACACCATTTCTGACCAATGGCAGTCCAAGTCTCTTCTTGAAAGCCTCCAGTGATGAAGCTCCAATAACTTCTGAAGTTCTGTTCCCATCCGTTGATTGTTCTCCCTGTCAGAAAATTTCTCCTTATTTCTAGATTGAATCTCTCCTTGTTCAGTTTCCATCCATTATTCCTTGTCTGGCCTTTGGGTGCTGTGAGAAATAGCTTGACCCTCCTCTCCTCCCTGTGGCAGCCCCTCAAATATTGGAAAACTGCTATCCTGTCTCCCCTGGTCCTTTTCTTTACTAAACTAGCCAAGCCCAGTTCCTGCAACCGTTCATTGTATGGTTTAGTCTCCAGTCCCCTCATCATCCTGGTTGCTCTTCTCTGCACTTTTTCTAGAGTCTCAACATCTTTTTTATGATGTGGTGACCAAAACTGGATGCAGGATTCTAGGTGTGGTCTTACTAAGGCTTTATAGAGTGGTATTAGTACCTCACTTGATCTCGATTGTATCCCTCTGTTAATGCAACTTAGGATTGCATTGGCTTTTTTGGCTGCTGCTGGCTCATATTTAGCTGGTTGTCCACTAAGACTCCAAGATCCCTCTCACCATTACTGATATTGAGCCTGGCCTTTGGAAAACCACCTTCCCCTACTGCTGATTACAACAATATGCGTGCACAGACACAGTGGCAGTAGAAGCTTAACAGGCCTTTGTGTTGTCATATATTATGGCCCGAGATCTTTTTAAGTGCTGCTGAAGAAAACTTTTTTTTTTCTCCTCTCTGATCTTTCTCGGCAGTTCCCAAGCCCAACCTGGATGCCTTCGTCTTCTTGAAAGTAAAGGAAAGACAAGAAAATATCATGGTGGAACCAGAGTACGAAGACAGGTATCAACTCATAAAATATTTCTATGGGTTTTTTAGAGTTGCCAAGAGAAAGGGAGGGGGGAGCAATGTAGCAGCTTGGAAACTGAAACTACATTCCACAAATGTTTTTCAAAGATAGTAACTAGGTGATTGAAGTTTCTGCCCCGCAAAATTCTAACTGGAGAACATGATTGATGACTCTGGGCTATGGAGGTGTCCCATTGGAGAATATGAATTACGATACGCCCAGGGGGTGGAGGGAAAACCAAGGTCAAGGGTGTCAATGAATGATGTGTCTCAGAGTCAGCTACACCCAGGCAGTGCCAGACATTTTAACACCCAATAAATCCTTTTGAAGTTTTGGAAGTTTGGCTCAAGACTCATGATTTAAATGGGGGTCACTGCCGGAATCCTGACAACAGGTTGCAAGTTCTGTTGGCAACAAAGAGAAAAGGGAATAGCTAGAAAACAGCTGGGCTTTTAATTGGCCAATGAGATTTTTCAAGACACCAGAATGGTTCTTCTCTTTCCCCCTCCGTCCCTCTAGCCCTCACAAACCATGTTTCCCTGAAAATAAGACCATGTCTTCTTTTCTTTTTCTTTTTTTTTTTCCCACCCAAAAAGAGGCACCAGGTCTTATTTTCAGGGGATATCATTGACTGACCAAACTGACTTGGCGCACGCCGCCCCCGGCCTCCTTTTCGTTGTCAGAGGCCTTCAGGAACAACTACTTCTGCAGCCGGCAAGGTTTTCCTGAAGGCCTCTGCAGCCGATAACAGACCTCTGGATCGATCCAGAACTTTGTTATCAGCTACAGAGGCCTTCAGGAAAGCCTGGCCGGCTACAGAAAAAAATGGGTCGGCAAGGCAGGTGTGCAAGGCAGGTGTGCAAGGCCAGGCTACAACTTTCCAAAGGTAAGTAGTAGGGCAGCTTCACACACACACCCAATACCCCCACCCCTAGCTTTAATTTTTATCGGTGCAATCTTAATTAGGGCTTATTTGGGGGTTAGGGCTTATATTGGGCACACATGTAAAAATCAAGCTATGGCTTACTTTCAGGGTAGGTTGTATTTTCGGGGAAACAGGGTTGTTGGTAGTCCTAAAAGATGCTTGTACGCTTGTCAAAACTTCCCATTTTGGGTGCAAATTAGATATTCTAGTGCATATTCAAGCGAAGGGATCTCACAAATGAAGGCAAACATAAAGAAGGGATCTCTTTAATTATAATGTTTGGTGCAGGTAGATTCGGTCTTGCTGTTTGCAAAAGTTCAGTCAGCCAGAGGAGAGATCTGGGCAACCTCTGATTCCACCTTGATCCATGAAAGACCTCTCCCAAAAGTTTGGTGCAAGATGTCCTCCCTTCTACTTTTAATAAGATATGGAGAATATTAAGGATGTGGAAAGGAATGGGATAAAGTTGTTATATTATTGTTTTCATTTTATTAAATTTAATGTAGTCGCTACTCATGTATGTGACTCTGGGTAGCACGCACAATTCAAATAAAAAAGGCCTGTTAAAAACTGTTAAAATAAGTTAAAACTGTAAACTAAGGGTCTTCAAACTTGGCAAGCTTAAGACCTGTAGACTTCAACTCCCAGAATTCCTGAGTTAACATGACTGGAGGAGGAATTCTGGGAGTCTACAAGTCTTAAAGCTGTCAAGTTTGAAGACCCCTGCTGTAAACAAACAGACTTAATCCAACATCTTACCTTACAATACAGACATTTGGGGGCTCCTTATTTTCATGGGACGCCCAAGCTTGCTGACAAAACCATGTATTAAGGGTTTTTCTCGCAGATCGATAGAGTTGAGGCCAACTTTATTTATGGTAGGCAGATTACCTGCCAAAAGGACAGGTACTATGGCAGAGAAGGCTCACGTCCTGTTACAATAGTATTGGATTTAATTTCATCCGAAACCCATTAAAGCTAAATTTATAACCCCAAGCTTTTCTTCTAGCTCTGCCCTTAAAAAAACACCCCTGCTATAGGGCTATTGCAGCAAGAATGGAAAGAAAGAATGCTCTGTATTATTTATAGAAACTTGGACTCCTTCAAAAAAAAAAAGCTGAGAATTAAGTCTTTAACGAATAAGTGTGTATAAGAATTATAAGAACGGTCTATTTTTATTGTCCTTCTATTTCTTTCAGAGACTATGTGATTGACTTGGATGAAAACTCCCAACATTTAATCCGCTACAAGACTATTGCTCCCTTGGTGGCCTCTGGGGCAGTTCAGCTCATTTAGACCAGATGGATTTCTTTGCCGAGATAATAATCAATCCTAAGACTGAGCTGCATGCTGTGGGGAACCAATGTGTGATAATTAACCATGGGAATTTAATTCAATGGATTTGATTCCAGCATCGGATGCCCGAACTGGCTGCTTGCACTGCTGAAGCAAGGGTGTGCAATTCCATTCCTGAGAAATAGGGTTCTATCCACACCAAAGAAGGCGAAAGTGCTGGCATTGGAGAAAAAATTTGGAAAGTGGAACGGTTCAGCTCAGCAACTTAAGGACATATCACTACCTGTCCAGCAGGTGGCAGCAGGGCCAGGCTCAAGCAATGGAATTAAAATATGAAATGGTATAGCAAAGTGTGGATGACTTTTTTTTAATCTAGGACAGAGGTTTCCTAACTTGGCAACTTTAAGACTTGTGGACTTCCAGAATCCCTCTGGGTGAGGAATTCTGGGAGTTGGAGTCCACAAGTCTTAAAGTTGCCAAGTTTGGGGACCCCTGATCTAGAAGAATATTTTTTTCCCCAATCACCCAGAGCTTCAGGGCAGGAAGGTGTTCTGACCCAAACCTTGTTCCAAGTAAACAAACACCAAACAGAGATAAAAGCAAAACCGTTTAATGCTTCTCTGCGAATTTTCCCAACTTTATAACCGCCTTTTCCCATAGAGCTGGGTTTTTACATTACAGATGAAAATAGGATAATTTGAGCTTGGTCATTTTGTATCCCAAGAACTCTGGGTTGAATGAATGAATGAGTATTTTATTGGCCAAGTGTGATTTGACACACAAGGAATTTGTCTTGGTGCATATGTTGCCAGTGTACATAAAAAAGATATATCTGTCAAGAATCATAAGGTACAACATAAGGTTGATCCATTTGTTTTATGTTCTCCACCATACTTCCAAATGTCTAGACGCTTCCTATCCTGCTTTTCACTTCATTGGAACAGGGAATAACAATGGCCTGCCGGATCTTGGACTTTTGTAGGTTTCCTGCTTTGATTTTTAGCCACAAACATTTCTTAAGACATGATCAGTTTTACTTTCAGATGTCAGACTTAGCACTATAAGCACGAAATGTTAGCCCCATGGTTTGTCTCTGAAGTTTGTTTTCAAAGAAACTGCAGAAAAATCCAAAATCCAAGCTTCAAGAGCCAGATCAAGATTGTCTGCCAGTCTAAGGTTTAAGAGTAGAATTAGTCCTGCAAAAGCCAGACATTATTTCCAGCAAAGAAAACAGGTAAAGTGAGTCCTGTTTATAAGCTGCAGGCAGCCAGCTGTCACTAATCAGAATGTGTCCTCAGTTACTTGTCAAACAAGCAATGTACTGCCCTAATATTCCATACTAAGCCAACAATTCCTCATTTGGCAGTCAAACTCATGGAGAATGCTACATCTTATTCAGTGGTGGGATTCAAAAATTTTTACTACTGGTTCTATGGGTGTAGCAAGGGAAGGATACTGCAAAATCCCCATTCCCTCCCCACCCCATTAACCTGCTTTCCAGCTCCATTCTCCTGTGCAGGGCAACCAAAGGAGACCCAGCCAATCAGCTGGGACTCAGGAGGTGGAGAATAGATGGGACTGGCAGGGCCAGTCAGAGGTGGGATTTGCCAGTTCTCCGAACTACTCAAAATTTCCGCAACCAGTTCTCCAGAATCGGTCAGAACCTGCTGAATATACCACTTCTGATCTTATTGCATCTTTCCTATCACTTCCATTACATCACCTTATTTTTTCCCCCTTTGAATCACAAATATCTCATCATGCCACCACAGGGCAATATTTTGTGTAGATTCCATCAACTAAAGTATAATGTAATGTAAAATAAATAGTGCTCCTGGCAGCTCAATGAGGTATTGTAGACTTTTTAGGCAATATAATGAAATCTATAGGACAGAGGTCTCCAAACTTGGCAACTTTAAGACTTGTGGACTTCAACTCTTCAATTCTGGGAGTTGAAGTCCACAAGTCTTAAAAGTTGCCAAGTTTGGGGACCCCTGCTATAAGACATCTTGCCTTTCTGTGGCTCCAATGGTATGTAGATTTTTGGGGGAGGGAGTCATTGTTGACATGGATTTTGCTTCCTTCCAAGACTGAGCTCACAGTATCTCGGTTTCTAGCTTGATGCTTTAACCACTGCATTAAATTAGGGAAATCAGGACCATGTATTATTACCGATAGGTTTTATATATCTTCTGGCAATGTATTTATACTGCTCATCAAAGTATCATATTCTGTTAAAATAGTGCAAAACACTGAATATCTGGGAGCTATTGCCCCCTGATGGTTCCCAGATGTATTGCAGCCTCAATAGTAAAACCATGGCAATATAAATATGAATAAAATAAAATACTGATAATTTCCTGCTGTGTAAATCTTACTTTTGGACAGATTGTCTTAGAAATAACTATTGGACCTGCCAGTTACCTCTCTGTGCTTCCAGGCCTTTGAAATATCGGTCCTTGTGCCCTATAGTACAGTCTTGTGCAGTGGCAGTCAACCAGGTCCCTAGTGGGCGTTCCATCTTTCATGGTGGGAGGTAGGGGTTTTGTCCCCTACTTTATAAATCACCATTATTGTGGAACCGTTGGGCGGTTAGAGAATTTTACTACTAACAAGAGATACAAAAGTGGGCGGTAGGTATAAAAAGGTTGACTACCCCTGGTGTAGTGGAAACAGAAAACAATTTCTTGGAAACTGTTTAAGAAGGGTTTCGGTATAGCCCGCTTATATTTTTCCATCACTATCCAATGGGTATCCATTAAATAAATGGCTCTTTTGAATCGGAATTAAATTTAGATTGAAAACAACAACTGTAGACATGTTGTAAGTCGCCCAGAGTCACTTAAGTGAGATGGGCGGTGGAAGAAATTTAATAAAAAAATTAAAAGTGCAATTAGCCATGACATCTAGCCACCACGGCTGCCTTACATCCAAGCTTGCTGAATCGTGGTTAAACGTCTCCTGACCAGCATCTAATGGGGATGATCGCTTTTTTTTTTTTTTTCATTCTAACACTTTTTAAATTCCACCTCCTTCCCCCACCGCTTTCCAACTGCAGCCGGAATCGCAGCGCCTACCAAAAGGCTTCATTCAAACCTCAAGCAGCCGGACCTTCCACGTCCGGCTGCCGGTCAAGCGGGGGCCAGAGGGAAGATCAGAACCTCCGGCCAACGGCCAACCCCGAAGGACGGCGAGGAATTGTGAAGCCCAATCAGCCGCCGTCTTCCCTTTGATTTCCCCGCCTCTCCTCCACACCTGCCACCTGTCCGTCAGGTGACTTTACCATTAAGGTGCCAGCCACGCAGCTGCGGGGCATTTCTTGGCTGGCTCGTGGCGGAAAACTTGTCCCCGAAAACTTTTGGATTTTGACCTTGACTCTTCGCACGTAAGGTAACCGAGACTCTGAGAACCGGGACCTTTTCCCACGCTTGCGCTGCTTTTAATAAGTTTATCCTGAAGTTCTCTTGCCTTTGGTCGGTTGTAATGAACATGCAGTTTTTTTCCAAACCCATCAGGAAAAAGAAGGTATAAATCCCCGCAGCTGAGGGGGGGGACTTCTACCGATTTATGGAGCTTGTTTTGGCCTAACGCGTTTTTTGCTGATTCTGTAACCAGCTTAGAGAGCTGGCTGTAAAAATACTGGGAAGCTGTATATAAGTCTAAGTGCTATTGCTATAATGGGGCCAGGTGGAAGAAGGCTCCAGGTGTATTCAAGTGAGTGGAAGATGAGGCAGGATCAGTTATCTTATTTATTATTAAATGTATACTCTGTTCATATTTGCAAGAGGCTATTCTAATAATCCAGTCCGGTGTATGTTTATCCAGAAGTAGCACCCACTTCCTCTGCGCGGGATTCAAACTAGTGATATCGATGAGCCAATTCATTTATTTGTACCCCATCTTTACAAATAATTCAAGATGGCGAATGTACCCAATACACCCTCCTTTTATTTTCCTCGTAACAACAATAACCTTTGTGAGGTGGGTTGGGCTGAAAGAGAGCGACTGGCACAAAGAATTAGAATTAGGCATTGTTGCCCACATGTCAGTTCGTGGCAGTAAAAAGATAGAATATAGAATAATAGATTTGGAACTTGGAAAGGACCTTAAAGACCCTCCAGTCCAGCCCCCTGCTTAAGCAGGGGGACCCTATGCCATTTCAGTCTTTTCTTAAAAGCCTCCAGTGATGGGGTACCCACAATTTCTGAAGGCAAGGCATTCCCCTGGTTAGTTGTTCTCACCATAGTTTTAGGTTGCTTCTTTCCTTGTTTCAACCATTGTTTCTCCTCTTGCCTTTTGGTGTTTTAGAAAATAGTTTGACCCCCCTCCCCCTCCCCTTCTCATCTTTGTAAAATAATATTGGAACAGTGCTATCATGTCACCCCTAGACCTTCTTTTCATTAGCTTTATTTTTATTATTTTATGATTTATTTTACGTTTTTATTTTTACTTTATAAAATATTTTATTACCTTTATTCTTTTCACTGGCTGTATTCAAAGAATATAGAATATACTAGCTGTATTCAAAGAATCCCCTCGTTCAAATTCCCGTGACTGATATACTTGGATGAGATTTTTGAAACTTTTTGGTATCGCCAAAATTGACTTGCAGTGACATAGGGTGAAAACCAAATTTAATAAATAAATATCCTATGCTCCCTGAAACAAATATTTATTAAATTTGTTTGCTGCCAGGTTGGTCAAACAAAATCAAATTTTTTTTCCATTTAGGAATAATCCCAGAAGGATATAGGAAGAATTTAACTTATCTAATAGTACGTGTGTTTACGGCGGCTAGAATAATATATGCACAATAACTGGAAGTAGGAAAGAATACCGCTGGAAACAGAGATAAAAAGGAAAATTATGGCCTGTGCAGAATTTGACAGGTTAAACCTAGAATTAAAAAACAAGGGAGAATCTTGAGTACTATGAAACATGAAATAAATTCTATCAGTGGCTGCATAGAAGAAGGCAAGGGCGGAACATAAGTAGTGATGATGATTAGAATAATTAGTAAACAATGCATCAGACAAGAGGATTGTAACTGATGAAGTAAAATTTATATATGTATAACCATTGTAATGCCAGAATGGATGCCCATGTTGTATTCTTATAATTTAAACAAATAAACAAATAAATAGGGGGGGGGGGAATCAAGATGGCAGCACATCAAGCCAGGTGGTCCTTTTGATGGCTATCTTGGTGATTATTTCTTTTTTCAGCCACACTTGTGGACGGTGTTGAGCTGAGCAGGCAAAAGGATGACCCTCCATGATGAGGCGAAGGAAGAAGCAGGGAGAATTCTGAGGGGGTGGAAAGGAGGGAAAAGAAGAAGTGTTTGCCGCCATCTTGATGAGAGAAGCAGAATGACTTCTCTTCAGGGTGGGTGGAAAACCATCCTCCTTTCTTTCAAGCTGAAGTGAAAATCTCCCAGAAAATTATTCTGAGTGAAATGTTTTCTCTCGTGAAGGGAGAACAAAATGTTCCAGCTTTTTTGAAATGCCCCCATATTTAGCCCTCTGATGCACACCTTTGGCTTTTTAACCTTGGGTACATGAAGTGCCTGAGTGAGTTTTTGAAAGCTTTTTTATGGTGGGTGTCGAATTGCAAACCGGTGTGGTTGTTGCAAGAGAGAGAGAGCAGTTAAGGTGAAACCAGGAGGCTGTGAGTTCTAGTCTTGTCCTAAACCGCCTGAGTGAGTTTGGGCCAGGCACTCTCTCCGAATTTGCCTCACATAATTGTTGCTGTGGGGAAATTAAGAGGAGTATTTGCCACTTTGAGATACTTATAAAGTTATACAGGCAAGGTTTTTTTAAATAAAACCCTAATAAATAAATAATAAAATATATAGGAATGTTGGGCCTCTGAACTATTTATTCTCATTTGTCTACCTTACACCCAGTCCTGTGTTTAAAGGCAGTTAGTTATAGGGATATTTACAAGAAGAGAAGAAGTCAAAAAGTCAAGATCTTAGTTACAACCTAATCCCTTTTTAAATCTAGGCCTGCACAGATAGCTCTTTGCTATCCCGAGAGCATTTTATGGAATTGTTCTATATTTACTGAATTAGAAAGAACAGTTCAAATTAATCTGTTTCATCTCCCTCTGATGAGCTCAAATTGAGGTATAAAAGCTTTTAATTTATTCTATTGATAATATGTTACTGAATAGCCATTAGGCCAGCTGAGAATGCAAAACATAAAATATGCAACAGTACTAAGATCATATGCTTAAAAAATAAAAGACAAACAAAAATGCAAATCATATTTCTGGGTCACCCCTACAGTGTACCTCAATCAGATACACAGAGGACGTTCTCAAACTGTATTTGCTCAAATAAAGGACCATATTAGATGTAATTTTTGCATTGTATCTAATGAACCTAATCCAAAATCATGTGGATTCTCACTGCGCATGAAATGCATTGTTTTAAAATAAGCATCCCAATAGGCCATTTGTCTCATATGTAGTCCAAGATAATAATCTTATTCTTTTTAAAATTGTTTTTTACTATACATTTTCATTTACTATATATCACGTTTCCATTTCTGCAATGCCTGTGTACTGTTGTATCAAATCTCATTTTAGTGTCAAATCTCATTTTATACACCGATTGTAATCATTTTTCTCATAATTATACAATTTCTTTTGAATATATATATAATTTTGCATCATAATTATAACCATTTTTCTCATAGTTATATCATATAGTCTTCTCCTCTGGTCACTCTATAGACTATAATGTGCAGTTAAGTATAATCCATTAGTAATATTACTTGTAGCATACATACACACACACACACACACACACGTATGTATGTACTATTTTGTTATTATTTTTCCATTCTAAAGTTACTAATCTCTGCATCTGTTTTCTAACCATTTGTACAGTAGCTCCCATGTTTAATACTTTATTTCCTCTTTATCCTTAATTTCCATCATTAACCTGTCCATTTCAGCATATTCTAATATTTTTTTAAATACCTTTTCATATATAGGTATACTTTCGTTGTCAGGATTCCAGCAGTTACCCCCATTTAAATAATGAGTCTTGAGCAAAACTTTCCAAAACTTAAAAAGGATTTATTGGGAGTTAAAATGTCCAGCACTGCCTGGGTGTAGCCAACTCTGAGGCACATCATTCATTGTCACCCTTGACCCTGATCTTCCTCCCACCCCTTGGGTGCATCGTAATTAATATTCTCCAATGGCACACATCCATAGCCAAGAGTCATCAATCATGTTCTCCAGTTTGAATTTTGCGCAGCAGAAATTTCAGTCACCTAGTTACTATCTTTGAAAACATTTGTGGAATGCAGTTTCAGTTTTGCCAGCTGCTGCACTGCTCCCTCTCCCTTTCTGTTGGCAGCTCTAAAAAGACTGGAGAAATATTTTATGAGTTGACATTCATTTTTCCAGTTTTGTGCATTTTTTATTCCAGTTGCTGCTATTACATGTAACATTAAGGATGTAATTCCTTTATTGTATATTCCCAGTAGTATGCCTAATAAGAATAGTTATGGCTTTAGATCTATTTGTTGTGCTATCATTTCTTCTAATCACCTTTTTATCTTTAGCCAATATTTTTGTCTTAAGCCACTGATATTCAAAAAATGTATGTATTATGTTCTGTATCTGAGGGATTCTGCAAATACAAACAGTTTGATCATAGGGAATTTGGTTAAACCTTCCATATTTAATCATTGTGTCCAGTTACTCAAATCTTACTTGAGTAAATATCCTTAAAACATTTAGGCATTTCTGTGTTTAAATACTTGATAATTTGTAAGGTGCATTTACAATAGCTCATCACTGGTTCAGTTAAACATAATGAGACCGCTTATTCTGTGATATAAATTTCTTAGTTTTAAATTTTACTATTCTACAGATTTTCTTTTTCTTACACAAAGAAAATGTATTTATTTTGAAGGATCGCAAGGCTTAGTCGCATTTAGTTGTAGTATTTAAAACTTTTATTATCTTATTTTTATGCATGTACACTGGTAGATCAGAAATTTATTCACATGAATTGCAGAATGGTCATTAGGTTAGCTTATTAGAGACAAACACACAAAAATAGTATTAGGTATATTTCCCACATTGAGTTACTTATAAAAACAAACTCTAGTAAATTTGAAAATATATAAGAATGCTGGGCTTCTGAACTATTTATTCTCATTTGTCTGCAAGAAGGGAAGAAGTCAAAAAGTCAAAAGAAGTCAAAAAGTCAAGTCACAACCCCTACCGTTTTTTAAATCTAGGCCTACGTGGCCAGCTCTTTGCATTTTATGGGATTGTTCTATATTTACTGAATTAGGAAGAACAGTTCAAATTAATCTGTTTTGTTTCCCTCTGATGAGTTCAAATTAAGGGAAACCTACTGTAGGGTATAAAAGCATTTAATTTATTCTAGTAACAACATGTAGGCCAGCTCAGAATACAAAACATAAAATACATATTAATAATTAGAAGGTATACTATAAAATTAGGTTTCATGGATCTGATACATTTAAAGTGCTGTTGGTGAAAGAATTGCTTAAAATAATTTGCAAAAATATAGGCAGGCTTGCAATACAGTTGTGTCTGGTGGAATCTGTTAACTTTTCACTATTTTGTTTTTGGCAGGACAAGATGATGCCTCTGGCTTCCTATTTTCTGGCAGTTTCTTTTCTTTTAATTGTCTTACAAGACAGTGTCATAATGGAAGAATGCACCTTTAGAAAACTGGACAGGGAGGACAAAACATTTTGTAGGTAAGCTCAGATTCCTTTATAAATATAGACATTTTATACCAATTTTCATTCGTCATCTCCATGGCATTCATAAAGCAAATTTTTTATACAACACCAGTAACATTTTCATCAGTAAATTAACTTCCTAGGGATAGCCACAACTTTTTTTGGCAATATTCTATTAAAATATTTATTCCATTTCATGGTATTAATAATGCATTTCTGACAGACAAGCATTTATCCAGTGATACTACTGGATAGCTGCATATAATTACTCTCTATATTAAAACTATAGGACGTACTTTTTAAATTTAGCTGATATATGCTTCTAATTTTTAAAGAATATCAGTCCTATATCTGATTAAGAAGTATATAGATGAAATAGTTTTATGAGCATTCACATTGGTATCTTTAGTTTTGATATGTACTTTTTATCAATATATTTCAATAAATTGAATCCTGAATCATCCAACATTTTGCCTCCTTTCTGTATATGTCAATTGTATGTAGAAAGATTTTGTTACAAAAGCAGTATTTATTACATCACAACATTTATGGCTCAGCTGATTTCTAGAAGGCACTGAGCAGGGTATATCAAGGTCAAACAAAGAAAATGTTTAAAAAGTAGCAATTCAATTAGTATTTAAAAAGTAAATTAAAAATAAAAAGGTAACAATTCAGTTAGTGTCATTTTAAAACGTCAACAATAAGCTTAAACACTCATAAAACTAAAGAAACTAAACTAAGGACCAAGCACAAACTGAAATAAGATTTTATTGATTTGCTTACAAAATGCTAGTGAAGTCGGTGTACTTTTGAGTTTCTGTCTCCATCTTTCCTCATATCAGAAATAACACTGCACTACTATTTAAAAAATAATAATTATAAAGTCCCTTGATGAATTGGAAGTGGGGTAGACATAGTTATAGTAGGACAGAAGATAGTTGATAGTAGTAAATAGTGGGCTATCTAGAAACTTTCAAATTGTTTTATTTATTTCACAGGAGTGTGTTTCTGAATTCTACTTTCAAATTGATCTGAATGTTCTAAAAAGTACTTGTTCACCCCATGAAACCTGGCAACAGCTTTCAAAAATGTGTTATATTTCCCATTTATTTTATTCCTCCTCATCCTGCACTTCTTGAATAAGTACTGTAGCTTTTCATTCTACTTCACTGTAATAGTCTAAATGGAAGGCAAGTAAGGCAACCCTGTGATTAGATTTAGAAAATAGTCTTAGGTTGTTTCCATCATCCCAACACCAGCTTCAGGGGTATGACTGCATCTGATCTTGGTTGTACATCAGCCAATATGTAATATTCACTCAGAAATATTCCTTATATAAAGCATGCCATTAATCCAAAGAAGCCAATTATTCAAAAGGGCCTTGAAAGCTACTTCTATACCAATGATCATTATTTACTGTAACTCACTGAGTCTTTCAAAAGTCTTTTGTAATGACTGCTGCAATCAAAAGAGGTTTTCAACAGTTTACAATAATCTATTAAAATAGCAATAAAACATCCATAAAAAGCAGTAAAATATTCATGGTATAACTTGCAAAATAAAAATCAACTAATCCCAAGGATACTAATTGGTAATAGATGGCATCAATTCATGCTCCAAATTCTTGTCTGAAATAACTTACATTTTAATAATTGTATTATTTAATAATTATTTAAGTAATTTAATAATTATGGAAAGCCTATACTGTTTAAACAAAAATAAAGATAATTATATAATTATAAACACATTCATTGTTTTCTATTCTTCATAAAAATACACCTTCCTGATCTCCCATTCTACCCCCAAGAACATTATTTTTATTATGTTCTTGCCTGTAGAGGATGTGTATTTTTGTTTTTAGACATAAATACAGAACTCATCTGAGTAATATTTGCACAGATTTGCATTTAGGTGTCTGAAGTACTGAATTATATAAAATAGTTTATTATGAAAGATGGACTTTTCAAATATATGTTTGTGTTAAATGAACTTGGTTTATATAGCTAAACTGAAAGCAAACTACATTATGATTTGACTCCTAATAAAGCCAATAAGTATGATATAAATGCTTCTCCTTATATACATTATTTTATATAAGTACTTTAAAAATTATTCCTGAGTTCCCAGCTCACTTTCTTCTGTCTGTCTGTCTGCTGTGATTTCGAATTGTATCTTCAAAATATCAAGAGATAATATGACAGAATTACAAATGAACAGTCCCAGTAAATTTGAATTGCTTTTACAGTTGATGAGTTGCCACATTACACGAACATCAAGGAGAAATTAATTTTGCACCTAGAAAGGGATACATCCATTACAGACAGTAATTACAAATTATAATTTTATTGTCTAATGAAAATTAATTTGAGGAAACTAGAATTGCCAGATTTGTGGTTTGTTCAAAAGAGAACATTTGCTGAATTTACTCCTACAAATTGTAAAATAATATTAATGATAAGCATGAAGAAGCATCTGCTTCCTGGCTCGCGCATTATTTAAGCTACTTCAGACAACACCTGGAAGGCCCATAGTCTTCTTATTCCTTGCTTCTATTTTGTGCATATGTGTGCGCCTTTTGACTCCTGATAAGACATTGACAAATCCTGACAAATCTCTGCAATTTTCAGAATTGCTTTGCCACTGCTTCCTTCTTATGGCTGAGAGAGAATGAGAGTCAGCGAGCTGGTTTTATGCCAAAGGCAGGCTAAGAGCTCATGGTTTTCCAGTTTCTAGCATGGTGCCTACAACAGTGTACCAAACTGGCCTTCTGCTTCTATTACCCAATGTTTTCTGGAAATTTTCCTCTTTTGTAAGAAAAAAAAATCAGTTTAATTTAATTATTAATCAAATGTATAGAGTTCCCCATCTCACTGAAGGTAAATCTGGGCAGTGCATACAACAATAAATAAAACAGAAAATATAAGAACAGCAATTGCAAATATAAAAACCAGAATAATAAATATCTTTTAAAAAAGGCTAAGGTGCTAACTATTGTAATATTTTTTTGCTGTAAGACATGAACATGGTCCTACAAATGGACTTTTATGGTTGGTTTCTGACAGAGGGGGTCTAGAAATTTTCTACCCAGAATTGGGAGATGTTGGCTGTACATATATTCCAAGGTGCAATGCCTATCGTAAACGGATCAGCAAGGAATGGATCAGCCCCGAAGTTAAATATCAGCAGGCAGATATGGTAAGAACTTAACTACTTGTACATCATTTTATGAAGACATTTCTGGGGGCAATTAGATATTTTGATTCATTTTCTTACATTGCTCTTCTTTTTTTTCTTAACACTGCCTAAAATCGTATTTGTAAAAAATGTATGCTTTTGGGATGTTTCCTCTATAGCTGTGTTTGAATGTATATGCACACACACATACAAATGAACCCCTACATTGTGTGGTGGTTAGTGGGATCTAGTGGGGGAAAAATCAGAATAGGCCTGTGGAGATGGGAGTTAGCCTAGCCATGAAGTCAGTGTGTCAACAGCCAATATGTCTTCCCTATTGCCTTTGTCTCTGATGGGGTAGCCAGCAAATAATTTTCCTACCTACTACATTGTTAAAACATCAAAGAAGCTGTTTGAATTTTATGCCCAAGCAGACATTTTATATGTGTTACATATGGGGTATAAAAGGATAAATAGAATAATAATGAAGACTAATGACTATAAAGGATTGTTCTTTGCTATGAATTTGATTTGTAGAAAGTGCTTTAAAGCTTTTATATAAGCAATTATGTACTGTAGAAGCTGTATAGTAATCAACTGTTCATTTATTTACGGCATTGCATTATAAAAAGCATTATATAACATAAGTGCATTGTATGGCAACAGATGGGTTGCTGCAATTGAGCAAGCAAAGAAGTAATGAAACTAGACTAGGGGTTCCCAACCTGGGATGCTCACACCCCCTGGGGGTGCGGGATGATATTCCAGGGGGTGTGAAAAAAGTCCAGGTAAATAATAGGATATTGGCTATATGTTGGCATTTTTATTTATTATGCAATGGATTAACTTTGTTTTCATTTTAGAGTTAAGTATTGTTATTTAGTGGCTGTCACATACATAGCCGAAAAGATTCAATCCTACCATATATTTAATGCGTTCAGTAGTTCCTAAAGTCTAAATTTCAGGGGGTGTGAGGTTCGAGTGAAATTTCTATAGGGGTGCGGGGTGAAAAAAGTTTGGGAACCACTGTACTAGACAAATACCTAAATGTACTAGCATCCCCCCCATTAAACAAGACCACGTATAAACTTTATTTTTTTTAAATAACACAAAACAAAGAAAAATATTTTAAAAAACCAAACAGACCAAAGAAGAAAATCAAATTACTTTGCATATTAAATGTATCAATAGTCATTGGTTTATTAATAAATGCCATACACTAATATGTAGAGTAGTAAATTCAGTAAGCTCTGAGGACATAAATGCAAAGACAGTTGTACCAACTATATTATCATTTCCTTGTGTAGAATTACTGGCATGTGTCTTGCTCCTGAAGCGTGATGATAATGTTACCCATTCAGTCATGTCTGACTCTTGGCGATTCTATGGGCCAAGTCCCTCCACATCTCCAGATCATGCACTGCTTGTTTGATTTTTATCTATGCTCTGACTGGTGTCAGCTTCGATGGCAGTCAGGCCAGCCACCGTAGTCTTTGGAGACCTAGTTTCCTTTTCCCATGAATTATTCCAATATAATTGCTTTCTCCAGTGAATCCCCTCACGTGACATGGCCAGAATAAATGGGACAACTCTGTATTTTATTTATTTATTTATTATTTATTTGATTTGTCAATCACTTACAAGATAATAGATATAGGAGTAAACATGAGTGTGAATACGGGAAATAGGTACAAATAAATGGGGACAACAGGACAGGGACGGTAGGCACGATTGTGCACTTATGCACATCCCTTACAGACCTCTTAGGAATGGGGTGAGGTCAATAGTGCATAGTTTGAGGTTAAAGGAGTGGGGAGTTTGAGGATATAACAACTGAGTCTGGTAGGGCATTCCAGGCATTGACCACTCTGTTGCTGAAGTACTTTCTGCAATCAAGTTTGGGGTGGTTTACATTGAGTTTGTATCTGTTGTGTGCTCTTGTATTGTTGCAGTTGAAACTGAAGTAGTCATTGACTGGTAGGACATTGTAGCAGATAATTTTGTGTACTACAGTTATGTCCAACCATAGACGGCGTAGTTCTAGGTTGTCCAAGCCCAAAATCTCAAACCTGGTGTTGTAGGGTATTCTGTTGCAAGCAGAGGAGTGTTGTACTCTTCTCGTGAAATACTTCTGGACTCGCTCAATTGTATTAATATCCGATATACAGTGCGGATTCCAGACAGATGGTATTAGAGTATTGGTCTAGGAAAGGTTTTGTATGCCCTAGTTAGCAATCCAGTATTACTGGAGGAGAAGCTTTGTTAGATTAGATTTACAACTCTTAATGCCTTTTGGGGAATGCTGTTGCTGTGAGCTCTGGCGCTTAGGTCATTTGATATGAGTACTCCATGGTCCTTGACAGAGTGAGGGTCGTGAATGAGGTCATATCCACCTAGCTTGTATTTGGTGTACTGATTTTTTTTTTTTATCAATGTGTAGGACAGAGCATTTGTGGGTCGAGATTTGGAGGAGTGGAATTAGCTGTTTGTATCTAGCAACAGCACTTAGACTTATATATTGCTTCATAGTGCTTTACAGCTCTCTCTCTAAACAGTTAACAGAGTCAGTCCATTGGGCAGAAAGGGTATTGATGGGGACAGGCTATTCACTAATCTTGGTATAGGATAACAAAATGCTTATCCCATTGATGTGACTATAGACTGAAAGGATATACTGTAGCGTGCTACATAGGTTCTTTCCAAAACGACCAAATCTATATCACAGACTGGTTTGTTTCAACCATTCCAGTAGAATATCCTCTGTCAGGACAGTTGTAATGGAGGAAGAATTCCAGTAGGATATTCGGATTGTTCTATTGCTATATTGGTTGTGGGTTTATATTCCCACATCAAGCCCTTAATGGCCTGGAAATATTCTGGAGATGAATGAGCACCAATGGTGTATTGTAAAATGTTTACATCAGGGGTGTCCAAGCCTGGAGGGCTTCAACTCCCAAAATTCCCCAGCCAGCTGGGAGTTGAAGTCCTCCAGGCTTGAAGTTGCCAAGGTTGGACACCCCTGGTTTACAGTATTACAGTGGGGAGGGAAAAAGCCAGTAGATGGCACTATTATCCTTGTTATTACATTGCATAACAGATGAAATTTTCCCAGGGAGGATAAAAGTTAACTTTCTTGTGGGATGTTTTCCACTTACGAGCACAAGGCATATCTAGGAACTTCTGCGACTTTTAGCTCTTAGTTGAAGAGCCAGTGAAATCGGAAGGCAAGTGTGTCAAGATTGATGTTCTCATTAATCACTCCTGCCTTAGTTACCTCACATGTGGACTAGTGAAATTCCCTCTACATGGGTCTGCCTTGAAAAATAGTTGGAAGTTTCAGCTGTTCCAGAATGCTGCTGCTGCTCTGCTATCCTTCCTTTTATATATATATAACTCAAGGCAGTGAGCATACATAATACTCCTTCCTCCTATTTTCCTCACAAAAAAAACAAAACAAAACATGTGAGGTGGTTGGGCTGAGAGAAACAGTGAATAACCTAAAATTCCCCAGCTGGCGTTCATGCTTAATGTAGGACTAGAAGTCTCCTGGTGATTGGCCCCTGATCATCTGGCTGGCTTTCATGCCTAAGGCACAGAGGTGGCATTTAGCAGATTCTGACCAGTTCTGGAGAAGCGGTAGCGGAAATTTTGAGTAGTTTGGAGAATCAGCAAATCCCACCTCTGACTGGCCCCGCCCCCATCTGCCTCCCATTGAATCCCAGCTGATCAATTGGGTCTCCTTTGGTTGGAGAACGGAGAACGGAGCTGGAAAGCAGGTTAGTGGGATGGGGAGGGAAGGGGGATTTTGCACTATATCCTTCCCTTGCCACGCCCACCAAGCCATGCACACCAAGCCACAACATGCCTACCAAGCCAAGCCCACAAACCCGGAAGTAAAAAAAATTGAATCCCACCACTGCTAAGGCAGGACTCTCTCTCTCCTGGCCCACAGTCACCAAGTCAGTTTTTCTTCCCAAAGGCAAGACTAGAACTGAGAGCTTCCAAGTGATTTAGCCCAAAATCAGCCAGTTAGCTTTCCTGCCTATGGAGGGTTCTCTGTCTTCTGGTTTCTAGACCAGCACTGTGATACACTGTCTCTTTGTAAGGGAATGTGCAGATGATTTTGGGAAGCGAGAGGAAGAGATGCTGCCTAGGAAACAATCACACAAAAGAAGCAGGAGCCCCAGGTGGCTTAACAGTCCCAATTTCCTCAGGGACAGTTCCTGAACAGAGTGGCAAAAAGCCAGATTACTTTATTTGTTACGATTATTTTATAATAACTAAATACTAAGATTTGAAAACAATCATATGTAATTTGGGACTTCTGGTTTGAGCTTCTTCAGTGACAGATCGAAACCTTGTCTCTGCAAGGCTTCGATCTGTGCTCGCCGCTGAAGCGCCCCGAGCCGGCTGGTTTCGGGGCTAAGCCACCCTGTAGAGGTGGTGAAGAGGGGGGAAACTGCCAGCAGGGTTGAGGAGAGCCGCATCTCTCCTCCCCAGCTGGCCATTACTCCCTTTCCTGAAGGCGGTTGCAACGGTGGTCAGAAATGGCCACCACAAAGAAGAACTCGACCGGAAAAGAATGTGCAGGAGGAAGATAAGAAGAGAAAGTTTTGGTTGACCAGGTCAAACAGCAAAAGCAACAAATAAGGTACCCTGGAATTGAAACTGTTAAAAAACAATAACATTGTTCCCTAAGAAGATTTGTAAGATGTGAAGGAGAGACAAAAAGGGAAAAGATTTGGTTTTCTCCTTTTCCTATACTGACAGCTAAGAGACTTATGCAAGAAATTGGAAAAAATCCACTTTGACATCAATAGGCATTTAATGCTGAAAATAAAAAGTCACAGGGATAATAAAGATTTCTGGATAATTAAAAGCTTTTGAAAACAGGAAAGAAGAGAAAAAGAATAAAAGGGTAGGATCTGGAAGGGAGGAGACTGTCTGGAATTAAAAAAGAACTTACAGCAAATCTCAACAAGACTTCCAGAAGATACATTCTAACTGAAATATCACAACAAAAACCCCAGGAAGAGAAAGTCAAAAAAGAAATAAGAAGATATAACTCAGGGCTATCTGGATTACTTGATGATTTCTGGATTCTTGGTAATTGTTTTGAATGACTAAAATCAGTCGGGTGGTTGTTTAAAACTGTTTAAAATGGCTCCATTTTTAGAAGAACTGAAAATGGAACTTAAAAAGTACAAAGAAGATGCATAAGAAGGGAGAGATTCTTTTGGCTTCGTATTTCAGTTTTTAGAAATGGAGATTTGGAATTATGAACAACAACAACAAATGCCTGCAGAACAAGAAGATTGTGACAAAGAAGAAGCCATCTTTAATGAACAAGTAATTTTAGATGGGGGGAAAAAAAGAAAGGGGGGAAAGAGAATGGAAAGTTTAAGATTGAGAAAAACAACTCCCCCCCCCAAAAAAAGAGTGAAAAATAAGTATAAAATCAGAAAGCAACAGAAGAGGGAAATGCAGAAGAGAGAATTAGAACTAGAGAGACAAGGGGGTAAAAAGGGGAGGGAGAAGATGAGAGGGAAGAAAGAAAGGAAAAGAAGTTATAAAAGACAGAAGCAAAATATAGAGAAACAGGGCCTATTTAGAGATAATGGGTAAAAACTTAATGGAAAAAGGGATTCTGCAAAGGTACATAAGATAGTATGGTTATATTAGAAGCAGAAATAATTTTAGAAAATATGAAACAATGTATGATTAAAATGTCCGATAAAATAGCTATCGTAATTCAGTGGAATGCTTTTCAATAAATAAATGTAACAAAAGGTATATTTAATGATTTATAAAACATATGTGAAGAGAAATAAGGGAAAAATTAATTATGGAGATTATATGTGTTTTTAAGGAAGTATGATATTTAATTGAACAGAAGTGTTAAAGATGTTAAGATTTTAATGATTATTAATGATAGAACTGAACTGCAATGGAATGAGGGTTTATAATTACATATATTTACAATCTTTTTTTTTTTTAAAGAATATAGTGTGTATTATAAGAATGTACCAAGCAGAATTCGATTGGAAGTTATGTATTATGTATTATATTGAAGGTCATAAACTTAAGATATAAAAGTTTAAATAAGAGTTGAATGGATGTAATTAAAAGATATAAAGGTATCATACTCCAATTAGTAACTACAGGAGAAAATTTGTTTAATGAGAAAAGAATATGAAATTGAAACAGAACAGACAAAAGTATAAATATAATGATTTGAATTGAGATGAGATAATCAAAATAAAATTGAGAAAATTAAAAGAGGCGAAAAACTATATAGAAAATGTAAAATAGTATAAGATATGGAATAGAATACAAAAAGGAGCATGAAATTGAGTTTTATGTCTGTATAAAGAAGTTCAACCCAGGACCATGCTATTTTCAAAAAAAGATGTTTTACTTGTATTTTGTATTTGTTAAAACCCAAATAAAACTTTATTAAAAAAAAAAAGAATCATATGCAATTTGAATATTGATGGATGGTGATAAGAAAACCCAATTCCTCAAATAGCATCTTTAGCATCTTCTAATGTGGCCTTAAATATCTATATTGGGTTATCTGGTCATTAAAATGTTAAACCAAAGTAGGTTCTAAATCTTTCTGTAAAGTGGAGGTTAACGAGATGTGAAAGATCTTTCTGCTTTGCTATGTACTATGTAATTGTTCAAGTGTCCCCAAGTGACTCTACATATTAAATACTTCTAGGTTTTTCATTGCCTGTTACATTCAGACAGGCAGCAGAAAGCATAGCGTGAATAATATATCTATAAACCTCTTGTCTACATGCTATATGAGGCTCGCTTTTTAATTTCTCCCAAATAAGTAGATTTCCAGACAAGCGTCTCTTGAATTACAATGAAAAACACATAAAGTGCTAAGGTTTGGAGAATGTGATAATACTGTATATTTTAAAACATATATCAGGCAAAGGAAGAAGTATAATAAAATAAAACATGAAAGATATGGCTTTCAAGTCAATGGTGATTTTAAGTAACTGATTTTTATCCAACCCACTTTATATCAAGAGGCAATTGATTTAGAAAAGTCTACAACTATGACCACAGGGCATTTGGCAAACAGTTAATGAAGGGGTCATGTGAGCAGGGCAGAGGAGGTATTCAGCAGGTTCTGACCAGTTCTGGAGAACCGGTAGCGGAAACTTTGAGTAGTTTAGAGAACCGGTAAATATCATCTTTGACTGGCCCTGCCCCCATCTATTCTCCTAAATCCCAGATGATCGGCTGGGTCTTCTTTGGTTGCCCTACACAGGAGAACGGAGTTGGAAAGCAGGTTAGTGGGATGGGGAGGGAATGGGGATTTTGCAGTATCCTTCCCCTACCACGCCCATCAAGCCATGCCATGCCCACCAAGCCACGCCCACTGAACCAGCAGTAAAAAAAATTTGAATCCTACCCCTGAAATGGGTGGGTCGACTGGCATGAAATGTTATGATGAATGGAAGCAGTTTACAAGTTATGAAGCATCCAAAGTCATTGTGACTATGAACAGCCATTAAATGAACAGTTTTAAGTCAAGTTATCTGTAATCTAAAAAAAGGGATAGGAACGTTAAATGGATGTAGGGCAACATAAACGTTTAGTATGTGGAAGGCTATATCAAATTACAGAGCACTCTGATATGGTAAACTAGCTGCTCATTAAGCCTAGTTTATGGCAGAAATCATCATCCAATGAATTTTGATTCCTGCTGTACCAAGGTAGGACTCGGCAATCCAACCTCAGATATAAATTCCATCCTGCTTCAGCAGGAATATCTAGCTCACTCTGGCAACACTTCTTTTTTCCGTCACCTCTCGTTTTAAGGCATTTGAGGGTGGCAGTTGAGCTCTTTTGTGTATTTTCAGCAACATAGTCCCCGTGAGATGTCCTATTGCTGTCAGAATGTAGCACTATTCCCTGGTACCCATCTTGTGGTTTTCAATGTTCCAGAAATGGCTTTTGGAACCTTTGAGCGAATGCCATAGATTGGAAATACTCTTTGAAACACCCTGAGATCTGGCAGTCTTTTGCCCTTATAGCCTTCAAAAAAGCTATAAAGACCTGACCTTTGGGCGACTATGAGGCTAGAGACGAGGGAAGCGCTACATTTTGTTTGCATACATGGGTATGCTATGTACCATGTTTGGGGTGCTGGGAAGGCTTTGATTGGGGATTTTTTTTGGGGGGGGGGGAATCTGTTATTATTATCATTATTATTGTTGTTGTCTATGAGTTGTTCAGTGTTATGATACATAAGATTACATGGGGTAGGTGACTGTACAAATCTTTTAAATAAATAAACAGAAATAAGCAAGCTGTCTTGGGAGATTGTTCAGTATAAACCCAATGTACCTTAGTGGAATTCTTCATACAGTCTTACTCTTGGTCATGTTTTGGTAAATCGTAGGAGCTCTAAACCTTCCCAGTTGCAACACTTATTTGCAAGGTGGCTCCTGGTGGAGGGAGGGCGCTTTGGATGAGGCTGCAGGAAGAGCCCACATCTTTCTTTCTGGTGCGAAACTAACTCGCCCTTATTTTGGGAAAGCCGTGAATATGTACCACAACAGAGCTAGTCCCTTAGCAGCCAAACTATTACTCTGCAATAGCATTGTATCTCCTGGCTAATGTAACAACATCATATATTAATAATTGTGATTTGCAAATTGAAGTTGAGCAATTATGGAGAAAGAAATCAAATGGTTGCACCAGTAGTAATAGGAGCCCTTGGAACAACACCCAAAGGGCTGCCTAGGTATATGGAAATTTTGAGCTTATTAGATCTAATTATTCTGACTTTGAAAAAAAAAACCCATCTTACTGGGAACTGTCTATATATTCAGATGTTATCTTAACAGCTCTTAGGTCCTCAGTTAGGACTTAAACTGTAACATTTTTATCAGTCCCAGTGTGCAAATTGAATGGAAGATTAACTCTTAAATAACAACAACCATATTCTATAATTCAGAATAACTTTGAATTATCCAAAGATGTGGGTACATCTTATTCAGGAGTGGTATTCAGCAGGTTCTGACCAGTTCTGGAGAACTGGTAGTGGAAATTTTGAGTAGTTTGCAGAACTGGCAAATACCACCTCTGACTGGAGATTCTATGGTATCCTTCCCCTGCCACGCCCACCAAGCCACACCCAGTACGGTAGTAAAAAAATTTGAATCCCACCACTGATTGTGATGCAGGAAAAACTAAGATTAATATCAAGATTCAAATCTAAATTACTAATTGTTTAAGTTGTTTTTTAAGCCTTTTTAGCATAAGAATGAAGGGATACATTTCTATATAAACAAGAAATGTAGACTTACCCTGTCTCCAGTTTGGAGATGTCAGTTAGAACGGAAGTACATGTTATTTTAATTCTGTAAGAGGAATCTACTGCATGTCACATATTTTAAGGATGGGCATATTGGTTTAATTAGAATATCTTGGACAGCTGTTCCTTATTACACATAGGTGATTTTTGGAAAAGCAACATTAACAGAATTGTATTTTGTAAATACAGTTATTCCAAAAGTTTCAGCTATGCTTGTTTTTTGTTTAAACCAACTTGTGTACCAAATGGATTAACATTACTTACGCTCTCATGGTTTAGATAGATGCAAGATGTAATACACCCATTTTCAATCAAATGATTCAATAGCCAAAATGGCCAAGTTTTTTTTTTTAAACAAATGTCTGAGATACATTGTAATTTTTATGAGCAGAGAATATTAATTTGTCAGAAACTTCTCCTGTTGCCAATTAGGATTCCTTCCATGATGGATGCATAGTTGCTCCATAAGAAGTTCGGCTTAGACTGGAAACATCTGGATAGGTTGGTAATACTCCTTGTCTTGCAAACACCTCAATATTGCTTTGCTCAACCAAAAATAAATTGGAAAAGAAAATTGAACATTGCATCAATTTGGAGCAAGTTTATAAATTCTGCAGCTAAGCAATCCCAATAGAAGATGATAGATCGCCAGAAAACATGCAGTCCCTGTGTTGATGTATAGTCGCATTAGCTGAAATGCCGTATTACATGATTCTGCTTTATTACCAGTGTTGGTGGCAGACAGAAAAACAGATTACACTTGAGATCAAATCGATAGGAACTTTATTTACTGGCCTTTTAAAAACATATTTCTGCACTTTATAAAAACATATGGTAGATGCTATTGATAGAGCTTGTCTGCTTGTTAAAAAGCAATTTACCCACAGCAATGTTTTTAAGCTGCAATTTATGGCAATAGTTTTTTACCTACTCTTCCACATTTCTCTTTTTATCATTACATTTGATGACTTCCTCAGAGGATTCTATAGGTTCTAGCCATATTCACTTAGGTTGAGACTGTCTCCTTTCTGGAATATGTTGGGTTTTACTCTTACTTCACAGATTTACTTGGAAAGATGATGATATCGGCTGGGATGTTACCAGTTCAGCCCGGTTCTATAGAACCTGTAGCTGCGAAGAGCAGCTGACACTGAACCGGTTCGGTATTTGGCCTACCCACCTGCCTGGGTTCTAGGCTGTTTTTTATTCCCTGCTTTTCCCTCCTCAGCTGCTTTGCACGCCACAGCCTGAGGTTGAAAAAGCAGGAAACAAGAGGATTTTCAAACACTGCACTGATGATTTCTTGCAAACGCTGCACACATGATTGTCCCCAGTTCGGAGAACCGGCAAATCGCTCCACTGGCTGGCCCCTCCCCTCCTCGCCCACTCACTCCTTACCTGGCATGTGAGCCATCCAACTTGCTTGGTTTGGTAAGTTGCTATTTTTCCTCCCCCCCCCAACCATCAGCTGTTCTGCTCTGCCAGGAGATTTAGATTAGTTAGAAAGCAGGAAATCCTTGGATTTCCTGCTTTCTAGCTAATCTAAAAGCAGAGCCGAACCTTCCTTACGACTGAAGCTTTTCAGTTCAGACTCAGGTAGCCAATTGCAGACAGATAGATCTCTAAGATAATCTGTGATTCTCTGAGCAACTCAATCTGCCTGCCTGCTTTGGGGTAAAGGTTGCTCTTTTTTAATAAAAAATTCAATATTTACATACATGGTGTGTTGTAAGTTAATTTTGTGAGTTTGCTTGCAAGCAAATTTTATGTGACAGACTCAAGTAGCCAATTGCAGATATATAGATCTCTAAATGAATCTGTGATTCTGTGAGCAACTCAATCTGCCTGCCTCCTTTGCCTGCTTTTGGGTAAAAGTTGCTTTTTTATGTAAAAAAAATCAGTATTTACATAAATATAATATTTAGATACATGCCACACCTACCAAGTCACATGACCACAAAGCCAAACTCACAAATTAGGCCACACCCACAGAACCAGCATTATATAAATATATAATTTGTACCATTTGCGCAATCACATCAAAACATACATTATGACATCATATATGTATGTATATTTGTTTTGCTTCATGATCCTTGCTCTCAAAGAGCATTCTGACCTGATTTCTTCTAGTATTGAATGTCTGGTTTTCTTGCCTGCCCAAGGAATGTGAACCAATCTTCTCTAGGACCATGGTTTAAGTGGAGTATCTATATACTTTCTGTGGCTCTTATACAGAGTCCCTCACGTCCGTACAGTACATCATTAACAAGGTATGCTAATGGATTAACCGCTGAGACTTTTGTCTTGATTGAAATGTCACAGTCTTTATGGTGAATGTTTATTATTTCTATTATTTCATTTTTCTCTCTGTCTCTCTCTGCATACACACACACACACACACACACACACACACACACACACACAATTCTACTTTTCTAGCTGATATAATTTTCTCATGTTCAGAGGAAGCCCTGCTATTTCCTTTCCCTGTTTTGCTTTCAGAATGATCACTGTTGGGTCTCTTTCCAGTTCTGCCACGAAGAATTTCCTATGTATCTCAGCCTATTGACATCCCTTTCATTGGCTCCAACCTTTAGTACTCCCACCCATAGGACACATTTTTTTGACTCCTTTACTGATCGTGAACCAAATTCTGCTCTCACTGGGGCTTCCTGGTTATTATAGAGACACCTCATGCTGAGTTATACCCATTGCTTTCAGAGATTTCCAAAGTTTTGAATGATCAACACTATCAAAGATTTATGGAGTAGTTCACAAAACAGAGTAGAATTTTTCTTATATTATCTACTCATACTAAAACTTTCTTTGCTAAGGAGAAGGAAACTCACCCAATGGATGTAATAAAAACTTACATTCTGAAGGTTCTCAATGTTGGAGAAGCAGTAATAATATAATTCCCACGTTATTGAGAAATGAAGCTTGATTGAGTTTTGTGTCCATAAAGGCTATAGCAGTAGCACTTAGACATATACTCAGTGGTGGGATTCAATTTTTTTTGCTACCGGTTCTGTGGGTGTGACTTGGTGGGCATGGCAAGGGAAGGATACTGTAAAATCTCCAGTCAGAGGTAGTATTTACCAGTTCTCTGAACTACTCAAAATTTCTGCTACCGGTTCTCCAGAACTGGTCAGAACCTGCTGAATAACACCTCTGCATATACCGCTCCATTATGCTTTGCAGCACTCCTGGAGCAGTTTACAATGTCAGCATTATTTACATATTTCCTCCAACAATCTGGGTTTTCATTTCACTGACCTCAGAAGGATGGAAACCTGAGTCAATCTTGAGCTGGTCAGGATCAAACTCCTGGCTGTGGTCAGAGTTAGCCTGCAATATTCCATTCTGACCACTGTGCCACCAATGTTATAAATATGAGCTTAAATGGAATTCCTTGGTTCCCAGCTGCTTGACTCATAAACTAACTGCAAAAATCTTGGTTCCTGCAGTCTACTCAGAAAGAACAACTGTCCAGAGTACAGACCTCATAGTCTCTCTTTTCTTCAGATAAATTTTTACCAGTCCAGCTATAATCCAGCATCCAGGTGAACTTGAAATCATTTATGTCTCTGCTATGTAAATTTCTCAAAATATTCAATTTGCTAGCTAATAGAAACTTTTGCTATCCAATATTAAGAAATCTGGCATATAAAGAGATTTTGTTGGAGTAAGCTAAGCTGAACTGCTTATGTCTTTTTTAAGAACCTCTTTGCATGAGTAGGCATGGTAGAAATGTCATTTCTTATTCGTAGTATTATTTATGCTCTGACCAGAAAGTTAACCATCCCAAACAAATATATTCCACTGCTCCAAGCAGAGGAAGGATAACTTCACTACAGCCTATTTATTCAACCTTTAAGTGTGCATTTAGGAGAGATATTTGTGTATTTTAAAGCTGCAGAATGTTGATGGGTTTTACTTTGATCTCTTTAAACAGTCTATAGTAATCAACACTTAAGCCACCTTGTGTGAAATAATTGCATAACAAATGCATAAAAACAAAATGATTCAACAAATGACAATTAGAACTTGTGATATACAGAACAGATGCACTCAGTGTACCATATTATAATGTGTTAATACAAGATTGACAGCACAATAATAGAATAGAAGAACTACTCAGCCTATAATTTTAAATCAAATGTGAGGCTGTCCACAGAACTCAAATCCCAAGAGGCTATAAAATCAGAGAGAACCTGCCACAAAAGTCAAGAAGACTCATTAACAGGTTGACTGTGAATTGGAGGAGGAGAGGAATTTCTCATGTTGGGTGCATGCAAGTTACCACTTCACAAGTTTTTGGAATCTAGAAAGAACATTTGCAATAGAGTTAAGCTGTTTATTTGTTTATTCTCAGTCTCTCCCTCTCCCCCCCCCCCACACACATATAATGTGTGTGTGTGTGTGTGTGTGTGTAGATGCATACATATATACTACATTCATTTGGGTGGTCCCAATATTTTTTGAACTCCATGATCTCTATGAAGAACAACGTAGAATATATCTGAGAATATAATAATCTGCTTCATTGACATAGATTCAGAGGGTATCGTTGTCACTCATTTGATACTGATTCTTGTCAAAATATACCATTTCAATTTTAATTATTCCTGTCTTACAGCAGAGAACAATATTGGGGACATTGTGTACTACTCAAAAGATACTTCTCAAAAAATTTAGATTGCAGTTTCTACCTTGGAATACTGGTGATAAGGGCTAAAGATGGGTATCATGTGGAACTTGAGAACACACTTTAAAACAATAATTAGTTTTAAAGTTGTGGAATTCATTAGAGCACTCCCAGATTGGTAAAAAAAAAAAAAAAAAACAGGTATAGAAGGTAATTTTTGAGCTGCATAGTTTGTATGTCTTCCATATGAAACCTGGAAAATGATTTTGAATTATTTGACTATCTTGACTTTCTTGATTGTGTGGCCATTTAAATACTATATATGAGATCTAATGCATTTAACAAAGACCATTATTTTTGCCTGTTCATAATTTATTACTCCTTACAATAGGTAGCAAGAGAACTTGAAACATGGTTCTGAGTTAAATTGGAGTCTGGGGTTAAAACAACAACAACTACATAATCATCATTTGAATAATTGCTAAATATAACTCTAAACAATAGAAGGGGTATTTAACACTAAGCAATTATGATCAAAGATTTTGCTAGGAAAATGCAAATCTTACAGGAATAGGAGAAAGGCCGTAAGGAGCTCCATTAATGAAACAGCTGTGAGTGTGTGAATATTGTCTCTGAGATGGTGCTGAACATCATATTACAGATGTGTCCTCAATGGGAAAGTTTTGCCAAAATGCAGAAGGCAAAGGAACTCTCTGTGCAGCTGCTCATTCTACACGCTATCTCAGTGCTCTTCCTGAAAGCTCCTTGCTTCCCCTGTTTTTCTATTTACCTATTTAAAAGCCTTTGATACAAATGAATAATTCTTCTAAATTAGGAGGATCCTCTTTGGTTGCCAAGCTGCCTGTGCAAGTCCTGGGGTTTTATTGCTTTTCTCCTGATGCCACTGTGATGGATTTTCTGTTTCACTGGAGGTGGGAATGAAGAGGAGGATTTCAATTAGACAATGCGTGGTGGGAGGTGGGGGAGAAAAGGAGATTATTTTGGAGATGTATTCCCTGCCTACAAATTGCAGTTTAGAATGTGACAAGTTACAAAACACTTGAGTCATCTTTCTTTCTTTCACCCCCACGGCTCCCTCCTCTCCCCCTCTGTGACTTTCTGCAGCCCACACAAAGGATATCTCTGAAACTCTGTTTATGTAAGCTGTTCAGATTTTGCTGAGACACAGCCAGCTAAGGAGATGTTGTCAGTTCTGAGGAAAGCCCACGTCTGCCCACATAGGAACTCCCAGGCTGGGTTGTGTAACAAAGATGAGGAGGTGCTCAAAAATCAGTGCTTCCTCTGGAACAGGAAGACGTTAGCTTGGGTTAGTGCTCCTGAGTCACTTTCAATTTGAGTCACATTACTTTATCTGCAAAATGTTTATTTGAAATGGGGCAGTAGGTTCTATGCAAGAGGAAGGAAGTAGCACATTTACATAGTTTGTATTTGGATACACGTGACATGTTACAAAACGAGACTGGCTCATTCACCTTCACAATGCCCAAAAGAAGATTGGATCTTGAAGTGTTGACAAATAATCTTAATATTTCATTAATACTGTTGCAACATTTATTGCATGTAGTATCTTGATTTGAAACACACCTGGGATCAGTGGGAAAAAAAATAGGAGTGGGGTTATGCTTTACTCTGGGTACCTAAGGAATTGAACTGTTTGCCCAGAAGTATGAATGTCCTTTATGCTGGAGACTGATTAAGGGCTATTTTTATCTCCAGTATTAGCTGCAATCAAATGGCTCATGTCAGGTGTTGACAGCAATAGCACTTATATACCACTTTACAGCCTGGTCTAAGCGGTTTACAGAGTCAGCGTATTGCCCCCAACAGTCTGGCTCCTCATTTTACTGACCTTGGAAGGTGGGAAAGCTGAGTCAAGCTTGAGTCTGGTGAGATTTAAACTTCCAAATTGCAGTCAGCCGGCAGTCAGCAGAAGTAGCCTGCAGTACTGCATTCTGACCACTGCACCATCGTGGCTATGTTTATGTCTGTTAGCAGAGAACAACAACTTGCCTACCTCAGCAGTCTGCATCTATCACTGAGTTAATGGAGCAAAAATGTACATCACATAGAGGGGTACCCCTCCCCTTTTCTTGCTCTTTGCTGATGGACAGATTACTCCATGCAGGATCAGTGTCCCTCCATGGCCATCTTTTAGATAGAAGGCATGGAAAAATTCCTTTCCATGCTCCTTAATATGTTACCAACAAATAACTGGATATTGAAGAAGGATAGATAGAATGTGTATATTATTTCACTCCTCTAAGCTGCAAGGGTTTTTTTTCCCCCACTTACTGTTTCTGATGATGATTACAGTTGCTCAGGGAATGGCTTTTTCCAATTTTACAGAAGGATAGAATGCTTCCTTGCCTAAAGACACCTTAGTGAAATTATGACAGAATAAAAGCCTGAAGCAGGCTGTTTCCATGCTAATTACTCAAAATCAGTGCCACTCAACAATCAGTTTCTATGGAGATTCCAGATGATGTCGCTACCAACCTGCTGCAGTACATTTTTTTTTCCTGGATTGTCATCTTCTTCTTTTTGAAGCTGAGTTACAGTAATTTATTAATTGCAATTGCCTTTCAGCTTTCTGATGTGAACAGTGTAGTGCCATTGTGACACCGCTGCAGAGGAATGATTGATGACATATCTCATCAACAGCATGAGCTTTCCTTACTGAAGCCCTGTTCCTCCCTGTTTAAACTACCCTCTTCATCATCTCTCAGCCTGAATTGCTCGTGGGGAGAGTAGCAAACTGATGAAACCTCCCCAGTTAGCCTCCCCTGCTGTTTTTGCGGGAAGGAGGTGGGCAAGACTTGTAAAAAACAATGTGTAAGTTGAAAAAATAGCAATAGCCCTTAGACTTATATACTGCTTCACAGTGCTTTACAGCCCTCTCTAAGCAGTTTAGAGTCAGCCTCTTGCCCGCAACAACCTGGGTCCTCATTTTACCCACCTCAGAAGGATGGAAGGCTGAGTCAACCTTGAGCCTGGTGAGATTGCAGATAGCCGGCAGGCAGCAGAAGGAGCCTGCAGTACTGCACTCTGACCACTGTGCCACCGTGGCTCATGCAAAATATATTTTGTACCAACTTTTTACCCCTTGTGTATTTCATTTTTTACTTTTGGGCTATGTAACTGGGTACAGCATCTAATTACCTGCATTTTAGGGAATAGATACAGGTAGTGGTGCTGGTAAATCCGGGGTCAATGTTTTCCCACCTTGCCAGTGGTTTAACTATTGGTTCATTCTCTTAGAGGTAGAGTTGATGAGAGAGTCTCAGAGACCACTTTTCCTGTGAACAGTATGAATCACTTCTATTTTATGATGCCTGGACTACTGTTTATTTTTTTAAAAAAAAATATTTTTATTAATTTTTTTTTAACATCATAAAACATCATGGTATCAACAATGTTCTTGGCATCTATACAAGATTTTGATTTAAATATAATACATTATATTGCATTTATCTACTATTAAATAATATCTTTAGCTATAATTACTATGCTTATACTATTATACTATTCTGGACTACTGTTTAAACCAGCAAGAGGAGAGAGAAGTAACGGGAATTATTATTTTATTTCTCAATTCCTAAGAGCGCAGTTGCAAAATTGTAAAGAGTTTTATTTGGGTTTATTTTCACATGAATAAAGAATTAACATTCCATTATAGTAGTCCTCAGCTTATAAGTATTTGTTTATTGACCATTACAGTTTACAACAGCACTAAAAAAAGTAACACATGACAGTTTTTTTACTTTTACGACTATTGCAGATGAAAATTTGGATGCTTGGTAATTGGTGTGTATTTATGACCGCTGCAGTGTCCTGGCCAACAAAGTCAATGGAGAAGCCAGATTCACTTAAACAGTGTTATTAATTTAACAGTTGCAGTGATTCACTTAACGACTCTGGCAAAAATGGTGGTAAAACGGGCAAAACTTAGTAATGGCAATTTTGGGTTCAGTTGTCGTTGTAAGTTAAGGATTACTTGTATAAGGAAGCATAATGTATGTGGTTAAACTTGTAGATTAACCCTATTGAACTAAATAGCTATTAGAGCAGAGCAAATTCTTATTTTTTTAAACATGTTTTATTAATACAATTTCCTTTTATATCACATAAAAAATTCCATATCATTCTGAACAGCGTGCTGTCTGGACATAATTTTAAGTTTTAAGTAGAAATGCAATGTTAATCAACATAATAGTAAACAAACAATCATAACAGTAAACATAATAAACATATCAGTAATGCAGAACAGTAATACAATTAGTTTATCCATCTTACAAAATTTTCAATACAAATGTTTCTATTACCTTTTAGATCTTATTGAATTCTAATCTCTGATTCTATTAGTTAACCATTGATAAAAACAAGTCCCATGTCAAGAAATGTTCTGTTTCTTCCTTTACTTTACTTTTAAGTGGTAATCTATTCATCTCAGCACATTCTAATATTTTTATAACATTTTCATCTGTAGGGATTTTTTGATTTTTCCATTGCTGTGTGAATACAATTCTTGCTGCCACTAGTACATGTAAAGTTAAATATGTTTTCCCTTTGTCATACTGATCTGGTAATATACCCAACAAAAATATCTCTGGTTTTAAATCTATATGTTGTTTTATAATTTTTTCTAACCAAGTATGTATTTTAGTCCAGGGGCCACCAACCTTTTGGACCTCAGGGACCACCAAACTCATAATTTTAAAACCCAGGGACCACTAACTGGTTCTGTGGGTGTGGCCTAATTTGTGGGTGTGACTTGGTAGTCATGTGACAGGCTGGGCATGGCTTGTATGTAAATATTGTTGAATTATTTATACAAAAAAGAGCAACTTTTACCCAAAATCAGGCAAAGCAGGCAGGCAGATTGAGTTGCTCACAGAATCATTCAGTTATCTATCTATCTGCCATCGGCTACCTGAGTCTGTCACATAAAATTTGCTTGCTGTGAGTCTGCACTGAATCATAGAACCTTCAGTCCTAAGGGAGATTTGGCTGTGCTTAAAAGCAGAGCCAAAGATCTAAAGACTAGCTAGAAAGCAAGAAATCCAACCATTTCCTGCTTTCTAGCAAATCTAAATCTCCCGGCACAGCAGAACAGCTGATGGTCGGAAAAAGGAAAAATAGCAATTTAGCAGGCAAGTTTTCCAGCTAAGTAGTGAAGTGGGTGGGGAAGGCCCTGTGAGCTGCGCAGCCTTGTGTTTCTGCCAGCCTGGATTAATTGCTTTGGGGGAGTGTTCTGGGGGTGAGATTTCTCTGTGGACCCACCAATATTTTCTCACGGTCCACCAGTGGGCCGCGGCTGTTGGAGACTGCTGTTTTAGTCCAATATTTATTTTGCCTTTGAGCATGTCCACTGCATATGATAAAATGAACCTGGTATCTGATTACACTTCCTACATTTAGTTGATAAATTTTCATCTTTGCTAATCTTGCTGGTTGTAGATGCCACCTATAAAACATTTTATATAAGTAGAGCAGAACAAATTCTAGTAAGCAAATTATAAAAAACATCATCACAAAACTATTCCTTTTACATCTGGGTTCAGAGAAACGATGCTTAATAACTTTGAAGGATTCTAAAATGGAAGATCCCAGAACATTAAGTCATTATACTATAGCCTCACAAATGTTTGGTTGTTGCAATTTGCTTCCGTAATATATTAACTAACATTCTGTTCCTCATTGCTTTTAAATTGTATCACAGGTCAGTGATTCCTAGTGCAAGTTGTTTATCAAAAATAATACATAGAAAATGAGCAGTACGTTTAAATCCCAAGTGACTCTTAACAACAGAATTCTTAGACACTTCCATTACAACTACAAAGAGCTAAAATTGGCCTCTTAAAGTTAGGTAATTGGAATGTATTTTGCTAAGAAACATTTAGATTATAAACATGCAATCTAAACATAGCCATATAGATTGCCAGAAATGTGCTTTTGTGTGTTTATCTGTAGAGGGGGAAATTTATCAAATAATTAAAATGTAGATAATACTATAGGATAACAATAACTTTAAACTGCTCATGAATGTCTTAATATCTTATTTTAATTTCCCTTCCTTTAAAATAGTTTAGACCAGCTAAAACATAGGGAAATAGTAGTACTAATTAAAAGCATATTCCTTCCTTTTACACAGTTTAGTTAAATAGAGTAAACCAATATGGGAGTCCTGAATTTGAATTTATTGGGTTTCTGTCCTAACAGCTTTGTATAGTGAACAAAATTGAGAGAATCTGTTAGCATGATTGTAGGGGCGTGGTAGCCAAGCAGTTAAGTTGTTGGGTTTGTCAATCAGAAGGCACTGTGTGACAGGGTGAGCTCCCATTCCTGCCCCAGCTCCTGCTCACTTAGCAGTTTGAAAGCATGCAAATGTGAGTAGATAAACAGGTACCACTTTGATGGGAAAGTAATGGCATTCCATGTGCCTCATTGAATAGTCACACTTTACCATGGAAGTGTCTTCAGACAATGCTGGCTCCCCTGGCTAGGAAACAAAGATGAGCACTGCCCTCTAGAGTTGGACACAACTAAACAGGGGAAACCTGTGTGTCTGTGTGTGATGATTAAATTTGCAGCTGAGTAGCATAAATAAATCTGCATTAATTTCCAGTTGTTGTCCATATGAAGGCATAGGACAAACCTGATAGATATGACGTGTCCATGTTAAGACTCCAAAGCATTCACAACTATAAAAAAAAAAAGGCCAGGCCATCTTCCTTCTGTGTAAATTAGCATTATCTTAAGTAATTAACAGTATTATATGTGAGACAGAGAGTGCCTGGATTGCTTACTGTTAACAAGTTTGTGCAGATGGCTTTAGCATCTGAATATTTCTAAGCTACCACAAAGAAAAACAGTATTCACACAAATGGAAAAAGAAAAATTTCACATTAACATGGTTCTTTACAAAAACACAGAAGAATCAGAAAAATTAGAGGCTTGTTTTCTCATAGATCCGAAGAAATACTCTCAAGGTTCTTAGATTTTAATCTTTGCAGCATCACATTATATATATAATTTTGTGTGTGTGTGTGTGTGTGTACATACATACAGTACATATATGTTTTACTTGTATAGAATAGAAAGGCTGTTTCTCGCCTTGTCATGGTGCACTGATGGAAACACTGTTAGATATAAGAACTTACTTTTCATTTGTATTCTCAGAATTTTCAGCAATTGTATTGTATGAGATAGATTATTTTTATTCCTATTGTTTTTTAAAGGGGTGTGTGTTAAGATATTTTTGAGCGGTATGGAAAATTCCCTTTTAAAAATTTCAGAGTTGGTCTTCCTCTGTTTTAAAGGGGAAATGAATTAGGTTGTAGAGTGGTTATTTCATTTTAACTGAGCCTGTTAGTTTTGCTATAAGCCAGTTTGCTCCTTCATTCTGCCACATAGAAGCCAAGGTTTTAATACCTAAGCAATATTAACCTTTAATACCAAGGTTTTAATACTTTGCCTTGCTGGTTGGTGTATCCCAGTATTCAAATAACATGGATGTTTATATTTTTATTTTTTATTTATTTATTAAATTTCTATGCCATCCATCTCGCTATCCAAATGATGTCAGTTCCCATGTTTTCTTTGGATTATGTTGCAAGTTTTTAAAATTTAATATCTGATTTTTTTTTAAAGTTGATTGCTAACATATATTTTTATACTGTAAAGAGTTTCTGCCTTTCTATTTGAACACATGTCTTTGTTGTTGAGACTATAAGCATATAGAGAGTCCTAATGTCCTTCGTTAGGGACCCAGTGGCTAAGACGCTGGGCTTGTTGATCAGAACGGTCGGCAGTTCAGCGGTTTGAATCCCTACTGCTGCGTAACGGAGTGAGCTCCCATTCCTTGTCCCAGCTTCTGCCAACCTAGCAGTTCAAAAGCATGTAAAAATTTAAGTCGAAAAAATAGGGACCACTTTGGTGGGAAGTGTCGTGTCCGGAAATAAGCTCAGAGTCGGTGACTTCAATTAAAAGCTCTTTATTTGTAACAAGTGAACCGAACCGGCGAAAGGTAAAAAAGCCCGCGGCTTTTATACCTTTCGCAAGGCTGCCGCGGCCAACGGCAGCGATTCAAGTCTCCCGCTCTTGGTTTGCACCAATCGCGGGAGACCTAAATCGGCCAATCACAAATCCCCGTGCCTTGGCCAATCAAGGCTCGGGGATTTCGAGCATACCATTTTCAGTACATAACACCCCTCCCCCCTTGGTACGGTCCGTCAGGTGGTGTAGTCACGCAGGTAGGCGGGGCTCCGTCGAGTCCTAGTTGACCTGCGCAGCTCACTTCCCTGTTGTATCTCGGCCGGAGCGGTCGTTCCTTTGGCTGCTCCTGCCTCTTCGCGAACCGGCTGGATGATCGGGCCGGTTCTTTCGCCGTGGCTCCCGCCTGGGCCTACCGGGTCGGTTGAGCTGCGGATTTCGCCGCTCCCGCTTGACTTCTCCGAGTCGGTAGAGCTGGCCAGACGGTTCTTCTCCGGAGGGGACTCGCGATGGCTGTTTTCTGGTGAGTATTTTTGGTTTATTTTATTTTGCGATTGTCTGTCCGGGTATTCCCTCCCCCCTTGGTTCGCTTCTTGGGGGTTGAGGTCAGTTGCCGTTCTGGACATTAACTGGTCAATATGCCGTTTCCAGGCTCGCCCGTCCGTGGTTTGGAGCCGGTACGACTTTGGACCAGTGACTTGTGTTATGACGGCTGGGATCCATAGGGGGTCCCCCGTCATGTTTTTTGCGTAAACCAGGTCGCCTGGGTTAAATGTCCGGAACCTGGAGCTGGAGTCTGGGGGCTGCTCCGGGTTGTAGGTCGGGTGCAGTCTGTCAAGTGGAGACCTCAGCTTCCTGCCCATTAATAGCTCTGCCGGACTCTTGTTGGTTGTAGTGTTGGGAGTGATGTGTTGTATGAAGAGTAGGCGGTTGATTTTGTCGTTGATCTCTGCGTGGTCCATTTTCCTGAGTGTTTTTTTTGTAAATTGGACCATCCGTTCCGCCCTACCGTTCGCCGCCGGATGCGCCGGTGCTGTCAACGCGTGGCGGATGCCCTTCTCTGCCAGGAACCGTTCGAATTCGATGGAGGTGAATTGGGGCCCGTTGTCTGAGACGATGACGTCTGGGAGGCCGTGTGTGGGGAACAGTTTGCTCAGTTCTTTTATGACAGCCTCTGTGGTGGTGAATTTCATGTCAGCCACCTCTAGCCAATTTGAGTATGCGTCGACTGTGATTAAGAACGTATGTCCATTTGTGGGGCCCGCAAAGTCGAGATGGATTCTGGACCAGGGCCCTCGTGGTGTTTCCCAATCCCGGATGGGTGCTGTGGGTGGGCTGGATCTGGTCTCCTGGCATCGGTGGCATTTGGCGACCCATGCCTCAATTTGCTTGTCCATCCCTGGCCACCAAGCGTAGCTTCTGGCCAGGGCTTTAGTCCTGACGATGCCAGGATGACCCTCATGTAGCATCCTCAAGACTTTTTCTTGCAATCTATCTGGAATTACCACCCGGTCACCCCATAGAATGCATCCCTTCAGTAGTGACAGTTCGGTCTGGCGCTGGCGGAATGTTTTAAAAGTCTCGTCACAGTCTTTTTCCGGCCAGCCCTTTTCTAACCAGTGTAAGATTCGCGCCAGACGCCTGTCCTTAATGGTTTCCCTGGCAATGTCGGATGCAGTAATAGGTAAACTTTCTATGCTCAGGGTATTTGTGGTAGGTGCTGGGTCAGGTTCAGAGTTAGGTAAGGGCGAGCGGCTTAAAGCGTCTGCGTGCGAGATTTTCTTACCTGGCTTGTGTAACAGTTCGTAATTGTAGGCTGCCAGGAATTCCGACCATCTTGTCATTCGGGGTGACAAGATGTTGGGCGTGGCTCGGTTTCCCGGGAGGATGCCCAACAGAGGCTTGTGATCCGTCACGATGGTGAACGGGCGGCCGTACAAGTATTCATGAAAACGTTTAACGGCGGCAACTATAGCCAAAGCTTCCTTGTCCAGCTGGCTATAGTTGCGCTCTGGTTTGGTCAGAGTCCTGGAGAAAAAGGCGATGGGTGCTTCTCTCTGGTCTGGGAGGGTGTGGCTGAGGACAGCGCCGACGCCGAAGGGTGATGCGTCGCAAGTGACAGCTAGTGGTAAAGTCTCACTAAATTGCATCAGGACAGCATCGGAGGTGAGGAGGTCTTTGGTCTTTTGAAAAGCGGTTTGTTCTCGCCTCCCCCAAGTCCAGGCTGCCTTCTTGTCTAGGAGTCTATGTAAGGGCTCCGCCGCCGTTGCCTTTTGAGGTAGGAAAACATTATAGAAATTTAGTAATCCTAGGAATGCTTGTAATTCCGTTTTGGATCTTGGGGTGGGGGCTTCCTTGATGGCTTTTATTTTTTTAGTTGTAGGGTGAATGCCCTTTTGGTCTAGGAGATAGCCCAAAAACTCTACTTGCTTTGTACATAGATTGCATTTCTCTCGCTTAACCTTAAGTCCTGTTTCTTTAAATTTTGTTAAGACTTGTCTGAGTCGCGTCTCTAACTCGGCTTCATTTGGCGCCGCTATTAGTACGTCGTCAAAATAGGGCACCACCCCTTTAATGCCCCGTAACAAACGTTCCATCAGGCTTTGAAAAATGCCTGGTGCCACGCTGACTCCGAATTGGAGTCGGTTACACCTGAAGGCCCCCCGATGGGTTACTATTGTTTGGGCTTCCGCCGTTTTCTCGTCTACCGGCAGCTGCTGATATGCCTGAGCAAGGTCGAGTTTTGCAAAGACTTTGCCCCCTCCTAGCGAGTGTAGTAAATGTTGTACTATAGGGACTGGGTAGGCGCTTTGTTGTAATGCGCCATTTAGGGTGGCCTTATAGTCCCCGCAAATTCTCACTGACCCGTCCGGTTTTACTGGGGTCACTATAGGGGTTTCCCATCTGGCATGGTCTATCGGTTGTAATACCCCCTGTTTGACGAGTTTGTCAAGCTGCTCGTCAATTTTTGGTTTTAATGCAAACGGTACCCTTCTAGGTTTAAGTCTCTTAGGGGGGACCCTTGGGTCTAAGTCAAATGAGATAAGGGGCCCCTGGTACTTGCCCAAGCCTCCATCGAACACCTCCTGGAACTCCTGGGTTAGCCGCTGTTCCCAAGCTTCGATGGTGACTTGGTTGACACCTGTCAGTGCGATGTTAAGCGGGGCGAACCATTGTAGACCCAGTAGGCTTGGGCGGTCGCGATCGACGATTGTGAGTGGTAGTTGTTCGGTGTGGCCTTTGTAGGTTATGTTGAAACTCTTGGTGCCTACTACCGGGACATGGTTCCCTTGGTAGTCTTTAATGATGATCCTTTGTGTCTGCACGTTTCTCTTTTGTAGAGTGGGCACCAGTCTTTTGATTTCACGCCATGCAATCATGGAAAGGTAGGACCCAGAGTCCACTTCCATCTTGCATGGCTGGCCTTCTATATATACCTCTACATGTATTTTTCTGGCGCCGTCGGAGGTGGCGTGGCCGATGGTCACCGTCTGATGGGTTTCTTCTTTCCGTCGACCGTCGCCGCTTCTTTGAGATCGTTGAGCGCGGTCCCATCGACCGTCTGGCTGTCGTTCTCTGGTTCTGGGCGGGGAGTTTTCTCTCCGTCTGTCGTGCTGTTCCCATTTGGGCGGGCTGCGAGTCTTCTTTTGGCGGCAAACTCGGGCGATGTGACCCCTTCGTTCACAATGCCTACAGATAGAGTCAAAAAATCGGCATTCTGACCTGGGGTGGTCGCCGCCGCACCCGGCGCAGCTGGTCCTCGACTTACGGCCTTTTCGACTTCGTTGATCGCCGCGTCCCGTCTGTACTCGGTGAATGTCCTCCTCGTCTTCAGACGTGCTGGAGTTCGACTGGTATTCACCGTAGTGTGCGGTCGCTTCACTTCTTGCGTCGGCCGACCTTGCCGGGTTGTTGTTCCCGCCCTTCGCGTCAGATCTTCGCATGCTGTCTGCCGACGTGCGTGTTGCTTCAGCGGCTGCGGCGGCTGTAAGGGCATCGGCTAGGCTGATGTCGCCCTTGGCCATAAGTCGGCTCTGCAGTGTAGGATCCCATAACCCGAGTACAAAGCGGTCTCTTATGAGACTGTTGAGACCCTCGAACTCACAGAGTCCTCCCAGGCGCCGCAGTTCTGCGACGAAATCACTCAATTTTTCGTCGGGCTTCTGGTTTCGGCGGTAGAACTCGTTGCGCCGTATTAGGATGGGGACCTCGGGGGCATAATGACGCCGCAGTATTGGTTCGAGGACGTCCCAGTCCATGGCGGTTGCGTCTGCCGGCTTGGCTAATGCCTTAGCCATCTGGAAGACTTCTGGTCCGCAGTGTGTAAGGAAGACAGCGCATTTCAGCGGGCCCGGGGCGTCCTTCATGCCGGCGCATTCTAGGTACATTCGGAACCGATCCGAATACGATTCCCAATCTTCGGCGGCAGGGTTGAAGGGGGCGGGCGGTGCTATCTTCGCCATTTTAGTGCTGTCGCTGGTTCTTAGGTGGACACGGGGTTCGGTTCAGGGGCGAAATCCCATCCTCGTCGCCAGTGTCGTGTCCGGAAATAAGCTCAGAGTCGGTGACTTCAATTAAAAGCTCTTTATTTGTAACAAGTGAACCGAACCGGCGAAAGGTAAAAAAGCCCGCGGCTTTTATACCTTTCGCAAGGCTGCCGCGGCCAACGGCAGCGATTCAAGTCTCCCGCTCTTGGTTTGCACCAATCGCGGGAGACCTAAATCGGCCAATCAGAAATCCCCGTGCCTTGGCCAATCAAGGCTCGGGGATTTCGAGCATACCATTTTCAGTACATAACAGGAAGGTAACAGCACTCCATGCGCCTTCGGCCACATGACCACGGAGATGTCTTCGGACAGCGCTGGCTCTTCGGCTTTGTAACGGAGATGGGCACTGCCCCCTAGAGCCAGAAACGACTAGCATGTATGTGCAAGGGGAACCTTTACCTTTACCTAATGAGCTTGGTTATAGTCTCACATATATGCTGTGCTGAACATTGCCCTTAGTGAATGAACTGCAGAATTCAATCTCAAAATTTTCCTACAGGAAAGATACTAAAATAGGTACTTCTCTGGTGAGAGTAATTGGCTTTTAGGACAACCTGCCTAATTGGTAAGTGCTGTTAAGTTTTATCTATTGAAGTCCCGAGTCATGGAGAAGTAAAAAATACCACTTTGATTCAATTAAAGAACAGCTAAATATTGTATTCACTTTATTACATATATTTATAATAGCTAGCCCTCACACAACTATATGCTGTGTTAATATAGCTTTATACAGCATTTTAAAACAGAAATCCCCATATAAAGAGTTATAGTAATTTAAACAAGGGGACATATATTATACAAGTTGTTTATCTCTGGTTAAAATATCAGTTCTGAGTGGTATAAGATATCCCAAGGTATGCATTCATATTTATTTCAAGAGAGGAATTTGAAAATTAGCAATCCTATATTAGGAATTTATCTTATAGTGGGAATACAATTCCATTATAATAGACTGGCTAAAAGGCAGATAACAGTGCTTATATTATATCATCTAGTAAATGTTATGGATAGAAGTTAATATAGCACTTGCACTTCCTCCCAAAATTCATTAAAAAAACAGAAGCAGACTTGGGCAACATCCATATTAATGATGCTATGTAGAGATTTATGAATGATCTTATTCAGGAACTCTGGAATATTATGGTAGATAATAGAACTATGCAGTACCTCAAGACAGAAGCACCACTTGAGGTACTGCAGAGTTCTCCCAAGCTGATTATTTACACAATAATATTTTCAGTGCTGTTCTGTCAGCAAAAGTGAATTTGCCTATTGGATTCTGTTCATAGATTTGCTCTGGAATAGGGCATACTGATAATAGAACAGAACAGAACAGAGTAGAATTCTTTATTGGCCAAGTGTGATTGTCTTGGTGCAAATGTTCTCAGTGTACATAAAAGAAAAGATACATTCGTCAAGAGTCAAGAATCATCAGGTACAACACTTAATAATAGTCATAGGGTACAATAAGAAATCAAATCATACTAGGAAACAGTCCATATAAATCATTAGGATACAAGTGACAAAGTTACAGTCATACAGTCACAAGTGGGAGGGGATGGGTGATAAGGAGTAATGAGAAGATTAATAGTAATAGTGCAGATTTTGTAAATAGTTGGGCAGTGTTGAGGGAATTATTTGTTTAGCAGTGTGATGGCATTTGGGAAAAACTGCCCTTGTGTCTAGTTGTTCTGGTGTGGAGGGCTCTATAGTGTCATTTTGAGGGTAGGAGTTGAAACAGTTTATGTCCTGGATGTGAGGGGTCTGTGAATAATAACTGGTTATGTTGGGATCATTTCTACAAGTGGATCCAAAGGTAGCAAATCAGTGTTGGGCAAGAAGATCTGATTCTCTGGGAGGCAGCTAAAGCTTTAATAATGTATTTATTCATACAATCTCTGTTGAGAAATGAGTTAAACACAGTGTTTGGTTTATTAATGCAAAATGGTTGATTAACCCATCCAGCATTTCAAAATAGCATTGGATAAATAAATTGCATATCTTATAGTTAAAAATAGTACCTGCTAATGTGCATCAATACTTTTACAGTGTTATTTATTTTCTAATTTTATTTTTAAATGACTCTCATTTTTTCTTTGGCTTTCCTGACTATGATATTCCAATGCTGAGATTGATAGCTTTGTACTAAACTAAATATTATTTCCTTCCTTATGTCATGGTTAGGTCACACTGTGTTAATATTCTACTCAGTTGTATGATCTTTAATGGTCACGTCTTATATTCTCCTGGAAAAATAATCAGGACCTCTTTTCTGCATGGTTCCTAGTATGTGGTCTGGCAAATCTTCACTGTGATCGTAACCATGATACTGTACTGGAGAATTGACTTTGGTACATGGTTGTGTTATTCCCATTTCAGATAAGTGACTGTCTAGACTCTTCTTACTTCGTTTACTTAGCAACATTTTCAGAACTGGTTTGTCCGTGATTTCTTTTTAAGCCAAGTGAGAACAACCGAACTAAAGTCACCCAGCTGGCTTCATGCTTAAGACAGGACCGGAGCTCCCAATTTCTAGCCCACTGTTTTCAACCAGGTTCTCACTCAACTATTCTGGTTCCTCAAAATGTGTAACTCAAACAGGGGCAAAATATAGCAGAAATGCCTTCTCAGCATTCAGTCCTCTGAATTAAATATCAATAATTAGTTTTTGAAAAACTATGTATTGGAGAATCTTAGAAATTGGCTTTTCCAAAGAGGCTGGGGGAAAGAGAGAAAAATTGGGATATTGTTTAGAAAATACTACTCATTAAATGGTATCACCTAATGGAACCCTATTGGGCTAGGGTAAGCAGTTAGCTAAACTTGTCTGGGTTTAGAAGCTAAGCAGGTTCAGGGCCAATTAATTATTAGAAATTGTCAGAGCATATCAGGGTGGCAGGACAACCTTAGAATTAAAAAAGAACTAAACATAGAAGTCATAAAGCTGGTTGTAGGAAATCATTTCTGTATTTTTGCCATGAAAACCGCTTGATAATATCATCAGGAGTTGAGTTCTGTTCAATGGAGATTTTGGTTTATTGTGAATTACCATGTCCTTTCTAGGATTCTTCTGGGGAAGTTATGACACTTTTAACAAATATATCCTTGATCTTCTAACTTTTCTATTATTGATGTTCCACAGATGTTGAAACCAGTGACTTGGATAAGGATTTCTTTTTTGTTTCATTTTGTTTCATAGAAATGTACATCTAGTCTGTAAAATCTGCGTTCTAATGTTGCTTAGAAATATGAGTTTCATTTTGGTTCCAGATCAAAAGGTTGCTTTTTTGCACTAAAATGAAAGTGGAATTAAATACAGATCCAACGTAATATTTCGTGTGCTTTTCTCTGTGTTTAAGAATTTTCCATAAAGCTTACTCTCAAGAAAATTGCATTTAATAGTTTTCCCCCTAATATTGTTTTGGAAAGACTTTGAACATTTAATAATGAAATATAATTAAGGCAGCAATTTATGCATAATTTTCATGAATTTATTTTATTACCATAACTCTGATATTCAACTAGAATTGAATATCAGATTTCTTTCAAAGAAAAGGATTTGTAATAATAACACTTGCCTATGGTTATTAACCAATACCATAGACTATCAGTGCTAATTATATTTGTTTTGAATTAAATAAGTAACATAACAATGTGGTGCTAGATGGCAATATCTAGCTAACCTCAGATGATCTTGAAAAAGCTAAAAAAATTAGAACTTAAATGGAAGATCATGAAATCTCAACCTCTATGTTTGATTGACTATGTGCCGTCAACTCCTAGAGATAACACAAACAGATCTTCTCCATGATGATCCATCCCTAACTTGTCATTTCAAGTTTCCTAATGGTACACTCAAACCACTGTACCTGTCTACCTTACTGCAGGTCATCGTCTGTTTTTCTCACCTTCCCCCTTTTCCAGCCTTAGAGCCTTTCCCAGAGAGCTGGGCTTCGCATATAGTGTTCAAAGTGTGATAACTTGAGCCTGGTCGTTTGTACCTTGAGTGAGACTTCTGGGTTGATTTGTTCTATGACTGATTGATTGTTTTCTTGGCTGTCCATAGTATTCTTAGAAGTCTAAAGTAGAAAGTTGAAAAACATCTTGGGAGGAATGGAAATCACTTCTATATTGTTGCCTAGAAATTTACATCATTATGCCCATGTTAGCTACTCAATAGGAGATGAGATGAACACAGAGATTGTATCTTTTTATTAAATAACATCAAAATTATAAATAATTTGAAGCTGTATCTAAGAAGGCCAGAACATAACATAAAAATTAATAGCTAAAGTTCTGGCAATGTAATACAGTGTTGCCACAACACAGGCAAAAATATGAAACCAAACTAATAATACAGTGTAAAATCTGTAAAAATCTGTCCTTGCCTTGTATTTTTCTGAATCAAATGAAGACTGAGCAGCTTTGAGACTTTCTGGTTCTGGGACTTTACAATCTTTGGTACTAGATGGGGTTGCACTGCCACAAACAGATTCTGTGTGCAATTGGGAGGTGGCGGGTGGTGTTCTTCTGGACTCATGACTTCTGCTTGGAAAGCGGCTGGTGATTGTGGCTCGGCGGGCCTTTGCACAACTTGGTACTGTGAGCCAATTGCTCCCCTTTCTAGATCAGCAATGCTATTGTTTAGATGGATGGGTGAAATTCACCATTTTCTAAGGATAGTCTTATGTAGTTGGTATGAAAGTTGAAAAAGTGTGAGAAATATAGAACCTTGGTTCATTCTTTTTCAAATAAAAATCATCATGGAAGATGGCCCGAGGCACATCTAACTTACATTTGTGTTAATGACACAATCAAAAGCTGTAGTCTTTTTTTGATCAAAGAAAAGGCTACCAGCTTCACCCAGAGTCTATTCCTGGAGATTGAATTGATTGCCAAGTTTAAATAAATACATCTAAAATAAAATAAGAAGATGCTCAACACTAGGCAGTTTGTGGGGGCTTTCTGTCATTTCCCTCCTCTACAGCAATTTATCCCCAAAGGGGAGGTTGACTTTCATTTTCAAAGCCTTCAGGAGCCTACTAAAATTCAGGTTTTTAAGAAGGCATTTAAGGATTGTCAGTTCAAATGTTTAATTATTGGTGCCAGAAAGGCTGCCCCTACTATGAATATATTATTGTTGTATACCATGTAGATTTGTTTAGGTTTCAGATGTTTAATAAATCCAACAAATAAATATAAACATTACACTTTACTAAACAATGCAGGAATATTCATGTATCATCACAGTACTGTATACGTGACCTAGAATGGGATTTGTGATACTAAACTATTAAATCCACTACTGTTTGCAAAAGTCTGAAAGACTTTTGTAATTTGAAAAGCAGCCTTCTGAACATTTTCTCTTCCGTTACAAGTCTTTGAAGGCAGGTGTCATTCTTAGCTCTTCATTATCATGACGAGAAACCACTATGACATATGAATCTCACATTTTAAAACATGCACTCAGCAGATGTCATTTAATGAAGATTGTCTGTCCACTATAATTACTGCATCTTGACAGACTGTAAGATAGTTGGTTTTTGCACAGTGAAGATCTTATAATTGGGAGCAGGAATTTTCAGATACATACAGTGCAAATTATTCCTGCTGGAGATCCATATTTTGTTGTTTCTTTATTTTAGATGTGGGCTGAAGCTATCTAAGAGCATCATATTCATATAAATGACTTTTCTTGAGATTGCTTCATGCTTGCATTCATGATTCAGTAAGATATGTTCTTTCTCTGATAGAAAGCTGATACCTTAGTTCAGTTCCCATGAAAGCTACACAAACCAATATTCTCCTGTGGTTTTGGCCATTTGTAAATCTATTTTACTATATATTTCTTTAAGTATTTTTGGTTTGGAGAATTTTGTTGTTGTAATCTTAAGATTCCACTAAGAGGAGGTTAGTCACTGCTAAGCAGTTTGCTCTGTAACACAGTTTGAAAACTTGTAATGATTTTCTCCAGCAGTGTATAGCCACTACAGAGAGTGGGTGTCTTCTCAATTTTCATTAAATAACTTTATTGTTTTAAATTAAAGTGTCTGTGACAGAAATTCATTGATAGGTTTTCATTCATTTCTCTATCTTCCATACTGCTGCACCCATGATCTTCATTAAATATATATATATGCTAAGCTGCACCTCTGGAATGAACTCAAAATGCTGTTACAAACTGGAGTTACTATTCATTGCTATTGATCCCTGAGCTCTGTAAGCAACTCAGGGTGCTGTGGTATGTATTAAAGAGAAGATGAATAGACGGCAACATTTCACATATGAGTGCAAGAGTGAAACTGATTAAAAATCCTTTTAACCTGAACTTTGGAACAGAACTAGAAGAAAGAGAAGCTTTTGAACTAGTAGTATCTTAAGTAGTATCTTAAGAAACAAGGATATAAGTGAAGATGCAAGATTCAGCAGATGCAACATGCAGTTGTTGTGCCATGTTTATCCTGAGAATGCCTGAGCATAACCTGACAAAGTAACATCAACTGCAAGACTCCAATAGTGCTTGATGAAAAAATAGAAGCATTGCAACAGTGAAAAGCATGAGCGTTCCAGATGATGAGATAGAATAAAGATTTATAGGCTCAAAAAAGTAAGACTGATACTGGAAGCAGTGCTCCATAAGGCCAAAAGAAGGTGAAAAGAAGAGCTGTGGTTGTGGATAAAGTACATCTAAGTAGGATCAAAACAAATTTTGGAACACTGAATGAGTTCAGTATTATGAATAATTAGGAAAGCTTTAAATTGAATCCTGTGGGAGTTGAACACTCTGAAAGACTTCAGAAAAAGACTTGTACACTAGAAGACAGTGGGAGCATTACTATGCAAGACCTTACAAATTCAATGAAAAAAAACAACAACCCCAGAACATCCATGCCCTTCATTTTCTCAATGCTAATACTCAGTATATGAGATATTAAAAAGGGAAAGCTCTGGTTCAAAATAATTTGAGGAACAAATGAAAACATTGCTACTGTTGGTATCTATTATCGTGTATCCACTCATTGAGAAGATGTTACTGATGTTTTCTGAGAGCAATTTGTGTTTCTTTCAACGAAGGATTATGCAATAATAATGGCAAAGCTTATGTTGATAATACTTGGATTATCAACACAAGACTCTACAAGCATAGTACAAACTCCTGATTTGATTTACTGACAACTTTCTCCACAAGAAAATAGGGAAAAGTGCTAGACCATTTGCTGTACTTGACTTGATATCAATCAAAAAAGAATAATAAAAATTAGTTTAGCAAGTGAAAGTACCAGGCACATTGCAGAAAAGTGACCACATAATGCTAGATTTTAAGAGGAATTATCTGTGAGTATAGTCAGGTGTACATCTTGGATTTGAAAAAGCAGATTTTAATTACATCAAAATCATGATGAGTAAGATATGATGGCAGAAGAAGGTAATAAGAAAAGGAGCTCAAGTCGGGGTGTGAATTCCTAAAAGAGATGTAAACAATCTCAATGAAGAGGGGGAAAAGGAGAACATTAGAAAAAGCTAATGAAGTTATACACAAAATGTTTGCAAAGGTGTTGAAATAAAAAAGGATACATGCAAGAGATGGAAAGAGGGTCATGACTTGAAGGAAGAGACATGTATAATTATCTGGAGTTGTAAAGATGATGTCAGGCAACCTATAAATTAGAATGAGCTATGGTTAAGCATCCTAAAAACAACAAAAAGGGCTTCTTTAGATATATAACAAAGAAATTGATCAGAATGCCAGCTGCTATAAAATCCTGAATATGAAAATGCAGAGCTACTCAAGTCTCATTTTGCTGTAGTCTTTATTCTGCTTTGTTCAGACTTCACCTTGAGTTCTGTATTAATTTCAGAATTTCTTAAAGCATGATGCTTTAAAAACTATTCAAAGAAATGTTGATCAGGAAGAGTTAGATAATCAAGAAGAGTTAGTAAATGAAAGTCCACCTGTAAGTCCTGTAATACCTAGACGTACTACACGTGTAACTAGACCACCTGATAGGTATCAAGCAAGTATAGTTTGCCAAGTAACTAAAGTTCCAACTAGTATAGATGAACTTAGGATGTATCCTGCTAAGGATCAGGAGAATTGGCAAAAGGCAATGGAAAAGGAACTAAATTCATTAAAGGTAATGAAAGTTTATGAAGATGCTAAATTACCTCCAGGAGAAAAATCCATTGGGTGCAAATGGATATTTAAAGTAAAAACTGGAAATGATGGGACTGTTACCCATAAGGCTAGGCTGGTAGCTCAAGGATTTAATCAAACTGCATCTGATTATGATGAAGTTTTTGCACCAAGTCTTAAAGCAACATCTTTGAGAGCAGCATTAGTGTGGGCAGCTAAGAAAAACTATGTCATTAACCATTTAGATGTAGAAACTGCTTATTTGCATGCACCATTGCAGCACACTATATATTTGAAAAAGCCAATTGTTATAAAAGATGATAAAGTAAATAGTAATGATTGCTGGAAACTCAAAAAGAGTCTTTACGGGTTGAAACAATCTGGCTTTGAGTGGAACCAATATATTGTGAAAGAGTTAAACAATATAGGTTTTAAATCTGGTTTAGCAGATCCAAGTGTGTTTAAAAGAGAAAATAATGGAATGGTGTCATTATTGCTATTATTTACAGATGATATTTCTTTGATAACTAAGACTAATGATGAAGCTAATGAGATTATATCATTATTAGCTAAAAAGATAAAATTAAAACATTTAGGTGAAATTAAAAAGTATCTAGGATTGACAATTAACAAAACAAAAAATGGATTTAAGATATCTCAAGAAGATAAAATTTGCCAATTAATTAAAACGTATAAAATGGAACTTTGTAAACCGGCAAAGACTCCAATGAGTCAGGAAGTTTGCCAAACTGATGATCAAAGTCCCAAATTTGATAAGTCTACATATCAATCTTTGATTGGTAGCTTATCATATATCAGCAATTGGTCAAGGCCTGATATAGCTTATAGTGTTAATCAGCTGGCACATTTTAATTCAGATCCACATCAATGTCATTGGCAATCATTAAAGAGAATTTTAAGATATCTTAAAGGAACAATGAACCATGCATTGTACATAGAACCAAAGGGTGATTTGAGTCTTAGTGCCTATGCAGATGCATGTTTTGCAACTGACATAAACACTAGAAAATCAACATCTGGGATAGCTATATTATTTGGTAAGACACTAATAGGGTGGAGGTCAATCAGACAACAGCATATTAGCTTGTCCACGATGGAAGCGGAATTTTCATGTCTGTCATTACTATGCACTGACTTAATTCTGTACAAACAGTTATTATTAGACATGGGTGTAACTGTTAAAAATTCCATTATTGTGTACGAGGACAACCAAGCAGCCATAAAGTTAGCTACTAATATTGCTGTAAAAACTAGATCAAAGCATACTGATTTAAGATACTTAAATGTTAGAGAATCTGTAAAGAATGGGCTAATTAAATTGGAATACTGCATGACAGAAGAAAACATTGCAGACCAATTTACAAAAGCTCAAGGAGTAATTAAGTTTAAAGAGAGTTGTAACAAATATGATTTAAAGATGTAAATAGTTATATTATTATATTTACCTAAAAGGGGAGAATGTTAGGGATAACATTGTTTACCCTAACTGGTTTAGGTAAAATAATAAATATGTTATCATGGTTTATCAGTTAAAGTGTCTGCAACTTTAAATATAGGAATGTAATTAAGGGAGTGGTTGTGAAAAGCACCATAAGAGAAGCAAGGAAGGTCAGCTTGCTCTCTCTGGCTTGATGATCCTTAATTACTGGATGAAGACTGCATTTTTCCCTACTGGAACGGGAGAGAGATAAAGGACTGATTTATATTGTAAGTGAACTGACATTGGATATTCTACACGGACTTTGCTTACTGAATATCCTTGAATGGACTGACTAAAACGATACATGACTAATGGACTGTTATTTTGACTATGCTATAAACTCTAAATGGAATAAACTATCTTTTGATAGCACAAGCGTATCTGTTATTTTTACTGTATGTTAACAAACATACAAGCTTATCTCACTCATTTATCTGTGTGCCTATCTGACTAATGCTGCACATTCTGTTTAGCTTGTCTCCTTAACCCTGGTTGGGGAACACAGGCTTAACAGGAATGAGATGTATTTATTTAATATCTTAAGAATGTGTGACTTCTATTTACCTGAAAGTAGTCAGAAAATCTAGTAATTTTACTTATTTATTTGTGTCCTGTCTTTATTACTTTTACAAATAACTCAAGATTAGCAAACATATCCAATGTACCTTCCTCCTATTTTGCCCATCACAATAACCCTGAGAGGCAGGCTGGGCTCATAGAGAGCAATTGGCCCAGAGTTACCCCACTGGCTTTCATGCTAAGACTGGATTTGAACTCATGATCTGTTTTCTAGCCTGGTATCTTAACCAGCAGTGTCTTTATTATTGTTGATTAGCCCATAGACCATATCAAAACACAGAAGGAAATAATAAAACACAAAACACGACACAATAGAGTTACAGGTAAAAGTAGAATACAAGAAGCAGATTAAATAAAAAGGATAAAATAAGGAAGGTGATATCATGTTTCCGAGTCATTTATCCCACTCAATTAGCACAGGGACAAGACAGAAATGAAGTTCTGTCATAGCTTCTAGATAGAAAACGGGGATATTATGGTTCACCTCCTTTGTTATTCCAATTGTCCAAATCATTGAATATATTTATAGCACCAGCCACATGGTGCTTAAAAAACTATGCATGAAAATAATGATGCAAGAATAAGGTGGCTCTGGGAGAATTGTAGGAAATTATTACATTCCTGCTCCAGTCTTAAGATTTCTAATGATATAATCTGGCCATTTCATTTCAATTGTCAGTTCATGTCCCATAGATTTCTTTTATAGTCATTATTTTTCTTGGCATTGCCCAGAAGCTCAGTTGTAACTTAGCCAGACATCATTGTAGAGTGATTAAATCATTTTAAGAGATTATCTTTTGCTTCCTATTCAAAAAAAAAAGCAAAAGAAAAACTTTTTTTTACTATATTTATATGCTGATATGCACTAACTTACACTTACCGGTACATGCTTTTCTGAGCTGCAAATAAACAATTTAGTAATTTATATTTTCATTGCCCTATAGAGTGGCAAGTATTTTTTTCATCTCTCTTCCACAATTCTAGATAAACACAATCCTCTATTTTACCCAATAACACCTAAAATGATTTCAGCTACCACTTAAATGTTATAAAAAGAGCATGAGATAGAAGGCCCATATTGACATGAAATTAATGAATCAGTTTATAGCTGATTTTATCATTGCAATTGTCCTTTTCCCCTCCTTTGGTAGAATATTAGTTTATAGCTCAAAAATGCTTCTGTAGAATTTAGGTCAAAGTGTCATGTTTTATCCATACCAATAAGATTGCATTCCTTTGGTCATCCTATAAAGGTGTTAGTTTTATTAAAGCATCTCTAGTTTTCATAAGTCATTTTTACATTCTCAACAACTCCAGAGCAGAGAATGAATTCTACAAATAAATATCAGTTGTACAATTGTATTGTCTTTTTAGAGCATGGATCCCAATATTGAGTTTGGGTTATTAAAGCACTAGATTTAGTATGGAGGTGGGAGCAATCTTGATGCTATTAAGAATAAGACAAGCTTACTAGTGCATTAGTCTCAAAACGTATTTTTTCTTGCCCTATTTTGCTGAATTGCCTTTAATAAACAAAAAATTGTTGTTGTTTTTTTAAACTTTTTTTTGCTCTACATTTTGTATCTATTTTGAAATTTTCTATTAAAAGTTCTTCTGAGTACTTTAATTTATGAACAACATACAAATGTTACAAAAGTAAAACAAAAAAAAAAAACCTATGCCAGTTTCCTTTCCATGATTGGTTTCTATTCTGATGTGCTAGATTTCAACTTGTATATTTGCAGCATGAATTCTACCACACATTGCCATGCTGCTCTGGTTCTTTTGGGCAACCAGCATTTTTGGTATGGTTTTATTCAAGAGCTGTCTCATAATTCCTCTGACTGTCTTGAAGGAAACAGTGGTGTTTTCTTCCTCAAAGAGCCACCTCTCACTTCCAATGAACCAGAAAACATTTTTAGGGGAGGATTGTGGACAAGGTGTTGGGACAATAGTTTCAGAGAGTTCTAGATGGAGGACTCTCAGTAGAATTCACTGAAGTTACGAGCTGCCTCCCTGACTCTCGCCATGCCTTCTGTTGTGGTTCATCGACAGCCTGTGCAGATGGCAGCAGAATCGGACAATGAGGAAGGAAGGGGATCAGTCCAGGAGTCTGGAGAGGACTCGGATGAGGGTCCTGTGTCTGATGCAGAGATGGGGCCAGGACCATCTGGGAGTGGGGTGCTGCCTTTGGAGTCTGGCAACAGCGAGGCAGAGGACCCAGGGGAGCCTGTTCCCAGTGTGCATGTGCACAGAGCTGCCAGAAGGCAAGAGCAAGCTAAGACAAAAGGAGCAACTCAGGAGTAAGGCTTGGAGGTGTTTGCCCTTCCCATAAGATATAAAGGACAGGCAAAGGTGAAGAAATCTTTGCAGGAAGCAAAGTTGTTCATTCTGTTCGGATTAATCCTTGAAACTCTTTATGGATTTTGTACTTTGGTTGGTTTTTTACAGTTCATTTGGCACTCTAGTTCTTGGCAGCACTTCACAGGAATGAAAGGTGGGTGCTTATCTTGAGGGACTGTTGGAGATTCATTACCCTTGCCAGCTTCCCCAATGACTTTACTTTGCTTGCAATGTCAAAATTGCAAACCAGTCAGCAAGTACCCAGATCATATGATTGTAGGGATGCTGTGACAGATGAAACTTCAAGGACCAGTCATAAATACTATGTTCAGTGCTGTCATCACTTCAAATAGTCATTGAATGAGTGGTTGTTATGCAAGAACCAACTCCCCCCCCCCAAAGTTCTTTATCCAAGACAAGAGTGCTCAGATCTGACTCTTTCTGTGAATCTCCTATTCAGAAAACATTCACAGCTAATAAACGTTGGGGATGCAATCTTATACATTGTAAAACCATCTTTGTGTTATTTATTACTGCCAACAGAAGTCACAGTTGGTATCTCTGCCAACTTTATCAGTTTAGTTCCTGAACACATGGACAATTCCAATTTATGGAACATATTTAGAGAGAATGATGGGAGAGCTTTACAGGTTTCTCTTCAGTGAGTTCTCTATTACAGCCAAAGGGCAGCTAAACAGAAATAATATACAAGAACAGACTGTCAAGATAATAATACAATACATAATAAAACAGTAGCATAAAAACAAGAAGATATTACATACACTATTGTAGAACATGTCTGGAATAAACAACTGGACTTATTTTCTTGTTGGTTTAAAACACTGCCCTTCCAAACAGTTTCTTCATTTTGAACAAGTTGGTAAGGGGAATCTGAGTAGACAGAGAATCTTTGGAATGTGTTCTCTCTTGTCTACATATGGAGCGGTGTTTATTTATTTATTTGATTTGTCAATCATTTACAAGATAATAGGTATAAGTATAAACAAGAGTAAGAATACAGGAAATAGGCACGAATAAATGGGGACAATAGGACAAGGACAGTAGGCACGATTGTGTGCTTATGCATGCCCCTTACAGACCTCTTAGGAATGGGGTGAGGTCAATAGTGGATAGTTTAAGGTTAAAGGAGTGGGGATTAGAGGATGATATGGTGAATGGTAAGACCAATCATTCCTTGATCTAGCTTAATAATTTACTTACAGTATCAAAACAATTACTCTTTCTCATGTTCAATAATCCATCATTTGTTTTAAATATGTTTCACTCAGTTTAGTGATTTTGCTGTGTATTTTAACAACTTGGTCAAAGTTAATAAGTTTGCTTTAACCACATTTTGATTTTGTCTCATACCTTTAGTTTCTTTGCCTCACTGTTTCTTTTTGTGTTTTGCATTATGATTCCTAACCCAAAAGAAAATAGCAGGATAGGTATAGACTTTGTAAGTAGCAAATTTATTTCCTAGCATGGACCAATCAAGATTCCTAAGTTCAGTTTCCAGGACACAACATGGTTAGATCTCCCATGGAATATGTGACCAGGGCTAAGCTCCAGCACTAGGAGAGAAATTCAGAACTAATATAATATTTTAAAGAAAATATAACACAAAATTAACTCGCTTGAGTTTACTTAATACAAACCTGTAACTGATAATAACCTGGTCATTTAAGGAAGACCCTGATTTCATTCTTCCTTCAAAGCACCAATATAGATAAGTACAATTGTACTTTAGGAATGGTGTCTGGGCAGAACCTGTTGGCCAAAGATTTATAAAACTTAGGAGAAGAGGATTCTCTAGTTCAAGTTCCATAAAACACATGTACAAGATTCTATTACAAAATTGTAATCCTATATAATACATATTTGATAGAAATGTTCTGTTGCACTCAGTGGGACTGATATTTGAGTGGATAAGTCTGCCTGTTTTCTAAATTTTCCATAGTTTTAAAATATGATTTTTTTTCTGAAATAAATATTTTATAGCATAAATGTGGATAGTAACACACATTAAACAATTGGATTTAGGTGTAAAAATGATTCCTTAAAAGAGCAAGTTATTAAAACCCATAGCAAAGTGACTAAACTGAGTGTTACATATCTAAGGAAAATGATGGATGAGTGAACATGAGAAAGGGTAACTGTTTTAATACTATAGGTAAATTATTAAACTAGATTAGGGAATGATCTCTCTCTCCTTTCTCACCTCCTACCTTAATTTGGATTTATCTCTTCCCATATTCATTTTAATGAGATAGCACTTTTGAAAAGAGTGTTTTTGTGAAAGGATTTTGCACCACTTTGAACGCAATTTCATATTTCTGTGTTCCCACAGCAGTGTTGGAAAGCTGATTTATTCTCTTCTCTATTGCACCATAGTTGAATTTATTCCAAAGGTACATGTCTTTTTTGAGAAGCTGTGGCTGCATTTGCCCATTGGAGGGAACTCTTGCCTTACTCCTCCTTATAGGAACTTCTTCCTACAAAGGAAATAGGGTTGTGCAGATATCTGGGAAATCTGAAGTATGAGTGGAAGCACCTGGAACATCTTTTAGAAATACTTTAATGGCAGTGTCTTTTCTGGGCCTTGTGCAGTCACTGTGCAAACCCAGGAAAACTCGGTTTGTTTTAGGAGTTCCCAACAGATGCCAGGTGTGCCCACATGGGCTCCAACATTTAGCCTTTCGAATCTGATTCTTTGTACAGCCCTGAAAAGAAATCTTAGCTTGGCTGTTACTTACATGTATGGTTCAGGTATTTTCCCACATCATTGTTGTTGTGAAGCAACGTTTCGGCAGAATCTCATCAGCCATCATCAGACTTCCATATTGTGTTCGTCTACAGAAGCCTGATGATGGCAGATGAGATTCTGCTGAAATGTTGCTACAACTTTAAAAGTTGTAGCAACCACTAGCCAGGCAAACACCTGAGCACAAACAGTTCCCCCCTGATACCTCCAGCTCAAACACACCCCGACCAGGCACCCAGATGAAACCTAGCTTCCTAACAAATGATAGCCGTCCATTTACCCGAAGCCAAGCTGCACTAAAGGCCTCCAATAAAGGAACACAATGTTGCCAGCCAATCAAGATACAAAAAGAGCCACAAAACAGACAGAAGATATTAGAAACAACAATCAAGCAGAACACAGCAAACTCCAAGACCAATAAACACAGACCAAGATTCCCAACCAATCAGGATGAAGAAAAAACCATTCTGGCACAGCAATAGGCTGCCCCAAATTTAAAACTGAAACAACTGTGTGGGCCTGACTCACAGACGAACACAATACAGAAACCTGATGATGGCAGAGGAGATTCTGCCGAAACATTGCTACAACTTTTCTGAGGTTCTCGTAGGTATTTGTATGTGGATCTTTGGTTATTCAGGTTTTCTCCCACGTAAGATTGGAAGTATCTAGGCAACGTTTCGATGAAGTCTCATTCATCATTTTCAGGCTTGTGTCTTCAGCTCTGTGCTTCTCAGAGTGATCTTACGTGGGAGAAAACCCGAATAACCAAAGATCCACATTATTTATTTATATATATATAAATTTATATATATATATATATATATATCTTTGGTTATTCGGGTTTTCTCCCGCGTAAGATTGGAAGTATCTAGGCAACGTTTCGATGAAGTTTCATTCATCATCTTCAGGCTTGGTCTTCAGCTCTGTGCTTCTCAGAGTGATGTGAGCTTGCAGCTGCTTCTTCCTTTTAACTGCTAGTGGGGGTGTGACTTGATTGGGTGGGGGCTTGGCTGTGTTCTCATTGGGTGGGGGGTGTTCTCATTGGTTGGGGGTTTGGCTGTGTTCTGAGTGGTTGGGGGTTGGCTGTGTTCTGATTGGCTGGAGGCGTGTTCTGTTCAGGTGGGGGCTTGGTTGTGCTCAGGTTAGTCTTAGTTGCTGGGGGATTTGAGCTGGTGAGCTGTGATCTTGCTGTTTGGCTTCGAGTTAGTGGTCGTGCTGCATCTTCATGGTGGGGGTCAGTTCGCTTCATGTTTGGCTCAGAGGGGTTTGAAGTGGGTAGTGATGCAGCTGCAGTGCGGCTTCTGGTCTCTGGTCGTGTCTCATCTTCTGTGTGGGTGTGAGTCTGCTTTCTACGTGGAAGAGTGGTGGTGGCATCTTGTGTGGCTCTCAGGGGTGTGGGTCTGGTGTCATTCTTCATGTTAGGTACTCGTCTGTTCATGAGGGCGGGTTTCCAAATGGCTGGTAGGCGGGACGTATCATCTCATTTATTCAAGCCCCCACCCAATCAAGTCACACCCCCACTAGCAGTTAAAAGGAAGAAGCAGCTGCAAGCTCACATCACTCTGAGAAGAACAGAGCTGAAGACCAAGCCTGAAGATGATGAATGAGATTTCATCGAGACGTTGCCCAGATACTTCCAATCTTACGCGGGAGAAAACTCGAATAACCAAAGATCCACATACAAATACCCGTGAGAACTTCAGAAAACAAATATGTGTGTGTGTGTGTGTGTGTGTGTGTGCATGTATGTATGGCATTCAGCTTTGTTCGGGTATTTTCCCACGTCATTGTAGTGGTGCTTTTAAAGTTGTAGCAACTTTTCAGCAGAATCTCATCTGCCATCATCAGGCTTCTGTATAGTGTTTGTCTGTGAGTTAGACTTTTACAGTGGTTTCAAATTTAAATTTGGGGCAGCCTATTGCTGTGCCAGAATGGTTTTTTCTTCATCCTGATTGGTTGAGAGTCTTGGTCTGTGTTTATTGGTCTTGGAGTTTGCTGTGTTCTGCTTCTAATATCTTCTGTCTGTTTTTTTGGCTCTTTTTGTATCTTGATTGGCTGGCAACATTGTGTTACTTTATTGGAGGCCTTTAGTGCAGCTTGGCTTCGGGTAAATGGACGGCTATCATTCGTTAGGAAGCTGGGTTTCATCTGGGTGCCTGATTGGGGTGTGTTTGAGCTGGAAGTATCAGGGGGGATCTGTTTGTGTCCAGGTGTTTGCCTGGTTTGTGGTGTGGAGATTTTTTTGTTTGTGAGTGCAGGCTTCCAAATGATTGACAGCCTGGTGAAATCATCTCTTCTGTTCATGCTTTCTGGTCTTTTTTCAATCTCTATGGCTTCTCTGATGATTCTGTGGCTGGGATTTTCTATAGTGGCTAGGGTTTTGGTGCCATTGAAGTTGATGCTATGACCTGTGGCTTATATGTGTTGGACTAGTGAGGAAGTGTGTTCCAGCTTTTTGACTGCATTTTTGTGTTCAACCAGGCGGGTGCTTATTCTTCTATTGGTCTGTCCAATGTATGTGGCCGGGCATGATGCACAGGCGACTTCGTATACGCCTTGGTTTTCCAGGTCAATTTTGTCTTTGGGGTTTCTGAGGATGGCTGCTATTTTTCTGTCTGTTTTGAAGGCAGTCTTGATGTGGTGTCTGTATAGTATCTTACTAATTTTGTCTGTAGTGCCTCTTATGTAGGGCAGGACAGCTGTTCCATGGCTCTGTTCATCTTCTGGGTCTCTATTATGTCTCAGTGTGTTTTTGTGGATCAAGTTGGTGATTTTGCTTTTGTGGAAGCCGTTGGCTGTCAATATTTTAGTCAGGGTGCATAGTTCAGTCTTAATGTGTGTCTTGTCTGCCAGGTGTTTGGTTCTAGTAATTAGTGTTTTAGCCACGGAGTTTATCTGTGCTGGGTGGTGGTGGGATTGGGCGTTGAGGTAGCAGTTGGTGTGTGTTTTCTTCTGGTATATGGTGTGTCCTAGTGTGGCATCTGTTTTTTTGTAGATTAGTATGCCCCAAACTATATGGCCTCCCAAAAATACACAAAGAAGGCATACCTCTCAGACCCATAGTCAGCTCCAGAGGAGCACCACTACAAAACCTAGCTAAACACCTAGCAAAAGAGCTACAGCCCCATGCTGAAACAGCAGCTTCTCATGTACAAAACTCATACCACTTCTTGGAAATGATCAAAGATCTACACGTGGAGCAAGAAGATCTGCTTCTAAGTTTTGATGTGGTTTCACTATTCACTCAAGTCCCGATAAAAGAGACCCTTGAAATCATCAAAAATAAATACCAACCAGCTAAACACCTCATGGAACTAACAGAACACTGCTTAACCAACACATATTTCATATACAAAGGACAAAGATACAAACAAATTGAAGGAGCCCCCATGGGATCACCACTGTCACCTGTCATTGCAAACCTGTTCATGGAAGAATTCGAATCCAGAGCCCTGGCCAATGCCATCCTCAAACCCAAACTATGGTTAAGATATATCGATGACATATTCATGATTTGGCCCCATGGACAAGAAAACCTAAACAATTTCCTAACACACCTAAACAGCACACACCCCAAAATTAAGTTCACCATGGAAACAGAAACAAACAAACAACTACCATTCCTAGATATACTAATCTACAAAAAAACAGATGGCACACTAGGACACACCATATACCAGAAGAAAACACACATTATAGTCAAATGATTGTTCAATAATGATATTGGGATATTTTACTGATGATTGATAATGTGAGTTATTATGTAATGTAATTATTTTGATGACTATGAAATGGATGCACAAAAGGGAGTGGTAAACCAACTGATACACTGTAAATTTATGAAGAAGGATTTTTTTTTATGTTATGTTTTATGACTTATATGTTTTTGTCTGTCGTTAAAATCAATAAAACTTTTATCAAAAAGAAAAAAGAAAGAACTATTTGCTCCCCCCCAGAGGGTTTAAAGATAAAGAAGTTTGTCCTGACTAACTTCAGCAGCTCACTAACATGCCATTCCTGTGGCTGAGAAAGTTTTCCCCCCATGTTCCCTGAAAAATCCTATTGTCCAGCAATAGTTAAGTACGTACTTTACCTATTCCAGGCGAGGAAACAAGGAGGTCTGGACATGTACCACCTGCAGTGGATCACGTCGGGGTCACCACTTGTGGTGGTCTCCCATGGAAAGAATGAGACACAAGCGTGTGTACTCGGGATGGGAGCCCAGAGTAAAATTCCAGTGCTCCCTTTTATTGAGATTTTTGTACATAGTAAGCATTCACATTGTGGATTACAATAATTCGATATAGTACACAGAATTGTTTACAGTTGTCTGAGCTGCTTAATTGTTTCTGGTGTTTGCTTTTAATTTCCTTGCTTTATTTCAGTGACTTTTAGGCAGACATGTATGTATAAGGTCTTAGACTAATCATTACCCAAGTCAAAGTTTATTCCCACAGTTTCTGTTTTTGTGAGTTCTCTGTTGGAAACGTTGTATACTAATTGTTTCAGGTGTTGTTGTGAGTTGTTGGATTTTTTTTGTCACATTCTAATTTCTTTAATTTTTTCAAGAGTTTATCATGTTTGTAAGTGGTTTCAGATTCAGCTCTCCAAGTTGTAAATTGTTTTATCTTGTCCCAAAGTAGAGGGTGGATTTTGCTGCTCAATTCCAGGTGTAGTGCTAGCAAACCAATCAGGATGAAGAAAAAACCATTCTGGCACAGCAATAGGCCGCCCCAAATTTAAATCTGAAACCACTGTAAAAGTCTGACTCACAGATGAACACTATACAGAAGCCTGATGATGGCAGATGAGATTCTGCTGAAACGTTGCTACAACTTTAAAAGCACAACTACTATGACGTGGGAAAATACCCGAACAAAGCTGAATGCCAGACATGTAAGTACCCACGAAAACTTAAGAAAACATATATATATATATATATATATTCAAAAGAAAGAAAGATTTGCTCTTCGGGAAAGTTTTTTTATTTTTTGTTCAGAATTTTCGGATTTGTTATCTCAAGTCCGTCTTCAGTGAACTGTTAGATGGAGATGTGTCCAGGAAGGAGCTTTGGTCGTTATTTTTATCGTTGGTGTCAGCGTTCTGTGGATTGGCAGCACGGGCATCATCGCGTGATTGGCTTGTCAGTTGTTTGGATGCGAGTTGGTTTGTTTTTTGATGTTGTTGATCCAATTATCACGTAAACTTTGATAGTTGGGGTCAATGTCTTTGTGGCGATTAATGCAATTGGTGCCAGTATGCCATGCTTCAATAAATTCACGTGCATAACGTGTTTTGCCTGTGCCAATTATTTTGGTTGCATCCCAGTTAAAGTAATGATTTTGGTCTATGCTGTGTGTTGCTATTTGAGATAGTGGGTCTTTTCTTTTGACAGCTAGTGTGTGTTCATGGATTCTTTCGTGGAGTTGTTTTCCAGTTTGGCCAATGTATTTTTGGGGGCATGTTTTGCATGGTATTTCATATATGACGTTTTTCATTGAAGTGATTGGTAATTTGTCTTTGCCTGATATGAGTGTTTTTCTTAATGAAGTTGTTGGTTTGTGTGCAATATTGATGTTGAATGGTTGTAAGTGTCTTGATATGATTTCTGATACACCTTGTATGTATGGAAGTGAGTACCATTTAGGTGGATTTTGTGGGTTTTTGTTGTTTGTGTCTGTTTGTTTGTGTGATTTATGTGGTTTGTGTCTTAGGCAGTTTTTGATGAAGCTTTTTGGATATCCATTGTTTATGAAGAGGTTGTAGAGAAAATTTAGTTCTTCTTTTCGTATTTTTTTGTCTTGGCAATAAGTGTAGGCTCGTTTAAAGAGTGTTGAGATGCAGCTTCTTTTGTGTGTGGTAGGGTGGTTGCTTCTGTAGTGGAGTATAATGTCAGCATTTGTTTTCTTTCTGTATACGCTTGTTTGTAATTTGCCATTTTCAAGAAGTTTTAAGTTGACATCTAGAAATGATAATTGAGTATTATTCATTTCTTCTCGTGTAAATTGTATATCTGGGTGTATTGAGTTGATTGCTTTGTGTAGTTGTTCTAATTCAGTGCGTTTGACAATGACAAATGTGTCATCCACATATCGAAGCCATAGTTTTGGTTTGAGATTTGTAAAAACGGATTTTTCTAGATCTTGTAACACTATTTCAGCTATGAAACCTGAAATAGGAGAGCCCATTGGTGTGCCTTTTTTCTGGAGGTAGAATTTATTGTTAAATTGACAGTAGTTGGTTAGGCAAAGGGTGATTAGCTCTGACAGAGTAATGGAGCTAATCACCCTTTGCCTAACCAACTACTGTCAATTTAACAATAAATTCTACCTCCAGAAAAAAGGCACACCAATGGGCTCTCCTATTTCAGGTTTCATAGCTGAAATAGTGTTACAAGATCTAGAAAAATCCGTTTTTACAAATCTCAAACCAAAACTATGGCTTCGATATGTGGATGACACATTTGTCATTGTCAAACGCACTGAATTAGAACAACTACACAAAGCAATCAACTCAATACACCCAGATATACAATTTACACGAGAAGAAATGAATAATACTCAATTATCATTTCTAGATGTCAACTTAAAACTTCTTGAAAATGGCAAATTACAAACAAGCGTATACAGAAAGAAAACAAATGCTGACATTATACTCCACTACAGAAGCAACCACCCTACCACACACAAAAGAAGCTGCATCTCAACACTCTTTAAACGAGCCTACACTTATTGCCAAGACAAAAAAATACGAAAAGAAGAACTAAATTTTCTCTACAACCTCTTCATAAACAATGGATATCCAAAAAGCTTCATCAAAAACTGCCTAAGACACAAACCACATAAATCACACAAACAAACAGACACAAACAACAAAAACCCACAAAATCCACCTAAATGGTACTCACTTCCATACATACAAGGTGTATCAGAAATCATATCAAGACACTTACAACCATTCAACATCAATATTGCACACAAACCAACAACTTCATTAAGAAAAACACTCATATCAGGCAAAGACAAATTACCAATCACTTCAATGAAAAACGTCATATATGAAATACCATGCAAAACATGCCCCCAAAAATACATTGGCCAAACTGGAAAACAACTCCACGAAAGAATCCATGAACACACACTAGCTGTCAAAAGAAAAGACCCACTATCTCAAATAGCAACACACAGCATAGACCAAAATCATTACTTTAACTGGGATGCAACCAAAATAATTGGCACAGGCAAAACACGTTATGCACGTGAATTTATTGAAGCATGGCATACTGGCACCAATTGCATTAATCGCCACAAAGACATTGACCCCAACTATCAAAGTTTACGTGATAATTGGATCAACAACATCAAAAAACAAACCAACTCGCATCCAAACAACTGACAAGCCAATCACGCGATGATGCCCGTGCTGCCAATCCACAGAACGCTGACACCAACGATAAAAATAACGACCAAAGCTCCTTCCTGGACACATCTCCATCTAACAGTTCACTGAAGACGGACTTGAGATAACAAATCCGAAAATTCTGAACAAAAAATAAAAAAACTTTCCCGAAGAGCAAATCTTTCTTTCTTTTGAACTTATATCTCGGGATGCAAATCTTCACAATTCTACGATATATATATATATATAGTATATATTTGTATTGTATGTGGATCTTTGGTTATTCGGGTTTTCTCCCGCGTAAGATTGGAAGTATCTAGGCAACGTTTCGATGAAGTCTCATTCATCATCTTCAGGCTTGGTCTTTAGCTCTGTGCTTCTGAGAGTGATGTGAGCTTGCAGCTGCTTCTTCCTTTTAACTGCTAGTGGGGGTGTGGCTTGATTGGGTGGGGGCTTGGCTGTGTTCTGATTGGGTGAGGGTGTGTTCTCATTGATTGGGGGTTTGGCTGTGTTCTGATTGGGTGGGGGTTGGCTGTGTTCTGATTGGCTGGAGGCGTGTTCTGTTCAGGTGGGGGCTTGGTTGTGCTCAGGTTAGTCTTAGTTGCTGGGGGATTTGAGCTGGTGAGCTGTGATCTTGCTGTTTGGCTTCGAGTTCGTGGTCGTGCTGCATCTTCATGGTGGGGGTCAGTTCGCTTCATGCATGGCTCAGAGGGGTTTGAAGTGGGTAGTGATGCAGCTGCAGTGCGGCTTCTGGTCCGGGGTCGTGTCTCATCTTCTGTGTGGGTGTGAGTCTGCTTTCTATGTGGAAGTGTGGTGGTGGCATCTTGTGTGGCTCTCAGGGGTGTGGGTCTGGTGTCATTCTTCATGTTAGGTACTCATCTGTTCATGAGGGCGGGTTTCCAAATGGCTGATAGGTGGGAGGTATCATCTCGTTTATTTATGCTGTGTGGGCGTTTTTCTATTTCTATGGCTTCTCTGATGATTCTGCTGCTGAAGTGTTTGGTTTTGGCAATAGTTCTGGTATTTTTAAAGTCAATCTCATGTCCTGTGGCTTTGAGGTGTTGGACCAGGGAAGAGGTCGGTTCTTCCTTTTTGATTGAGTTCTTGTGTTCTTCAATGCGTGCACTTGTTCTTCTGTTAGTTTGTCCAATGTATGTGGTGGGGCAGGCAGTGCAAGGGATTTTGTATACTCCTTGATTTTCTAACTCGATTTTGTCCTTAGGGTTTCTTAGGAAGGTGGATATCTTTCTGTTTGTGCAGAATGCTGTCTTAATGTTGTGTTTTTGGAGGATCTTGCTGATTTTGTCTGTAGTGCCTTTTATATATGGGATGTGGGCTTTGCCATTCTCTTGTTCTCTGTCTTGAAGCTGAAGATGATGAATGAAACTTCATCAAAACGTTGCCTAGATATTTCCAATCTTACGCGGGAGAAAACCCGAATAACCAAATATATATATATATAAAAATATAAATATTTTCATGGGTATTTATACATATGGTATAGGTTTGTTCATCTTCAACCTATGGAACAGTTGTCCTGCCCTTCATAAGAGGAACAACAGACAAAGTCAGCAAGATACTACTCAGGCATCACATCAAGACTGCCTTCAAAACAGACAGAAAAATAGCAGCCATCCTTAGAAACCCCAAAGATAAAATTGACCTAGAAAACCCAGGCATATATGAAGTAGCCTGTGCATCATGCCCTACCACATACATAGGACAAACCAACAGAAGGATAAGTACCCGCCTTGAAAAACACAAGAATGCAATAAAAAAGGTGGAACACACTTCCTCACTAGTCCAACATATGAAAGCCACAGGTCATAGCATCGACTTCAGTGGTACCAAAACTCTAGCTACTATAGAAAACCCCAGATACAGAATCATCAGAAAAGCCATAGAAATTGATAAAAGACCTAATAGTATGAATAGAAGAGATGACTCCACCAGACTGCCAATTATCTGGAAGCCTGCACTCACAAACAAAAAAATCTCTATACCACAATCTAGGCAAGCACCTGGACACAAACAGACCCCCCCCCCATACCTCCAGCCCAAACACGCCCCAGCCAGCTACCCAAATAAAACCAAGCTTCCTAATAAATAACTATCAGCCATTCACAAGAAACCAAGCTGCTCTAAGAAACCCCAATGCACAAAACACAATGTTGCCAACCAATCAAGAACAGAACAACTCGAAGACCAATAAAAACAGACCTAAACTCCCAGGCAATCAGGATGAGGAAAAAACCATTCAAATAAAGCAGAAAGCCAGCACCAAATTCAAACAAAAAATGGCTGCCAAGCCTGACACACACAATTAAAAAGAACCCAATACACAAGCTTGAGGATGGCAGATGAGATTCTGCCAAAACGTCGCTATAATAAAAACAGGAATATTAAGACGTGGGAAAATACCCGAAGAAACCTAAATATCATAGATAGATAGATAGATAGATAGATAGATAGATAGATAGATAGATAGATAGATAGATAGATAGATAGATAGATAGATAGGCTACTTTTAGAATAATGGAGATTTAAAAGATCATTGCTGCATTGAATCTTGCATAAACAATGGTAGAGCAGTGATGTTCGTTTCTTGTTCTTAGTTTTTAATTTCAAAAAAAAAAAAAAAATGAAGATGCCTCCCAATTGCCTTCAGATTGCTTCTTAATGCTTCTGGAATTAAAACATTTGCAGTGGAAGATAATTGACTATATGCAGTCACCAATAGAAATGGCCACAAAAATCCTTTTTATAATCAATTGTTAAGTATTTTGGTGGTTAGCCTAGGGTTTGCTGCCAAGTCATATAATGAGAAACCTGAGCATTATGTTCCATAAATGAAGAAAACACCTCATACCCATTGGAACATGGCATATAGAAATCCATTCAGCTATTTTACTCACATACATAAACATAAAGATGAAGAAATAACAGTCAGATCTTCTGTCTGGGGTTGGCTACAAAAAAAGAGATAGAAATAACGAGACATAATTATATATTTCATTAATCACTATTATTGAAATAGTTTGAAAATCTAGGCCACACATTGATAATTCATGCCTTCAGATTAAAAAATATATCCAAAACACACACACACACACACACACACACACTAAACCACCCATATATGATTTGAATGTTATAAATTAAAAACTATTTTAAGCTATTCAAAGTATCCTTCACTCTTCTGTTCAGAAAAGCTGTCATTAGCAAAGAACACTGAAACAGAATTCTTGACTTTCTCTGCATGCTAGAAAGAAATATGTTATATATGGTTTGTGTACATGCACTTGATTTATGTGCAACCAAAACTAATTATTACCTATTATTAATTAAAATATAATTAGCATAATACTATGATTACAAACATGATTTAAAACCACAATAGTCTCATAATAGCGAGATATAATTAAACCTACTCAAAATACTAAGATATTTTTTTAAAAAAAATCCAAAGACAATGAATTATATTCAGCTCCAAAGTTGGTGAGATCTACAGTGTAGGAGCAACCTAAGAAGCAGACCTGTGCAAGCAGCTCTTGAAATTCTAAGGATCTAAACATGACCATACTGAGAAATTGATCTCTTACATATAGAATTTCTTATGATTCATTGCGCAGTCAACCAGACTGGATTCAGTATTTTTTATCCACCTATCGGTTTCTTCCCAAAAACCTGGGATAGGCAGATATGGATTTGTCATTGTGTTATAAGCTGTTCCAAGTAAAGCTGCCTTTTGCAGTTGACTTGTTCTGACCAAGGTTTCCCGTAATTAAGCACACGCTTAGTTAAAACAACTCTTGTTTTATTTTAACACTGGGAATTATGATCATTCCCAGCCTATAATGAGTCCCAAACAGTCTCTAGAGATAAGCACCCACCTTTCTCTCTTTTGAATTGTTGCCAACAAATAGAGTGCCAAATTAACTGTAAAAAACCAATCAAAGTACAAAGTCCATACAGAGCTTCAGGGTTTAATCCGAACAGAGTGAACAACGTTGCTTCCTGCAAAGGTTTCTTCACCTTTGCCTGTCCTTTATTCCTTATGGGAGGGGCAATCACCTCCAAGCCTTATTCCTGAGTTGCTCCTTTTGTCTTAGCTTGCTCTTGCCTTCTGGCAGCTCTGTGCACATGCACACTGGGAACAGGCTCCCCTTGTTCCTCTGCCTTGCTGCTGCCAGACTCTAGAGGCTCCAGAGTCAGTACCCCACTCCCAGATGGTCCTGGCCCCATCTCTCCATCAGATGCAGGACCTTCATCCAAGTCCTCTCCAGATTCCCGGACTGGTCCCTGTTCTTCCCCACTGTCCGATTCTGCTGCCATCTGCACAGGCTGCCGGTGAACCACAACATGACTGTTGGTGATTTTGTCAATGGTGATAGTGTTCAAGTGGTGCTCCAGATGTTTTGGGGTTGCATCCAAGGTGTCTTATTAGTATTTGAACTACCTTTGCTTTCTTTTTCCACAATTGTTCTATTTCTGTTTGTAGTCTTTGTATTTTGTTATCTTCTCCAGTTCTTTCTCTTCTATTCTGCTGTCTCCAGGTACTGACATGTCCACTCTCCAGACTTTTTTTGTGTTTTTAATAACAATTGTTAAAATCTGGGGAGTTTTGTGATAGGTGCCTGTCTGTTTGAATTCTAAAGCCCCAGAGCACTTTAGCTTCTTCATTTTCTATTACTTTGTTTTATGTTCCTACTAATTCTTGCTTGCAAGCAAATGGTATTTCTTACAGATCTTCCAATGCTCCATTGTAATATTATTATTCTATTTTATTTATTTGTATCCTGCCTTTATTTGTTTATAAAAAACATCATAATTAAGGTAATACTCTTAAATGATGTTAAGTAGTTTGAAAAATATGTGGTGCTTAAAATGAAATGATTCTCCCACCCTACCCCACAGCAATACTAAGACATTTCTTGGATTGATGGATCACAATTAACTTTATTGAGATAGGCTATAACAATGGAATCTGGCAAGCCTCAAATCACTTTTGAATACTATCTTGCTACTTAAAGAAAGTTTCAGCCCTCTTGGCTTATGTAACAGTTCTTGCATAGTTCTGTTAAGATCATCTGATTAACTCTATGCCTGATCTCAGACTTCTGAGGAAGTAGAAGAAAAGCTTGCTTGATTTTTCAGTTTCTTAATATAAATCTTTTTTTAAAAAAAAATACAATAAGCACAATTTACACTTTAAAAGCCAACTTTGTTTACAGTAATTACATGTACAATTTATTTTTAATTTTAGACAATTCCACGGAAGCCAATTTCAAATGAACGAAATAAAGCAGTTAGGGCTGATCAAAATCATAGTGTATCAAAAGAAACTTGAGTGGGCAGGATCTCCTGCTGAAAGAGCCCAAATCAGAATAATCATACAATAAATGAGTTTGTATAGAAAGCCAAAAAAAAAAAAAAAAAGTTAGAGGCAATAATCATAGAGATGAAAATTTGAGAGACATCGAAGTATTAACTAGGGGACATACATTAAAAGGATATACATTAAAATAAAAACTGTTCTGATGGATGGTTCTAGCTGTACCAACATCTACCCGAGCAACCGTTTCTTTCTGATTTATCCTTGGAGTTTGAAGTTTTTCTGGAATATCCCCAGTTACTTTGAGGGAGGTCCTCATTTCCATTTAGCTTCAGCTTCTCATACAAGACCTTCTCGCTTGGATTTTAAAATGGCTGCTTTTTCCTGTAGGGAAAGGAGAAGCTGGAGGGAGCTACCAGGTCTCGGAGCACAGGTCCATGTCTTAGACAAGAAAATCCCACTTGAGTCAGAGAGAAGTTGTTTCTGTGTTTAGGAAGTATCTGCCAATCTTACGTTGGTTGAATGGCATCAGTTTTATCTTCCTAAGTAACAGGACGAGGAGTTCAGTTTTATTTTATTTTATTCAACTTTGTTTTGTAATCTCCATACTGTTAGTAGTAGCAGATTCCATGAAATAAATATAAGTAATATTTTTGGAAAGTATGGCAGGAGAATTGTCATGCTGTATCCACAAGAGAAGGGTAGGGACTAAGGCTTCATATTGAGAGACAGCAAATAGACAAGGCTTTAATCTGACTCCTTTCTAGCGAAGCAGAATACTCCGGCTGTCTCACATAAGACTGGTTAATTATGACACGTACAAAATTGTTCTTTTGGTGAGTGTATATGCTCCTCCCTCCTGCCAATTTTTTTAAAATCCAGGGGTCCTTCACCTTTTGCTTCTTTTTTCCTCAGGTTTATGAATGAAAAATGACTATAATGTGACCTGTAAACTTCATCACATCCTCATTAATTTGGTGATGTATTTCACTGTAGCCCAAGGGAACAGTCATATTTTTAACAAGAGAAGATGCCGTCACATTAATGGCTTCATCGTGACAGCCAAGGAAGGCTGTCATACTGTATAAAAGGTGCCATGTCAGGTTGTACATTCTCCCACACTCCTTTTCAGCTGGTGTTCACAATCGTATAAACCTGACTGCACAATGTTAGGACTCTCTAAGAGAAGGCAAAGACCTCAGGGCATGGTATGTTGTGACCTATATTCCTCATTACCCAGTTCTCTGCTACTACAGAAGCTGTCAGGGAGCTACAATAGGAGAGTATGTATGAAATAGTGAGTGACCTAGAGACAATTGTATCGTAATATTTTTATTATAATCAACTAAAAATTGCAAAGCAGTGAGCTGGCACTTTCAAACTTCACAGAATTCTTAGGCTTGATGTTGGAGCGGAGAGAGAAGAATATTGCTAACATAGGGCATGTTAGAAACTTATGCCTGTAATATATTACAGTAATTCAGGGACTTCTTTGCAGAGTAATTATTGCTATATGCAAAACAATCACAACTGGCTGCAAAGATTAATAGGACAAAGAAATAATATCACAAATAAATTAATTTAGCATGTGAAGGGCTGCTGAATCACCATCTGATGAAAATGTGCTGATTCTCGGAATTACTCTTAGATATTCTCAAACAGCTGCTGAGATATGGTGTGTATTCTCTTTTAAAACAGCAGCTGGATCTGGGAGATCTCATTTTAATTTCCCACAGTATATTGGAGCAATATTATGCAGGTGTCATTCTTGGAAATAAAATTGGCAGGTGATTTCCCAGTTGAACTGTATAGCACTGATGAAAGCACTGTTGCCAGCTTCTGTTATCTGGTCAGCTGTAGAGTACTATTACCATAGACAGTTCTGTACCAGAAGACATTTGGATGATTAAATGAATGACAATTAAATTTATGGGAAGAAATCCCCATGCTTACTATGTCTTGGATTTCCTCATTTTTACAAATGCATCATTTCGTAAAACGAATAACATAATCAATGAGTTTGGTATAGCAGCCAGTCAAGAAATATGCCATAGACTAGCACTTAGTAGAGCAGTCATGAAGGCCTTGGAAAAGATATCCAAATGCTATGGTGTCAAATATCAGAATCATGCAAGCTCTTTGACAATCTAGAGAAGTGAAGAAGCAGGATAGGAACAGCACTGAACTTTGGTTTTGGGACAGATTCTTGAGAATATAGTGGATAGGTAAGAAAACAAACACATAGGTCAGGGACCCCCAAACTTAGCAACTTTATAACAAATATATATAAAAATTTTATTTGGGTTTTCACACAAAAAAAACATAATACAAATAAAACATCTTTTTTTGAAAATAGCATGGTCCCGGGTTATCACTTCTTCATACAGACACAAACTCTATTTCATGCTCATCTTTATGTTCTATTCCATATCTTAATACTGTTTTACATTTTCTACATAGTTTTTCCCCTCCTTTGACTTTCTCAACTTTATTTTTAATTATGTCACAATTCAAATCATTGTACTTGTACTTTTGTCTGTCCTGTTTCAATTTCATATTATCTTTTCTCATTAAACAAACTTTCCCCTGTAGTTACTAATTGGAGTATAACATCTTTATATCTTTTAATTTTATCCATTCAACTCTTATTTAGGCTTCAGTTTATACCTTTAAGATTATAACACTCAATATAATACATAACTTCCAATTGAAATCTGCTTGGTACATTCTTAAAATACACACTTTATACTTTAAAAAAAGTTATATATATATGCAACTAAAACACTCATTCCATTCCAATTCAATTCTATCATTAATATTCATTAAAATCTTAACATCTTTAACATTTCTTTTCAATTAAATATCATACTTCCTTGTGGACACTTATAAACTTTCCGTACTTATTTTTTTTCCATATTTCTCTTCACTTATATTTTTATAAACCATTAATAATAATTAAAATGTTCCCATCCTTTTCTGATTTAATTCTCTCATTCACTTTATTTCATTTATTTATTAACAAACATTCCACTACTTTACAATAAACATTTTATCCATCATTTAAGTCATATTTTCTAAAATTATTTCTATTTGTAATATAACAATACTATCTTTCGTACCTTTGCAGAATCCTTTTTACAATTAAATTTTCACCCATTATCTCTAAACAGGCTTATACTTTTAATCCTTATACCTTTTCCCTGTTTCTCTATATCTTGTTTCTGTCTTTTATAACTTCTTTTCCTTTCCTTCTTCCCCCTCTTCTTCTCCCTCCCCTTTTTACCCCCTTGTCTTAAGTCCACAAGTCTTAAATTTGCCAAGTTTGGAGAACCTCTGACATAGATCATCAAAGTATTAACTCAGTTCTCACTTCAGACACAAATGACCAAGTTCAGATTATCTTACTTTGAACAAATATAAAGACCCAACTCTCAGTAAAAGGCTGTTAATGATGTGGATGGTAGAAAGAAAGAAAAGGAAGGAAGGAAGGAAGGAAGGAAGGAAGGAAGGAAGGAAGGAAGGAAGGAAGGAAGGAAGGAAGGAAGGAAGGAAAGGAAAGGAAAGAGAAAGAAAGAAAGGCTAGCAGCAAAGTGGATGGTTTCAGTTACAGTAGCAATGAGTGCACCACTGGGAGACTTAAAAGAACTGGTTAGGGATAGATCATCATGAAGAAAATTTAACTGTGTGGCTATTAGTTGAAAACAACTGGAAGGCACATCATCAATTAATCAATATAGAAGTCAGAGTGGTAACAAACATCCTTGTGAAATTGAAATGATCCAATATTTTTTTTCACCTAACTACAATGTGTAACTACAAAGTATTTATATATACTCTTATCTTGAGACATACTAAAGTTAGAAAACACTTTTGCATTGCCTTCTGTTTCTTTCTTAATATAGGAAATTTGGACTCTACATTTCAAAATATGCATCTATATTCTCATGGAAGAATAGTGCAAATAAAGCTTTGAGCTTGAATATAATTTAAATTTTATTTCTATCAATATTCATAGGCTATGTTTAAGATACATTCTTCACAAGAATGAATAAAACCATGGCACTAAACTCACAAACAGAGATAAAAACCAACCAACATAAAAATCAATTATAATGCAAAGGGGCATGAAAGTTGCTTTCCTGAACAATAAAAAACCTTTATTATTTGACTGATTATTTTTTTAAACTGCAGAAAAAGTTCTGATGTGAATAAAATGATCTGAAAAATTGGTCTATATGTATTCATCAAGAAAATAAAGCTCTAGAACTGGCAGCACTCACCACATTCTGGTGCCTGATTTTCTGTGTCTGGCGGTGAACCGATTTAATTGGCAAGCATATTTTAATATCAATGTATGTTCATATCAATTGATGTTTTATATAGAATGTTCTCATGTTGTATAATATAATTCTAATAATAAACGCTACATAAAATATCAATTTAGACCACATCCATTCAAATTTTTCTCAGAAGCTCACATCATGAAGGGGAACCTCATAGCTGCAAGCTGTTCTTACACATTAGATTCCAAAAGTTAATACTTTTCCTTTTCCCCCTCTCCTTAATACACGTTAACTGAATCATTACTTTCTGTTGGTAAAATCATTATCAAATGAAATCTACATTATATATTTGAATCAATGTGGCTGAATGCTGTTTTTATCTTAGTTACTGCAGAACAAAGATCTGTCCTTTATTATCTTTTCAGGATAAATTCTCTCTGTGAGGAAATCAATATTTGCCTATGGAAAGTAATGGTAGGTTTGTTGAAAAACTGGGAAAATATTTGGATGAAAGAAGCATTGATTTGTACAGCCCCTTGGGTTTGCCATGGTTTCAGTTTGCATCCATTGTTTACGTGGGTCTTCCAAAATGAATAGCCTAACTAACTGAACAGCTGGGTAATATATTCTCAAATTGGGCATGTCCCAGCCTCCCTGCTTTTGAGGTCCTTCCTTCCTTCCTTCCTTCCTTCCTTCCTTCCTTCCTTCCTTCCTTCCTTCCTTCCTTCCTTCCTTCCTTCCTTTGTGTGAATGGAATGAATGGATTTAGTTGTAGAATTTTAAATGTTGTGTTCAGAACTTTAATGTTAATCCTCAGAACACCAAATGGAACATTTATCAAATAATACTTCCAAAGAATGATCCTTGATGTCTCCTTCTTGTCTTCTCACCTTAATGAATTGCCCAGGTTGCCTATAATTTCATTTCTAATTCCTCTAGGGAAATGAATTGATTTGACTTCTAAATGTCACTTGATAAAGACGGTGAACTGCTTGTTATTTAAGTCTAAGAACAGCAGTACACAAGGCAATTCTCCCATGCTTCCTGGATTCTTTTGTTTAAAGTGTAATCCCTAAAGATTAGGTTCCAGCTTCACTAATGAAATTGATAATTAAAGATATTTCAGAACAATTATCTAAACCACTTGGCCACTGAGCGCTTACCTGTATCTATTCAATATTTGGCCAATTAGAGCATTAAAACAAAAAACCTTAAGCTTTGTTTTCACATGGATGATTACCACTTCATTTAAAAAGATTTATTTTCCCTGAAAAGTTCATCTTTCCAAAAAGAGATTGAAAGCTCATTTTGGAAAGGTCATGGCAGGGGTGTTGCTTCAACATATGAAACCCCAACATAAACCAGATTAGCTATAAATTATTTTGTCACCATGTTCCTGCATGCTTCTCCACGAGTAAGAAGTGGCTTTCTGGCCACACACCTTCCCATGGAAGGCTCTAGAAGTTCTCAAACACACCTTAGATCTCTAGATAATAATGCCACATTCTGGCCTGAGTTCCATTAATTTTTATTAAAGTTTTTATCAATGCATTCTGTACTGAGGGAAAAGCATAACATTCTGGAGATTTCAAAGTCCTAAACTGAATTTATAGCATGCTTGAAAATTAAATTTCTGACTCTAGCTCAGGCCCTCAAAGAATATAAGTTCTCTTGATAATACAATTCCAATCTTGCTATTCCAAGATGTGATACTTATTTCTACAAGATGCTAATATCTGAAACTAGCTTCCACTGTAAAAAAAACTGGAGTAAATCCTATTATCTCTGTCATGTATGCAAATGGACTACTCGAAATCCCCGTGCCTTGATTGGCTAAGGCGCGGGGATTTCTGATTGGCCAGGCGAGCCGCGCCTGATTGGCCCGATTGGAGTCTCCCGCGATTGGTTCAAGCCGAGAGCGGGAGACTTGAATCGCTGCCATTGGCCGCGGCCGCCGAAGCCAAAGATATAAAAGCCGCAAGCTTTTTGTCTTTGGCGGTTCGGTTCCACCAGTGTTAATAAAGAGCTTGAATTGAAAGTCACCGACTACGAGTCTTGATTGCGGATACGACACTGGCGACGAAGGTGGGATCTCGCCTTTGAACCGAACCCCGTATCCGTTTAAGAACCAGCGACAGCGAAGATGGCGAAAATAGCACCGCCCGCTCCCTTCAACCCCGCCGCCGAGGACTGGGAATCGTACTCGGATCGATTCCGGATGTATCTGGAATGCGCCGGCATGAAGGACGCCCCGGGCCCGCTAAAACGCGCCGTCTTTCTCACACACTGCGGACCAGAAGTCTTCCAGATGGCCAAGGCATTGGCCAAACCAGCAGACGCAACCGCCATAGACTGGGACGTCCTCGAGCCCATACTGAGACGCCATTACGCCCCCGAGGTCCCCATCCTGATACGGCGAAACGAGTTCTACCGCAGAAACCAGAAACCGAACGAGAAATTAAGCGACTTTGTCGCTGAATTACGGCGCCTGGGAGGACTCTGTGAGTTTGAAGGGCTTAATAGTCTCATCAGAGACCGCTTCGTGCTCGGGCTATGGGATCCGACACTCCAGAGCCGTCTCATGGCAAAAGGCGACATCAGCCTAGCCGATGCCCTCACTGCGGCCGCAGCAGCAGAAGCCACCCGCACGTCAGCAGACACCATGCGAAGATCTGACGCGAAGGGCGGGAACAACAACCCCGCGAGGCCGGCCGACACCAGAAGCGAAGCGACCGCACACTACGGTGAATACCAATCAACCTCCAGCGCGTCAGATGACGAGGAGGACATACACCGTGTACAAATGGGACGAGGCGAACAGCGAAGCCAAAGAGGTCGCAGGTCGAGGACCAACTGCGCCGGTTGCGGCGGCGACCACCCCAGGTCAGAATGCCGATTCTTCGACGCTATCTGCAGGCATTGTGACCGACGAGGCCACATCGCTCGAGTTTGCCGCCAGAAAAAACCCCGCAGCCCGCCCAAACGAGAACAACTTGACAGGAAGAGAGAAAACTCCCCGCCCAGAGCCAGAGAGCGCCAGCCAACGGGTCGATGGGACCAGAGACAACGATCGCAAAGAAGCAGTGACAGCCGGCGCAAAGAGGAAACCCACCAGACGGTGACCATTGGCCACGCCATTTCCGACGGAGCTAGAAAGGTTCACGTAGAAGTTCACATAGAGGGTCGACCATGTAAGATGGAAGTGGACTCCGGTTCCTACCTTTCTATGATTGCTTGGCGCGAAATCAAGCAACTAGTGCCTACACTACAAAGAAGAAACGTACCTACCCAAAAAATCATCATAAAAGACTATCAAGGTAATCGCGTTCCGGTAGTGGGCACCAAGAACTTTAACATAACCTACAAAGGCCATACAGAACAACTTCCACTCACAATAGTCGACCGCGACCGCCCTAGCCTGCTGGGGTTACAATGGTTTGCTCCGCTTAACATCGCGCTGACAGGTGTCAACCACGTATCCATTGAAGCTTGGGAACAGCGGCTAACCGAAGAATTCCAGGAGGTCTTCAATGGAGAATTGGGCAAGTACCAGGGGCCCCTTATTTCATTTGATTTAGACCCAAGGGTTCCCCCGAAGCGGCTTAAGCCTAGAAGGGTACCCTTTGCATTAAAGCCCAAAATCGACGAGCAGCTAGACAAGCTCGTCAGATAAGGGGTGTTACAACCGACAGATCACGCCAGATGGGAAACCCCTATAGTGACCCCAATAAAACCAGACGGGTCCGTGAGAATCTGCGGGGACTATAAGGCCACTCTAAATGGCGCGTTGCAGCAAAGCGCCTACCCAGTCCCGGTAGTGCAACATTTACTGCACTCACTGGGAGGGGGCAAAGTTTTTGCTAAGCTCGACCTCGCACAAGCCTATCAACAACTACCTGTGGACGAGGAAACGGCAGAGGCCCAAACAATAGTGACCCACCGGGGGGCTTTTAAATGTAACAGACTTCAATTTGGGGTCAGCGTGGCACCAGGCATCTTCCAGAGCCTGATGGAACGCTTGCTGCAAGGCATCAAGGGGGTGGTGCCCTACTTCGATGACGTATTAGTGGCGGCGCCAAATGAAGCTGAACTAGAAAACCGTTTAAGACAAGTCTTAACGAAATTTAAAGAAACAGGACTTAAAGTCAAACGCGAAAAATGCCAACTTTGTACAAAACAAGTAGAGTTTCTGGGCTACCTCCTAGACCAACAGGGCATCCACCCCACAACGAAAAAAGTAAAGGCCATCAAAGAAGCCCCCACCCCAAAGTCCAAATTAGAGCTGCAAGCGTTCTTAGGTTTACTAAACTTCTATAATGTCTTCCTACCTCAAAAGGCTACGGCAGCGGAACCTTTACATAGACTCCTGGACAAGAAGGCAGCCTGGACTTGGGGGAGACGGGAACAAACAGCTTTTCAAAAGACCAAAGACCTCCTCACCTCTGATGCCGTCCTAATGCAATTCTGCGAAACCCTACCTGTAGCTGTCACTTGCGACGCATCACCCTTCGGCGTCGGCGCTGTCCTCAGCCATACCCTCCCAGACCAGAGAGAAGCACCTATCGCATTTTTCTCGAGAACTCTGACTAAACCAGAGCGGAACTATAGCCAGCTGGACAAAGAAGCTTTGGCTATAGTGGCCGCCGTTAAGCGTTTCCACGAGTACCTTTATGGCCGCCCATTCAAAATAGTGACTGACCATAAACCGTTGCTGGGCATTCTCGCGGGAAACCGTCCCACACCAAACATCTTGTCACCCCGGATGACAAGATGGTCTGAATTCCTGGCAGCATACAACTATGAACTGCTACACAAGCCAGGTAAGAAGATATCGCACGCGGACGCTTTAAGCCGTTCCCCCTTACCTGACTCTGACCCTGACCCTGCACCAACAACAAATACCCTGTCCATCGAGTGTTTACCCATTACCGCATCGGACATAGCGAGGGAAACGGTTAAGGACAAACACTTAGCGCCAATCTTACATTGGCTGCAAAAAGGCTGGCCGGAAAAAGACGATAACGAGACTTTTAAACCTTTCCGCCAGCGCCAGACGGAACTTTCACTACTGAGAGGATGTATCCTTTGGGGAGACAGGGTGGTAATTCCGACTAAATTACAGAACAGGGTCCTAGAGATGTTGCACGAGGGTCATCCTGGCATCGTCAGGACCAAAGCCCTGGCCAGGAGTTACGCTTGGTGGCCTGGCATGGACAGACAAATTGAAACATGGGTCGCCAAATGCCACCGGTGCCAGGAGACCAGATCCAGCCCACCCACGGCACCTATCCGGGACTGGGAGACACCTCGGGGACCCTGGTCCAGAATACATTTAGACTTTGCCGGCCCCACAAATGGCCACACCTTTTTAATCACAGTTGACGCATACTCAAACTGGCTAGAGGTGGCCGACATGAAATCCACCACCACGGAGGCCGTCATTAAAGAACTGTGTAAGCTGTTTGCCACCCACGGCCTCCCAGACGTCGTTGTCTCGGACAACGGACCACAGTTTACATCCATCGATTTTGAACGATTCCTGGCAGAAAAAGGCATCCGCCACGCGTTAACGGCACCGGCGCATCCGGCGGCGAACGGTAGGGCGGAGCGGATGGTCCAGTTTACAAAAAAGACCCTCCGGAAAATGGACCACGGGGAGATCAACGACAAGATCAACAGGCTGCTCTTCATACAGCACATCACGCCAAATACAACCACCAACAAGAGCCCTGCTGAGCTCCTGATGGGCAGGAAGCTGCGATCCCCACTCGACCGCCTACACCCAACCTACAATCCGGAACAGCCCCCAGACTCCACCTCCAGGTATCGGACATTTGAACCAGGCGACCTAGTATACGCCAAAAACATGACGGGGGACCCCCTATGGATCCCAGCCGTCATAACTCAGATCACTGGTCCAAAGTCGTACCGGCTCCAAACCACCGACGGGCGAGCCTGGAAACGACATATCGACCAGCTCCGATCACGAACATTGACTAACCTCAACCCCCAAGACACGAACCAAGGGGGGAGGGAACACCCGGTTAAACAACCACAAGAACAAATAAAAATTAAAAACTCACCAGAACGCAGCCTTCACGAGTCACAGCCAGAGAAGAACCGTCTGGCCAGCTCTACCGACCCGCAGAAGCCAAGCGGGAGCGGCGGAATCCGCGACTCAACCGACCGGGTAGGCCCAGGCGGGAGCCGCGGCGAAGGAACCGGCCCGATCATCCAGCCGGTTCGCTCAGAGGCAGGAGCAGCCAAAAAGATGACCGCCCCTACCGAGATACAACAAGGAAATGAATTGCGCAGGTCATCTAGGACTCGACGGAGCCCCGCCTACCTGCGTGACTACACCACGTGAGAAGACCAAACCAAGAGGGGAGGGGTGTCATGTATGCAAATGGACTACTCGAAATCCCCGTGCCTTGATTGGCTAAGGCGCGGGGATTTCTGATTGGCCAGGCGAGCCGCGCCTGATTGGCCCGATTGGAGTCTCCCGCGATTGGTTCAAGCCGAGAGCGGGAGACTTGAATCGCTGCCATTGGCCGCGGCCGCCGAAGCCAAAGATATAAAAGCCGCAAGCTTTTTGTCTTTGGCGGTTCGGTTCCACCAGTGTTAATAAAGAGCTTGAATTGAAAGTCACCGACTACGAGTCTTGATTGCGGATACGACAATCTCCTTCACTTTATTTTGCTCAGATGCCCAGGAATTTCCAGCTAAGGTCTATTGATATGGTGGGTTGTTTGATTGGTTTTGCCATATATTGTGTAAAGCATTTTCAATCTCAAATCTCAAGATTTCTGGGTTCCTCTCCTCCCAGAACTTTTTCCTTCACTCATTTTTAAGTACAATCAGAATAATTTGGAAATTTTCTCAATTTCAAAATTACTGAAGCTTAAAGCACAAACATAAGATACCTGGTCTAACTGAGCTCAGTTTTCATCTTCATAAGATGTTTTTTGTTTATTTTTTAAAATAAAGGTGGGATAAAATATCTAAAGCTACTTTTTCATCACTATCATAACTGTGAGCAATCACTTATTAAGGCAACTGCTAAATGAAGAACTTCATGTATTTTTACACTGAATCAGACTCACCCTGTTCTATCACAGTAGCCTCCAAGGAATTCAAATTTTTTTACTACCGGTTGGGCATGGCTTGGTGGGCATGGCAGAGGAAGGTTACTGCAAAATCCCCATTCCCTCCCTACCCCACTAACCTGCTTTCCAGCTCCATTCTCCTGTGGAGGGCAACAAAAGAAGACCCAGCCGATCAGCTGGGACTCGGGAGCTGGGGAATAGATGGGGTTGGCGGGGCCAGTCAGAGGTGGGATTTGCTGGTTCTCCAAAGTACTCAAATTTTCTGCTACCAGTTCTCCAGAATTGGTCAGAACCTGCTGAATACCACCTCTGCTCCAAGGCCACAGGTGTTTAACATCGAACTTGATACATTATTTAAAGCATTAATATACATTCTTGAGGACTCTAGCAGGCATGAAACTTCATATATCAAAAAGTGAATTTCCTTCATCTGTTCTTATAGCAACATCCTTGGAACCAATTTTTTTTTTAGATAATCATACAGCCTTCACCCCTGAAATTTAGCCGCAAGTCCCAGAAAAATATTTTCTGTTCATGGGCAGACATCTGGGCAAAGCCTTCAAAACCAGTCACACCATTTTTTAAAAAAGGTGTTACAAGATCATACTGACTCCAAAGCTATGTGACTTCCACATATCAAATACGTGCAATGCAGAAAAAGTCTTCCAATGAATACCTATATTCTCTTGGATTCACATTATAAGCATTTTATTGCTTTGGATAGTTGTTCTTATTGTTGTATTCTCTGCAGCTTTAGAATAACCAGTAAAACATGTAAAATTGAGTGAACTTTAAATAATATAAAACAATGTGTCTATCCCCAGCATCTGTTGTCCAACAATTGTTTTGATAACTAAATTAAGAATTGAAAACCAATGAAAGAGATCTGTTTTTATCACTTTTATGAACATCGTCAGGAGGCCATCATCCCAATATCTCTGGGAAAAGATTGGATCTATAGGTTTGGAGAATTGGTGTTACCTGCCTTTAATGGCTTTTAAGATTTTTCAAGGGGAAAGTTTCTGCCTTTTCAGTTGCCTCACATAAGATCTGCTGGGATTTCCCCCCCTCCGTTACAAAATTAATATGTGCATATTTCTCTTTTCTGTTGAATTTTTATTGATGGATGAGACAACCTTTTGTTACTGTAAAATCTGTAAAAGCTTGGGATAAGATATTGCTCTTACCTTTTTGGAGTCAATTGGTCTGAAGACAGCAGTGGATCATCTTCATATTGCTTTTGAAATTTAAAAAAAAATGTTTATGGAAGTGTCCTCTGTCTTGTCAGCTACTCTTAATTATCTTTTTGACTATGTAATTTGCTTAGTATAGTTCCATGATTTATTTTTTTTCTCTGATTTCAGAATAGGATTTTGACTTAGCCTTGTAGTGATATCTAAATAATGCAGAGACTTTGGAGCCCTACAATAATCCACATTTTGTTTTCTAATCAAGGTTTGGGGGAATGAGGCTATTAATTTTTGAAATGCTACTTTATGGCAGATCCCATGTAAATAATCTCACAGGTGGTTGAAAAAGTACAATGAAGTATCAAACTTTTTTCTTTTCAGCAGTAGCTTCTAAATAACATAAGAATGTAGTTCTATGACAGAAGAAAGAACTCCATGGCTTAACCTGCTGGTTGACCTAGTAAACATAATTGGACCAGATAGGTAGTTTCACAGTAGATTTCACCGGAAAGGAAAAAGACGATCCATCCATTAACCCAGTCTGGAAAAGAACGAAGACAAGATGACTAATGGTTCATAAAAAGCAGCAAACTTATTGACTAATAAGAATTCTTAGTCATGAAGTCTCCATGTTCCATATGTACCAGAATCAAAGCAATTACTGATTTAAGTGAAGCTGAAATCTATAGAGCAGAAAATGCTTGTTTTAGCATACGATTGGACAGAGGTGAACGACCTATAAAACCTTTGGTAATGAAAGCTCTTCACAGCTTGCAGTGTTTCAGGGAATGATAATTGCTTCAGTCTGTGATATAGATTTGACTGTGTTAATGATGCACTGTTCCTTTTTTTGCAGGACTTATTTAAGCTTCACATTTTTCATAGGTTTGAGAGAAACAAGGCATAGTAAAATTAACACATTAACATTGACATTTTCTCACTTTGCATATTTAAAACATTGAAAAAAATCTGAACTTCAAAAAAAAATGGTTTATGACTCAGAACATTTTGGGACTCTTAATCACTTAAGTATGCAGATAAGCGGTGGCATAACATAATTTTAGAATAGGCCTGGGTGAAATCAGGAAGTAGGGAAAGAAAAGAAGCAAGGGCTTCATTGGAAAATTAATATTAGCATCTAGGTCTCTTACTAAATTAATCAAGATTGTTTCCTCTGCCACAATCCTCTCTAATGCATATGGTAGATTCTTCATTTGTGCAGCTTTCATTTTGATTTCTTTTAAAAAGACGCACTTCTGTGTTCATATAAGCTGTTACACATTGAACTCTGCTAGTTCTTAAGAGATTTCTTGGTTCGGATCAACAGTTGTGAAGAAGACTTTTTGTCAGGACTATACAAACAATCATAGGGGAAGGGCCAATGAAATGACTACCCTGAACTGACATTAAATTTTGCTGATGGGGTTGGGAAAGAGGTCTGTTCTCACTGCTTCTGAAATACTTTTAAGGAAGACTAATAAGTAGTCCGGGAAGGATATTGCTCGATTTTCTCTTAACATGTGCAATTTTCTCTGGATGAAACAGAGGCAGCTATCCCAAGGGAACAGGAGTTAATTTCTTTCTGTGACCTATAAGACTGATCTGGCCTGACCCCCTGGCCTTTCTGGACAGGCAGATCAGACACAACTGCTGGAAAAGACTGGGAGTAAATGATAAAGGGCTTTTGCCACTTAGAGTTTGAACAAGACGGGAATAGCATTTTCAGTTAGCTTAATCATAGGACAGTATCGGACTGAAGAGAAGCAACAGGATTCAATTACTCTTCCTGTTAACACTGCCCCAAAAGATAAGTGCTCAGTCTTCCAATGTAGTCCATACACAAAATACTGAAGTCCCATTAATAATCAGGTATGTGTACCTCTGAAACTCTGAATAGATAAGTGAATAAAAACAGTACCTTCTTTCATTACGGTGCATTTACAGAAACCCTGCAACTCTGTACTTTCTTTAAATAAGGACTAAGTAATATGCATGTGATATGGTCAACAATTCTAATTCCCTAGAAAGTCCCCTCTAGGGAAAAGCAATAAAAAACCCAATAATAATCAAAGTTAATAAATAAAAGAGAGGAAAATATTTAGGAAAATAAGTCAAAATACAGCTTGTTTACTTTTACCTTAGTTGTGTTCTGAGAATCCAATTATTCTTTTATATTATAGTTTATGACTCAGATGTCAGATTCCAGCAAATCAGAATATATTTCAACAAAACACGGTTAAACATGGCAGCGTGAGAACTCTGTGTGGTGAACAGAATGGTTGATAACTCACAGAAATGTGGAAGGTGATAGGCAGCTCAACCTTTTAGGAATTAGATAGTTTTCGTCCTTTTTTCTGTTAAATTTATATGCTTGCTTTAGAGTACAATAAAACTGAAACAGGAATAGAATACAAATTTAAGTACCGCAAAACAAGAATGAAAGAAAATCAAAAGAATATTGAGAAAAAAACCAAAAATTCTTCAGGGCTCCAAACCAATAATCAAGAAGGTCTCTAAACATAATGGGACTTGAAGCAGGGGAGCCAGAGTCGAGGAGGGATATTTGGTGTCAATAATGTTGGGAATTACTGATAATTAGTTGCCTTTGTCCAGCTTTGGACAAACCATTTTTCTACTCAATATTCTGATGACATCTTTGTAACACATGTCAGTTATTCAAGAGCAGGGAGCCCCAAACTTGACAGCTTTAAGACTTGTGGACTTCAACTCCCAGAATCCCTCCTCCAGTCATGTTGGTTCAGGAATTCTGGGAGTTGAAGTCCACAAGTCTTAAACCTGCCAAGTTTGAAGACCCTTGCTCAAGAGTATTGAATGTCCCAAAGATGCTTTTCAAGAGGCAACTGGACTTTCTGGGTTTTTGTTTTCTTTCTTTCTTCCTTTGAAGATATTTCTTTTTTTAAAAAAAAAAAATTTTTTTTATTAAAGTTTTACAGTTTAAAAAGAAACAAAACATGTCTGCAATTTTTGCAATACATTGTGGCATCAGCTTTTTCCATCTTCCATTACTCATATCTATATTCATATATGTACATCATTCGTATTTACATTATATATTATCTATTATTCCTATTATCTATCCAAACATATAAATTCTTCCAGACTGTATAATATTCTCTTTTTTTCTTTCTTTTGCAATTCCATAGTAAGCTTGTTCATTTCTGCACAATCCATAATTTTTTAAATTAACATGTTTATCTGTGGGATTACACTCCATTTGCCAGTTTTGAGCATAGGTTATTCTTGCTGCTGTCAGAATATGTATTATGAGATATTTAATTTCTTTCTTATAGTCACCTCTAATTATCCCTAATAGGAACATTTCTGGTTTAAGTTCTATTCCTCCCCCCCCTCCCCCGCCCCGTTATTTCTTGCAGCCAAATCCTTATTTTCTTTGAAGACATTTCACTTCTCATCTAAGAAGCTTCTTCAGCTCTGAATGGATGAGAAATGAAACGTCTTCCAAAAAAGAAAAAAAAGAAAGAAAAACCAGAAAGTTTCCTCTTGAAAAGCACTTTTGGGACAATCATGATCTGGATGACTGAGACTCTCCATAGACAAAGAATATTGAATATTCCCATTTTTTGTATTCTCAAAGTAATACATTTAACAATGTATTTAATATGCATTTGGAGAAAGTGCATGATTTTAAAAATATAAGGGTGAGTCCAGAAAGTAGGTTTAGTTCTTCCACATTGCCATCACAAACTTTCTAGCCAATCCAAAGTGTTCCTTACCTCTGCTGCTCTCAAAACCCAGACAGCATTACCTATAACAGGAGTCTCCAAACTTGGCAACTTTAAGACTTCAACTCCTAGAATTGCCCAGCCAGCATGACTAGCTGAGGAATTCTGAGACTTTTGGGAAGTCCACAAATCTTGAAGTTGCCAGGTTTGGAGAACCCTGACCTATAGCAATGTTAATAGCCTTGAGGCTTGTGGACTTCAATTCATAGGATTCTCCAGCTGGAATCTTTGCCTTACATAGAGCAATCGGACATCCTCCAGCAGACCAATGAATAAATACAAGAAAGCATCAGATGAGGGTCTCCCATATTAGGAGAAACTTTTTGACAGTGAGAACAATCAACCAGTGGAACAGAAGTTGTCCTCGGAAGTTGTGGGAGCTTCATCACTTGAGACTTTCAAGAAGAGATTGGACTGCCATTTGTCAAAAATGGTGTTAGGTCTCCTGCTTGGGCAGGGGATTGGACTAGATGACCTACAAGGTCCCTTCCAACTCTAATTATCTGTCATATCCTACCCACAAACTGTTTTGTTGATAGATGTCTTTGGAAGTGACGGGTTATAAGCCATCAAAATGCCACCACTCTTTTTAGTTTGAAACAACAGAGAACTGCTACTACAAAGGCTCCTCTAAGAGGAAGGGGGGAACCTGGGAACCTGGAAGTGGCAAAAATTTCCTCCCATAAGATGCCCTTGAGTGACATGGAGCTGTGCCCCAGGGCCATTAAAATAACTTCTTCCAGTTAATGCGGACAGAGCAACGAGACATCGCGACTTGAATCTGCTTTGGCCAGCCGCCGGCCAACCAAAAAGCGTATTATCCCCCTTTTTCTCCCCCCACCCCAAAACCTTTCCTGGAAAACAAAAACAAAAAATTAACACTTTTCAAAAATGAGGAGAAAAGAGGGCAAGAAAGAGGGGAATGGTTTACTGTATTAAACTCATATTAATTCCCCCCAAAATAATAATAATAATAATAATAATAATAATAATAATAATAATAATAATAATAATAATAATAATAATAATAATAATAATAATAATAACTTCAAAAAAAATCACAGCAGAAGGAACATATATGTCTTCTTACTGTCCTTGTAATCTCCTCCTCCCCCTCCCCCTCATTTGACTAACCAAAATCAAAGATTTGCCTCAAAATGGTATTTGATTGTATGCATGGAAACAGCAAAGCAGTCTATCAGTGTTGTCAGTTTGGAAAAACAAATCTCAGCAGCAAACAGCTCCTATTTAACTTTGGAACAGAGTGCAAATTCTTCAGGGAGTTTTGCTGCTCTCGTATTAAAGGAAGAGTGTTCTTTGCCCTTTTGTATGCATACATGATGGGAAAAACTAGATTCTAATTTATTGCCATTTATACTAAGCACCAGAAATGCTGCTTTTCCCAGTTCTACCGACAGCACCTGACTGAGCCGCATTTCAGCAGCTAATGAGTGTGAGTTTAAAAGAAAAAACTTAAAGCCTTTTCCTGCAAGCTGGTGACTGACACAAATGGAGTTCATATTTAATCATCTGTTAACTCGTTGTCTATTATAGCTCTTTAATAGCACCATAGATATTCTTAATGAAGCATGATTTAAGGTATTTACAGCTCTAGGACCGACAGACATCACTCACAGCATGTAGGTAATGAGGCATAAAGCTGCTCTCGGAAACTGTAAAAAAAAAAAGAGAGAGACAGAGAGAGAGAGAGAAAGCAAGAGTGCAAGACAAGAAGGTAGAAACTGAATTGTTCCAAGGTTTGTTTTAAAATGTTTAGGCATTTAAAGTCATTTTAGCTTTTTAGAGGTGTCTGGTAGCTTAGGGTTCAGCAATTACAGGTGCTGTACAGCTCCCATCACAGTGAAGGAATTCATGGTGCTAATATTCATCTTTAAGATCCTTTTTTCCAAGACAATGGCTTTTCATTGCTGTCACTGCTCAGAATATGCCATTCTCTGTCAGAAACTCCCATCTTTTTCACCACGTTGTTTTATACCTATGGCTTCTGTGGCTTATTGGACTAGGATATGGCTGTTCCAGATTCCAGGATTTATTTAGTTTAGTTTATTGTCATTGCACATCGTACAACAAAATTAAATACCATCTTCAGTGTACATTATGAACTATGAAAATAAACACAAACACACATTCTATACATTGAATTGAAAACCCCTGATATTGCATTTACATTGCACTATACAGTAGAATTCAAAAGAGCTATTTCCCTGATATATAAGCTGTTTTTAGCCTATTCGTCCTTGTTTTTATTATTATTCTGTACCGTCTGCCAGATGGTAATAATTCGAAAAAAGGGTGCCCAGGATGAGATGGATCTTTGAGAATGTTTTGAACTTTCTTGAGGCAGCAGGAGCTATAAAGCCCTTCCAAAGAGGGGAGAGGGCAACCCATGATCTTCTGGGCAATGACGTGAACCCACTGGAGTGCTTTCCTATCTGCCCCTGTGCAATTGGCAAACCATACAGGGGTGCAGTAAGTTAAGATACTCTCTATAGTGCAGCGGTAGAAGGTCACCAGCAGTTTTCCATTCAGTTATTGTTTTTCTCAGAAGTCTCAGGTAGTATAATCTCTGTTGGGCCCTTTTGACCAGGGCTACAATGTGAGCCCCCCCAGGTCAGGTCCTCTTTTATGGTAACACCATAATTTTTATTTAGTGTATGGCACATGTTAGCCAGGAATCACAAGGGTGACTGGCTGCCTTTGTGAAAGGAAATTTTTTGGGTGGTGTTATCTTTATCCACGGGATGTCTGAATGCCAGTAGGCGGTCAGGGGAGGCTCCTTTCTTGTCCCTTCTGCAATTTATTCGCTCAGGGGAATCGAACCCCCGAGCTGCCAACCTCAGTGCAGTCCCAGCATCTTACCACATAACCCGCAGTTCCTAATCCCAATTTTTTCTGAGTTAAGTTGCCTTACAGAGTTTGCATCTTCCTTGCCAAGTGTCAAAAAGATTATTAAAGACCCATCAATCAAATATCCCATTTGGTTATCTTTCTTCACTTTTTCTCTGAATCCTCTGCATTTGCTCTTATAATTATTTACACATAGTCCTCGCATTGTGACAGCAGTTGGGACCAACTTTGTCACTAAGTACCCCAGTTACTAAATGGAAAATCATGTGACTGTGATGGATTTATGATGGACTGTAGTTTCCTATTTCATCATTAAACAAGTCAGCGTGGTCATAAAGTGAAACATAATTGCAACTTGCAATTCTACTTCTTTATTCTTTATTGGCCAAGTGTGATTGGACACACAAGGAATTTGTCTTGATATAAATGCTCTCAGTGGACATAAAAGAAAAGATACATTTGTCAAGAATTAAAAGGTACAACCAGAGGTCGTATTCAGCAGGTTCTGATCAGTTCTGGAGAACTGGTAGCGGAAATTTTGAATAGTTTGGAGAACTGACAAATCCCACCTCTGACTGGAAATTTTACAGTATCCTTCCCCTGCCACGCCCACCAAGCCATGCCCACAGAACTGGTAGTAAAAAAATTTGAATCCCACCACTGGGTACAACACTTAATAATAGTCATATGGTACAATAAACAATCAGCAATCAAATCATACTAGGAAACAGTCAATAAAAATCATTAGGATACAAACAACAAGGTTACAGTCATAAGTGGGAGGAAATGGGTGAAAGAGACAATGGGAGGATTAATAGTAATAGTAATGCATGCTTTGTAAATAGTGGAACAGTGTTGAGAGAATTATTTGTTTAGCAGAGTGATAGCGTTCAGGAAAAAACTCTCCTTGTGTCTAGTTGTTCTGGTGTGCAATGCTCTCTAGCGTTGTTTTGAGGGTAGAAGTTGAAACAGTTTATGTCCAGGATGTGAGGGATCTGTAAATATTTTCACAGCCCTCTTTTTGACTCATGCAGTATACAGGTCCTCGATTGAAAGCAGATTGGTAGCCATTGTGTTGTGAATGAATAATACCAATAAAGTTATCTTGAGCTTGAAATCAAGTGCAGGGTTCTGGCCCTGCACTTCTGATTGGCTGTTAATGGCAGGATCTGATTGGTCCGTTCAGGAGCATCTGATTGGCCATTAACAGGCCATTCCCATTGGTTAACAGAGCTAGCGCTCCAGGTTTGCTATTGGTTGAATAGTTAATAAGTTGCCTATATAAGGAAGGCTATAGCAGCCCTCCATTTTTGAGCTGTCACAATATGTAAATAAAAAGTTTGAAGTTCACTGTTTCTACCGGCTCGTCTCCATCATTCGCACTCATGCTCCAGACTTGACACTGGCGACGAAGGTGGGATTGGATGACATCAGAGCCAACTAAGACAACTAAGCACGTGGCTGAAGCGCACAACGGCGGAACCATGTCTGGCGTCGTCGTTCCACCCGCTCCGTTCGATCCAGCTCAAGAGGACTGGGAGTCCTACATGGATCATTTTCAAATGTTTTTGGAAATGAATAATCTGAAGGATGCCACACCCGGAAAGAAATGGGCGGTATTCCTAAAGCACTGTGGCCCGACGGTATTCAAAATGGCTAAGGCATTAGCGAAACCAGCGGAAGCAAAGGCCATGGACTGGGACGTCCTCGAACCGCTGCTGAGGGCCCACTATGCACCAACCATTCCAACGCTCGTAAGACAACACGAGTTCTATCAAAGAAACCAGTGGAAAGGAGAAAGCGTCACCGATTTCGTTGCAGACCTCCGGAACTTGGGAGGCCTTTTCGATTTCATTGACCTAGAAGAAGCCTTGAGAGACCAAGTAGTCCTCGGGCTAGACGCTCTAAACGTACAGAGCAAAATAATGGCAAAGGGTGACATCACCCTTAAAGATGCCATAGCTGAAGCTACAGCAGCGGAGCTGACCAAGAAATCGGCTGCCCAACTACGCTGAAATTGCGCTCCAGCACACCCACCGGCCGGCGAAGTTTCACCTAACACAGAAGGGCAGCTGCAGACGGCCTACCATGAGGACCTCTCTTCGTCATCAGACATTCCCTGGGGGGCGGAACAGTCTTCGCTAAACTAGACTTAGCTCAGGCTTATTAGCAACTGCCGGTTGATGAAAAAACGGCACAGGCACAGACTATCGTAACACACCGAGGTGCTTTTAAGTGTACGCGGCTTCAATTCGGAGTCAGTGTGGGCCCGGGGATCTTTCAGAGCCTAATGGAGAGACTATTGCAGGGAATCAAGGGTGTTGTCCCCTATTTTGACAATGTGCTCATTGCTGCCCCAACTCCAAAAATCTTACGGGAGCATTTAAGACTGGTATTATGAAAATTCCAGGAAGCAGGCTTGAAAGTCAAAAAAAATAAGTGCAAACTGTGTACCGATAGTGTTGAATTTTTAGGGTACTTAATTGACAGTCAGGGTATTCACCCTACAGATAGCAAATTGAGAGCAATAAAAAACGCTCCCAGACCCCAGAACAAGACCGACCTCCAGGCGTTCTTAGGCCTCATCAATTTTTATAATGTATTCTTGCCGCACAAGGCGACTGTCGCTGAACCTTTACATTGTCTATTAGATAAAAAATCGATTTGGGTATGGGGTCACAAAGAAGAGCAGGCGTTCCGTAATGTGAAAAAAACTACTGACTTCGGACGCCGTACTAATGCAGTACAATGAGACTTTGCCAATAAACATTACATGGGATGCATCGCCTTTTGGGGTGGGCGCCATTTTGAGCCATGTGTTACCTAATGGTAACGAAGCCCCTGTTGTTTACTTCTCAAAGACGCTCTCGAAAACTGAGTGAAATTACAGCCAGATCGATAAAGAAGCTCTGGCGATTGTATCAGCTGTTAAAAGATTTCATGAGTATGTGTACGGCTGGGTTTTCACCATTGTAACTGATCACAAACCATTGCTGGGGATCATCGCTGGTCTCGAATGAGACCAATCACTTCTGACTTCTGTTCAACTCTGTTTATCGTGAGCTGGTTGGGAAGCATACAGTGATCACAGGACTGCAGGACACTGCAGTGGTCAGTTGCAAAGTGCCCAAATGGCAATCATGTAACAATGAGATGTGGTGATAACCATGAATGCAGGGATTGGTCTTTCTCTTTTTAGTTCTTTCTCTTTTTTTACATCATTATAACTTTGGGCACTAAATGAGGCAGTTGGTAAATGAGAACTACCTATATTTTGAGTTATCTAAAGCCCATAGCCTGAAACTTTCTCTAAAGTAGACTCACAATCCTGCTGACTTTTTGAATTCAAGGAAGGATTCTTATTAGAAGATATGTTCTGAACATATAAGCATAGAACTAAAATAATACTGAATAAAAGTCATTACAAAGAAAAAAGTTTATAATACAGATATTTTGAATGCAGAGTCTAGCCTTAATGGAACAATCAGTGAATGCTAGGAGATATTCATTGTATTTAAAATTAAAATTAAATTCATTAAGAAATACACTAAGATAAAACGGTTATTTATCCAGTATCTTGAATGGTTGCATTATCTCTTTGCAGATTTTCTTCCAGCTGTTAATAGTCAAGTTGCTCCTTTTGCTTTGTTGACATTTATATCCAAGAAGAAAATTTTAAGTTCTTAATCACAGCTCTTAGCTTTTTTGACCTCTTTGTATTTTATGCTACAAGACTTTGTTATAATCTGTGGTTACAACAGAGAATTTATTCACAACTTAAAGAGAAGGCCAGATGAGAAACAAACACAGAGACATATATTTGAAGACCCTTTTCCTCATCTATCTCTCAACCTTTTTCCTAATGATCAGAAGGTCCACAGGTACAAAGAGATGGTGTGATTTTCAACAATTTTAGATTTGCAAGTATCTAAAACTTCTGTGCTATTTCACCTGATATATTAATCTTAAAATAGTCATGGAGCTTGTTTTAAATTTTTTCACCCTTTTTCACCCCAAAAAGGAAAAGTCTGGTCATCTGGAAGATCTGTCTTTTTAATATAATGTTGCCAATAAAAGAAAATGTATTTATCAAATCCAGGCAAAGCAATTTCAATTCACCTCAACAAAGTAATTTGTTTGGCCTTGAACTTTGCACCAATGTCATGGAGAAGTTTCTTCTCAATGCTCACCAAATGCTTCCAAACTGGTCAACTCCAAAGTTGCCGACAAAGGAATTTTTAACGAAATTGCCCAACCTGGAAGACCCTGTGCACACAGCTTTTGTCAAAAAGGGTGTAAAGTTATTGGAGGAAAATAATCTGGAACAGGCAAATATCACTTCCTCTTCATTGGCGAATGCTACCTGTTTCCTCTTAACACAGCTTGCTGTAGTTTCTCATGAGATATATGGGGAGGAAAATGGCATCTGTACTACAGTGGTTGCCCCAAAAGGAAGCAATTAGTAGATCTTCTGCAATTCCCTGCAAAACGTTGGCAAGTACAGTGCAGGAGGCTCTACATTGGTAGCCTTTAGCAGCTGGTTGTAAGATTGGCTCAGGACTGCCAGAGATACCAAGCTTTGAATATCTCTTTTTTTTCTCCACAAGGTCACTCCAGCCTTGCTATCATTGGTACACACTATCCACCATCCTACAGTGTTTTTGAAGATGCCCAAGTTTGAAGTACTTCAGCTACTACTATGAGAGAAGTTTATTCTCAACCATTTCCCAATCTCCCATAGAGTGAGCTCCGCGGAAGAGTTTGAGAATACTCCAAATCAGAGCAAAAGGCAAGCAATATGGTTGTTGTGCTTTGCTGTTAAAAATTGCTTCACAAAACAGCCTTGAGATTGCACTTCATTCAGATGGTTGTTGAAGTGATTCAAACTTTGTGCAGCCTAGTTATTTATATCAAGGAAAAATGTAATAAAGCATTACAGCAATTTGAACAAAAGTTTGCTACTGTAGTAAAATCGCTGTGCTGAAAAGAAAGCTTTCATTGATTTATTATTGCTCCATTGATTATGTCTATGCCTCGGCCCATGCAGCAATTATCCTGCCTTACATTCCTTTCAGATCAAACTCATGGAAGTTAAACAGACTGAGAATGTGATCGAAAATCTGGCAATCAGCATTATAGTGCTTCTTATCAAGAGGAATAATATGACAGATAAGGCAATATGCAGAACTAGCCCTTAAACTTTGGTCAGAAAATAGTGTTAACTTTTTTATTCTTAAAAGATGCGACCCACTGAGAGTTTTACAGAATCTCGGAATTATGAAAAATAATTTATGATGGAGTGCCATTTTTCATGATAACATTTTCTAAAAATTGTCAAATGTCACCCATCTGCATGTCCTGCCAGTATGATAGTAATTGGGTTGGAAAGCTATCCTCGGTTGCCTCTTCCCTCTTCCTTGGTGTGATTTTAAAACGCACCAAGCTTCCTTCATTAAAGGAGTTGACTTCCTTGCCTACGAAAAGGCACATCTCTATCTGGGCTCTGAAACTTGTGGCGAGAGGAGCATGATTTTAAATTTGCTTTTGATAATTATTAGTTTTTCCAAGGAAAAGATTTGACAACGTTATTCTAAGGTAAAGGGAGTTTTGATTGCATGCTAGGGGAGAGTGTAAATTCTCCTAGTCTGCTCAGATAACTTTTATCAAGGTGAAGAAATCACACTGCTTTTTCTTATTGAGTAATTTTTGTTTCACTTGACTTCTCTTTTTGCTGCCAGATGCTGGATATAGCCTTTCTACAGCAGCTTTATTTTATGTTAAGTATGCCATCCAATTACGCCTGGTGTGAGTTAGAGATGATTGAGTATGTTTGGGGAATGGAAGGTAGGAAAGAACCGTACTGTCCTTTACAAATTTATTTTTATATCTATAACCTATATTTGTAATTGGTTTCTATCTCCACGAAAATGAAAAGTATAAATTTGCTCTCATCATTGTATATTGCCACCAATTCAAAGCGGCTTTGCAAAATGCAGTTTCGCTTCCTGTCTGATTTTTCCACCTCTATTTTGTTTCACTTTTAAGAATGGCACTGCATTTTCCCACTTTATTATTTATATTTTTCAGGAGAAAGATTTAGGATGAGAATTCTGATCTTGCTTCCTTTAGGCCTTAACACTCTGCTGTCTTTATTATAGAAACTTGAATTTAACCTCATATGTCTTCAATTTTTTTTTTTGTTCTGAACTCTTCCATTACTTTTTTATATTGTGTTTTCCATTTTAAGCTACTTTATGATGTTTCATACATTTTAACCTAATTTTATTATAAGTGAACAATCATATTTCATTGATGTCTCATAAGTGTGTGGGCATGAACATATAAAGAAAAACTGTAATGAAAGAATGAGGAATTCCGCGCACAACATTTGCTTTGGTTCTCTACATAGTGGAGAATATATGTGGCTCTGGATTAACCTGCTGTATTCTTGATGTTCTCTGACTTGGTGATTTTTCTTCTACAATACAATTCACAAGATGCAATGTAAGTCCATATAATAGAATGTATGAATGACCTTGGGGAAAGAGGGGTAGAGTCAAGGAAGCAATCAGACATCACAGTCCCATAACAGTCAGAAAGGACTCTTCCTATTGAAGCGAGCACTTATAAGTGGAAGTGGGTACCCTCAGACCTGCAAAATTTTGTTAATGTTACCTTACAACAAGAGTCTTCAAACTTGGCAGCTTTAAGACTTGTGGACTTCAACTCCTAGGATTCCTGAGCTAACATGACTGGAGGAGAAATTCTGGGAGTTGAAGTCCACAAGTCTTAAAGCTGCCAAGTTTGAAGACCCCTGCCTTACAACAACAAAATAGAATTAGTTCATGTTACTGTGTTTCCTGGCTGTTTTATTTGGGAGAGTTGACAGTCCATTAACATCAACTGACAAACTCCAACAGACAAACAAAAGTATTTATGATGATTTGTTCAAAAAGCTAACATTTCCCTTAGTTGTAAAATAGGGTTCACTTATAATTTCTAAGGTAGCACAGTATCCTTTCTTGTCATGTTCTTTAGCTCTACTTCCTCTTCACATTGGTGAGCTGCCACTTCTACAGTACTTCTGCCAAGGCTGATTTGATCTTTGTTGTTGTTGCTGTTATGGTTCATCACACAAATGTTCAGACTGGATTTGGCATTTTTGTCTGCCTATTGAGTCCTCCTCAAGGACCTAGGACAGGCAACTGTTGCTATTTGATGACGCTAGAAGTATTATTATAAAGTCTTTCTTTCTCTCCCCCAAACTCCACCAGAAATGAGTCTTTGCCAGAGCAGCCCCTTGGAGCAGGATGCCTTGCAGGGTCCCAAAGACTCATTTCTGGTGGAGTTTGGGGGAGAGGAAGAAAGACTTTGGCTGCTTTCCTTGCATGCAGCCAAAAGCAGAAGAAGAAAGAAGCAGCCCAGTGGCCAAGTGAGGAGTGTGGGGCAAGTTCCCCCCCTCCGCCCTTTCCTTCCTCCCCTCACTACCTCGTGTTATTTGCAATGCAAGCGACGCAAGCCTTGGTTCCTGCAGGCCACATGGGTGGCACAGCCTTGTGTTCCCGCGCAGCCTGGATTAATTGCTTTGGGGATGACATTTCTCTGCAGGCCACCAAAATTTTCTCGTGGACCACCAATGGCCTCTGGCCCACTGGTTGGTGATCACTGGACTAATTTCTTAAAAACCTCCAGTGATGGAGTGCCCATGATTTCTGTAGCAAGCTGTTCCACTGGTTAATTGTCCTCACTCTTTAGGAAGTTTCTCCTTAATTCCAGGTTGCTTCTATCTTTGTTTAATTTCCAACCATTGTTTCTTGTCCTGCCCTCCGGTGCTTTGGAGAATAATTTGACCTCCTCTTCTTTGTGGCAGCCCCTCAAAAGCTGGAATACTGCTATTATGTCACCCCAATTCTTCTCTTCTTTAGACACTAACCCAAACCCAAATTCTGCAGCCGTTCTTCATGTTTTAGACTCCAGGCCTTTGATTAACAGTGATTTTGTCACATCCTAATAGAATAAACTAATTTTTGCAGAGAGTGACTTAAAACAGAGAGATGCAACCTTATTTAAATTGCATGCTTAATTCATGCTTTGGTGAGATTTATATCAGGGACCTTCTTATTTGCAGTTCTGTTTTTTTTAAATATCAGATAATGATCAAGGTAAAGCTGCAGCCTTATCTGGAATTATGCCCCACAAATGTTCCTATTCAGTCCATTGTGAGACTATAGTTAGTCATACAGTAACCTTCTCTCTTCACTGCTGTTAGAAATGTCTTAATTGAGACAGTTCGGAAGTTCAAATAATCAAATAGTTCTGCTTGGTTCAAATATGAACTGTGACATGCAACTTTGTATTTTCTCTTCATAGACAAAACATGTATTTGGCCAAATCCAAGTAGCATGTATCTTACAGATCCAAGTTACTTTTTGCAAATCAAGTCACAAGGTAATATAGTTTATGGCCTTGACTACTTTAATGCAAAATTATTTCTCTTCGATTTTAATTTCAGCTCAGGACTTTGGCCATTCAGCATTTTGCATTTCTGTAGTCTTTCTATCATACTGCATTCCCGTGTTTAAATCTTTAGCTACATTCTTATATTTTAGGGATCTATTCCAGGCTTCCAATACTAACACGGTGTTCTCATACACTTCTCACATAATTATTGCTGAGTTTATTCTTCCATCTCTTTCTCAGTGGCAAAAGTGAACATATCGAAGTTCTTTTGTGTTAAGTTTTAGAAGTCATGATTCTTATTTCCTAGGACAAGGTCAAGGAGAATTCATTTCTGAGCTATCTTTTTGCAAATGTGAAGAGAATATACTTCAGATGTTCAGGTTGTTCCTGATCATCTCAATCTTTCTTCTTTATTTTTAAGTGCTGTCGCTGATTCTCTGAGAATCCATATGAATTCAGTCTGGACTTTTGACACATTCCTTGGCATTGTTCAGTTGCTGCAAATATATGATGGGCTGCTTAACTAGTGCATGTATGGCAATTCTCTAGTGCATTTGTTACCTAGGAAACCATAAGCTCTCCATGTGTGTCACTTAACACCCTATTTGCTTTCATTTAGGTCTTTAATTTTTGCACTGCCCCATCTCCTCTGGATCTAGTCAAGCTGTTTGTCTTCCTACACTAATCCCTTTCCCTTTGCCCTGCCTTCGTCTCTGACTATAATTCTCAAAAAAAAAAAAATCCTTTCCTTCATAAAGAAGTTTCTAAACCTGTGGATAATCTAACAGCTCGTGCCTTTAACAATAATAACTCAAATTATATACGCGGCTTCTCCCATCCAGAAGCAATTAGTAGCTCAAATGTGATGCTTAACACTTCCATCATCAAAGCACTCTGCAGACATTAACTAATTAATCCTTCAAATCTTACAATGAAGCACAGTAAGATGGTGATGTCTGCTTTGCAGATGGGGAGCTAAAGCACACAGACAATCCAAATAGGGCAGTGGCAGGTTCTGTCTAGTTCTGCAAATGAAAGGTAGGGTGGTACAGAATCATTAGGGAGAAATTTGAAGCCATCTTTCTAATTCAAAAAAAAAAAAAATAGATCCAATAGATCTGCAAGTGCATTTCTTATCTTTTGTTGACAGCTCCTAAAGGATGGTGCCTTCTTTGTGGCTGGCATATTATGGTGCTGATATTTTACTTTATGAAAGATTCTATGCAGAGTATTTACTATCTCACGTTTAATGTACCAAACAGCTGAAAATTAAGTTTAAAAAGAAATAAAAAAAAAGTATAGCAATGTACCATTTTGAACTTCCATAAGCAAAGAGCCACACGCAGGGGCACAAAGCCAAGCTTTCGAATGGGGCAGAGTTGGAGTTTCCTGTATTTCTTTGCTTCCATCTAGTGGTCAGTTGGGGTTTTGTAGCCTGGATGTAGTACTGCATGTCTCTTTCCGCAAGCCTTGTTCCTTCACAAGAGAAGATGGGGAAAAAAGGAAGAAATTGGCCAGCAGTGATCATCAGGAAAGCTGCCAGATCAAAGACTCATCTTCTAGTGCATCCTGAGCTGGTCATGCCCTTGTTGGAGTCTGATTCTGAGGGGGAGATTGAGTGGCTGACAGCGAGTGCGAGTGTAGCTTCGGTGGCTGAGGAAGAAATGGGGAAAGGGCACAGTCCGGCTGGGCCTTCAGAGGAAGACCCAGGGCCATCCCCTCTTCATCCTAGGGTATGCAGGGAGGAATGGAAAAGGAAGCAACATGGCTTACGGGAGAGGAAAGGGCCCTGATCCCTTTCATTAATTGCAGCTGGGAGAACAGGATATAAGTGGGGCATTTGCACACAGCTCTTTGCTGGAAGCAAAGCGTGCATTTTCTTCGTGGAGGCTTATCTGGGTTTTGGCGTCCTCCCAACTGTGGGTGCTGCGTTAGTCTTTGAAAGTCTGCAATTTATCATCCTGGCCTGCTGTGTTAATTACTTCAGTGTGGTTTGTGTTGGGTTTTTTTAATTTTGAATTATCGTTATGTTGGGTTCAGACTGCATTTCTGCCCTTCATAGACCATTTTTTGAAGAATTTGATATCCAGCCGAGGATAATTGGACATTGGGGGCCAAGTTGGAGGCATTAAAGGGAATTTATTCTACTTTGGTGAGTTATTTTTGTGTCATGCCCCGAGTCATCACAGATCTTCTGAAGCTATGTCTGGTTTGGGAGTAGCAATGCAGAAGGTGATCATAATGGCAGTTCTTCCATCCCATAATTTTTACACATCACACCTCTACTGTCAGAGTGTTATTGGGCTGCAAAAATCCAGATGACCAATAGAGTTGATAGCAGATGGTGAAAAGAAAACATTACTATTTCTTTGTTGGTATCTAGCATCTTGGTGGATTTTTGTAGAGCAGACATGGCAGCTCTGTGACATTTGATCAAGTTTGTTCAAGGTGTGGAATAAGGAGTGGGCATCAAAAGGAGCCTAGTGGGCTCCAAGTTAGCTTCCTCCTCTGCCTTCAATACACACATGTGCACACACAGAGAGAGAGATAATACCACATATATGGCACCAATTGCATCTTTTAGAATTCTGCCTTCTAGAAATTTATGAAAATGCCATTTCAGGTTGCTTTTCAGAAAATCACTCTGAACCTTAAATAATTGAATTTTAGCTCCAGGTATATATTAATTTAGAAATACCAGAATGTCCCCTCATCTAAAGATTCAAGGATGGCTTACAATTCATGAAAATATTAGGTTGGATGAACGTACAATGGTGGCTCTTTTATTTCGATGCTCCAGTTTGTATGAACAAGCATGCATTGAAAAAGGAAATTTGGGAAGCTCATCTGTACATTTTTAATTATTATTATTATTACTATCTTGCCATTTATGATCCATGCTTCTTGACAAGATCTGTCACCACCTTCCACAAGAGGCTGCAGGGGTTAGTGTATTCATATGTTCAAATTATGCTGTAACATGAACGATAATTTAAAATGCAGTTGGATAAAATTGTATAAGGGATCTTCTTAAATCCTATCCAGTAAGGTACAGATGCTCAACAGAGTAGGCTTGAAATAACAGATCCTGAAAAACTAGAATTTTGCATTGGATAAACAGATGGCTTAGAAAGTTATGAAGATAATACTGCCAGTTTGTAGCACTTTCGACACAATATGGTACCTATATGTGCCCTTTTTAAAAATATGCTTGTCATTAATGAGAACATTTGTCTTGAGAGCAGCAAAAGTCATCTTAGACTGTTTAATTAAGTTGCACCACTAGTGTTAGGTGCAAAAAGAAAGCAAATAAACATCATACACAAATTCATCACAAATTTCAAATACATAGTTTAGTAATTTTTTAACGGTGAATCCACAAGCCAGCCTGGGGGAACCAGCTTCTTTTTAAGTTTAAGGGATGCCATGGCTTGGTGGCTAAGCTGCTGAGCTTGTTGATCAGAAAGGTCAGCAGTTCAGCGGTTCAAATCCCTAGCGCTATGTAACAGAGTAAGCTCCTGTTCCTTGTCCCAGCTTCTGCCAACCTAGCAGTTCGAAAGCATGTAAAAAATGCAAGTAGAAAAATAGGGACCACTTTGGTGGGAAGGTCACAGTGTTACATGTGCCTTCGGCATTTAGTCATGCCAGCCACTTGACCATGGAGACATCTTCAGAAAGCACTGGCTCTTCGACTTTATAACGGAGATGAGCACCACCCCCTAGAGCCAGAAACAACTAGCACATGTGTGCAAGGGGAACTTTTACCTTTACCTTACCTGTTTATTCTAGAGTCCAGTGATAATCTGTCCTCCTGGAAAGAGATGTCCACCTTTAATCAAACTGTTGGACTGAACCATGATTTTTCTCCATGCAGAAAATCTCTATCTCTTTCTGCCTTGAGGAAAATAGAAAAGAGGAAATTAAGGAATTGTTTCCTAGTTTTTTTCTGCAGGTAGAAAGAAACCTTTTCAATAGAGGTTTTGAGTACTGAGAAGGGTCAAGGAGGATGAGAAGCAATGATGAATGGAAAGGATCAAGAATGATGGAGTAGAAAGTTGCAGGTTAAAGGGGGAAGAGATTAGAGATTTCTGATGCTGTTAAAACAAACTTTCAGGGTAGGGCTTAAAACAGAAATTACTTTAGAAGATTTAAAACATAAAGCAACATATTAACAAGCAGCAATAAGAAAAGCAAATCCAGAAGCATATCTTACCACTCTGGCAACCAATATATTAAAAATCCCATGTTTACCTAAAAATTACCTCCTGTGATATTTAATCAGACTTAATTCCAGATATGTCTTTTAACTGCAATCTAAACAATGTACTAGTAAGGCACCCCAATCCATCTAAAAGCCACAACATGATTTCTAGTTACTGTGTTGTGATTCAGCTAGTTTTCTCAACTGCTAAAAATATTCCTAGAGTTCAAATCCTGAATAAATCTCAGCTCCATATGTAAATTGTCATGGGAATGTAACCTGGTTGTTTTCATCATTTTTTTAAACACATGGAAACATATTGCTCTTAAGATCAATTTCATCAGACTTCATCTTACCTTGTGCAATTGTGATAACAGAAAATGATTTAGTGTCACAGTGAATGTTGGCCCCTATTCTATAAAGAGAGTTCAGTCTCTTGTATCAATGGTATATTCTGTTATAAGTAGGCATGCAAGACAAAACCATTTCAAGACATTTGTTTTGTTTTATGTCTATGGAGATTCTCAGTCATCCAGGTCATGGTTGTCCCAAAGGTGCTTTTTCAAGAGGCAATTGGACGTCTTGTTTTTTCTTTCTCTCATCTTGGTTTTTCACTTCTCCTCCAAGAAGCTTCTTCAGTTCTGACTGGATGGTGGGGAATGGAAGGATTTATATTCCTTGCAGACAGCTGCTCATTTGCATCCTTTGGGTGGGTCATTGAGGCCACTTGGAGGTTTCTCTGTGTCCTCAGGGTCACCTGAGCAGTACTGATAGAGCCTTCTTGGAACTGCTGGATTGTATTGTAGACTGGAGATGGATGATGATGTCCCATCCTTTCCCCTCTGTTGAGAAGAGGCTGTTCAATTTTGACACAGATGGCCTCTTTGATCCCCTCTTTCAAACCAGCAGTCCTCCTTGTCCAAAATGTGGATGTTGCTGTCTTCAAAAGAGTGACCCTTGTCTTTGAAATGCAGGTGGATTGCTGAATCTTGTCCTGATGGGTTTGTTCTCCTATGTTGTGCTATGCTTTTATGATTGTTGTTTTCTGTATTTTCTTCTATAGCATTTTAAAAATCTTGGATTCATATTCTTTCTCTCTCTCTCTCTCCTTGCAGCATATGAATGATATAGTTCATACATAGATAAAGATAGAGCTTGCCCAAAATTGTCACAAGGTTGCCAAGCGCTGTTTGCTTTGATTTAAGGTCTCATTTGACCACCCTGAAAGTGGGTAATGGTGCTGTTGCAGACTGCAATCTGTACTGAAACTCAAGCCTGCTGTTAGCTTCACTAGTGCTTTATTCTTGTGTTGCTGTTATTTTTTAACACTTTTTTTTGTGCATTAAAGCACTATCCTCTCCCCAGAGTCTGCCTGCAGTGAAGACATGGTCTGTACAACTGCAATTATTTAGAAGAACAGATGGAGTGAGGAGCAGAGAGTCTGTTAATAGTAATAGAAGTGCTACATGTTAACCTGGACAGCACATGATGACAGTCCCATGACTACACGTTCTGTTCTCACCAGCTGGGCACCAGCACAGAAGTGAGAGATTCAATAACCATAGCAAAACCAAGAACCCACCTAAGTTAGAAATGAAATTCCACACTTTCTGGTCTCAGTTTGTTCCCCCACCTCCCAAATAAAAGAACCACATGGTCATTTCAAAATATTTTCGTATTTAAGGTGAGGTGTTAAAAATTTCATCATGGTTGGCAGGACAGAAGCTAGGCATGAATGTAGTGGAGGAAGCATGGACTAGTAAGGGGAATACGAGAAACATGACTATGCTTCTGTAATATCCGTTCTGGAGCTCTGGTATCACGGTCCTTTCCATGGAAAATTGCATATGGAATTGGAGGCAGCTCCTACAAGCATGAGGAAAGTAGAAGCTTGGACAGATGGGAAAATGTCCCACTGTTAATTGAAATCAGGGACTGGATTCCTAAGTTTAGGGACTTGCAGCACAATTCTTCTATCAATATATGTTCTTACTAAAAACTGGGCTGTCTTGAGGATGAGCTATTGAAACAAAGCTCTGAAGGGCAAATAAATTCCATTGTAGTGAAGGATGAGGCTACGAGTTGAGTCAAACTGATAGCATAAAAATAATTAAACTAAGATCAGTCACTTCTTGTTGCAACAGAATTATAATTCAATCAGAATAGAGCTGGAAGGGACCTTGGAGGTCCTCTAATCCAACCCCCTGCTCAAACAGGAGACCCTACACCATTTCAGTTAGGTGGTTGTCCAGTCTTTTCTTTAAAAACCTCCAGTGGAGAAGAACCTACAACTTCTGGTGGCAAGCTGTTCCACTGGTTAATTGTCCTCCCTGTTCGGAAGTTTCTCCTTAATTCCAGGTTGCTTCTCTCCTTGATTAGTTTCCATCCATTGTTTCTTGTCCTGCCTTCTGGTGCTTTGGAAAATAAGTTGACCCCCCACTTCTTTGTGGCAGCCCCTCAAATACTGGAATACTGCTATCATACCCCTCCCCAGTCCTTTTTTTCTCTAGGTTGGACATATCCAGTTCTTCCAACCGTTCTTCATATGTTTTTGTCTCCAGGCCTTTAATCATCTTAATTGCTCTTCTTTACACTTTTTCCAAAGTCGTAACATCTTTTTTGTAATGTGGTGACCAAAACTGGATGCAGTATTCCAGGTGCGGTCTTACTAAGGATTTATAATACTAATTGTTAAGTGTGGAGCATGGGTGCGAATAATAGAGACGAGCCAGTGAAAACAGTGAACTTCAAACTCTTTATTTACATGGTGTGACAGCTCAAACTGGATGGCTGCTATAGCCTTCCTTATATAGGCAACTTATTAACTATTCAACCAATAGCAACCTGGGAGCGCTAGCTCTGTTAACCAATGAGAACGGCCTGTTAATGGCCAATCAGATCCTTCTGAACGGACCAATCTGATCTTGCCATTTAACAGCCAATCAGAAGTGCAGGGCCAGAATCCTACACTTGACTTCAAGCTCAAGATAACTTTATTTAACATTTATTCATTCACAACACCCCTTCCCCCTGGGTTCTGCTTACGGGGTGCGATTACATAGTCCTTGAGGTAGGACGGTTGTTTTGTTAGTCTTTTTGATTTTCGCTGTGCACCTGGTATTTGGCTGCACTCTTGTTGAGGTAGGGCGTTGTTTTGCAAAAGGGGTGCCTCTGATTCAGAGTTCGCGTTTTCGTTGTCACCAATATCTTCGGCGTCACCCTGAGGTGAACTCACTCCCATCCCTGGTTCCTGTTCTCGCATTTCTGTTCCGCTATTGTTTCCTTCAAAAAGGTTTTCTGCTAGTTGAAATTCGTCTTCCTCTGTATCTCCACCCCCCCAGTTTGTTTATTAGGGAGCTCGGAATTGCCTGACTGCAGCCTTGATCGTAGTTGATCGATATGGCGCTTCCAAAGTCTATCATCAGGGCATTGTACAAGGTATGATCTTGGGCCAGTTACACGGACCACAGTCGCTTCTACCCACAGCGGATCGCCCGATAAGTTTTTAGCGAACACCAAATTGCCTACCTGGAAGGTACGGCATCGGCCGCTGGATCCGGGTGGTTTCTCCGGTTCGTACGCTGGGTATAACCAGTCGAGGTGGGAGCGGAGCTTTTGTCCCATTAACAGCTCAGCGGGAGTTTTGTTGGTGATGCTGTGAGGCGTAATATGCTGTAAAAAGAAGATTCGGTTTATCTTCTCTTCGATGTTGTCATAGTCCACTTTCTGTAGCGTTTTCTTGATTAAGTGTACCATGCGCTTGGCCCTACCGTTGGCCGCAGGGTGCACAGACAAAGTGAGCGCATGTCGGATACCGCGGTCAGCCAGGTACTGCTCAAAGGACAGTGCGGTAAATTGGGGCCCATTGTCGGATACCAGAACGTCTGGTAATCTGTGGGTTGCAAACAGTCTTTCTAGTTTTTTGATGACCGCTTCGGTGGTTATGTTTCTCATTCGGTAGATTTCGAGCCAGTTCGAGTAGGTGTCTACGGTTCGCAAGAAGGTGTGGCCTTTGGTCGGCCCAGCAAAATCTGGATGGATACGGGACCAGGGTCCCCGTGGTGTCTCCCATTTGGTTGGGATTGCCTTTGGTGGAGCGTTGCTTACTTCTTGGCATCTATGACAAGTTTTGACTCACGACTCGATTTGTCTGTCGATGCCTTGTCTGGCCACCACGCGTAGCTTCGTGCGAGGGCCTTCATGCGCACGATGCCAGGGTGGTCATCGTGCAAGGTTCTTAGTAGTGCCGGTTGGAGTTGTACTGGGATAACGACTCTATCGCCCCAGATGATACAGCCCTTTTGAGAAAACAACTCTGTTTGTCGACTTTTGAATGGTGCAAAGTCGTCTGATACTTGGTCCAGTGGCCATCTGCGTTCCACCCATGTGAGGACTCGTACCAAGGTGGGGTCGTGTTTTGTTTCTCTCGCGATATCACGGGCAGTTAATGGTGGCGTACGAAGTGTCTCGATCTGCAACATTGTCATTGTTGGCGTGGGGTCGTTGATAGTCTCTGGAAGCGGTGCACGGCTCAATGCTTCGGCGTGGGGAATAGCTTTTCCGGGGCGGTATTGCAGCTGATAATTATAAGCAGCCAAGAATTCTGACCAACGAGTCATCCTGGGAGATAATATATAGGGGGTTGGCTTATCCCCAGCTATTATTCCCAGCAAAGGTTTGTGATCAGTCACTACAGTAAAAGCCCAGCTGTACACATACTCATGAAATCTTTTGACAGCTGATACAATTGCAAGGGCTTCTTTATCAATCTGGCTATAATTTCGCTCAGTTTTCGAGAGTGTCTTTGAAAAATAGGCAACAGGGGCTTCGCTACCGTTAGGCAATACGTGGCTCAAAATGGCGCCCACTCCAAAAGGCGATGCATCACACGTGATATTTAACAGTAAGGTTTCAATGTACTGCATTAGTACAGCGTCAGAAGTCAGTAGCTTTTTTACATTACGGAATGCCTGCTCTTCTCTATGACCCCATACCCAATTTGCTTTTTTGTCCAGTAGGCAATGTAAAGGTTCAGTGACAGTCGCCTTGTGTGGCAAGAATACGTTATAAAAATTGATGAGGCCTAGAAACGCCTGGAGGTCGGCCTTATTCCGGGGTCTGGGAGCATTTTTTATTGCTCTCAATTTGCTATCTGTAGGGTGAATACCCTGACTGTCAATTAAGTACCCTAAAAATTCGACACGATCTGTACACAGCTTACACTTATTCTTCTTCACCTTAAGGCCTGCGTCTTGGAATTTTTGGAGAACCAGTCTTAGATGATCCCGTAAAATTTTTGGAGTGGGGGCAGCAATTAACACATCGTCAAAGTAGGGGACAACGCCTTTAATCCCTTGTAAAAGTCTTTCCATTAGGCTCTGAAAGATCCCCAGGGCTACACTCACTCCGAATTGGAGCCGCGTACATTTAAAGGCACCTCGGTGCGTTACGATTGTCTGTGCCTGTGCAGTTTTTTCATCAACCGGCAATTGCTGATAAGCCTGAGCTAAGTCTAGTTTAGCGAAGACTTTTCCGCCCCCCAGGGAATGGAGGAGGTGTTGCACCACTGGCACCGGATATGGGTTTTGCTGCAGGGCGTGATTCAGGGTGGCTCGGTAGTCCCCACAAATTCTAATTGAGCCATCTGGCTTAATTGGTGTCACGATTGGGGTCTCCCAGGGAGAGTGATCGGTTGGCTTTAACACTCCCTGGGCTATCAACTTATCAAGCTGTTCATCGATTTTTGGCTTTAGTGCGAACGGAACTCGACGAGGCTTAAGGCGGATGGGAGATATTTTTGGATTAAGGCTAAAGGATATCAGGGTCCCCTTGTACTCGCCTAGCTTTTACGCGAAGATGTCCCTGAATTCATGGGCAAGGTCCTCCTCCCAGTCACTGCCGCCGATTTGGTTAATGCCTGCCACTTCAATGCCGAGTGGTGCAAACCATTGCAGGCCTAACAGGCTAGGTCGGTCCTTGTCGATCACAGTTTGGGGTAAGTACGCTGTGCGGTTTTTGAATGAAACCCGGATTCGACTGGATCCCATGACTGGAATCCGGTTCCCCTGATAATCTTTAAGTACAAGTCTTTGGAATTGAAGGTCTTGGCGCCAGATAGTAGGGATGAGTTGCTTGAGGGTCTTCCAGGAAACCATCGAAAGGGACGATCCCGAGTCGGCTTCCATTTGGCAAGGCTGATTATCGATGGCCACTTTAATTCGGATTTTCTTGGCATCCAATGAAGAGGCGTGACCGATAGTGGTAGTTTGGTGAGCCTCTTCTTGCCACGTTAAGCGATTCATGGATCAGTTTCTGTAGGAGTGGTTTGCTGGTTCTCGCCTTATAGGACGGTTTCCTGTCGATTGGCGATAGTTGGCCCCCTTCGAGGTCTGGCTGGGTCCTAGGAGACTTCTGCAGACCCGTCCGATATGGCCTCATTTCCCGCACTCATGGCAGAGCGCGTCATGGAATTTGCACTCGGACCGGTAATGGTTGGCCCCGCACCCAGCGCATGGTTGCTGGGACTTCGGGTAATGGTCCCAATCGGACCGCAGTCGATGGACCTCTTCTTCGTCGCTGTCTGACGACGAAGAGAGGTCCTCATGGTGGGCCATCGGAAGCTGTCCTTCTGACTTAGGTGAAAGTTCGCAGGCTGGTTGGTGTGTTGGAGTGCGGTTTCGGCGCAGTTGGGCAGCCAACTTCTTGGTTGCTTCTGCTGCCGTAGCATCAGCGATGGCATCGGCAAGGCTAACGTCGCCCTTTGCCATTATTTTGCTCTGCACGTTTAGCGCATCTAATCCCAGAACTACTCGGTCTCTCAAAGCCTCTTCCAGGTCAGCGAAATCGCAGAGGCCTCCCAAGTTTCGGAGGTCCGCAACAAAATCGGCAACGCTCTCTCCTTTCAGCTGGTTTCTTTGGTAGAACTCGTGCTATCTTACGAGCGTTGGTACGATCGGTGCATAGTGGGCCCTTAGTAGAGGTTTGAGGACGTCCCAGTCCATAGCCTTTACTTCAGCCGTTTTTGCTAGTGCCTTGGCCATCTTGAATACGGTCGGTTCGCAATGCATTAGGAATACCGCCCGTTTCTTCCCGGTTGTGGCATCCTTCAGATTATTTGTTTCCAAGAACATTTGGAAACGATCCATGTAGGACTCCCAGTCTTCTTGCGCTGGGTCGAACGGAGCGGGTGGTACCACGCCACCGGACATGGTTCCGCTGTTGTGCATTTCAGCCACGTGCTCAGTTGTCTTCTTCGTTGTTTTAGTCAGCTCTGACGTCTCCACATCCCATCCTCGTCGCCAGTGTTAAGTGTGGAGCATGGGTGCAAATAATGGAGATGAGCCGATGAAAACAGTGAACTTCAAACTCTTTATTTACATGGCGTGACAGCTCAAACTGGATGGCTGCTATAGCCTTCCTTATATAGGCAACTTATTAACTATTCAACCAATAGCAACCTGGGAGCGCTAGCTCTGTTAACCAATGAGAAAGGCCTGTTAATGGCCAATCAGATCCTCCTGAACGGACCAATCTGATCTTGCCATTTAACAGCCAATCAGAAGTGCAGGGCCAGAACCCTACACTTGACTTCAAGCTCAAGATAACTTTATTTAACATTTATTCATTCACAACACTGATCCTTCATGTGATTTTGATTATATGCCTCTGTTTATACAACCAAGGATTGTATTAGCTTTTTTGGCTATCGCCGCACACCGCTGGCTCATGTTTAAGTGACTCCAAGGTCCCTCTCAGTTACTGTTTTTGAGCCAGGTTTTGCCTAATCTGTACTTGTACCTTTGTTTTTTCCTGCCCAGGTGTAAAACCTTGATTTTCTCCACATTAAATTTCATACTGTTGGATAGGGCCCATTGTTCAAGTCTGTCAAGATCTTTTTGGATCCTTAGCTTGTCTTCTGGGGTGTTGGCTATTCCTGACAGCTTAGTGTAATCTGCAGATTTGATGACTTCCCTTTCTATTCCCTCATCTAAATCACTAAAATATTGAACAATACTGGATCTTAGATGAACCTTGTGGTACCCCACTGCTTCCTTCCTTCCGTGTAGATAAAGTACCAGGAATAAGTATGGTGATTAGCCAAATGTGTCAGTTTTGAAATCACATATTTTAAACTTCTTGGAACAAATAAGTATAAAGAACAACATTTTAATTGGTTTTTAAAGAAATAAATTATCTTCTCTGGATCAAGCAAGGCCATTTTAGTGCAGCTATTTATTTTCCACAATGCCCAAACAGATGTCTCTAGGAGATAAAGATAGATCCATCTTCTTCCAGTGATCCCCTTTAGCTCATATTTGGAGGAAAAATTAGCCAAATCAGAAGGAATATTGGATTCAGTCTAATAGTTGGTGCTGATAGATCTGTTCTCCAATTCCTTTTTGGTCATATCATACAATAATGCATTTCCCAACTAAATTAAATGCTGTGTGAAAAAGTATTTTCTTTCATTGTTCTAGATTATCTTCCAGTCAGTTTCACTTGATGAACCCTGCTTCTAATTCTGATGTTTTGATGGGGGGAAAAAGATTGTTTTTTTCAGTTTCCTGGCCATTCTCCACGCCATTTTCTCCAGTTCCCCTTTTATTTTCTCTCCAACCCAATGTCTTCCCAATGTTGTATATAAAGTGACTTGGGACCTCTGTTTGTGTTTTCTTTCATCAGTAGGATTACTCTCAAAAATCAAATAGAATGAGACCAATTTTTTAGTAGGTGAGAGATGCTGGCAAAGAAAGACTGGATCAAGCTAGAAGAAAAACATTACAGGAAAAAAGTTCTCCTGCTTTCCTCTGGGAGAGACAATTGAGCAGTGAATGCTGTCCAGTTCTAAACCACCCTGACTCCTGATCATATGACAAGAACTGGAGCAAATACAGCCCACTCTGTGTTTCCTGAGGTACACCACATAACAAAAACAAAATGAAGGGAGGACAGAAGCAGATACTCAACTTACAACCACTATTTAACCCCAAATTTCCATTGCTAAGCAAGGCAGTTGTTCAGTGAGTGTTGCCCCAAGTTACGATCTTCCTTGCTCCAGTTGTTAACGTGATTCACTACCATTGTTAAATTAGTAACACAGCTGTTACATGAACCTGACTTCTGCATTGACTGTCAGCGATGGAAGCCATTTTTTACTTGGAAGCTTCAAGTCTGCCACATTCAGTGCCTGGGAATTTGGATGGGGGGATTTCATAGTGAGGTAAGATTAGACACAACAACATTCTTTCTTGGAGAGTCAAGGACATGTTGCCCTGCACCTGGAGGGGAGTGACTGGAGGGATGTCTCCAATGGGGAAAGAAGATTTGATTGTGCCTTGTGATGGATTGATGGATGCAGGGTAGGGATGTCTCCAGCTGGGACAAAGATTTGATTGGACCATTTGTTGGATTGATGGGTGCAGGGGATGGATCTTTGATTCTCTTTTGGGAAGGGGAAAACCCAAAGCTCTCAGATTCAGGTTTTCCCAGATGTGCCAATATGACTTCTCTAAATAAATTCTTACTTGGATGAACTTTTTCTCTGGGTGCTGAATGGAGATGGAGAGTTTAGTTGGAAGGCTGACATTGACTTTACTCTTCAGAAGGTCATAAAAGGGGATTACCTGACCCCAGGTCATTGCAACTGTGAGATGTAAGTTCCGAAATTATTTAATACTCACAATACAGAGACAGGTCTGGTTCACAATTCAAAGCAAGATCTAATGGTCAAAGAATATATTTTATACACTCTACACATTGCACGCTATGCCTAAGAAGCCCTCCCCACTCCCCTTATTATCTCTAAGCCATACTATAAGGTAAAGGGTCGGCTTGACCGTTTCTTCCTAGGCACCGGATATCTTAGCTTGTTTTCTTGTAACTTCGCCTTGGGCAGATGTTCCTGTTTTCTAAGAAGCCTGCAACTATCCAGCAAGCTTTGTTTAAGTGAACATACTTTGTGGTTAGGATACAGCAATAAAGAACACAGTTTAAAGTCAAGGATTACCTGTACAGGGAAGGATAATGTATTGTTAACACAAAAGAAAAGCAGACAGCTCCTATACATACTGCCAATAAAGGGATAGGGAAGCATTACAGAATCTACTCTTCATGCTTTCCCAACCTTATTCATTCTTACTAAAACAACATTGTGTTGGAAAGAAAAAAGGTAAATAAACTGGAGACTCTGACCAATTATCTCTCCATGAGCAGACTATGGCTACTGGAACTGTACATACACTTCTAAGAAGGAGTGGGATTAAAATATTTTAACAACCGGTTCTGTGGGTGTGGCTTAGTTGGTGGGCATGGCTTGGTGGGCATGTGACCAGGTGGATGTGGCTTGGTGGTCATGTTATTGGCCAACTCAATATCACTCACATCGAGGCATGCATCTCCTCGCCTGGCCTCTCATGACTGTGGGGATGCTGCAACAGTTGTAAGTGTGAAAAATGGTCATAAGTCACTTTTTTCAGTGCCATTGTAACTATGAATGGTCACTCCACACAAGCAAAGTACCAGCAAAGGAGGGGAAAAAACTCCAGAGACGTTCCTGAGACAGGAAGTCTAATCCTGCCAAGAATGTAATAAGGGTTAACAGAGAGGCAGTTTCTGTAAGCAACACCAGAATGTTTCCTTCCTGCCTTCCTTACAGGATTAGCCCAGTAATTTCTTTTAACAACCGGTTCTCCAAACTGCTTAGAATGTTAATAACGGGTTCTAGCGAATAGGTGCAAACTGGCAGAAACCCACCCCTGCTTCTAGGTACAAATATACCATAAATTTTCACTAAGATATTAACAGTTTCAGCATTTCTTGGGATGGGATTTGTCTTTTTCAACTTCATTCAATCAACTGCTATGATTCTTTTTTGTTCCCTAGCTAGTTACTAGGAATTGAAAACTGCTGAAAATTTTACTTATGAATGATTTGTTTTGTTTAAATGTATTTTTAAGCAATGGATGAAGGATGCCTTAACATATTTTAAGAAACTTAAAAACACTTAAAAAAAACTTACAGTGGATGCAAAGAAGGAAATAGAAAAGCAATAGGCATTCACACTAGCTTAAAACAAAGACAGTTAATTCAAAAATAATGCAAATTGTTTCAACCTCTATAATTCAAAAGCCATAATATTAAGTATCCTGATCATCTGTGCAATATGTGTTTCTCACTTTAGGCACGTATTTTATTTTAACCTCCTCCCATGATGCATGGTGAAAATCACATCGTTTGTGCGCTGGCCAAAAGCCAATATTTAACCAAGCCAGAAATGGCAAACTCCTTAGAAAAGTAAATATTCCAGTCTAAATGTTACTGTGTTTTAACTCACATTTTATATGACAGCATTCACATTACTTGAATGAAACACTTGCCTGAAAGTTGTTCTGAGCCAATAGAATGAATCAAAATGGGGAATTCATAAAACCCTGGCATTGTAATTCTCCTTCTCTCTTGTTATTCATTTAATTCCTTGGTAGATCAGTTTCCTACTACTGGCCGTCTATTATAAATTAGTATTTAAAGTTCTAGACAGCATTAAGAGGGTGAAAACTTGTTATAAGTAAAGACCTCTGAAAATAATCTATTGTACAGGAAATGCTTTTTAAATAACTTTTGTTGTTGTTGGCAGTTATCACTTCACTTCTTGTATATTTGTCTGTATTAACTGTATAATACTATGGAAGCCATGTATAAACTTGTTAAGACTCACTAAAAACTGTTTTATTCATTGGCAACTCAGATGAAGTATTTGGTACAGCAGTTGGTATTAAACCTAGAATTTTTAGACAGTTGGATGCCATATTTTTGCTTCTTACTGATTTTCTAAATTAGAGTTAGCATTTTCATCCCACATATATTTTAGCACTTAGTGAATAAGAATGAAATGCCTAATATTTACAAGCTTATTAATTAGGATTGGGCCCATTGAGCTAAGTAACATTCATTAAAGAGGAAATAAACTTTGCTCGGATTAAAAAATAAACTTTTATCCACTTCTTTATTTCAAAACATTTGACTAGCAATTTAATTAAAATTAACATACAACCAGCATTTAATCACAATGCACATTTAAAACGTATGCATTTAAAACACCAATAAAAAGTGAAAAACAAACTGAAAAGGCCAGGGAAAAAAATCCTAGTCCTCACTTTAACCCTGAAAATGTAAAATGCTGAGATTGGATGATTATCAGGCAGTACAGAAGTCTCCGAAATTGGACCGGCCATTGGAAATACTCACTTTTATATTGGTATTAACCTGACTTCAACTTGGGAAGAGCCATGTGAGACTAGGTATCATCTGAAAGCAAATTGGTAACTGGTGCAGCTAGAACATGAGTGCTATTATATACCGTATATACTCGAGTATAAGTCGACCCGAATATAAGCAGAGGCACCTAATTTAACCACAAAAAACTGGGAAAACTTATTGACTCGAGTATAAGTCGAGGGTGGGAAATGCAGCAGCTACTGGTAAATTTCAAAAATAAAAATAGATGCCAATAAAAACTTTCACTAGGACAGTTGAGAATAAGTTTGATGTTCACAATTTTCTCTTTGAAAGAGACCAGTAAATAGGGAACAAGAAGATGAAGAAAAAGATGTATGTTTTTTCACACTTTTCACACTGAAGTGAACAAAAATGGCATCATAGGAACAAGCTTATTCTCAGCCCAAAGGTTTGTTTCTGATTTCTTCCCTGATTTAAGGGAAATTTGGGAAACGATCTCACTATCATGAAAGGTTTGATTGATTCACTAACCCAAAAGATGATGATGATGACAGTGGTAGGCAGGAGTCACTCTCTCCCTTGCAAAAAAAACCAAGAGCCGTTCTTATGATATCTCTCTCTCTCTCTCTCTCCCCCTCCTCCCCCTCCTTCCGAGTGGACTGAAAGCAGCTGGAGCTGAGGAAATGAAACTGAGTGGAGCGACCTCCGCTCGCGTTGCTTTCTCAGCCTAGAGCTCAGAAAAGCCTCCCCCTCCCATGCTTAAAAGTTGCAAAGGAAACACGGAAGCAGGGAAGCGGCTGCCCAGCTTCGGAGCTCCACACCATTTTTTTTTCAGAGGGGAATCTGACTCGAGTATAAGCCGAGGGGTTTTTTTTTCAGCACAAAAAATGTGCTGAAAAACTCGGCTTATACTCGAGTATATACGGTACTTTGATTTATCTTTAAGAGACAATCAAAACCTTAGATGCTTTACTTTGGGCTAACTGTACTTTACAAAAATGGTAGAGTATTTTAACTGAATGGTCCCAAGGGTGTGAATCACTCAGGAGATGTAGAATAGTTTTGGTTAATACACCAGCTAAAGCTTGAGGTATAGTGCTGGGATAGACACCTGCATATCAAGTAATAAAGTCCTCCCTGATAGCACCACTGCTTTCAGATATTGGTCTAGGAAAGGGATGTCAAACTCCCAGTCCAGATGTATCACACACTGGCCAGTTTAGCAAAGGGGGGGAAAGTCCCAATATGTCACGTGACACTGCTGTGACAATGTGAGTTTTATACCCCTAGTCTAGGACATCCACAGCTAGCTTAACCGAGGCTGGAAGTGAAATACTATAGATATAAAACCATGTATCATGTAGAGGCTGATGACAGTTCACCTTGACTTTTTTTATGAACCCCTTGGCAACTTCATATAAATAGTGAATATCGTATGAAGAAAAATGGATCCTTAAGAGATGTTATAGAGCAAGGGCCTTCAAATCTGGCAAATTTAAGACTTGTGGACTTCAACTCCCAGAATTCTTGAGTTAACTTGACTGCAGGAGGAATTCTGAGAGTTGAAGTCCACAAGTCTTAAAGCTGTCAAGATTGAAGAGCCCTGTTATAGAATCATGTCCATGAATTCAGAGATGTGCAACAGCCCTAAGAGACTGGAACTGATTGTCAATATTCTGATTATGCTTAGCTTTATTATTTTTTTTCTACTAGCTTGAATATCTCTAGACTACAGGGGACTAAATATCAGAAAGCAAATGTTGACCAAAAACAAAACAAAAAAGAGTGGTTATTATTAACACCAGGAATATCAACAATGAATGTTATATGAGTTGTTCTGGGTCATGGAATTTGGGACTTTAAGTCCAGGGTTGATACTGAATAGACATAGATAAATTTTACAGAAAAAAGAATCTTTCATCAGTCTTGGCTGATAAGGTGCATCTCTTCCTGACAGACTGGATTATGTTAATACATATTTCAAGGAACGATTCCTGAAAATAATCTGAAAATTATAGTTAGAGCAGGTTTGTCAAACTCCCAGCCCACGGGCCAGATGTGTCATGCACTGGCCACACCACGCCCAATTTAGCAAAAGGGAAAAAGTCCCAATACGTCACATGACATCACTTTGACACCCCCGAGTTAGAGCATCCATCTAGAATCCATCTTGCATTATAACTATATATTTCTATCTGAAGAGCGAAGCTAAGAAAGCATAAGGAAAGTTTGCAGAAGAAAAATAGATCACAAAATAGAATGGCCAGTCATTCTGAGCCATACCCGGGTTCCTCAAGCAAATTAATCAAGCAAATGAACAGATGCAATTGTTGAATGATCTAAGATTAAGGCACATATTTCAGGAGAAAGCCTGAATAGCAAGCTTGCTTCAGTCTGCCAGGCTGAGTGTCTCATCCCAGATGTTTGATTAGTTAGCCCGGACAATCCTCCTCCTGTCACCTCTGAGCCTTATTTGCTCATTATTCTAGCCTTGCAATTGGAGAAGTTTCTTTTCCCTTGGGCTAGTAAATGGAGGTTCTGTTCTCTGACTTCTGCTATTTCTGCTCTTGAAGACATATTTGGCACCTCCCAGACAAATGACCATGATTCCAGTCTCCCATAGGAGATCTTGAATCGATATCACCTCCTCCTTATCAGGAACCTCTTCAGAAAGCAATCCTCACCATAATTGGTGACTGAGGTCTCTTGAAGGTCTCGTATATTTTTTCAGTTGAAGCAGCCTTACTGGTTGCCTGTTGCATTCTGGTGTCCATGATTATTCATGATTCATTATTACCATGGTGGTTTTTAAGCTTGAACACCTACTCTACATTCCACCCTATACTTTTATGTCACTAACAGGGCGTGTTTCATGGGACCCCACACCAAATATGATTGACATCAAGAATTAATTCTGGTTTCTACTGGGACCAGTGCTATGGATCAAAATGTCACCAAAGTTGGAAGCAAGTTCATTTCTCATTACAATTCAAAGCACGGATCATCAAATCAGAATGACCAGAATCTCCTATACTTCCAAATACTAATTTTCTTTTCTTTTATCTGTGAGATACTTTGAATTTAGATATTATATGTATCCATAGCAAGTAATATCTATTTCTTTGGGTTCTGTGAGAACTGTCTTTTTGTAAATTGCTAATGCTGCACAAACAGGGAATTGAAAGTCTGTTGCCATAGATGACTTGATGGATAATAGATGTTTTGTTTAAAATGTTCCCTTTTAACTTGCTAAATAACAAACTCCTTAAGACTGATTTTCAAATATTATTTTACAGAATAAGAAGTATGTTCTCATCATGGTTGATCCAGATGCTCCTAGCAGATCTAATCCAATGTATCGCTTCTGGAGACATTGGGCTGTGACTGACATCAGCGTGAGTACCGTGAATATTTGATATTTCTTTCTTGATATGTTTATTACATATTTTGTGAGATTAATGGCTGTTTTCTCCTTCATATTTTATTCCCTCTCACATGAGTGATTCTTTTGGTTCAAAGTGTCAGGCTCTTCTTGTCAGACACAGCTTGACTAAATTATTACTGTAACTCAAGAACAGTCCTGATAAAACATTTGACGCCTCTAAGCGGTTAGGATTCCTCCTGGTTCAAATGAAGTGCCATCTGTTCTACCTTTGTACAGTAGAATTTTGACTTTCCTTTTCAGTCCTTGCTTGTGGCAGCTGAGTGTTTATATTTTACACATTCCTATACTCTTGCTTTAGCACTTGAAGAAACGGATTTTGAGGATTTCTGTGCTGCTGTTTTGATGCTTGGTGTATCTCAAAAAAAAACAACCCCACCACTTTCAATTTCTCACAGCTGTCATTGAACACAAGTAGGTTTGAGGACTATCGTGTTAGCCCTGCCATATGAGAGAAATTGAGTATAACCAGTGTTAACAGCCATTTCTATGGATGAAAGGAATAAGGGCAAAAAATAAATGGAGTGTGTTAATTAAGAATGAGTCCCCTCCTGCCAGTTTCACTGTTAGCCCACACCCTGGAAACTGATGGGTTTTTCTAAGTGCCAGATCAGTGAGAAATCTTTGGCTATCTAGAACTTGAACATGGACAAAGAAACTAAGTATGTTTCATGGAAATTGAGCCCAGAGAACAGAGTGAGCAGATTTGTCCCATCTACATTGCTGGAGGTTTTCAAGAAAACCTTGGACAACCATTTGTTTGGGATGGATTGGAATAAGGACTCCTGCTTTGGGCGGTGGGTTAAACTAGAAGGTCTCCTTTCAGCCCTATGATTCTATACCTGACCACTTCTTTGATAGTCTGAAGGTTAGGATCAGGGCTGGGCTGCTGGGGGATCGCAGGGGTTTGGGAGAGCCCCTCGCTAAGATTCTGTGCAATATGGAGAACCCACAAATCTCACTCCTGGCTGACCCCACCTACTCCGCCTTGCCTCTCCCAGGAGTCCCCGTGTAGCCCATTTTCTATGCAGAGTTTAGGGAGGGGGGGAAAACTGGCCTCCTGGAAGGTTGGGGTGGCCGGAAATGGGCCTGTTTCTGGCTTCCAGAGAGCCTCTGGAGCCCAGGGAGGCTGTTTCCTTGAGCCTCTGGAGCCCGGGCAGGGCAAAAATGGCCCCCCACCACCGTGATGCAGGAGGCCAACTAGGCTATGCCCACCCAGCAACCGGGCAGAGAACCCTTTGCTAAAATTTTTGAAGCCCACCTCTGGTTAGGATGAATGTCTGATTATAGTCTGTTGAAGTTCATGGTCTTCAACCACCTGCTCTGTTCAGAATTCTTCTGCATATATTGTTGCAAATAATGTTCCAGGATATTTTTGCTACCTTTATTTGGCAGCTTTCACATCTGAACTGGTTGGATGGTAGTGAAAATACTGCTGGATTTTCCGCAGTTGGTGGTGCTTGGAGAATGTTATGTAGGGAACAGCTTAGAACTTAATAGTTGCTTAGGCATTGCTTTCCTGCAGGGATGAAACATTTAGCATATTATTTGTAATTTACTTAAACAAGTAGCCTCTTGAACATCCCATGATAATATTTCTATTACAATATTCCTCAACAGCTTCTCCTCCTCTCTAACTATTGAGAAGAGGTTGGGTGGGTAGGTTGTGCAATACAACGGCATGAGCAGGGGTAGGATTCAATTTTTTTTAACAACCAGTTCTGTGGGCATGGCTTAGTTGGTGGGTGTGGCTTGGTGGTCATGTGACTGGGTGAACATGGCTTGATGGTCATGTTATTGGCTGGGTGTGGCCAACTCAACATCACTCACATCGAGGCACGCGTCTCCTCACCTGGCCTCTCATGACTGTGAAGATGCTGCAACAGTCGTAAGTGTGAAAAATGGTCATAAGTCACTTTTTCAGTGCCATTGTAACTTTGAGGTCACTCCACACAAGCAAAGTACCAGCAAAAGAGGGAAAGAAAACTCCAGAGACGTTCCTGAGACAGGAAGTCTAGTCCTGCCAAGAATGTAATAAGGGTTAACGGAGAGGCAGTTTCTGTAAGCAACACCAGAATGTTTCCTTCCTACCTTCCTTACAGGATTAGGTCAGTAATTTCTTCTAACAACTGGTTCTCCGAACTGCTTAGAATGTTAACAACCTGTTCTAGTGAATAGGTGTGAACCGGTAGAATCCCACCCTTGGCCAGAGCCCAGATAAGCTAATTATAGCCGTGATGAGACTGATGCTGATTATGATGATTTTAAACTTCCCAATATGATAATATCAGATCATTTCTATCAATTTTTTTAGATTTCTGGAAAAAGTGCTCTAGTGTACATTGGTATCCAAACTTAGGTGTTTTTGACTAGTGTTATTTTGGGGTGGTTTTAGAACAGAAATATTTCTGGTCACCTTATTAAACAGTCTATATTTTGAATAAAATAAGATCATATCTCACATTTCATTCAGCTGTATCTTTCAAAAGTACCTAGATATCATCAGTATGGTATCATTCTGAATATTTTAAACAAATATTTTATAGACCTTCCCTTTCATCCCTGGATTAATAATTCCGATTGTAATATTGGGCGATTCCTGTTCAAGACCTGCCCTAATGCTGTCCAATATGTACAGGAAGTTCCTGGAAAAGGTCTTTCTTACCCCTTTATCTAATGTCATGGTTACTCTTCTTTTTATCTAAAACCAGTGAAGCTACTCGGATTCTGAAATGTGCTTGTGGCAGGAATGGATTGGGTGCAGGCTCAGGCATTCTGACATAAAAAGGGAGATCACATTTGGAATATTCTATTATTATTTTAATAATTGTATCCCACTTTATCATTGTTTCAAAGTACTCATAAACACCTGGTTTTAACTCTCAGGAGTGATTGTGCATTTCCCAGTTTAGACGAAGATATCAATTGCATCTGTTCCTAATGAGACCAGATCTGATTAGGGAAGTAGATGCCATTGCAGGTAGTTTAGTTTATTTAAAGGACTTAAGAAATTTAGTTGGCCCAGAATATAATAGTAAGAGTGGTAGTCATTGTAAATATGCCTTATGAAAGTTAAAAAGGTTAGTCATCAATTTCCAAATACAGTTCAAAATATTTGTGATTTTCTTAGTTGTTGGAAACTGATTTATATGTAAGAGTGGAAGGAATGGTATATAAATCCAACAAAATAAAGATTGCCTTTATTAAGTATGCAATTTAGAATGTACTATATGTATGTATATGATGCCAGAGTATACATAGGATATCCTTTGGGTAACATTGCTAGAGTCTTGGCTGATCAACATATATTTAAGGCATAAAGGCATTCCATTAAATGTTCAGGTACTGTATAACCTATTGTGCGTTCTGTGTATGTTTGCATACCTTAATGGAAGTATATATGCACATGGGAACAATAAAGTATCATTCTCTCCACGTTTTGATGGTTATTTCAGAACAACCATATTTTTCTAGTATAATGAACACATAGTTTCTTCATCTTATACATTTGCTTAGTAAATTAATATCACATATAAAATCATGTTTTCATCAATGTATAGTGAAGAGTGGGGCTCAGGCAGTGATGCCCAGAATGAGAATTAATGGTTTGAAATTTGTCAATTGTTTAATGTTTGTATACTTAAGAAATACGCTCACTTCAAAAGATCTCTGCTGAAGAAGCAGAATTATCATAATAGGACCATTGTAATCTCTTGCCCCTTGCACTATCAAAACAGAATTTTCAAGTTTTATAATGCTTCAAACACGTGTACAGTGTATTTGACCTGAGACAAGTGTGGAAGTAAAATGAATACATAAGTGAGGAATAATGAATAATACTTGCGCCATCCAATGGACTATGATCACCGTTGACTTCCAATGTTTGTTATAGTCCCAAAATGAGTCAGCAATAGCATAGTTCTTTGGTAGACTGGACTAGTTAGACCTGTAATTCAAAACATTTTCTTAAATGCCTGGAAATTAAGAAATTAAATAAAGCAAGTACAGGATGGCTACTACCATTTATTTCCATTAAATCTATTTCCATTGCCTTTGACCTTCTTTTTCATGGATTACAAGTTTTAAATAAAACTTAGAATAGTTTATTTCTCTTTATGCTTCGATTTAACTATACTGTATGTTTAAAAATTTATGTGTTTCCAACTATGATTTGATCTTAGTACTAATGTCTAATTAAAATATCAATTAATAAATCAACCTGCATTTAAAGAAGAACTATCTAGTTGTTCTCTATTATTCTCTAAAATTGCAGCCAAATTTCCCTTTTCTTTTTTCTTTTTCATATACACACCATAATTATTTTTTATTGTTAATGGCACTACAGAGCAAATTAAAATTAGATATTAATACTTTTCACAATTTTCATAATTGGCTGAAAAGAGTAAAGCATTCAGAATAATTGTAGCAGCTTGTGCATCATTTTACTCCCTATACGAATTCTTTCACAGGAATCTTTACGCATTTGTTAACAATAGGGTCTTGAAAGTCTCTCATTAATTTTAATATTTATTAATCAACGAAAAAAGCTGGAACTAGCATTCCTTTTCTGTAGTCAGTTCCTTCTGGTATATTAACTGTTGCTAATTATTGTAATTAAAAATAACTTTAAGGAAGGTTTTTAAAAAATCTCAAGTGGTATAATTTTCCTCTGAAAAAAAAACCTCGCTTATGTCCTAACGGCATGATATTGTATATTCTTGTAACACAGTGGTAATTCTTGTTTTCTTCAAAACTGGAAGTTTATTAATGAAAAGTAGGAACTTTGCATTACGTATATAGCAGATTCTCTTCAGATTTTGTAGGTCTTTTATTTTTAATATAATTTTTTTTAAATACGAAGATAAAGGGAATAATATACAGGTGGTACTCAACTTACAATCACAATTCAGCCCAAAGTTTCTGTTGCTAAGCAAGACAACTGTTAAATTAGTTTTTGCCCCATTTTATAACTTTTCTTGCCATTGTTGTTAAGTGAATCACTGCAGTTATTAAGTTAGTAACATGGCTGTTAAGTTTCCTCATTGACTTTAATTGTTGGAAGTTTGCAGAAAAGAATGACATGACCCAGGAACACTGCAGCCGTTATAAATAGGAGTCAATTGCCAAGTATCTGAATTTTGATCACATCACCATGGAGATGCTGTAATGGTTGTAAGCAGAGGTGGTATTCAGCAGGTTCTGACCGGTTCTGGAGAACCAGTAGCAGAAATTTTGAGTAGTTCAGAGAACCGGCCAATGCCACCTCTGACTGGCCCTCCCCCATCTATTCCCTGCCTCCCATTGAGTACCAGCTGATTGGCTGGGTCTTCTTTCGTTGCCCTGCCCAGGAGAATGGAGTCGGAAATCAGGTTAGTAGGGTGGGGAGGAAATGGGGATTTTTCCGTATCTTTCACCTGCCACGCCCATAGAACTGATAGTAAAAAAAAAAAAAGGAATCCCACCACTGGTTGTAAGTGTGAAAAATGGTCATAAATCACCTTTTTCAATGCTGTTGTAACTCTAAACAGTCATTAAATGAACTGTTATAAATTGAAGATTACCTATATAGCATATAACTGTTAAATTGCACCTGGGAAATGAACAAAAGTCGTAGTTTTAAAAAGTATAAATTGAATGAAGATGTTTTCTAAGCCAGACATGATATTTTGTATGTGGAAATCTCCTTTCTGTACGTTATTCTCAGTTATTGCTTTTTTCATTGCAAATTGCCTTGGGAATATTTGGAAATTTCTCTAAACTCATGGACATAATCAATCTTTAGGCTAGTTTAGTAAAATATGTAATATTGCAGCCAATTCAATAATTTAGTAATAATAGAATATAGTAATATAATTCTATAACATAGAATTGTAGGATTTTATAGGACTTATCTAACTATAAGAACTGTACTTTGCATTTATATTAAAACTATAGAGACTAAAATGTAGTGATACAATGTAAATAAAGCTAAAGAGCATAAAATAAAAACAACACATCAAAAATCTAGTCAGGATATACTGGATTATTTTATTATTGCCTATACCTGCAGTGGATCAATCACCAGACCACACTTGATATACCACTAAGAGTTAAGGAGACTGTATATTCTGGACAATATATCAGCTCAGGCAACAAACAAATCTGCTTTGACCAATACAGGCTTCTTAGAAAGTAAGGTGAACAAATTCATAGTGTCTTCTTTTGAAAGCAACGAGAAGGACCAAAAACTACTCTCAGGAATTTAGATTCACCCTTTCAAGATAATAGCCATTCATCTTTCTGTGCAAATGTCTATGAACAATGAAGAAATTGAATAAATGTTTTCCCCTGGGAAATCAACACTGCCAAGGATACACATTGGCCAAAGATTAGATTAAAATAATTTTTTAAAACACTAAAATGGCAGATGTAAACCACTTGCCATTTTCAGTGACCTGCAGGGTTTAGGAATTCCATGACCTTGAATCCTGAAATGTATATCCTGAAATATTTATATTACCTCGCTTGATTATTTGGCCATAAATCTGCTATTTATGTCGAATTAGGTTGTGGAATAGAGCACAACTTTGGTTATAGATTTTAAAGATAACCTTCTTTACTGTGCATTGCAAAAGACTTAATGCATAATCCCACCATAGGGAAAGAAAAAATTACATTGTCATCAGCATAAAATAAAAAAACTAGGGAGGGTCTCTTCTAAGATGTTTGCTATGCCTCCATTCCTTTGGCAGTCTCTGCAACTCATTCTCTTGTCTCCCCAGGTTATTCCTACATACAATATATCTAAAAAGTTTTATATCAGGATGTCTTGAATGTAGTTTGCTGGTTCTACCTACGAGATGAGTGGGTTGATAATTTTCATGTGCAAGAACTTTTTCCTTTTTTCCTTTTAACAAACAGGAACAATAAATGACAAGGACTAGTGTTTTGAGATTACTAGAGAAGAATCAATGGCAGGAAAAAGGACTGTTAAAATTGATGCCCAGAAAGTATAAGAGCCGTGATGGCGCAGTGGTTAGAGAGCAGTACTGCAGGCTATTTCTGCTGACTGCTGGCTGCCTGCAATTTGGCAGTTCAAATCTCACCAGACTCAAGGTTGACTCATCCTTCCATCTTTCCGAGGTGGGTAATGTTAAGTTCTGAGCATGGGTGCAAGGATGGAGACGAGCCAGTGAAACAGTGAACTTCAACTCTTTATTTACATGTGAAAACAGCTCAGCCCAATGGCCACGATGGGCCCCTTTTTATAGGCAACTCTTAACTTATTTAACCAATGGGAGAGGCTCGTTAATAGCCAATCAGATTCTCCAATGGACCAATCTGATGTCGCTATTATTGGCCAATCAGAAGTGCAGGGCCAGAATCCTGCACTTTACTTCAAGCTCTTAATGTTCTTTATTAAGCATTTATTGATTCACAACACCCCTTCCCCCTGGGTTCCGTTTAAGGGGTGTGGTCACGTAGTCTTTGAGTAGGCCGGTTGTTTTGATTGTCTATTTTTGTTGTCCTCCCGGTATTGGCTACAGTCTTGTTGGGGTAGGACGTTATCTGGTGAAAAAGGTGCCTCCCGTTCCGCATTCGAATTTTCGTCGTCGCTACTGCTCTCGGCATCTCTTTGAGGTGAGGCCACCCCCATTCCGGGTCCATCACGTGCTGCCTCTGAGTGGTCATTACTACCGCTTAAACTTTCTGCCGCTTCAAATTCAGCTTCTTCGCTATCTCCTCCCCCCTCAGTTTGGAAATCAGGGGGCTCGGAGATCCCCGACTGTAGCCTTGAATGCAGCTGATCAATATGGCGTTTCCAAATTCTATTGCCGCGACATTTTACGCGGTACGATCTAGGGCCGGTTACTTGTACTATAGTTGCCTCGACCCACAACGGATTGCCCGAAAAATTCCTAGCGAAAACCAAATCGCCTACCTGGAAATTTCAACATTTCCCGCTAGAACCGTGTGGCTTTTCAGGTTCATATGATGGATGTAGGCGGTCGAGGTGGGAGCGGAGCTTCCTTCCCATCAATAACTCGGCGGGAGTTTTATTGGTGACGCTGTGTGGAGTGTTATGCTGCAAAAGGAGTATCCGGTTAATCTTGTCTTCTATATCACCATAGTTCATCTTATGCAAAGTTTTCTTGATGAATTATACCATGCGCTTGGCCCTTCCGTTGGCCGCAGGATGCGCCGGCAAAGTCAGCGCATGTCGAATACCGCGGTCCGCCAGGTACTGTTCGAAGGACAGCGCGGTAAATTGAGGCCTGTTGTCGGATACCAGAACATCTGGTAATCCTTGTGTCGCAAAGAGTCTGTCCAGTTTCCTGATGACTGCTTCGGTCGTTGTATTCCTCATTCCATGGATTTCAAGCCAGTTCGAGTAGGCATCCACCGTCAGGAAGAATGTGTGTCCCTTGGTAGGACCCGCAAAGTCCAGATGAATGTGGGACCATGGTCCCCTTGGTGTTTCCCATTCGGTTGGGGTTGCTTTCGGTGGGGCGTTGCTTACTTCCTGGCATTTGTGACAGGCTTTTACCCATGTCTCTATCTGCTTGTCAATACCTGGCCACCACGCGTAGCTTCGTGCGAGGGCTTTCATGCGCACGATGCTGGGGTGGCCATCGTGCAAGGTCCTTAATATCACTGGTCGCAACCGCTCTGGGATGACAACTCTATCACCCCAGATAATGCAGCCCTTTTGAGAAAATAGTTCCGTTTGCCAATTTTTGAATGGGGCGTAGTCGTCAGGTATTTGGCCAACAGCTATCCCCGCTCGACCCAACTGAGGACTCGTGCTAAAATGGGGTCGCGTTTTGTTTCCATCGCGAAATCTCGGGCCGTTAATGGCGTTTGAAGTGTCTTGATCTGCAGTGTTGTGACCATCGGAGCAGGGTCATCAATGGTCTCTGGAAGAGGTGCATGGCTCAATGTGTCAGCATGGGGAATGGCCTTCCCTGAGCAATGTTGCATCTTGTAATTCTGACCAGCGGGTCATTCTGGGAGATAATATATACGGTGTCGGCCTATCTCCCGCAATTATTCCCAGCAAAGGTTTGTGGTCAGTCACCATGGTAAATGCTCAGCCATACACATATTCATGAAATCTCTTAATCGCGGATACTATAGCAAGGGCCTCCTTGTCAATTTGACTGTAGTTGTGTTCTGTTTTTGATAATGTCTTTGAGAAATAAGCAACAGGGGCTTCATTTCCATTTGGCAAAATGTGGCTTAAAATGGCACCCACCCTGAATGGGGATGCATCACACGTGATCGTTAAAGGCAAAGTCTCATTATACTGCATCAGAACAGCATCAGAAGTCAATAAATTTTTTCATGTCGAAACGCCTGTTCTTCTCTACGTCCCCATACCCAGGTTGCTTTTTTGTCCAATAAATGATGTAGTGGCTCAGCTACGGTTGCTTTGTGAGGCAGGAAAATGTTATAAAAATTGATAAGGCCCAGAAAAGCCTGGAGGTCGCCTTGTTCCGGGGTTTTGGGGCGTTCTTGATTGCCCTTAGTTTGTTATCGGTGGGGTGAATGCCTTGACTATCAATTAAATATCCCAAAAATTCTATGTGATCCGGACATAAATAACACTTATTCTTTTTTAACCTTGAGACTGGAGTCTTTAAATCTCTGGAGAACCAACCTTAGGCATTCCTTTAGTATTTTCTGGGTTGGGGCTGCAATTAACACATCATCAAAATATGGAATAACACCTTTTAACCCTTGTAATAGCCTCTCCATTAAGCTTTGAAAGATTCCCGGGGCTACGCTCACTCCGAACTGGAGTCGGTTACATTTAAACGCACCTCTGTGCATAACGATTGTTTGGGCCTCTGCCGTTTTCTTGTCAACAGGCAGTTGTTGGTATGCCTGGGCTAAGTCTAGTTTAGTGAAGACTTTTCCGCCCCCCAGGGAATGGAGGAGGTGTTGCACCACCGGTACCGGGTAAGCGTTTTGTTGAAGGGCGTGGTTCAGGGTGGCTCGGTAGTCCCCACAAATTCTTATTGATCCATCCGGCTTGATGGGCGTTACGATTGGGGTTTCCCAGGGAGAGTAATCGGTTGGTTCTAACACTCCCTGAGCTATTAATTTATCAAGCTGCTCATCAATCTTTGGTTTAAGGGCAAATGGAACTCAACGAGGCTTAAGGCGGATGGGAGCTATTTTGGGATTGAGGTTAAACGATATCGGGGTCCCCTTGTACTCGCCTAATTTTTCCGCGAAGACGTCCTGGAATTCGTGGACGAGGTCTTCTTCCCAATCACTGCTGTAGGTTCGGTGAATGCCGGCTACTTCAATTCCAAGTGGAGCGAACCATTAGAGGCCTAACAAACTAGGCCGATCCTTGTCGATTACAGTCAGGGGTAGAAATGCTGTACGGTTCTTAAACGATACTCGTACTCGGATGGATTCAACAACCGGAATTCGATTTCCTTGATAGTCCTTAAGTATGAGCCTTTGGAACCGGAGGTCTTGCCTACGGATAGTGGGGATGAGCTACTTGAGAGTCTTCCAGGAAACCATCGAGAGGGACGATCCTGAATCGACTTCCATCAGGCAGGGCTGGTTTTCGATGGCCACTTTCACTCGGATCTTTTTGGCGTCCAGAAATGAGGCGTGACCAATCGTGATTGTTTGGTGAGCCTCTTCTCACTTCGTTGGGTGGTTTAGGGTTTTGTTTCTGTAGGAGTGGTTGTTCCATTGGTGGTTCACGGGTTCTCGCTTCACGGGACAGCTTCCCGTTGGTTGGCGATAGTTAGCCCCCTTGAGGGCTGCCTGGGTCCCGGCTTGCTTCTACAGACGCGACTTATATGGCCTCTTTTCCTGCACACATGGCAGAGCGCGTCGAGGAATTTGCATTCAGACCGGGGGTGGCTCGCTCCACCCCCGGCACATTGGTACTGTGATTTCTGGCGTTGGTCCCGTTCGGACCGAAGTCGATGGACCTCTTCCTTGTCACTTTCTGACGACGATTTGAGCCCTCGTGGTGGGCCGTTTCTAGCTGTCCCTCTGACTGAGGTGAAATGTCGCAGGCTTGTTGGCGGACCGGTGCATGTGTGCGGCGCATTTGGGCAGCCGACTTCCTGGTTGCTTCTGCTGCAGTAGCTTCAGCTATGGCGTCTTTAAGGCTAATGTCACCCTTCGCCATTAATTTACTCTGAGTGCCTGGTGTATCTAATCCCAGAACGATTCGGTCTCTTAGGGCTTCTTCTAAGTTGGTAAACTTACATAGGCCTCCCAGATTCCGGAGATCCGCGATGAAATCAGCAATGCTTTCACCCTTCCGCTGACTTCTCTGATAGAATTCATGCCTTCTCACGAGCGTTGGCACGGTTGGTGCGTAGTGAGCCCTCAGCAGTGGTTCGAGGACATCCCAGTCCATAGACTTTACTTCTGCCAATTTTGCTAGTGCCTTGGCCATCTTGAATACGGTTGGCCCTCAATGAGTTAGGAATACCACTCGTTTCTTTCTGGTAGTGGCATCCTTCAAATTGTTGGTTTCCAGAAATATCTAGAAGCGATCCATATATGAGTCCCAGTCTTCTTGTGCCAGGTAGAATGGAGCAGGTGGTATGACACTGCCGGACATGGTTCCGCCACGTGCTCGGTTATGGTTCTTCATTGTTCAGTAAGTTCTGATGTTTTCACATCCCACCTTCGTCGCCAGTGTTAAGTTCTGAGCATGGGTGCAAGGATGGAGACGAGCCAGTGAAACAGTGAACTTCAACTCTTTATTTACATGTGAAAACAGCTCAGCCCAATGGCCACGATGGGCCCCTTTTTATAGACAACTCTTAACTTATTTAACCAATGAAAACACAGGGAGAGCTAGCTCCATTAACCAATGGGAGAGGCTCATTAATAGCCAGTCAGATTCTCCTGAATGGACCAATCTGATGTCGCTATTATCGGCCAATCAGAAATGCAGGGCCAGAACCCTGCACTTTACTTCAAGCTCTTAATGTTCTTTATTAAGCATTTATTGATTCACAACAGGTAAAATGGGACCCAGATTGTTGGGAGCAAGAGGCTGACTCTGTAAGCCGTTTAGAGAAGGCTGTAAAGCAATGTGAAGCGGTATATAAGTTAGTCTAAGTGCTATTTCAGTTGCTATTGTATGGTATATTTTAGCCTGCACCATTAATTTTGTAACTTTTGTTGTAGCAATCAGAGGCCAAAATGGTAGAGTGAGGTATACAGGGCCATTGGATGAAATGCATTTCTATCTAAACTCTGAAGAGAAGTTTTAAACACATACCCACTTCACTACGTAAGTAAGGCAAGTTAGCCAGAGATGATAACTTTTCACCTATTTTAGCTTATAATCTAATCTTTCATTTGGCCTGGTGACTTTGTGTTCACACATAACAAAGAAATGCATAATGAATCATTTATTACAATAGAAATCACCTTGATAAAACCATTCAGAAAAGATAACTGGCCTTTCTGATCTCAAATAAAGGCTGTTTCTCTTCCTACCAGAATTCTACTCTTTTCAGATATTTCTTGTCCCATTTGCCAAATGGGAAGAGGAAGCCAAGAAAGGGTACAAGTATCGTTTTGTGGACAATACTGCATATTATTTTGTAAGACCATGTTACAAATTAGATATTATTTTCCAATACCCTTCATGGTGAATTCAGTCTTATTCTAAGCTTTTGGCAGAATTTTGACCCATTATGATGAAAAATTCAATACCCTAATCCAGAGGTCCCCAAACTTGGCAACTTTAAGACTTGTAGACTTCAACTCCCAGAATTCTCCAGCCAGCTAGAGAATTCTGGGAGTTGAAGTTCACAAGTCTTTTTTTTTTTTTTAATAACAAATTTTATTAATTTTACAAAAACAATACACAATCCAGGCATAACAACTTGAAAAATCTTTTCTAAAAAAAAAAAAAAAAATTAAAGAAGAGAGCCAATAGAACATACAAAATAATTCCAAATTGTAATATCAATATTTACATTATCTATTTAACTTCATATCTTATCCAGACTTCTCCTTTTATCCAAATTATATTTCTTGCTTATTAAAATTTTACTGCCTTTCATAAACATACAAAACACAGAACATAGAAAAAAACTAAACTAAACTAAAACATCTTTTCTGAAGGCTGCCTGATCCCGGGTTGAAACTCTTCTTACAGACACAAATTCAAACATCATATTCACTTTGTATATCCTTCCATATCTTATTATCATTTTCTTTTTTTTTATAAACCAATTTTATTAATTTTACAAAAACAGTGCACAAACAATCAAGGCATAACAGCTTATAAATTCTTTTCTAAAAAAAAATAGTAATAATTAAAGAAGAAAACCAATAGAACATAATGATTCCCAATTATAATATCAATATTTACTTTATCTATTTAACTTCATATCTTATCCCAACTTTTCCTTTTCATCCAAATTATTTCTTGTTAATTAAAATTTTATTGCCTTTTATCAACATACAAAACCCAAAAAAATATAACAAAACTTTTATATATCCTTCCATATCTTATTACCATTTTCAATAACATTCTTTGTCTGTTCTATTTCCAACTATCCATTCATCTTTTTTCTTTTACTATACTTCTCCTATACACTAATTGGAGTGATGCCTTTAACTCATTACTCTAACTTAAAAGTACTTCATATAACACTTAATTTATCTTGGGATTCTGTTTAGTAGATTCTAAAATTACACAATAAATTTTATACCCTAAATACACATATAAAAACACAATCTTATGTACCTTCCAGAATCCCCCTTTTATCCTTAATTAGATTCACCCATTGTCTCTAAATAAACTTTTTTTCTTTAGATCTTGCTTCCCACCATTGAGGCTTCTCTTCCCCCCCTTTCTCTCTTGCTTATTCTTCTCCTTGCCCTTTTTACCCCTTTGTCTCTCCTCCTCCCTTTTCTTACTCCCTTTCCTTTGCTTTCTAACCTTGCATCCACCTTTCCTCTCATTTTTCTCTTTTTGGGATGTTTTTTCAAACCTTAAAATCTCCTTTTTCTTATCCTCTTTCTCCTCCTCCCCGGAAAAAAACCCATTGTTCATCAAAGATGGCTTCTTGTTCCTCTTCTTCTTTGTCCCAGTCATTCTGCTGCGTAATCAACTTTTCATAAGTACATAACGCCATTTCTAAAAATTGAAATAAAGTACCCAAAGTATCTTTTCCATCTTGTTCTTCCTTTTTATATTTTTGATATTCAGTCTTTAGTTCATCCACAAGCGATGCCATCCTGAAAAGAGAAACTTTCCCCAAAACAACCAACCAAGTATTTTTAATCAAAAATAATTCAAAAAAAGTTCAAAAAGTTAATACTTTTCTTCCTTCTTCTATTTCTCTTTCTGGGGTTACTGTTTAATCAAAGAGGTCCAATTACCATATATTTTTCTTTGAGATTCTAGGCAATCTCCTCCTTTTTCCACTTCTGCTCCAATTTTTTTCCTCTCCCTTCCCACTTGCAACATCATTTTTTAAATGATCAGAAATCCATACCTCTAATAAGGGTTTTCCAATTTCTTAAATTTTTAAGTCCAATGTCCAAGAACTCTTTTGTCTCTTAACTTCAACTTTCAGAATAGTTCACCTTCAGTGCCCAAACAAATGAAGTTCACAAGTCTTAAAGTTGCCATGTCTGGGGACCTCTGCCCTAATCTGAAAAAAAAAATGGTTAGAAAATTCATCATTCACTACTTACCATTGATGATTATACTGTTATTTTAAATTTCAGAAGGTACATGATTTAACTCCCATTCAAAATATGGCACACACTTTAAAAAATGCTTCTGTAAAGTGAAATAATATCTGTTGATGATTGTTTTTAAGGCCCTTTAAGGTTTCATGGTAATTTGCAGTTTAAAATTACTTAAGAGATAAGAACCAAATTAGCTCCTAAAGCTGGGAGGTCAATATGTCCTGTTATCCATACAAGTATTTAAATATAATCAGCCTTTACTCCAATGCAGCATAATTGTTCATTTGAAGTAGCTTTTTTCTTTCGTTCAATGAATCATTAAAATATAATGCAATGAATTAGAAATAAATTTATCATATTATCCTGGATATATTGAGCAGTATCAAGTAACTAGGTGGAGGCTGCATTGGTTTACAAAGCCATCCAATAAACATTCTTTTAAATACTTTAAAATAGGGAAGGAATAAATTATACTGTCACATGCTGCTTTTTTAATGATGGGCAACAATGAAGAGAAGCAAAATTAGCCTTCCATTCTCATTCCTCTGCTGTTATTATTTGAAGAATGCTGTCCTTCAAGATTAGGAACTATTGGTAGACCATGAATGTATCTAGTTCCCTTTTAAAAAGTACACAAGTTCATGGCCATTACCATATTTTGCGTTAAGGAATTCCACTGTGTAATTATATACAGTGTGAAGAAGCACTTTATCTTTTCTTCTGATCGGTTTTCTGATCAATTTAGTCAATAAGAACTGGTTACAGCATTTTGAGAAACAAAGAAAAATATTTCACTGGTTCCATTCTAATTACTTTAGACACCTTGGGTCCCAACATCTTTTTCTGATTAGCTACAGACAGCTCAGGCTTTTTAATTCTAAATAATTATTCTAGAAGAAATAAATTTTAGAACAGGAAAACTTCAAAGAGCATTCATTTTTCATCGCCTTAAACAAGAAAGCTGGATTAAGATGGGCCTTCTGTTGGTCCAGTGAGGCTATTGATATGTTCTTCTGTTCGTTGTGAAAACATATCTGAAAGGAAAAGTTTTGCATGATACCTTTTGTTCACTTGGTGAGGGAAAGCCCCTAAATTGAATTATACTCCATGAGCATCAACTTTAGGAATATGTCTTCAAAATTGGTGATTGACTTACACTTAACACATTTGATCTTTTTAAAGGCAAGAGTACATACTTGGACACTTGGACATATAACACTTTAGTGAAGCCCAGAATTAAACACTGGGTCATTTTTCCCTTTCTTCTTGTCTTACTTCCATCAGCTCCTCAGAAGAGCACTTAATAGATACAGTTTTCTTTGACACATTCACTGTGAAAAGAAGTCCCAAACATGCCCATCCTAAGGAAATGCGAGCAGCCCTATCTCTCCAGGCTCCAGGTGTTCTCATTAAGGATGCTTTGATGCCTGAGGTGAAGCAGAAGGGACGGTGAAGAAAACAATCTGTTCAGTGATGAACATGGTACAGGAGACAGCTGTGCCTTCTGTGCTGTACGGTAGCAGTGTGAAAAGCATATCCTACTAGTACGTTAAGCGAGCAAGCTGTTTCTGTGACATGAAGAGCATGGCTGTTTTCATCAGCAATGAACTCTTAATCATCTCGGTGTATAATCCTCTGTCTTGGATAAATGAAGAAGAAAGGACAGAGAGTAGCATTCTTCTGGGAAAGGATCAGGCCTCTCTCTTCTCTTGAGGGTTCTGCAATTGGCTTCAATTGACTTTGTTGCGTGTTTCTTTTTTCCTTACGGGCTGATGGAGAGGTTCTGGGTCGCAAGTGTCACCAAAGAAACAGGGGCCTTAATGAAAGGAATCGAAAGCTTTATTAATTTTAACAGCTGAATGTTTGAAACAGAGGTATGGCATGAAGATGGCAAAGTTTGGTTATGCCCATGATTCTTTGTGGAGAGCTGACGTGAAGGAGAAGGAGAAATATTTCTGGGCATAAACTTAAGTAGAACGTTGAGTGTTCAGATCGACCTTTCTAGTCTAAATGAGGAGTAGACATTTCTATTTATTTTCCTAAACTGCCTTTTGTTGGCTTGTTGATTAATTCTGAATCCGATTGTCAACTAAATTGCAGCATTATTTTCTGCGTTATTAGGATTTCTCAGTCTGAAACCCATGTTAAGAAATAATAGCAAAAATAATTGTAGTTATTTCATGTTCCCAGCCTATCACCATTTAAGGACATCATGCATACTTGTTATACTTCTTATGTATTTACTTGGTGGTAATGGAGTGAAACATGTCAGCATACCAGAGGTGGTATTCAGCAGGTTCTGACCAGTTCTGGAGAACCAGTAGTGGAAATTTTGAGTAGTTCAGAGAACTGGCCAACACCACCTCTGATTGGCCCTGCTTCCATCTCTTTTCTGCCATCCAAGTCCCAACTGATTGGCTGGGTCTTCTTTGGTTGCCCTGCACAGGAGAACGGAGCTGGAAAGCAGGCTAGTGGGGTGGGGAGGGAATGGGGATTTTGCAGTATCCTTCCCCTGCCACACCTACCAAGCCACGCCCACCACACCATGCAAACTAAGCCACGCCCACAGAACTGATAGTAAAAAAACATTGAATCCCACCACTGCAGTGTACATCGATGGGATTATAACACACATCAGGTTTTGAACCTTTCTTGTGCTTTATGTGCCATGTGAATACTATAGAACAGGGGTGTAAAACTTGCGGCCTGTGGGCCAGATGTGTCATGCGCAGGCCATGCCCAGCCCAAACCGGAAATGGGACAATCAATAAAAGTATAGGTTAAACACCCTTCTCCCCAGGTACCACACCAAACAGCCTCCCAACTGAACCACCATCCTAGCTCAGTGCTTGGGGGAAGAACCACGTCTTATGACCCACCAAAACAGAGGTGGCATTCAGCAGGTTCTGACCAGTTCTGGAGAACCGGTAGCAGAAATTTTAAGTAATCCAGAGAACTGGCAAATCCTGCCTCTGACTGGAGATTTTACAGTATCCTTCCCTTGCCACGCCCACCAAGCCACGCTCACAGAATCGGTAGTAAAAAAAAAAAATTGAATCCCACCACTGCATGACCAAAAGCTAGCGCAGATATTATCTTTATATCACAGATCAATCCTCCTTTTTCCTCCCTTCCTCCTCCTCCACAGCAAAAGCCTACAAAGCAGTAAACAGCAGGTCAAAAATACAATATACAAAGCCTTATACAGCTAATAAAAATACAATAGTACCAATAAAAATAATGTAAAACTTCAAAAAACAGTAATAAAGGGACTGGGATCAATTTAAAATGCCACTTTAAGAACATATCTTAAAACTTCTTTTAAAAAAAGGAATAGTGAGGCCTATCATAACTTTGACAGGAATGCATTTCACATCTCACAGAACTGTAACAGGATAATAAAGCCACTTTTCCAAGATCTCTACCAGTAGCAGGATCCTAAAAAGAACATTTCTGCAGATTTGAATAATTGGACAGATTTAGGTAAAGAACCTTTTGACACCTGTAAATCGCTCCTGTGTCTAATAGCTAAAACCAATATCTTGCAGGTCTTTATTTGTCTCATTAATAGCAGCCTAATAGTTTATTTCTATCCATGTAGTTTTCTTGGTAAAAAATATATTACTAGCTTACCATTACATCTCCTGTGCAGTATGAATTGATACTACAAATGATTAGGTTATCTACTTAGGTTCATTATGCAAAGACCTAGTTCTGTAGATAAGACTCTAATGCTGGGATAGCAGAAAGAAAGAGAAGGAGAAGATTTTATTTTATTTATTTTTACTTTATTTGGTTTGTCAATTGCTTACAATATAAAAGGTATAAGTAAAAACATAGTTATGAATACATGGATACAAAAAAGAAAAAGAAAAAGAAACAATAGGACAGGGACGGTAGGCACGTTGGTGCGCTTATGCATGCCCCCTACAGACCTCTTAGGAAAGGGGTGAGGTCAATAGTAGACAGTCTAAGATTAAAGTTTTTGGGGTTTGGGGAAGAAATCACAGAGTCAGGTAGAGGATTCCAGACATTGACCACTCTTGCTGAAGTCGTGTTTCCTGCAATCAAGTTTGGTGCGGTTAACCTTGAGTTTGTATCTATTGTTTGCTCTTGTGTTGTTATAGTTGAAGCTGAAGTATTCATTGACAGGTAGGACATTGCAATGTATGATTTTATATGCTATATTTAGATCGGACCGGAGGCGGCGTAGTTCTAGGTTTTCTAGGTCTAGAATTTCAAGTCTGGTGTCATAAGGTCTTCTACAATGAGTCGAAGAGTGGAGAACTCTTCTTGTGAAATATTTCTGGATTTTCTCAACCATGTTAATATCGGATACGTAATGTATTTCATCATCCAGACTGATGACCTGTATTCGAGTATTGGTCTAGCAAATGTTTTGTATGCTCTAGTTAGTAATGTAATATTACCAGAGAAAAAGCTACGTAAGATTAGGTTAACAACTCTTAATGCCTTTTTGGCTGTATAGTTACAGTGACCATGTAGTTACTATGTAATTACATAGTAACTATATAGTTGCAGGATGATCAATAGCAAGACAGATGGATTCATTTACACTGGTGATAGGTGTATCATTGGAAATGCTGAAGGACAAAGTTTGGGACAGATTTGTCCTGGACAATATCTACATGATTGCTAAGAGTTAATACTGACTTGATGGCCCTTAATAATTAAACATTATACAATTGTAAATCTCTGGACACACTTCTGGGATAGTCCTGAATTGTACAGTTATTTGAGCATGATGAAAATGAGCATTTGACCCTTGTCAAATCAGACTAACTCAAGAAGGCTAAATATAATCTTGTGCACATATTTTGCTACTGCCACCATTTGAAATGAGTTTTATCATATTAGTGGCGCTGCACTTCACAGCATCTCCAAACAACTTTTTATAATTAATGCATAGAAAAGGGACCAAAAACAGTACCTTTGAGGATAGTATATACTAGGTATATATAGTATATACTGTTTATGAACATTAGTACAGTCAGCAAATGAGAGATTAGAAAGGCCTAAAACCACAGTTTAAAAATGTCTTCAATATTTAATATTATAAGGCAGAACAGTTAAATACCAGCATCACCACTGATTATGTAATCAAGAAATGCTTGAGAATGAATAAAATTAATGCAGCTACATATCACCATACAATTTCTGGTGAAGTTGATCAAAGCAATCTGAACGCCATATGCACTAAAAGGAGCAATTGAAATAGATCAAATGCTACCTAACTCATGTCCCTGAGCTCTTTCATTCAGTCCAGTCAAAGCATGGTGGGAGAATATTATTAATGGGGTGGTATTACACACATATATTGTTTTATTATTTTTACAGATTATACCCTAAGAAACTCACGGGGGAGAGATAGCCTTACAAAAGCTAACCGGCTCTTGTTTACATGTCCACGTTAGGATATTAATTTCCAAACTAAATGAAGAGAAACAGTCCAACAGGATTCCTTGTAGAAACTTTATACAGATAATCTTCAACCTATGAGCATCATAGGTTGCAAGAGTCATAGAGTGGATCACTATGTGACCAGGCCTGTTTTTATGACATTTAAGCAAATACCATCGTTGTAAAAAGAACCCATTGCTGAATCATGGGCTGGTTTTGCCGAAAACCAGAAGTAAATACCAATTATCGGCAAAAACAATGTAAAACACGGTCACATCACCACAGGATGCTACAAATGGCCATAAATGTAGGTTGGTGGCTGAGCAACTAGCATACAATCACATGACCAAGGGAGAATGGACATTAGAACTTGGAATCGGGTCATAAATACATTTTGGAGGGTGGTGGGGAATCAGTTGTATGTTGAAGACGATCTGTATAATGAGTAAAGCCTTTCTATTACTTATGCGACAATTGTTTGATAATAAAAATAACAGTAAGAGTAGAGAGTAGAGTAGAGTAGAGTAGAATAGTCAAGACCTTGTTGAGGATCCAAACTTTGTCAAGGACCTCTCAAATGATCTAAGTGCTCGAGCCCACTGTAACTACATAGCCAAAAAGGCATTAAGAGTTGTTAAGCTAAACCTACGTAGCTTCTTCTCTGGTAATATCACGCTACAAATTAGAGCATATAAAACATTTGCTAGACCTATACTTGAATACAGGTCATCAGTCTGGAACCTATTTCATGTATCCATTATTAACACAATTGAAAAAGTCCAGAAATATTTCACAAGAAGAGTTCTCCACTCTTCTACTCATTGCAGAATACTTTATGCCACCAGACTTGAAACTCTAGACCTAGAAAACTTAGAACTACGCCGCCTCTGGTCCGATCTAAATATAGTATATAAAATCATACATTGCAATGTCCTACCTGTCAATGAATACTTCAGCTTCAACCATAACAATACAAGAGCACACAATAGATACAAACTCAAGGTTAACCGCAGAAAACTTGACTGCAGAAAAAACGACTTCAGCAACAGAGTGGTCAATGTCTGGAATACTCTACCTGACTCTGTGGTTTCTTCCCCAAACCTCAAAAACTTTAACTTTAACCTGTCTACTATTGACTTCACCCCCCCTTCCTGAGAGGCCTGTAGGGGAGCGTGCATAAGTGCACCAATAATGTCTACCGTCCCTGTCCTATTGTTTCTTTTATTTTTCTTATAAGTATCTATCTCATGTATTCAAAATTATATTTATTCTTATACTTGTATCTTGTAACCGATTGACAAATCAAATAAATACTAAAAATACTAAATACATTGTCAGTGTGTTTTGAGTTGTGCTCATCTGTCAAAACACAGGTCTTTTTATGAGGTGCAAATAAGTCTGAATGTTGTTTGGATATTTTTGAGCCATGGTCTGATTTTGGATTGTTTGATTGGCTGGCTGTTGCTTCTGAGCTATTTAAGTAGTTAAGTATTTTAGCAAATTAGGATTAGAGTTGTTATCTGAGTGCTTCTGAGTCATGGTCTGATTTTGGCTCGTTTTATAGTTTGAGTGGCTGGCTGTTGTTACTGAGACATGGTCCAATTTCTTGTGAGCTGATGGGTTATAATTTTGTTGCTATGAAGCAGGGCGCCTGTTCATTCTTTTTAAATGCTACCTTTGGGATCATGGTTGATATGGTTCTTTGGTTCTCAGTGATTGGTAGATTGGATCAAGTGTCAATGTGTCTGTTTATTGACTTATTGGTGGAAAACCAGGCTTTTCCATATCACTGAATTCATATATTCATTCATATATAATACAACATCCAATAGAACATGGTGCTAAACATGAGTTCATCACCCATTAAAAGATTGCAGTTATGGAATCTTATTGATCACTGTCATCATCTCTTGCATTTATGTTCCTGTGATAGTTAAGGTGCACTATATAGAATGGGGGGGCCCAACTCCCTATCCACAGACTGCTACCAAGATGTGGCTCATCAGCAACCAGGCCATGCAGGCAGCACACGAGTATGGAAAGCTGCATTTGCACAAGTGGTAGGTGCATGCAAATTATTAAAATTCAGGGTGACATTGGATTTGTCTGCATTTAATCTGTCCCAGCATTAACCTATTCAATCATTAATTCATTCTGTCAGAGATATGCATTCAGCAGTTAAATAAAATTACACAAAATCTGCATTTGTTTTTATATATAACTTTGCTGTGATTGAAAATTACTATGGGCTTTCAGTTGGCAATTACTTTATGAAATTTCATCATGAAGTTTGATTAACTCTACTATATATTTATACTTTTTTGATAACAACCTTAATAATTTCGTGTTTAAATCATCAGAAAGGTTCACCCTATTTTATTTTAGGTCTTCTGAGTAAAGAAATACTCCGACACATATTCCATTAAATCTCCCTGTTAATTTCAATTTTATGTACATTAATGTACTATTGCTCATTTCTGAGTGGGTATATACATCTATCTTAGCTTATTCCAGATCTCTTTTCTTGAAGCACAGTTTTGGATTAATTTCTTGATTTCAACCTCAGAATTACTTCAGATTTCAACAATCAACCTTTTTTATCCATAATGATTTTGCTTAGGACTTTCTTTGCGATGACATCTTCAAGATGTTCAATTTTTCGTGTGTGTGTATGTGTGTTAGCCTCAAAAGCATGAAAAAAGAAATGCTCCTCAATTGGGATATTTTTGTGATTGAACTGCTCAGAGTTTAGTTCTGGATCCCTGTTTGACCCATTTCCATTGTGTTAAAAAAAATTTCAGTAGATAATTTCCAGTTCAGTTTTATCCCTCACATATCAGGCAACCCCTGAATCAAGATCAGAGTAAGAATATATGCTCTTGGCTAAATTTTGCTTGATCAAAAACAGTCTTCAGAGTGAAATGGGCAACATAGAAAATGATGATAGATAGATAGATAGATAGATAGATAGATAGATAGATAGATAGATAGATAGATAGGATAGCAAAAAAGGGCAAAAGACATTTACATCATTAAAAAAACCAATTTGGTAATTGGGGATGATATATCCAATATGTCAAAATATATGCATTTTTTACACACATGCATTTATACATGTGCACATTTTCTGCTGTTATATTTTAAAATGGAAGTTAATGGACTCCATCAATCATTCTATTTTGAATCTATATGAACTACTTCATTAAAAAACAATCAATTTAGATACTAAGAAAAAAATACATTTGTCTATGGATACACTAAGACTGTATGGGTCATACAAAATATGGAAACTATAAGCTTTGTTAAATTAAGCTCACCCACAAGGGATTTGTTATATGTTATATCTAGGAATGTTTTTAAGGATTTTTGGTAGAACTGAAAAGCTACTTCAGATTGAAGAAAAGATCCCATTCTTTCCCTTCTCCAGTTCTTTTATGAATGTTATTTACCCATCTATAGAAGTCTTTGAAAATTCAGACAGGTTGACATAGTTAATATTAATATTAACTATGTCATTGCAAACATAGTTAATAGTTGAAGTGTTTCATTGCAAACACTCTTTTTTACAGTTTAATAATATGTGATGTATGCAAACTTTTTTGGGTGGGGGGGAGAAATAACAGCCTGACCTGATTCACCCAAATGTTAAGCCATCATCATTGAATAAATTACAATTGGCCAAATCGAAAGTCGTGATTTACAAATCACAGTGGGTGAGTTCACTAAGCCAACATTGTTAGTTTTTAGGGCAGTGTGTGAACTTTAACCTTCATGGTACAAAATAAAATGCTTGAACAGCTATTCGGGAACTGATTTTGTTGCAAGTATTTAAATTTCTGTATGGATTTTTTGAGGGGGAAAGATATTGCTGAGAACTGTACTGTGTAATAATATCTAGATGAATTTGGGTTGGAGTCCCACAGCAAAGAAGCAAACCATAGCTTTGGTGCTGAAGTCTCAGCTCCATGCCAGAGTTCAGCCTGAGGATCCATTATTGTTGCCACAAGTTTCATGTTTAATAGGTTTTCCATGCATTATGTTAGAAGTTGAGTGTCAACTATTATTATTTGTGCCCTGAAAACAAATAGGGTTTAATTGCTGTATCTGTCAGCCTAGCAAAGAAATATCACAAGGAAAAAGCTGGAGTTTGGGGCTCATTGTTTTCAAAAGATGCATAGAACTTATTGATTAAATGTATTTGAAAGCTCAAACTGTTTGTATGACCTACTGCATTTAAATATAGTTTTTAGTCAAAAGCGTTAAGATCAGTGAATGGCTGAGAGATACAATGCCACCCTATGGCCTCAGTCGAAGGAACACTATGACAGCAGTAACTCATTATTGATGCCGGGAGTGGGGTGGAAAATATGCTTGGGGTAGCATAGTAGAATAATAGAACTGTTAATCTTGGTAATTTCATGAGCACGACAAAGGCAAAATGTTGCTTTTACAGAACTTTGAGGAAAATAAGATACTATAAATAGATCTGCAAGGGCACTGATAATTAAAAGGCCCCTATATTGGATAAGGAGAGTTATAGCTTTTCTTCACTTCCTAAACCAAGGAAGAGCTGAGCTGTAGAAAAGACAGTATCATACAATAAGATGGTATATTAATTTATAATACCATAAGTTAAGCATGAGAATGAGAAGATATAAATAAATAAAGTACTAATGATTGTACATCATTTTTACAGAACCTTTCATGGATCTATGAGTCACAACATGTATATATATATTTTAAAATGGCTCTAATTATGCAGCTTTCACATGCCCATCTTCATCTGAGAGAAAAAATTCTACCCACCATGGTTCTTAAGGGGCAGATCACAATAAGTCAATATTTCAAGTGTTGGAAACAAGTGAGGGAAAATGTAGATAGGGCATAATAATAAGACAAAGATAATACAGATACTAACTAGGACTGAAAATATATGCTTAGATAAAATAATGTGAATATAAAAGTCATTAATTGAACACTAAAACATTAATACATTAATACAATACTCCTCTCCTATGATATGATGATATCCCTCTAATGTAAAAAAGGAGCATCAGCCCTTTTTTTTTAGGAAACATACATCCCTTACTTTTCCATGGGATACTTGATCTTCTATGACTTAACTATTAGGTGCAGGACAATGGCTAATGGTAATAAGGTAACTGAGTGGAATGGAATTATTCACAATGAGAGCCCCCGTTACTTAATCCCAGCTCCTGCCCACCCAGCAATTTGAAAGCAGATAACATTGCAAGTAGATGTCACTTCAGTGGGGAAAAACCCCTAATTGCGTTCATGTGTGTGGAGAATGGAAGCTGGAGCTGGAACTGGACCTGGGCAGACAAGAGGCATCACAATATGAGGTGAGGGGAGACTCATGGAAAATCCTGGAAGAACCAAGGAACCCCAGTGCCTCTAGCTAATTGGTGTAGAGCTAGTTCACTCCACCCATGGTCCACCAAGGATAGGTGCAAATGGAATGGACTATCAATCTAGGCTGTCAGGATTGCATTGTGTCTGTCATGTGTAAATTTCCCTGACATTGCACACCGTATGCTAAATAAATACATCCACCATGTTGACAAGGCATTTTTAAATTAAGAAACGCTGTGAGTAAAAACAACAACAATATTAGACACATAATTAAAAATAAAGGAATATTTATGCAAGGGATGGTAAGTGTGATGAATATCTATCATTGTGATTTATGGAAGTAGCTGGAAATATTTATTTTTGAATTCATATAGATCAGGTTTTCTATATGGTACAATTCCTCTGCCTCTTCTTCTTCTTGTCCTGTGCAGAGCATGTTGGCAGGAAATGATTCCCAGTGGTTTCAATTTTTTGCAGTAACTTTGATAATGTCCCAAGGGACATTAATCTTAAGATCTTACTTAAGTGTTTAGTGCCAAGTTTTCCCAGGCCAGCCTCATTTTCTTTTTCCTCCAGAAAGTATCTAACATAGTATAATGTTTGCATGTTGGCCTTCAGGTGTCTGTATGATATGGCCAACAAGCTACATTTGATGTTCATTCACATTTCTCAGATAGGTGTTCTGAATCTGATCTTTATAGTACTTCTATATAGTACTGACATAACAATACTCTAGAAGAGCTTTGTCTTTGTGGTAATACTTATGGTTGTGGTAGACCAAACGGGGCACATGTGTTGCAACACAATTATATGGCATATTACAATTGCAATAATTGCGGTGTGGTTGAAGATTCCATGTATATTTTGGTAATCAAACAATTGAACATCTGAGGAACTTCGTTCTGGAGAAATGACAGAATTTTTATTTTGCCACCCCTGAGAATGCAGAAGTAGTTAGCTATTGTCTGTTGCATTGTGAATTGTTTTAGATTTTTCAAACAAAGATTATAAAAACCTGAACAGCGGAATGCTTATGACCAAACTATAACACACACAAAAAAATTGGCTGGAGGACTAGTTGCTAGAGATGTACTTCTCTGCAAAAATATATTATTAACAAGCCCTTAGAATTAATTCACTTGGGTATGTGTATACACACAGGTTTCAGGAATGTCTGGTACATTTCCAGTATATTTTGCCTTGGTAACTTTGGGTTTTTTTGAATACACATGAATATATAAGCTCATGTTTATTACAATTCTGGGCGATTCATGCATTATCTAATGTTCGCTCCCTTATACCTGTGAACAAAAAATTTAAATTCATTATAAATGCTAAAACCTCATTCTTGTCACTGTGTGTGTGTGTGTGTGTGTGTGTGTGTGTGTGTGTGTGTATTTTCTTAAGTTTTCACAGGTACCTATATGTATGGTATTCAGCTTTGTTCCGGTATTTTCTCACATCATTATAGTTGTGCTTTTAAAGTTGTAGCAACGTTTTGGCAGAATCTCATCTGCCACCATCAGGCTTGTGTATTGTGTTTGTCTGTGATATAGGGTAAAGTGGTTAACCTAATATTTACTGCAAAGCCCAGGCACTCTGTTTGATTCAGTGACTGGGCCAAGACTGTTATTAAACTCCCACGAAAATGTATTATTTTCTGAATTGTAATTAATGCTGTCAGATAATTACATCTAAAGCATAATTGCAAAACAGTCCTCCTAAGCAGACCTTCTTTTCATGTTAAAAAAATACAACAGCAGCAGCTAATATATTGCATAAATGAATGGCAGGGATTTGGGTTATTGAAGTATTTCCTGCTGTTATTTATTTCCATAAATAAATATGAAAATAAATACCTTTCTGTAACGACTTTAGATATACTGTTGATTTTCCCCCCTAGATAGGTAATCTTCTACAGATACATTTCTACAGTCATTTTCAACAAAAATAAATTATGAAAACAACAGATTTTGAGCAATATTCTGATGTAGATTTTCATGATCTGCACTAATCGAATGGTGAACAGTTTTCAAGCTAAATCACATCATCTAATTTTCTAGTATCCTGATGTTTCACTGGCAACTCTGGTTGGCATTCTCAAATGCAAAGTGATCTACTCCATAGCATATTTCTTGGCAATTCACAAGCAATTGAGCAGGAAGTATTTAAACTATTGTATTTATCATTGAACAATCTGGATTCCAAATAAATTTTCCAATCAAGTTGATTTGTCCATGTCATGGGAATCTGAGAAAATCTGATTTCTGATCGCTTCTGCACTCAGATAAACTTCCAATTGATTGAATTTGAGGAAATTCCAATAGAACTGGCTTCTGATTGGCCTGTCTAAAACAGGCTACTGTTTTAATATTCTTTAGAAATCCATTGCCAAAACTGTTGTAGATTCTTCTTTGCTCTTTGTTAATTAAGGACTGTTTATTCTTGGTATAAAATAAAGCCGGAATCCAGGCTTTGTCAGGATACCAGAAAATTATATTGTGGCCACTTAGTCCATAAATTCATCCCCATTTGAATGTAATGGCATTTCTCTATATCTTTCTACCTCTCTAGTTTTAAAGAGAGAGAAACAACAACAGAATTTCCAGATGTGTTTAGAGCAGGTGGTCTCCAAACTTGGCAACTTTAAGATTTGTGTACTTCAACTCCCAGATTCCTCAGCTAGACATGCTGGCTGGGCAATTCTGGGAGTTGAAGTCCACAAGTCTTAAAGTTGCCAAGTTTGGAAACCCCTGGTTTAGAGTCTAGTCCTTAAAGAGAAGCATTAAATCTTGGCATATGGGAAGAAACATTCTTTCTACCTTAGCTCTTTTTCGTTTTGAAATACCTCCATAAAGAGTCAGAGATACTATTGTGTTTTGTATGAGAGCTCCAAACATAAAGACGAGCACTGCAGATGTCACTTTGCATGACCTTTCATAGTTGATTTTCTAAGGGTTCTTATTTTTCTTATTCATGGTTCTCTTCTTATTCATGGTTGTCACCTGGTAGGAGTTACAAGAAAGAGCAGAGTAGAAAGCCATATCTTGGTTCCCCTGAAGTGTTGGAAACTGCTGAGATCATTAAAATCAGATCATCAAACCCCAAATCTTCCTCCACGGTTGGGTGTTATTCCTTGGCAGGTATAGCTTGTGTCAGCTCTCCCCAAGCAAGAGGAAGCATTACAGTAATTGTCATGCCATCCAATCTGTTTTTAACTAGCTTGCTATTCATAATGTCATGGGATACCTTGTCAGGTTTTGCTCAAAATTGCATCTTGAGCAGTCTCCCAATGGGCTAAGTTGCCCAGTGAAACAAATAACCTGGCAAAACTTGTTCATGTTGATTTCTTGTAATTGCCACATTATTTTAAAGGTGCTTGTTCTTTGTCCTCTTCCGCTCTACTATATGTCACTCCAGTCTTTTCGATTGAGCCCCCTATAACCTCTAGGTTATATCTAACCCCTAACATTGGTTGTATTAATCCTGGGAATGGGTATGTAACCACTCCCTTTTCGGCAACTGTAAATTGTAAAACCCTCTGGCCCTTTGCCAAACTGGGATACATTTAACCCTAAGAGACTCCAGAATTCTCTGCAGGACTCTACTTCAGAGGAATCATTCATAAAAAGATGAGATTGCTGGATAACATCAGGCCATTAGAGCAACTTCAAAGTCACACTATTTTTTTATCCTGCCATTTCAGGGCTCCTTGATATTCACAGCAATCTGCATCTTTTTTGAACCACGTAAATCTACGTTTGCATTTGTTCTGCACATGGCTTAGTCCCTTTAGCTGGTTTTACAGTGAAACCATTCGGATTGTAAGAATATAATGAAACGGTATGCACTAAACTGCCTGTTAATGGGCCTTTAAGCCTGTGTTTGTATCTGTATGGTGAGAAAGAGGAAACGATAGAATTAGAAGGATGTTTTGGGATTTAAAAGCCACTTCAAGTCTCTCTCCCTCTCTCTGAATCAGCATTGCTAACTCCTGGTTGAAATAAAAACTCAACACTTCCCCTATTCATATAGAAATATTTATTCACACACACATAATCGGGACTTCAAGGCTTTCCAAAAGGCCAAAAGGGTTAGGATTATCCTAATCCTAATTTGAATTCCACCACTGAGCCTGGTGTAGATGTTAACTAAGAGGGAAGAGAAGACTTAACCTTATAGCATCCCTCCTATACTGGAACTGACCCAAGAGGAAGGAGGAGAACTGGTGCAATACAGTACCACCCATCTCCAAACTCCTGCAGCTGATCTAGAAGGGTACCATGATTGATGATACTGATGAGAAGTGCATATTCCTCACAGCAGCCATACATCTGTACTACGATTAACTTTCTAACGCAATGCTACCTGAACAGCAACCCCAAAGACATACCAGTAGTGATTAATTACAGCCATAAAGTTAAAGCCACAAACAAACAGTGTTTCTCACTACTAACCAACCGAATAGCAACTTCCAATCCCACCAAGTGCAGCAGTTAAACCTGTCAGTGTTCCAAGTAATGCAACCATTGAAAGCATTGCTAAACAACTAATTCCCACAACACTATCAAACTATTTACTAAGATTGTATTGCTATTATTCTTCTCATCCTTCCTGTTACCTATCTCCTCCTACTTATGACTATAACTTTGTTGCTTGTATCTTTATGATTTATATTGCTTTATTTGGTTTCCTAGTATGATTTGATTGCTTATTTAGTATCATATAACTACGTATCACTAAGTGTTGTACGTTATGATTATTGATGAATGTATTGTTTATGTACACTGAGAGCTTATGCACAGAAGACAAATTCCTTGTGTGTCCAATCACACTTGGCCAATAAAGAATTCAATTCAATTCAATTCAATTCTATTCAATTCAATTCTATTCAATTCTATCCTATCCTATAACTCTGAGGCAGGTAGATTCCTCAAAAGATATGTTTATTGGATACATCATATTGGCACAGCCGGTGAAAACCAACTCTGATAGTGTCTGCGGTTTTCACCTAATTAAAAGAATCAAACTCCCCCACCCCTCTCAAGTGTCACTGGTCACACTGTCCAATGAAGATGGGAGGCAAGCTCTTCTCCACTTTCAGCGGCCACCTGTTCCAATGACCTTGGTTCACACAAGAAAGACTGAAGCCTGGCTATCTACTTCTCCCCTCCCTTCCTCCTTTCTGGCTTCATGGCAATTCTGAGGCATCACAAGATGACTTCAGCCAGGTTCACTTCAGAGTTGACAAAACCCAAAAGAAAGACTATGCTGATGTCAAGGCCAAAAGAAGCAGTAGAGATAGAGAAGACTATTTATTCAAGCAAATACAGTAGATTTGGGAAAAGTTGGAGAACAACCTAGTGGAAGTTGAGAATGTTACCATTGTAGAGCAGCTAACAAAGGCTGGATTCAACCTTGAGTGCCCCTGAGAATTCTTCAGCATGGCCAATTAAAGCTAGCTCAGGCAGGTAGAGAAAATCAACACATAACTGAGCACACTCCTTCTCAAAAGGGGCATCAGGGTAAAGTATGTCTTTCAACCGAGGCTATGATAATTAAAGCCCTCTGCCGCTGCTGCTACTTCATGCCTGTTTGAAAGATCTGCAGTTTGCTTTTAAAAGGTAATTTCCACCACTTTCCCATGGCTAGGCAGGCAACAGCACACAATTAGAAACAGCGCTGCTTTTATACCAAGCTCTTTATTACATGGCTCTCCTACTTACGTGGGATTAAATTTACCCCCCCGACGCCAATGCCCAAAGCACCTGAGGCACAAGAAGCAATGGGTGGAAACTCATCAAGGAGAGAAGCAACTTAGAACTAAGGAGAAAATTTCCTGACACTTAGAACAATTAATCAGTGGAACAACTTGCCTCCAGAAGTCGTGAATTCTCCAACACTGGAAGTTTTAAAAAAAAATGTTAGATAACCATTTGTCTGAAGTGGTATAGGGTTTCCTGCCTAGGCAGTGGGTTGGACTAGAAGACCTCCAAGGTCCCTTCCAATTCTGCTATTCTGTTCTGTTCTGTTCTGTTCTAACAATGCTCCAACTATACATGTTTTCTCTGAGTTCTTGTGAGATGCATCTCATCTCGTGATCCAATTAATCACTTACCTTACTTTTTAATACTCTGGGCGAGATAGTTTAAAAAGATGAAATATAAAAATAAATTTAAATAGACACTTACACACATGAAATGTTCTTGAAGTAGGAGACCCTGTTCATGAACCTTCATGCCCTGGTCATCTACCACTTGGACTACTGCAACATGCGTATATGGGATTGGCACTGGAGCCTATCCAGAAGCCTCAGTTGTCCAGAGTGCAGCTTGTTAGACCCTCTTAAAGATGAACTGACTGCTAATAGACTTCCAGATGAAGTATTGATTATCAGCTTGAAAGCCTTATGTGGCACAGGTCTGTCCCACTCACTGTCCTAGGGCTTCCTCTTTTAGATTTTGCTAACTGATAGGATAAGAAGTATGCCTTTTTTTTTTATGGCTGCCCCTATTCTCTGGAATGATCTAAGACCTGGTTGTTGTTTTTTTTATGTAGTTGATTTGAGCTCTGAAAGTTGGCTTGAAACTCAACATTAAGAAAACTAAGATCATGGCATCTGACCCTCTCAATTCCTGGCAAATAGATGGGGAAGAAATGGAGGTAGTGATAGATTTGATTTTCCTGGTCTCCAAAATCACTGAAGACGGGGACTGCAGCCAAGAAATTAAAAGATGCTTGCTCCTGGGGAGGAGAGCTATGGCAAATCTAAACAGCATACTAAAAAGCAGAGACATTACCCTGCCAACAAAAGTGTGTATAGTTAAGGCTGCAGATGCAATGCATGGCTGTGAAAGTTGGACCCTAAGGAAGGCTGAGCACTAAAGAATGGAGGCCTTTGAACTCTGGTGCTGGAGGAGACTCCTGTGAGTCCCTTGGACTGCAAGGCGATCCAACCGGTCAGTCCTAGAGGAGATCAACCCTGAGTGCTCTTTAGAAGGCCAGATCCTGAAGATGAAACTCAAATACTTTGGCCACCTCATGAGAAGGAAAGACTCCCTGGAGAAGAGCCTAATGCTGGGAAAGATGAGGGGGCAGAAGAAGAAGGGGATGGCAGAGAAGGAGGTGGCTGGATGGAGTCACTGAAGCAGTTGGCGTGAACTTAAATGGACTCCGGGGGATAGTAGAGGACAGGAAGGCCTGGAGGAACATTGTCCATGGAGTCGCAATGTGTTGGGCCCAACTTCACAACTAACAACAATAACAACAACAATTGAGCTCTGAGCTTGGCTACTTGGCAATTGAGGAGACATTGAACGGTGACAAAACATTTGCAACCAAATTGCCAAGCCCAGAGCTAAAACCAGCAGCATAACTACCAACCTGAATTACTAATATTCAAACACATTTCATCCTGGCTTTTTTCTTAGGCATTTGGGGACAATTGACTGGAGACTTTTGGTTGCTTTGCATATGATGCTGGGAACAAATTTGTGTTCTTAATTTTTTTAATTTATATATTATGCATGTTTTAGCATCATATGGTTCTGTTTGGTTTTGTTTATGGTTTGTTTATGAGTCGTGTTCTTGAGTTAGGCAGCCTTTGTAAATCCAGGAAATAAATAAATAAGTTCTTTTTCAAATTATTTTAATGAACTGGAAGAATGGATGAAAACATAGTCTTTAAAATCCATGATAATGAGAATGTAGCTGCTCCAATCAGTAATATTTGTCCTAACAAAGATTAACAGGAAGAGATATTTATCAACAAATCTTGATAAAACTTGGAAGTTGTTCTGTCAGATCCCTAGTCTGTGATCTTGGCAGGCAGCACACCTCACAAATCAAAGGGTTGTCAACACATTTTTGTTTTTGTTGCTCACTGGAGTGAATTGCTCTCTACTACAACTCTTGCCTTAGACTTCTTGCAGGACATAGTAACATATTAAAAGTGATTGCAGGAAATATGACTTCAGCAACAGTGTGGTCAATGCCTGGGATACTTCACCTGACTCTGTGGTTTCTTCCTCAAACCCCAAAAACTTTAACCTTAGACTGTCTACTGTTGACCTCCCCACATTCCTAAGAGGTCTATAAGCGCACTAGCATGCCTTACTCTCCCTGTCCTAATGTCCCCTTTTATTCATATGCATTTCATGTATTAATAATCATGTTTATACTTATACATGTTATCTAATACATGCTTGACAAAAATAAACAAATTAATAAAAATTGAAAGGGCAAATATGTATCATATCCTCAGCTCTATGTGGATCCCATGTCCTCTCTCCTATCCAGCAATGGTTTTTCTTTCCTTGAAGGGTCAGTATCCTTTTTCTTTTTCACAATTGTTTCAGAGTTACAATTGTGCAGAATATCTTCCACATTTCTTAGTTCTGGTTTTCATTCTTGTCCATTGGACTTCCCTTTATTTAAATATTGGTTATTGTATATTATGAACTAAGACCTAACACAGTGCCAGTTCAATTCAGATCTTTATATCATAGGTTAATAAACAGGTTTATGACTTCCAGAAGTCCAATGATTTAATAAACAGTTTTTTCACTAAAAGATTAAACTAATAATATCATGAAAATAGGCAGCTTAAAATTTATGGAGACCATAGAACAAATAGGGTTGAAAGCTAACATACAATCAAATATATTATAGTGATCTATGAGAATTGAAGACATTTAAGAATGTAAGACATTGTTCAGTTCAATAAGAGGAAGGCAAGAAGTTTAGAAGGAGGCAAAGGAAATGTAGAAAGTTTTAAAAAGTGATTTACTTTGCCAATGTTCATTTAGAGCAGGGGTGTCAAACTCAAGGCCCGGGGGCCAGATCAGGTCCATGGGTTGCTTAGATCTGGCCTGTGAGGGGCCATGAAAACAGCAAAGGACTGACCCATGGTGCATCTGCCAGCGAAAACAGAGCTTGCAAGGACTGCGCATGCCCCCCCCCCAGCTCCATTTTCACTGGCAGAGGGTTGAGGGAGGCTATTGCAGCAAAAAACAGAGCTCAGGAGCCCGTTTTTGTTGGCAGAGTGCTCAGGCCTCCACAGGCGCCCCCACAACACAAGTGACATTATGCTGGCTGTTATGTTCTGAGCATGGGTGCAAGGATGGAGACGAGCCAGTGAAACAGTGAACTTCAAACTCTTTATTTACATGTTAAACAGCTCAACTCCATGGTCACGATGGGCCCCTTTATATAGGCAACTCTTAACTTATTTAACCAATGAAACACAGGGAGCGCTAGCTCCATTAACCAATGGAAGAGGCTCGTTAATAGCCAATCAGATTCCCCTGAACGGACCAATCTGATGTCGCTATTATCGGCCAATCAGAAGTGCAGGGCCTGAACCCTGCACTTTATTTCAAGCTCTTAATGATCTTTATTAAGCATTTATTGATTCACAACACTGGCCATGCCCACCCATAGCCCCCCCAAGGTCAAACACAACCCTGATGTGAAATTGAGTTTGACACCCAGCTTTCCCATTCATAGCCAAGTTGGTTTTCAAATAGGTGCATTGGATTTCTTGTAGGAATTCTAAAAGAAAGAATTTAGAGTATGTTCCTCTGTTTTAACATTTTTAGAGTTGGCATGTATGTATTCACATATATAATCTTAAACAACATACTATTGCTATTTTTTCTTCATCCTGGCATATTATTGAAGAATAGAATACCTTGGCAGTATGGACAATACAGAAGTTAAATGTCATTTGAAAATATAACCGCTTCTTTCTGATTTCTGCACTTTCTTTCTTGTCAGCAACCTATTGGAAATGACAAAAGTTTCACTGTTAGAGTATTGAGACAGTTAAAACTGTTCTACCAAAATAGAAAACATGGTATTTATTGTTATATTTAATTGCTTCATTGTTAGCATGCCTCCAAATATCTCCTTTGAAAAGTATATTCAGCAGATCATTTATCTAATTTCTATATTTATTCAAATTACCTGGTTAATATTGCTACATCTAGCACCTTAAACGTTGTCTTTCCCATTTGGAGGAAGGTAAATGATTGAATTACCCTTCATCCAGAATCTTATTGTCTCTATCTATAGTTAAACACTCTCTTCCATTGCATTCAAATAGCTAATCTGTTATGTTTATTTTTCCTCTCCAACTCAGATTTATAATTCTCATCAAATCTGCTCTTTCCATAGTGTACCAGCAATCTCTTCTTGCTGTTTGGAAGCTTAAGAAGTGGGCATAGGGGAAGTAAAAGGAATTGAGGGGAGGGGGGTATATTGCTGATACTCAACGTGAGCTTCCAACAAGGAAACTCAATGGGAAAGCCAACAGAAATTGGAAATTGCTCCCGCCCCTGCAATTTTTTTTTTTTATCTCCACCCCATGGTCATTCTGTTTCTCTATTTTAGGTAAATAAATATATCTGAAATAATACCCAATGGGTCACAGATTATCTAGTGAACATACAGTGGGCACACTGAAACTGGTGTTGAAATGGTTTTAAATCTAAAAAATGTTTTTAATGATACTGTACTGGTCATTTATTGTACTGTCACGTTTACTGCTATGATAATTTTTATGGGCATTAGATTTCATTTTTATGACAGTTTTAAAAATAATGTGGAAAATATATAATAGAAGTACAAACCTAAAAGATTATAGAGAAGAAATAATCCTATAAGGTATTTATGGGCTTTGTAATATTAGGCAAAGTGGTGCATTGTATCACAACAATTTTTGAACCAATGTAGCTAAGATCTACTGATTTAAAGAATGTATAGACAGTCCTATGGTCATGATTTCTGTTGTTTCCTGCCATCTTCCCACAATCAAAGTCAAAGAGGAAACTGGCAGAAAGTTGGCAGTTGCTCCCACTCCAACTGCTTTTTTGGCCGCCTGTAGTCTTTTTTGCTTGCCTTTTTAGATGTTGACTTGTTGAAGTTTATTCACATCTACAATTATTTTTCTATTTGTGATATATATACTCCTCTCAGATGAACATAAGACTGGCCAGTTTTGGAGTTTTAAAAAAATTGTAATATAAAATACAGTCTACATTTTAATGTCTTTTCTGGTCATATCATACTGCGCCATCTTTCTCTCAACCTGATGGATGCGATAGATCACATGGTTGTCTATTATCAGGTCAATTTCTATAAAGGCTACAAATGTTCAGTATGCTTCATTTTAATTTGCATCATTTACAGAGGTCATCACAACCCTGCACAGAATATAGAGGTCTGGGCCGCATTGTGATCTTCTGCTTCTTTTACTACAGAGGACATTTACATTTGAAATGGAAGCTACTTGCCAGATTCTGACATTTCCTGCGAAAATGCAAGTCACAGTCAAATAGAAAAGACTGGGTCCCTTCCAAATTCTCCAGAATCTAAATGCGTGGAACTTTAGTTCCCATGGAAGCTCTGGGAGAAATTTAACAAAAATAGATTGAAATCGTTTATTAACATTTGTTTTTCCAAAGCTGTGACAGGTAGAACACAACATTGCTCTGAGAATAATAGTAAGTTGTTCCTTGCCTTATTTAGAATCTCTCTTTCCCCACTTCCCGCTCTCTTCCCCCACCATAAGAAATAAATCTGAAGCATCATAGGTTGTGGTCTAATTGGCTGGCATCCCAGCATTTTGCCAGCAGTTGTGGTTGGCATCTTCAGAGAAGCAAATGAATGTGGTCTGCTCTGTAGCACACTTCTTGTCAACTCAAAGGCAACTGAGCATGAACTGACTGAGCTCTTCCCTTTGTAATAGAACTAATCTCTAATTGACTCATCATCATCATCATCATCTGTTAACAACTCAATAATCCCTTGCGGGATGAACTGAACAGAGCTAGCAGAGTGTTTTAATGGCCAGATGCCCTTCCTGTCACCATTGCAGAGTTTTGTTCAGCAGATATTTTCTCTTAGTGCCTGGAGAGAGAAATATCAGCCTCTACCTAGGATTGAACTCACAGCCTCTTGATTGTGAGGTGAGAGCTCCACCTCTAGGCCACCTGACCACTCTAAATCTCTAATTGATCCATGTTGGTGAAATTATGGAAACTCAGTTTCTGATTGGTTCTTCATGCTGGTGGATTTGCAGTTGGCCTGATCTGAAGACAAAGTTCCAGAGGAACTTTTTTTTAAAAAAAGGCTTTCTTTGAAATATACTGTTATTTATTATTTTTCAGGTTACACTGCTGAAGATTTTATATATTTGTTAAGAAGGGCTGTTTTGATAGGTACGATGTAAAACTGGAAACCAAGCTTTGTTGATTGTCAGCGTTTCTTCCTTCTTGCTGCTTTTTTTTTTTTTTTTTTTTTTTACAAAAAACAGTATTTTATCGAAAATTTGTAACGGTAAAGAATAATACAAAATGAGATTAAAAGATAAAGGACAGCTAGAGAAAGGTAAATTGGAAAGTGCAGAAAGTAAAAGGAGAAAAAAAAAAGAAAAAAAAGTTTAATGAAGTGACTTTTGATCTTCAGAGCAGTTACAAAGAGACTTAATATCATTTCTCCCACTTTGAAATTACCTTGTACAAATCCCAATATCCAGCCCTTTCCAATTGCCAGATCCAACAGTTATTAACTGTTATTAAACAGTTCCATTTATTTTCAGCAAACAGTTTTCCAGTGTTTTGTCAAAAGTACTTATTAATATATCCCTGATCAGACAAGTCCATTTTGTATTTCTTTCTCTTAGCAGTAAGCATTATTATTTATCATTATCTTTAAGCATTATTATTACTCTTTAACTTGATATTAAACTGCTGTACTCAGACATGCATCCATATCTTGCTTCTCACATCCTCCTAATTTTGTTAAGGCTTCAACAATGCTCCTTACTATTTTTTATCAAATTGTTTCCTTTTTTTTTTCAAAACTTTCCACTTTGACTTCAATTTATTTCACCTCTCTATTCAATTGTGCTTCAGATTTTCAAAGGGCTTTGATTTATGTGGGTTACATCTATCAACATGTAAGAAATTAAAACTGAAAAATATTTATGTGTTAACATATTTATGTGACTTGGTGGATTTGCTAACAGTTCTCAGGGACCTCCAGACTAAACTTTGAGAACCATTGTCCTAGTGGTAAGGATAAGTCAGTTTTACTGTTGCCAGAAAAAATATGTGGTTATATCCATGAAGTCATGAGCTGAATTTCACTCATAGGAGACTTTATTTTTCTTACTCATTTTGAGGTAATTTAGAAACAAAGGGCTTTGGAAGCCCTGCAGCATTTTCTAAATGTAGCAAAACCCTCTTAGAAACACAGGAACAGGGAGTAATATTAAAAAAATGTATTAAAGGAGCATTCAGAGTTGGAGAAGATTCACATGAGAAAATAACATTTTAATAAATGCTCTTCTAAAAATGTAAATTAAGATTGTATTTTATTTTAAAATTATTCACTCATAAGAAGAAAGTGGAAAATAATCAAACAGAATTTATCTATTCCAACCCTCCACTTGGGCAGAGGTTTGGACCAGATGACCTACAAGGTTCTTGCCAACTCTGTTAATCTGTTAAAAATCTGTTAGAAGAAAATAATATTTTAAATGAAAAATAATGAAAATGTTTTTGGGAAAATGTATATTTTCCACACTGAGAATTACTAAGTTCTCTTTGCTTTTTCTAATCTAAAAGAAATTATTGCCTTGCCAAATTGTAAGGAAAAAAACTTGAAAATAATGGGGAAACATGGAAGAGGGGAATCAAAAAACACAGAGAAAAGTTTGATGAAAGAAAATTTTTCTGTTATAGTCTACATTGTCATCCAGATCCATACCAGATTTTGTTTAAACTTTTAAAAAAGTAAGTTGTTAATAAACAGGAAATATACAGAAAACAAGTAATACAACTGAATATGCTTTATAATTGTTGTATTATTGGTTCTCAGTGACTCTGATTTTATTTTGTTGCTTCTTACAACAAACTAAAATATTCCCATCCCTGTTTTTATCTTTATGAAACACACAGAGGGAGCAACAGTTTGACAAGCCTGTTTAATCCAATGATTTATATCTGGTATGGGATGTCTGATTTAAAGTAATTGACTAGTGTTTATCAATGTCTGTTTCCTGTGTACATTTTCATTAGTTTAGAACTAAATCCCAGATAACAGTGAGTGAAATTATTCTTCCCAACCCTCTTCTAGCTATTTCTTCCGCTGGCAACTGGCAATGAGTACAGAAAACCTTTTAAATCTTAAACGCCAACTGTCAAGAGAGGTATGTGTTGGAGTTATGAATGGAAAATAAATAGAATATTGGATCAGAAGAGGAAGCCTAAGGGACCACTTGCCTAAACAATAATTGTTTTACAAAATACCTGCCTTTGTTTTATCAATTCATTCTGGAAGGTTAGGTAGACTCCTTCATATAGCTTTCATGATGTAATTCCAAATCAGAATTTTGGAATTCATTTTTTCACCAATTTTATTAAATCGACATTTGCAGAGAATAGTTTTATGAAGATAAGAACAGACACCCTCCCTGGGTTTCCTGGAGAAAAGGGGAATATTAGATGTAATAAAAAGCTATAAGAATTATTCATTATATTTAATACTCCATTCCCCTCCAGGGTGTCAGCTTTGGAAGCCATACTGAGATCAGATGCTCCCACACTGCCACATTTTGAGCCTGGGAAAATGGGAGGGGGGAATTTATTGGAGTGGGTGTAATTAGACACAGTAACATTCTTTTTCTAATTCAAGGTCATGTTAGTTTGCACCTAAGTGAGGGGAAGTCTCAAGTTGGGGCAGATGGTGATTGGGGCATGTGATGCGATGATGGGTGCAGGGGGAAGATTTGTAGTTTTTACTTATTGCAAGGAAGCCCAGAACTTTCCAATTTGGGATTCCCCATTTGTGCTAGTTTACTATCCAAATAAAACAGAACTTTTGAGAAGATGTCTGTCTCGGACTTATTTGTTGGAGTGGAGGTTTTCTGGAACGCTGACACAGGGAACCTAGGCTGTCTCCCATAGGGTTTCCTGGGACTTGAATCCACACAGGTTCTAAAGGCAGATTTGTTATTTTCTACAATCTAAATACTGTTGTATAACTTCAACACTGCTCACACAATTAATACTCCATTCAGATTCCAGAGTCCCAGGGTCCCATTTTGTGTGACATTAACTTCCACCTGAATTGGTAAGGAGGTGGTTGTGAATGACTTAGAGTGGCATTTTGATTCCCAGATTTACCTTGGTGGAAGAGACTTTCTAATCGGTGATTAATCAGGCATATGTATCTGTGTGGGAGAATTGTGTTGGAGGAGGGAACTCCTACAGCACCCTGGTCATGAATCATTTGAAAAGCAAATTCATTTGGTTACCAAGGGAACGTAAGAAAGGAAGGGACTTCCCTCGCCAGGATGACTCGATCTCTGATGCTGCTGAGAAAATAACTCCATATTTTTTAAAAGAGTAAAACCTGTGACTAAGCAACAGAAGTTATGTAAAGTGCAGGGGATGGCTTGCTAAATCTTATCTTAGGGAGAGCACATGGGGGCCTTTCCACCTACGGGGCAAGAGACAACTGTTGTGGCTTCTTTACTCAGAGGGAATAAGCCCTGTATTGTATAATTAGGAAAAGAAAGTTTGAGTCTTGCTTGGCTAGAGGAAGACACTCAGAAAGGATTCTCCTTTCTGGAGTCTGACCTGGGCATTTTATCAGATGTGGGATAAATATGTGTATCTATGATGGATGGATGGCAATTAAAGCCTAGTCAATTTTAAGCTCCTTTCAAAAGACAGGAATGTCTTCTTTAAAGCTCTCTCTCTGTTTTTTTTAAACTGTTGATTCATTGGTAAGAAATGGGTCATTTCAAATGTGCATACATCGATATTAAGATGGGTTTATACAACATGCTGAGCTAAAATGTGATTAGCAAGTTTATGATTCTGTATGTTCTGTGAAGTGTGGTTAGTTTATGACTTAGCTGTCTTGGGAAATGTAGGTAAGCTGGTTAACTAGTTCAGTTTTCTCCTCCAGTCCTTCTGTGCCACCTCATTGTAGTAATTGGGGTGAGCAGAGAACATTGGGAATGTACTATAGACTATGAGTTTATACTTTCAATACAGTTGTCCAAGGTGGAAAGTCATCCCAGCTGCTCAACTAAAACAAACAGGAACTTGTATTGGAGAGCAGTGATATAGCAAAATGCAGGTGGTTAATCACTTTAGTTACAACAGCAAAGTTATCATTTTGTACTTGCATGGGAGAAGACAGTAGTAAACCATTCCTGTCTTTTACCAAGAACACCACATGGTAATGAAAATTAAGTGATTTGCGGTACAGCACCAGATAATGAGGTGTAATAGAGCAGAGATGTCCTCAGAAAAGGTGTGAGGTATCGTTACTAAAATATGAACTTAGCCTGGGAAAACAAGAAAGCATAAATTTAAATTGCCTCTTTGGTATAAGTCAGAGGGAAGGGGAAAAGCTATAATGTTATACAGTGGTGGTATTCAGCCAGTTCTGACCAGTTCTGGAGAACTGGTAGCAGAAATTTTGAGAAGTTCAGAGAACCAGCAAATCCCCACCTCTAACTGGAGATTTTGCAGTAACCTCCCCCTGCCACACCCACCAAGCCACGCCCACAGAATCGGTGATAAAAAAAATTGAATCCCACCATTGATGTTAATTAATTATGATGTTAATCTCATCAAGCTCATATAATTTCCCCAAAAGGCTGAAACTAGGTTAGAAGGCATTCAACATGCTAGTGAGGAGGAGTTGAGGTTCTTTCAGAGTACTAATGTGTTTATAACCACAGCTGGATTTAACAAGATATCTAATTGCTGATATTGCCATGGATGAAAGAAAATGTAAAGGGCAGAAATATCGTGGGAACATGGAATGTGAAAAACATGAACAAGCACAACACAGTATAAAATTAAATGAATTTACTCCCTAGTAACATAGGATATCAGGAAATTGAAGTGGCATGAAATTGGAAACTTTCAGTCAGAAGATTATATTATTTATTGTTCAGGACATGAAAAATTGAGGAATAGCTTTGCTTTCCTAGTAACAAAGACCACGAACAGCAAAATAATATCCATTAGACTTGAAGGCAAATCTTTTAATATAACATCTTAATGTATACTTGCTTCTGGTTGGAGACTAGAATAGCAAAGTTCAAAATGATACAGATGAAAACATAGTTGGACTTTATGGTCTTGGAAACAAAGATGAAGGAGGAAAATATCTTCCCAGTTCCTGCCTGACCAATTATTTCTTCATTGCTGACACAGTTGTCAAGCAACGAAAACAAAATGCCTGTGTACATGAACATCACCAGATGGAGTACACTGAAATCACATTGATTATTATTGGTACAAGGAAATGGAAGACCTCAAAGATATGTAGATCAGATCATGAAATTATTTGTGTGCAAGTATCAAATCGAGCAAAAGTAGCAGACAAAATATATTCAGTTTCCATGTTTTCTTGATCACATAACCACCATTTAGAAAAGAACATTAAGAATCATTTTGAACTCTTGAAACTCATTGACAGAGAGAACCAAAGGACTCGTGGAATGAAATCAAAGAAGCTGTTAAGGCTGAAAGCAAAAAGAGACTGCCAAACATCAATAAACAGAATAAAGCAAATTAGATGTCAGTACAAATTACCAAGAAGTGAAGGTATAGCCAAGAAAGACAAAGATCTTAGGAAGGAATTTAATAAAGAATTTCAGATGTTCAAGCTGGTTTTAGACATGGCTAAGCAACACAGGAAATTATTGCTGATGCACACCAATTAATTGAGAAGGCCAAATAATATAAAAATAAATAAATAAAACAATTTGTGCATTACAGATTATACAAGACATTTGACAGTGCCAAATGTGTTAAGCTTTGGAATATCTGGGAATCCCAGAACATCTCACTGTCCTTATGTGAAACATATGAATGGCAAAGGGAGTCAGCGTGTATGGACATGTGTGTATGCACATATATGCATATATCCATTTATCCAACTTATGTTCTGAATATATATTGAAGGAAATTGGATTGGAAGAAGATGAACTTGGTTTTAAAAATGGAGGAAGGAACCTCAAAACCTTGTGCTTTGCTGATGATACTATATTGATGGCTGAAAATGGAAATGGCCTGCATTTAGTAATGAAAGTTAAGGGACACAATGAAAGAATAAAACTTGGCTCAATTTCACTATAGTTTGGACTCATTATGACCTTTCCTTTCCTTTCCTTTCCTTTCCTTTCCTTTCCTTTCCTTTCCTTTCCTTTCCTTTCCTTTCCTTTCCTTTCCTTTCCTTTCCTTTCCTTTCCTTTCCTTTCCTTTCCTTTCCTGTACCTGTCCTATAGAGCACACTTTTCCCATGGAATTAGGTTGACCCTGACCTTGCTGGTCTTTTAGAAGGTTGTTAAGATCCAGCTGTTCTCTTGGACATAGGAGTCAAGTGGTTTGGTGCAGTGGTGGGATTCAAAATTTTTTTACTACTGGTGGCCGTGGTGTGGCTTGTTGGCCATGGCTTGGTGGGCATGACAGGGGAAGGATAATGCAAAATTTCCATTCCCACCCCACTCCTGGGAGAAGGTTACTGCAAAATGCCCATTCCCTCCCCACCCCACTTGTTGTGAATGAATAATACCAATAAAGTTATCTTGAGCTTGAAGTCAAGTGCAGGGTTCTGGCCCTGCACTTCTGATTGGCTGTTAATGGCAGGATCGGATTGGTCTGTTCAGGAGCATCTGATTGGCCATTAACAGGCCATTCCCATTGGTTAACGGAGCTAGCACTCCAGGTTTGCTATTGGTTAAATAGTTAATAAGTTGCCTATATAAGGAAGGCTATAGCAGCCCTCCAGTTGAGGTGTCACAACATGTAAATAAAGAGTTTGAAGTTCACTGTTTCTACTGGCTCGTCTCCATCATTCGCACCCATGCTCCAGACTTAACACCACTAACGTGCTTTCCAGCTCCGTTCTTCTGTGCAGGACAACAAAAGGAGACCCATCTGATCAGCTGGGACTCGGGAGGCAGAGAAGAGGTGGGGGTGGAGCCAGTCAAAGGTGGGATTGGCTGGTTTTCCGAACTACTCAAAATTTCCGCTTCCAGTTCTCCAGAACTGGTCAGAACCTGCTGAAGACCGCCTTTGGTGAATCTATGAATTACTGTTATTAGGGCTGATGGTCTTGGCCGCCATGTTTTATTTTTCCTGTATTCTTTAATTTATGATTAGGCTGATGTTTTTAATCCCTGTTAGCTTCCCAGCATTGTTGTGTGAGATGGGTTGGCAGAAATAAATAGTCATTGTTAGTAATAATGGCTACTCCATTTCTTTCAATAATTAAATATATAATTTTATACAATATATTTTTAATTATTTTCTTCTTTGCAGTTCTACTGACATGGATAGATATGATAATAATTGACAGCAATGTGCTTATATACATTTCTGTAATGTACATAGCTTGCGAAATATTATATTTGCTGTTTTGTTTGCTCCTGAAGTCTATGAAAGAATGATACAACATACCTGTGAGAGTATTGAGGGAATTATGCATTATGATGATGTATAGATGAGGGGCAGAAATAAAGAAGTATAGGGTTGGAATGGATGCAGAGAAAGAAAATTAAAACTACATGCAAGAAATATACATTTATAAATAATAATCTTGTTTTAGAAATGGTTATTTGGCAAAATATTTTCACAGTTACCATTCTTTCTAAGAGCTGTTGCAGAATTTTGAGTTTTAATATTAGATATAGATGAGACACTATTTGCAGAGATACTGTGATATTGATAGTGGGTGCAGTTTCTGTTGATATTAGTGTGACAGGCATTGGAGCAGTATCACTTGACAAAGTTGTAAGCTGCTGTCAGTTTAGTTTAAAAGAATTTATCAGTTTAGAATGGGGTTTTAAGCATACATTCAAATCTTTATTATGCTGAGTTCAAGCAATACAAAAGGTAAAGGGGCTTTTAAAAATGAAAGTTAATTATATCTTCTTCTTTTTCTTTTTGCCTACAGAAATACTTCATTAGTTGATGAGAAATCATCAGCCAAACTTTTAATAGGTAGATGTTTATAGCCAAGATAACCCTCAACAAGAATTTTGTTACATCCTCATGGTTGTCATGTAAATGAGACAACTGATGAAAGAAAAACAAAAGCAATATTAGGATATAGTAATGGGATAAAAAAGTATTATCACCTTTGGAAGTAGGTGATATGGTGAATATTCAGCCAAATGTTTGATGAAAATCTGTTTAAGTGAAACAAAAGCACAAAATGTCTAAATCTTCTATGATGCAGACTGTGGGTTTGTGTTTTTGTAGGAAGAGGAAAAACTTACAACGAAGTACAGAACTAATGGTATCTTTTGGACAAAAACTAGAATCAAAAATATTGGCACTACAACAAAATTTCATACTGATACTAGTTAGATAAATTTATCAACATCTTGTAAAAAAAGAAATTGGAAAAGTGAAAATGCTTTAATAGTAAAAATATAATTGTAACTACTACTAATAATACATACAAGATGAGATGTAGTGGTTACTTTTGAATAATGATTTACTTAAGTGTAATGTATTGTTCTGTATAGTCATTTGTGAAAACCAGAGTAAGTAACAACAAACTGATCTGGATTTGATCAATCAGACAAGAATGGATACTACATTTGCATGGCTAGTCTAGTGAAGAGAAGGACCAGGGGAGACATGGTAGCTGTCTTCCAATACTTGTGGGGCTGTCATAGAAAGGAGGGGGTCAAGCTATTCTCCAAAGCACCTGAAGAAATAATGGATGGAAACTAATCAAGGAAATAAGGAGAAATTTTCTGACAGTGAGAAAAACCAACCAGTGGAACAGAAGTTGAGAAGCTGTGGGAGCTTCATCTCTGGAGGCTTTCAAGAAGAGATTGGACTGACATCTGTCAGAAATGGTGTAGGGTCTCCTGCTTGGGTGGAGGGGTTGGACTAGATAACCTACAAGGTCCCTTCTAACTCTGTTATTCTATTCTATTCTGTTAACATTCAAAGGCAACGAATACCCTCAATAGCTGCTCTTTTTGTATCTTGTTACATCTAACAGTGCTTCTGCAGGAAAGGTGGAGTTTGCTTACAATCTCTTGACAGCAGTATTTTACTCTCCTGAAGTAGTCCTCTTCTATATCTCTTCAATTCTGTTCATAAACAAATTGCGTGCAAAAATCGTGTTTGGCTGATTGTGTTTTTATCACCCCAAAGGTAACCTAAAAGACCTGGTTTCTCCTGCTGCTATGTCCGGTTCCCTCCATCAAGGACATATTTAGGTTTCTAACTATGATTTCTGCTTTCTCGCATTCCCATCTTCATGTAGATTAAACTAAATTTGATCTTACTGATTTGCAGGAAACTTTCAACCCAAACTCCCAACGTCTTGTTTTATTGAGAAAGAAGACTTTTCGAATGTGAGACTATCCATGTCCTAGTTTTTCTGTTAAATTTAAAACATTGTAGTTGGATTAATGAATATCTTATAACTATTTCAATGTTCCATTTCCAGGTTGTGAGTCAGATTATTCCCCCCCCGCCCCCCTTAACTTAACCAATTCAATAAATATTTAACTCAGCTTTACTCATTGGTATTTCTGTTCACACCAATTTAGAATATTCTTTAATTCTGAAGATGCCAATAGCGAAGTCATTTGTACCAATGGCATCTGCTTCTATCTCTTAATTTTCATGGCAGAGTGAATTTTTAGTAGTTAACATATAACCATGTTGTTATGTCATTCTGGCAAACTATAGACACACTTGTTCTGGCTATGAATCATATAGTTCTCTGTCCAGATTTTTCTACCAAAGTCTGTTTCTGAGTTTCCTCTGAGACAAGATATCGTTTTAACGCTTTTTTCTCTGATTGTTCTACACTGATGCAGAGCTCTTTACATAGTCCTGAAAACTGCTTTTCACTAGTCCTTTATTTATACAGAACCACAGTATTCAGAATGGACTAATCGCTGCATTCTAAGTTCACCTAACATTTCATTATTTCTTCAAATGAACTATGTCAGTTATAAACCTCAGTTATGTGTGAGCCAAGCAAAAATCTTTGCAGATTTTAAGATTTTCTTCAAAAAGAATTGTGATTTTTGAAGGTTTTCTCCCCAGTGTCCTTCTGCCAGAACATCAACAATTCCAGTTGGCAAATGTGCCAGAGGGACATTCTTTGAGCCTAATATTTTATATTTATTTACCAATATTGCCTAGAACACAGTTCTCAGAATGGGTGTAAAGTTTAATGCAGCAGCCTTTTCTCTTGCCACCTTAGGAACAATGTTCCTCTTCCAGGCAAAAGCCAAACTATTTACTCATACTATCTATGTGAAATACAAAAGAAGAAATAGTTACTTACCTTTAATGCAAGGGTCTTCAAACTTGACAAGTTTAAGACTTATGGACTTCAACTCCCAGAATTCCTGAAATAACATGTCTGGAGGAGGAATTCTGGGAGCTGAAATCTCTTTAAGCTGTCAATTTTGAAGACCCCTGCTCTAATGGTTTTTGAATAGTTATCTGTAAATTCATATGAATCTCCATCCCTAGTTTGGTATCAGGTAACATTGTTGCTCCCTTCAATCTGAGTAGTTTATTGCATCATTTCAAATTCGATCAATGGAAGCCGCATCTAGGTTCATATGATGTGCTCGGAAAGTGTAAAGATTCTAGAAGATTCCAAGTAAAGCTCTAGGAAACCCCTAAATTATATGTAAATGCATAGACGATCTTCTGAGGAATTTCAGTTCCAGGTAAGGAACCACTTCATTCTATAAAAGTTGCTATGCACGGTCAGAACAATAATCAACACTCCAGGTTTAAAGACAGTTGGGTTTATGGGTTTTTTTTTTGACTGAGATCAGTGAAACATAACCGATTTTAAAATGTGTGTAATAATAGTAATTTAATATATGTGCACAATAATAGTAATCTAATATAACTGATAATTGAAATTAAATGATTTGCTCAAGATAAAAAAATGCAGAATATATCATGTTATAATATATCGGTCTGACCTAAGCATAGTACATAAAATTATCCATTACAATGTCTTACCCGTCAATGACTATTTCAACTTCAACCTCAATAATACATGAGCACACAATAGATACAAACTTAAGGTAAACCGCTCCAAACTCGATTGCAGGAAATACGACTTCAGCAACAGTGTTGTCAGTGCCTGGAATACTCTACCTGACTCTGTGGTTTCTTCCACTAACCCCAAACACTTTAACCTCAGACTGTCTACTGTTGACCTCACCCAATTCCTAAGAGGTCTGTAAGGGGCATGCCTAACATCCCTGTCTTAATCTTCTCTTTTATTTGTATCTATTTCATGTATTAATAATCATGTTTATACATACAGAAGCCTGATGATGGCAGATGAGATTCTGCTGAAACGTTGCTACAACTTTAAAAGCACCACGTGGGAAAATACCCGAACAAAGCTGAATGCCAGACATATATAATCAAATGCATGCTTGAAAAAGTCCACAAGTTGCCAAGTTTGGAGACCTCTGTCCTAGAGCTTTACTTGGAATCTTCTAGAATCTTTACACTCTCTGAGCATATCATATGAACAAAATAAAAAAAATAAAAATAAGAAATGTTGGTGATCAACGTACAAGAATGCAAGTTGTTGCTTGCTGAAATGTAATACCAGTCTGAATTCTGATTTGTTTTGTAAAAAATATTGACAAAAATGGAGGGAAATATCCCCCCACAATTATCTGGTATCTTTACATTCCTATTTTTGAAATTTTACCATGTGGGATATTCATATTCCAAATGGACGTTGCCCTAACACATGGGATAAGCTTCCTTATGTAGGGGCAGGGGCCGAGGTAAACAAAATATCAGTCATCTCCACCATAATGAACCTTCTGCTCTCTATCGTTTGACATTTTAATCAGCTCAAGCAGCAAACAAGGCCCTTTTAAATGTTGTGTTTTAGTAGCATAAAAAAATGTGACCAAGATTGACATATAAGTTATCACCCATCAGTTTTGAAAGAGTTCTCTCTGCTGTGGATAATTCCAAACAGTGGAGTGCAGTAAGGCCCCAACAACTTTTGTTGAACAGATTTCCAAACTGTTACACATATTTGTGGTCTCTTGCCTCACCAATGTGAAGCTTTGAAGGAAGTGTTAGAAATAAATTTGTGTGACACTACATTCATCCCCATGGCAACACAGGCTGCACTCAGCATTGGTATGCTTACTCTTACTTTTAGGTGCCATTTAAGGATTGCAGAAAGAATAAAGAAAAGAGATACAGCCAGGCTGTTCCAAGTTTCAAATGGCCTCCAAATAATATGAGGATTAAGATACTTAGGACAAAAAAGGAAACGGTTTTAGGTTATTGTTCTGCTATTTGGACCTCTAGAAAGAAAGAAAACATATCTAGTTTCTAGAATGCTTGGCTTATTTGATGAGTAGAACTATGCAGGCATGTTTTTTTCACAGACCCATCTAATAGAAAATCCTATGCAGTGTTAAATATTTTCTGAGGGATGGGATGGGTGTTCAATTGGTTCTGATGCCTAGAAACAGTATAATTTATGTTTCATAGGAATCTACAATATCTTTGCATCTGCTTGCTAAAAAAAACCCTCAGGCTTCTCACATCTAGTAGTAAGCATGAGATCAAGAGCCAAATACTGTTAAGTTTTCCTGAGAAAAACTCTCTATATAACATCTGGCTCATTTCTTTATTGATTCTTTTTTTCACACTTCAAAAATGTGAATATTTCATGCAAATTGATTATATATTTACACCAAAAGCCGTGGGGGCAGATTTCTGGCTTAGTTCTGACCTGGATCTTCCAAGAGACTCCCACCTGACATGGTTAGGAATGAGTTTTTATTCTAATTGTAAAATTAAAGCAAGAACTTGCTTTAATTTTACAATATACTTCCATATATATCATCTTTCCCTTTCTCCTTTTCCTCTTCATATAAATCTTGCTTTAGGGCTTGCCAGGTTTCATGCTGACTAATAATTGCCATTCTCTGTATATCTATGATGACCCAAGGGGGCGTGGCACAAAAGCAACACAGTCAGATAATCAATAAGAGTCCCTTTATTAGCTCCAACTTTGCCCCCAATGTCCTGGTTACCTTCTGGCTGGAGAAAAAAACTCTCCCAGGAACAGCCTTTGGCTGCAGAGAATCAAGTCCAAAACATGGTCAACACAAACTGTAACTGTAAATCCAATCAAGGCAAAATGAGGTAATTAGTTCACAGGGCAGGACCAAGAATTCCAGATGTGAAGGCACAGCAATAACTCAACACGGTTGGGAAGATGCCAGGAACACAGATAAGCAAAGTCAACACAAGATAAACTCATGTTTGCTCCCAGCAGCTGCCACAGTCAGCATGCATTTCTTTTAAATTCCTTTCCCAGCTGTGGCTAATGAAGGGAATCAGGGCCTTTTCCTTCCCCGTAAGCCACACAACTCACATTGCTCTCTTCTCCGTTCCTCCCTGCGTGCCCTAGGATGAAGAGGGGGTGGGCCTGGGTCTCCTTCTGAACTCCTTCTCCCTTGTTCTACCTCTCTTCTGCTCTGCCCATCTGGACTTTGCCCTTTCCCAGTTTCCTCCACAGCCAATGGAGCCGCACTCCCACTTCCTGTCAGCTGTTCCTCTTCTTCCTTGGATTCAGATTCCGACAGAGGCATGACAATATCAGTCTTAGGCTACTGTATCTTACAGCATAGCTATCATAAGCAGAGACATCCTGTCTGTCTGTCTGTCTTACTATATATCCTTATTTGTTGATTTGGATGGTTTCTTATTGAAAGGAGATGGATTTGGCTGTGCTTGAAATTTTGCATATATCAAAACCTTCATGCTAGGCATGTCTATGGAAATTCTCAGTCATCCAAGTCATGGTTGTCCCAAAGGTGCTTTTTTTTTTTTTTTCTCAAAAGGCAACTGGACTTTCTAGTTTTTCTTTGAAGACCTTTCACTTCTCATCCAAGAAGCTTCTTCAACTCTGACTGGATGGTGGGGAATGGAAGGATTTATACTCCTTGCAGACCGCTGGAAATTTGCATTCTTTTTGAGGGTCATTAAGGTCACCAGGAGGTGTATCTGTGTCATCAGAGTCACCTGAGTGGTGCAAATTGGTATGGAGCCTTGTCTAATTCTTTCATTGAGAAGTTGGAGCTGTGCTGGTCATGCTAGGCAGCAGATTTGAATTGGAAAGGACCAATCAGATCAGAACTATAAGCAGCTAATTTCCAATGAGGAGACAGGTCCTTTTGGTTCGTATGCCTTATGAAACCTGAATAAAATATGAAAAAACATATTGGACTCCAGATCTTCAGTTGCATTGAAGTCCTGCAATTCTAGATGTACCCACTAGTTTTAGTATTGTCTTCAGGAACTCTAGCGTCTCTTTCTATTCAACTTCAACAATGTGGTCAAAGTTCATAATAATATCACAACAAAACCAACTCTATTACTTAGGATCTTGTAAAGATGTTATTGATGGTAGAGTTATCTTTTATTCAGAGTAATTATTTGGTCTTGTGAGTACACATGACCTTCAGTATATGAAATTAAAAAATTGTTAACTACAGTATAACATAGGATGGTTATTATGCTAACAACTGGTAACCAGAAAGAAGTTAAGGAGACCAGAACCCAATGGGCTTGTGAGGAAGGCCTAATTATGGAGGAACATTGTGGTCCTAGACCCCTGCAGTTTGTATAAAAAGAAGAGTGTATAAGTTGCTGCATTTCTTCCTCATTCAGTGGGTCCTTTTAATCTACTGGGATAGTGAATGTAACCCCTTGACAAGAAACGTTGTTTTTTTTTAATTATATAAAAAGAAATACAGGGGCAGCTGTACTCTGAAGAAAACCTCTTCTATGCTCCTACTCCATGTAGCAGACAGTTGGTGTCTAAACGATTAGTTACTGCAATAAAGCCAAGACTTCTTTCCTTAATTGGAGTACCTCACGCAGCGCCTTTGGATGTACTGTAAAGTCTTAACTGAAATGACAGGATGATCAAAGCACCACAATTGGAACCTGGAGCTCTAGGTTGCTATGGAGTTTCTTCTAGCTTTGGAATTAAACGCACATACAAACATATATCATGGGTAAAGAGCCAGAACAGCTTCAATATCAATATGAGGTCACTGTATGCTCTCAAAGAATTAACTCTAGAGTCATCAATATAATTTGCATGTAAGCAACAATATATTGCTAGGAAAAGGTCAGGACAAATAAATCAGTTTTTCAAGTTCTTCATACCAATTTCTTTTTCAAGCAGTTATTTTTACCACTGGCTTTGGTGTACTGGTAATTTGATAGATGGGATATAAAGTTTATAGGCAACATAGTAAAGTCTAAAAGAAGATGGACTCCTACATTTTGCTTTCTGGACAATGTTAAAGAAACAAGCTGATTAACAATATATTTCTATACAATATATAACAATGTATCCTAACAATTTTATTGACTGTTTCCTAATATGATTTGATTGCTTATTGTACCCTGTGACTATTATTAAGTGTTGCACCGTATGATTCTTGACTCTTGACGAATGTATCTTTTCTTTTATGTACACTGAGAGCATTTGCACCAAGACAAATTCCTTATGTGTCCAATCACACTTGGCCAATAAAGAATCCTATCTATCTATTATGGTACAGAATTTTGACAACCAGGTCTTCATTTTTCTAAGAGTTGCCTCTTCGTTGGTATGTGAGGATGTTTACCTAGCTAATAGACAGTCTCTTATGTTTATCTAGCAGGATGTCTCTGCTTGATGATGTGTGGGTGCCTTTTGACACAGGAATAACAATGATTGCTATCGGAGGGTTTTTGATTTTTTTCCCAATTCTTGTAACATAGGTCTCAACATTTACTGTTCTGCAATTTGTCCTATGCACAACTCAACACAGACCATCAATTTCATTTGTGAATGCCAGTCTTATTGAGGAAAAGGATTCAGTCAATAAAGCTTTTGTTGCTGAGGGACGTAGTTGATAGGATTACAGAAACTAATCCTCATTAAAAAAAATAATAATCTTCATCTATGAATATCGTGCTAAAGAGCTTGAAAATGTGAACAAGAGCAATTAATTCAGTGTAAGCTATTAAAGTGTGACCATCATTCTTCATTGATCAGGGCCCCGAGGATTTGCAATGGGGGGTTTTCTATGATAACTATGAGTATATAATTGTAACAATTCTTCATGGTTAATTTTTCATATTTGGAACTATTTTTTAACCAATATATCCCCCTTTATTCCCCCCTGCCTAAACCACCCTGTATATAATTCTGAATTCCATATTTATCATATAATTAATTAATTATTAATCCTTACCAGTTTAATAACTTGCAGAGATATCGAATGCATGTCTTATTTTCAATTAAAATGATTCGATTAAAAGCAAAAGAGACTTAAGATATTCCCAGTCGGGACTAATGAAGCTCTGGAAGACCAGAGCAGGTCAAATGTCATCTCCATCTTCAAAAAGAGGAGAAAACTGGATGCAGGGAACTACAGACTTATCTATCTGGGTAGAGTCCTCGGGAATTACTAAACAGTGTGTAGGCATGCTACAGTTAACAAGAGTCAGCATGTGTTTGCAACTAACTAAGTGTGTCATGCCGATCTTATTTTCTTCTTCGACAGAACTATTGTTTTAGTAGATTGTAGGAATGCTATAGACCTAGTGTATCTGATCTCAGCAAAATCTTCCACAGTGTTTTGTGAACTTCTTTTTCAGTAAAATATAGGCTAGATAATAATACTGTATTGTAAGATGGATTCACAAAGGGCTGAATGACTGCGCCCAAAGAAGGCTTATTAATGGCCCCACTTCAGCTTGCCAAAATGGTATCCTGCCTGGATAGTTTGCCGGCAGATCCTAACTCTGCTGTTGTCATCCCTATAGGATAGGAACCTACAGGGGTTTTTATAAAGTAAAGGTTCCCCTCGCACATACGTGCTAATCGTTTCTGGCTCTAGGGGGCACTGCTCATCTCCGTTACAAAGCCGAAGAGCCAGTGCTCTCTGAAGATGTTTCCGTGGTCATGTGGCCGGCATGACTAAATGCCTTCGAAGGCGCATGGAACGCTGTTCCCTTCCCACCAAAGGGGTCCCTATTTTTCTACTTGCATGTGTTTTACATGCTTTTGAACTGCTCGGTTGGCAGAAGCTGGGACAAGGAACAGGAGCTCACTCCGTTACGCGGCGCTAGGGATTCAAACCGCCGACCTTTCTGATTGACAAGCTCAGCATCTTAGCCACTGAGCCACCGTGTCCCCAGGGGTTTTATAGTTCCCACAAATATCATATAATCAAGGTGATTTTTATTGCAACAACTTTTGTAACAGAATCTTGCCATTCTGAACATGCTTTCCCGCTGCCTCACTTTATCTTAGTGTGAACTAGGGAAGGACCTGTCTGAGGTGCTTATTCAAACATGGCATGGGCTCATGCCATACTTGTCTCATCATTGCTTCGGGAACAGCTCTTCCTACTGCCCTTCAAGGCCATACACCCTAAGCCCCCTGCAGCTCTTCACACCCTGGTCCAGAATCATACATGTCTATGTGATCCTGAGCATCTTTGGTTCCATGTTTACTTCTTTCCATTAATCCTTACATTGACTCAGGAACAGTACTAATTTAAATTGTTGGTACAGTTCAGGGCATGCATGCAGGAACAAGCAGTTATTTGAACAGTCTATTAGGATTCATAATCCTGTGCGTTTAGCTAATTCATGCAATCAGGGTCACATATTTTTTCCTCATGTCAAAATGGCGACCTCACATTTGACAATTTCTTTCCACGTAGTTTCTATTCTTTGGAATCAATTCCCCTTGAATTCCAGAGGTTTAAAAATGCTGTTAAAATGCTTGGGAGGAGAAGGGGGACTTTCTTTGCAGTGACAGTATTTGATAAGGATTTGAAATTATTGTTCTGCTAGGACTAGTCCGGGGGTCTCCAACCTTGGCAACTTTAAGACTTGTGGACTTCAACTCCCAGAAGTCACTGACTGAGGAATTCTGAAAGTCCACAAGTCTTTAAGTTGTCAATGTTGGAGACCCCCAGACTAGGAAATGTTTTAAATTGATTATTATATAGTACTGTTGATATTAATCCATACTGTTTTATGTTATTTACTGTTTGTTCTGTGCTTAGATAGATAACCAAAATCATACAATTAGTACTATTTGCCTATCTCAAGGAGTTAAAATTATTTAGTTATGCATTTTTTATCTGCCACAATCAAAGACTTAGCAGGCTGTAATCTTGACAAAAAAAATCCCTAAATCACAGATAATATTACATAACAGTCAACAATAAATCATAAATAAAATCTAAAATGACCAATCAAAACCTAATAAAAATGGATTTATGACTCTTTTTCAGTAAGGTGTATATATTTGGGAGAGGGTCTCTAAATATATATGACTCCTGATTCTGTATGATTCATTAAGTGATTGATGAGAAATCTCAGTCTTGTTTGAATTTTTTTTTTTTTACCATACTCAAAGCATTAGTCTTGCCTAGAGGAAAGATTATGGAAGATAATGCTCATGAAAATACGCAACAGAACTTTCATTTTGTATTACTTTTGCACATGAAAGTTTTGCTTTACATATGTACATATTATGTGTGATATACCAAGTATGAATTGAGTAAAGTAAAAAGCCAGAGAAGCTTTAAACTTTGGAAGGCCTGGTGCCAACCCTGACCTGGAGGCAGAATTAAGGTTAACTACAAGCTGTGTGTGTCTACTACAGGAAGCCAGAGATGAGGCTGAAGAAAGCCTCCAATCTCTTCCCTTGGATAAAAGAAGCTCAGTTTTGTTTTCGTGGCTAGCTCCATAGCTGAATGTGAGGCTTCCCTCCTTCATAGCAAACCTTCTCCCACACAGACAAAAAAGCCTGCATATGGAACTGGAATTCCTTACACCTACAGGGTAAAGCCTTGTCAGTAGAAATAGAGACCATTGCCAGCATGAATCCCTGCACTCCACCCACCTTGTCTCTTAAAAAGAAATGCTTCCCTCCTCCTCCCTGCAGCCCACATCCAGGAGTCTGTGCAGATTCATCTCAGTGCAGTTTTGAATTTGAGGAAAGCTGTGCTAACTCAGGAAAGGTTACTCTCGGATCTTGATATTTCCTTTAAGACAGATCAGGAGGTGTGTATGTCTGTTTTCTCAGAACAATTAGGACATTATCAGATTAGGGATGTATAGTATATGTGTGAGACACATACATTAATTCTACATCTCCAATAAGTGTATACTGTTCCATATATCACTGAAGAATATCTTTCCTGATTTAACGTTTTCCAGCAGCAAGTTAGGAATATGTTCAATGGCTATAGATAACAGTTCTGAAACTTAGGCATGTAAGCAAGTATGTCCCTGTTCTTAAGCAAGCAAGCTTTGGCCTCTGTGCCTAAAGTTTAGTTTAGTTTACTTTATTGTCACTGCACATCGTACAACGAAATTAAATACCATCTTCAGTGTACTATACAGTAGAATTCGATAGAGTTACTGCCCTGGGATAGAAGCTGTTTTTCAGCCTATTTGTCCTTGTTTTTATTATCCTGTACTGACTGCCAAATGGTAATAGTTCAAAAAAAGGGTGCCCAGGATGAGATGGATCTTTGATAATGTTCTGAACTTTCTTAAGGCAGCAGGAGCTCTTCCAAAGAGGGGAGAGGGCAACCCATGATCTTCTGGGCAATGACGTGAACCCTCTGGAGTGCTGTCCTATCTGCCCCTGTGCAATTTGCAAACCATACACGGGTGCAGTAAGCTAAGATACTCTATGGTGCAGCGGTAGAAGGTCACCAGCAGTTCTTCATTCAGTTGTTTGTTTCCTGAGAAGCCTCAGGTAGTAGAATCACTGCTGGGCCCTTTTGACCAGGGCTGCAATGTAAGTACCCCAGGTCAGGTCCTCTTTTATGGTAACACCCAGAAACTTAAAATTGGCCACTTACTCCACTCGGTCTCCATTGATAAGCAAGGGCTGGATGTCTGATCTGTTCCTTCTATAGTCCACTCTAAGCTCCTTGATCTTATTGGTGTTGAGGGCCAAGTTATTGTCTCCACACCACAAAAGTAACCGGTCCACCTCATCTCAGTAGGCAGACTCATCCCCCCACCCCCTGGAGATGAGTCCCACCACTATCATCTGCAAATTTAGCCATAGTATTACTAGTGTGAGTGGGAATGCAGTCATGCACCTAAAGAGTACAGAGTAAGGGACTCATCATGCAACCCTATGGTGTACCAGTGTTAAGAATAAGGACTGAAGAGGTATGATTACATAATCTGACCCTCTGTGAGCAGCCAGACAGGAAATCCATAATCCAAAAGCAGATTGAATTAGAAAGTCCAAGGTCCAAAAGCAAAGAATAGGTGTGAGAACTCATATTGCTTTTCCCTGACTGGCATGCAAGAAGTATTGTTTAGCATGTTGAGATTTAATTCCTGGTATAAGTATAAACTTATATGTCTATGTGACTCAAGCTATTAGCTTATGTATGGTTGGAGGGGGCTAAATGCTTGGTGGTTTGAACTGGTTGTTAAAGAACATGAGACAGTTTGGTCTAGTCTAGTGGTTAAGGCACCAGGCTAGAAACAAAGAGATCTGAGTTCTAGTCTCATCTTAAGCATGAAAGCTGGCTAGGTTAGTTTGGGCCAGCCACTCTCTTGGCTCAACCCAACTCACAGGGCTCCTTTTGGGGGGAGAAAATAGGAGGAGGAGAGAGTATTGGGTATGTATACCACCTTGAGTTATTTATAAAAAACAATAAAGGTGGGTTATAAATGAAATAAACAACATGACTGGAAATAAATAACAAAAAATAAATAAAAACCCAAACGATAAGAATTAGATAAGAGGAAAATTCCTAATACCAAGTGTGACACAATGGTTGAAAAAGAACTGGGGGGAAGCAAGAACGGCCTCATATTTGCATCTTAGGAAGACAAGTTCTCATTGCAACAGTCTGTAATGCAGGAAAACTCTTAATTCAGGTTCTGGGCAGGTGTATGACTCATTTGTACATGTGTTGCATTGAGAAGTTTGCAAATTGTGTAAGCAAAAGTTTTCAATTTAATAAGTTGCCATTGATTAGTCCTAGGTATGCATGATATTCCAGAGATCACAATGAACATACTAAATCATCACCATGAAACAACTACATTGCTCTATAGAGGTAGTCCTCAACTTACAACAGTTCATTTAGTGACCATTCAAGGTTACAATGGCACTGAAAAATATGACTTATGACCATTTTTCACTGTTACAACCCTTCGATGATCATGTGATCTAAATTCAGATACTTGGCAACTGGTTCATTGCTTGTCCCAAGGTCATGCTTGTCCCCTTTTGCGACCCTTTGATGAGGAAAGTCAACGGGGAAGCCAGATTCACTTAATAACTGGGTTACTAACTTATCAACTGCAATGATTCATTTAACAACTGTGGCAAGAAAGGTGATAAAATGGGGCAAAATTCAGTTAACAAATGTCTTGCTTAACAACAGAAAGTTTGAGCTCAGTTGTAATTGTAAGTTGAAGATCACCTGTATATTAATGGGGTTTAAATACTTTGGCCACTTCATGAGAAGGAAGGACTCCCTGAAGAAGAGCCCAATGCTGGGAACAGTTGAGGGCAGAAGAAGAAGAAGGGGACAGCAGAGAAGGAGGTGGCTGGATGGAGTCAGTGAAGGAGTCCGTGTGAGCTTAAATGGACTCCAGGGGATAGAAGAGGTCAGGAAGGCCTGGAGGAACGTGGTCCATGGGGTCGCGATGGTTTGGACATGACTCTGTGACTAACAACAACAAATTAATGGTAGCTTTAAAAGGAGAATTCATCTTGACCTTCTGAACCAATGTCATTTCTTTCTAATGCACAAAATGTATCCTCTATTCCATTCCTGCCTCTTCTCCCAGATCCTGCTGGGCTGCCTAATCATAACAGGGGCAGAATATTCCTGGGAGGAATGAGTGAAAATTATATATTCCTACCAGGGCCACCCAAAGCATAAAGGCCATCCCAACTGTCCAGTTAACACAAGCAGACGGCCATAGTGGGCAGCAGCAATATGATTGATTGGCATCCTTTAGTCTCAAAAGACCATGGCATCGTGCTCTGAAAAGACGCCTTAAAAGAGCGTCTAGTGTGGCTAAAAAGGCCAATTCGAGAGTGACAATCCCTTCCACACTGAGGACAGATACAGCCTGTCTCCTGTCCAGTGCCCGGATTTCGCTGGTTCCAGGACTGCCTCTTTGCCTCAGCCTGCCAAACAAGGGTCTCTTCTTCGAATTGGAGAAGGCCATGCTGGTCTTTAGCCTGCAACTGAAAGATCAGAGGTGAAGGTTTCCCAGCTGTTGATGTCCATTCCCAAGGCCTTTAGATCCCTCTTGTGGATATCCTTATATCACAGCTGCAGTCTCCCTCTTGGGCGCTTTCCCTGCACTAATTCCCATACTGGAGGTCTTTTGGAATCCACCCATCGGCCATCCTCATAACAAGCTAGCGTAGACAGCGCTGTTTCAATAGTATATACATGCTGGAAATTCCAGCACGTTCCAAGACTGCACTATTTGGAACTTTGTCATGCCAGGTGATGCCAAGAATACATTGGAGACAGTGCTTATAAAAGGTGTTCAGCGTTCTCTCCTGCTATGCATAACGGATCCAGAAAAAAGGCAGTATCACTTAGACTTATTACCACTTCATAGTGCTTTCCAGCCCTCTCTAAGCAGTTTACAGAGTCAGCATATTGCCTGCCAACAATCTGAGTCCTCATTTTACCCACTTCAGAAGGATGGAAAGCTCAGTCAACTTTCAGCCTGGTGAGATTTGAACTGTCAAATTGCAGGCAGCCGGCAGGCAGCAGAAGTAGCCTGCAGTACTGCATTCTGACCACTGCACCACCACAATTCTTCAAGGGTAAGCTATTCCTGTATTTTTTATCAAGAAAATCACACAAATAGAAAATATTAAATGATTGATATTATAGTGCCAAATGATAGATCCCTCAGGTCGAATGGCACTCAGCATGCTACTGAGGAATTGCTGAGAACTTCTCGGATTAGCAATGGTGTTTATTGCTAGATTAAAAGCTTTTGGGGTATCTAGTTGCTAATGTTGCCATTCAGGTAAAGAAAATCCCAAGCTGCAAAGGCAGGTTTATAACAGGAACATATAACATAAGAAGTATGAATACAGGAAAGCTTAACACTGTGAAAGATGAAATGAAACAACTACAAATCAACATCTTAGGCATCAGTGAATTAAGATGGACTGATTAGACACTTTCAATCAGAAAATCACACTGTTTATTACTCAAGCCATGAAAAACAAAGAAAGAATGGTGTTGGTTTTATAGTTAGGAAGGGTATAGCAAGAACAGACGCTAGAAATGTAGACAATGGCCAAATAATATCAATTAGACTTTATAGATAGTCCTAAGGTACTTTTTCTAAAGGCAAATTTTCCCTTGAAGACATTTCACTTCTCATCCAAGAAGCTTCTTCAGTTCTGACTGAATGGTGGAAGATGGAAAGGATTTATATTCCTTACAGTCATCTGGTTGTTAGCACTCTTTCTGAGAGTCATTGAGGCCACTTGGATGTTTATCCATGCCCTCTGGGTTACCTGAATAGTGCAAATGGGTGTGGAGCCTTCTTGAAACTGCTGAAAGGACTGATGTAGATTGGAGATATGCAGTGTCATATGGGGGCTGTTCGATTTTGACACAGATAGCCTCAGGGATGGGATTCAAATTTTGAAACAACCGGTTCTTTGGGCGTAGCTAGATGGGCATGGCCATGTGACTGGGTGGGCGTGGCTTCTTTTTGCAGCACCTTCTCTCTCCCCCCCCTTTTTTTTTTGCCTCCTGGGCCTCAGGCAAGTCTCCTGGGGGGTGTTTTTGCTCCTAGAAGGCTGCCCCAGCACCCAGGAAAGCAAAAACTGGAGCACGGGGTGGGCAGTAGCGCACACACACACACACACACACCCGCATGCCCCTTTTTGCCTGCCTGGGCCTCAGGGAAGCCTCCTGGATGAAGCAGTAAGACAGCGAGGGGGATCCTGGCCCAGCTGATCATTGGAACAGCTGATCGTCGGGAAGGGGGGAAAAAAGAAAGACCTTAAGGAGTGACTGGGTGGGGTGGATGCAGTCAGCGATGTCGTGCATGCACAATAAGGACTGGCTGGACAGGGAGGGGAGGGGCCAGCCAGGGGCACAATTTGCTGGTTCTCCGAACTGGGCAGAATCATAACAACCAGTTCTATAGAACCAGTCCAAACTGGTAGAATTTCACCCCTGGATAGCCTCTTTGACCCCTCTTTCAAACCAGCAGTTCTCCCTTGTCTAGAATGTGGGCTTTGCTGCCTTCAAAAGAGGAGTTCACATTTTGGACCGAGAGGAACTCTGGTTTAAAAGAGAGGTCAATGAATCTTCTTGGATGAGAAGTGAAACATCTTCAAGGGTGGAAAAAAGTCCAGTTGCCTTTTGAAAAAGTACAGACATGACTCGATGGCTGAGAATCTCCAAAGGCATTCACAGACAGCCATACCACATGGGAATCATCCGAGTTTATGTGCCAACTATTGATGCAGGTGAAGATGAGTTTTGTGATAAAGTTCAAATTGAAATCATGCCAGTAAGATGTGCTGCTGCTATTGGGAAACCGGAATGCCAAAGCTAGAAATATTAACAGGAAAACATAGATGACTTGTATGGCTTAGAAAACCAAAAGGAGGCAGAGGATCAGTTTATCAGTGATTTCTTCATAGCTAACAAAACTGTGACTTGGAAGATCCCCTTCTTACATTTGTTAATCCAAAGAGAATGGATTAACAAGTGCAAGAAGGGGAACTAGATATGTTGTTTTTGGTGAAACTGAGAGAAAAGTGAACTTTAAAATGTAATCAAAGCTTGGTTTCCTCCAGTAGAACAGTCTACATTTGTTACCAGCTGGAAGTACAGAGTGGCATCTTGCAAAAAAAATGTTGAAACATATCCAAAAGCTAGAATCTAACTTTCAAGAAAAATTTAGATCTGCTACTGTGGTTTGCTTGTTTTTTTACTTTGGATCTAACCCACATCATCCTAAGGCAGGGGTCGTCAAACTCGATTTCATTGAGGGCCGCATCAGGGCTGTGTTTCACTTTGGAGGGCCAGGGAAGCAGATGAGGCCATGGTGGATATGACACGGGACTTGTGTCAGGGGCAGCTGTGGTGGCCAAGTACTAATGCAGGACTTCCCTGAGACCTTCCCTCACTCGCATTATAATCTTCTTCTTCCCTTCCTTCTCCCCACACACTCCATTTTTGCTGGCAGAGGGCTGCAGGAGGCCATCATGGCCGAAAATAGGGCACGGGGCCACCCCATGCCCTGTTTTTGCTGGCAGAGGGCTGCAGAAGCCCCACCCCCCAAGCTCCGTTTTCATTGGCAGAGGCATTGCAGGCTGGTCCCTTGCTGTTTTCAGGCTGGCCCCCCAGGCAGGATGTGGCCCACAGGCCTTGAGTTTGACACCCCTTGTTCTGACCAAGGCTTACTGAGACTGTAATTAATCACATGCTTAGTCCAAAGAGTCTCTTGAGATAAGCACCCACCTTTAACTCCTTTGAATTGCTGCCAACAGCTAAAGTGCCAAATTAACTGTAAAAAATCAACTGAAGTACAAAGTCCACACAGAGCTTCAAGGTTTAATCTGAACAGAAAGAACAACTTTGTTTCCTGCAAAGGTTTCTCTACCTTTGCACTTCCTTTATACCTTAGAGGAGAGGGAATCACCTCCAAGCCTTACTCCCAAGTTGCCCCTTTTGTCTCAGCTGCTCTTGCCTTCTAGCAGCTCTGCACACACGCACACTGGGAACAGGCTCCCCTTGTTCCTCTGCCTTGCTGCTGCCAGACTCTGGAGGCTCTGGAGTCAGCACCCCACTCCCAGATGGTCCTGGCCCCATCTCTGCATCAGATCGGACACAGGACCCTTGTCTGAGTCAGACTCCCAGACTGGTCCCAGTTCTCCCCACTGACTGATTCCACTGCCATCTGCACAGACTGCCGGCAAACCACAACACTCCTGTCCTAGGGGATCTGGGTGGACAGCAATGTTCTTAGCCCCAGAAACTAGTGCTAGTTTACACAAATTATTGCCATTAAACTACCGATGCTGTTCTCATGCTTAGATTTCATCTGAAGGGAAGGAAATTGCTCTAAGTTGCTCTGAATTCAACTACGGGGAGTGACTTCAGAGAACCACAGAGACACAGATATGCATATTTCACACACATACACAAAAAAAAGAATCGTATGGACATACAAATCATCTTCCACCAAAACAAAAGGGGATAAACCAAATCTTTTTGTAAGAAAACAGATTGTAAAGGCTGCTCTTCCAAAAGCAGTCTAACAAACCTGCACTACTGTGACTGAAATTTGGCAGAAATCATTCCCTCCAAAAATGTAATTATACAGTATATGCAGATTTCATCCAATTCTGCTAAAAAAAACCCACCCCAAGTTATTCAGTATGCCTTTCAAAAGAGTCAAGCTTAAAAGGCTATTTTTCCATAAAGTTCCTCCATTTATTTATTTGAAATTCGAAATATTAACCATTTAAAATAATAATACTTGCAAATATCCCATTTTTGATAAAAGAGCTATACATAGACACTCATTTGCTGTTGAGAAAGTCTTCCATTCCCTGAAGTGAGGTTTTGAACTGACTCAAGTCTGTGAAATCATCTGACCCAAATCAGGGTTTTTCTTAATTAATTAAGTGAGGTTCAAAGTGAATGTTAACAGCTAAAGTACATTTCTAGTTTAGAATCACCACAGAATCACTGAAAAAGTGTGTCATCTTAATGGTAGAAGTGATAAATATAAATGTGATTTTCTAGAGAAGGTCTTTGAATCTTCCTCTTCATGCAGACTTTTTCTCTGTTAGACACTTTAAAAAAAGTAGAATTTTGACCACTTTGGGATTTCTTATATATTTTATTTCCAGACTGAAGAGAGTAGTTGACATTTTTCATTGATAGTCCACTGCATCCTAGACTAAGTTGTACAGTGTTTAACTTTCATTGGGTCAAGCTGGAGGAATACTTTGGGTTGAAGTAAAGTCATGCTTCCTAGAGATGATAAGAAGGCTGAGAGCAGCAGTTCCTAATGTAATTTAAAAATCAGAATAATTAATAAGACTATATAGATAAGATTACAGGGGTGGACTGCTGGGGATTCGCAGGGGTTTGGGAAAGTCTCTAGCTAAGATTCTGTGCAGTTCGAAGAAACCCCAAATCTTACTCCTGGCTGGCCCCGCCCCTCCCAGGAGTCTCCAATCCCCCAATTTGGATGCAGCTAAGTGCAAGGCATGTACAGAGGCTCAGGGAGGGCAAAAAAGGCCTCCTAGAAGTTTGAGAAGGCCAGAAATGGGCCCATTTCTGGCTTCCAGAGAGCTGTTTTCACTGTTCCAGAGGCCTGAGAAAAGCCCCCAGAGGCCAGAGGGGACAAAAATGCCCCTGTTGTAATGACAAGGCAGTCGAGGTGTTTGATCATGATCAACTGAATCAGGATGAACTTTATTGGAGTCTAACATTTATACACATTGTTAGTAATCCTCCAACATTGATTAACTTTGGTTATTGCTTAACTTTTGCTACTGTTTAGCATAGTAATTAACACAATTAATTATCTCTAGTTAAAGTCTAACGCATGTTTACTTCCTCTCTCTAATCCTCCTTTAGATTAGTGACTTTGTTTGCCTGAGTTGTATTTGCTTGGAAACATTCTTTATCTGAGGTTTGCCATCCAAGATAAGAACATTCCTGCAATTACAACTCTACATGCCCCCTCCTGCCAGAGGTGGGTATTCAGCAGGTTTTGACCAGTTCTGGAGAACCAGCAGGGGAAATGTTGAGTCGTTTGGAGAACCAACCAATCCCACCTCTGACTGGCTCCGCCAACCCCATCTCTTCTCTGTTTCCCATTGAATCCCAGTTGATCGGCTGGGTCTTCTTTGGTTGCCCTGCACGAGGAGAACGGAGCTGGAAAGCAGGTTAATGGGGTGGGGTGGGAATGGGGATTTTGCAGTATATCCTTCCCCTGCCACGCCCACCAAGCCACGCCCACATAACCAGCAGTAAAAAAAAAATTGAATACCACCACTGCCTCCTGCCGTGGTGCAGTTGGCTGACTAGGCCACGCCTACCATGGCCATCCCCACTCAGCAACTGGGCAGAGACTCTTTTGCTCAAAATTTCGAAGCCCACCCCTGGATAAGAAGTAGATTTTTCATGGCTAGGCCCCAGTTCCACATACCCACCTCATCCAATTCACCATGGAGGTCATGCACCAGAGCAAATTTGAGAGCTTCTTACCAACTCAATGCAAATACTGACTTACTGTTTTACTCTACTGTCCATTATTCATCACATGTGCTCCTGCCCTGCCATTTCCTGGAGGGATGGTAGAGACCTTCTGAATCCCATTCCCTCCCTCAACACACACACAATCCCACACACAGCGGAGGGAAAGAGAGAAAGCAACCTCCAATCCTTGGCTTTGGGAATAGAAATAGCATGAGAAGTGACAAATGAGGAAGCCAAGGGGGAAAAACAGAGTTTTTGAGTTCCAAGTCTCATTGTCTTTTATACTTCAGAACTTTAACAGAAATGGCAGCTATTTGTATTCCCCAATGCCTCTCAATTTAGCGTGATTGAAATGTCAAGAAAGTAGGAGATGGAAAGCACACTTGAGGAGCAGGCAAATTTCTCTCCCCCCCCCCCATTGTTCCCACCCAAGTTGTACAAAGATGTTTCAAAACCTTCCTGTGGCAAAGCCAGCTCATCTTCCAGAATGATGCTGCTTGCTTTCTGTCCTAATAGCAGGGTTTGTGTGTGTGTGCGCTGGTGGTTGCTGTTTGTTTTTGACATGGACAACAGTGAATCACCACTGTGCCAGGTTATGAGAGTCTTCAGGCCCAATAGGAATCTCCCCAGTCTTCTGTTTTTTAATCTTCTTTCCTTTTCCTTATGCCTTTGTCTTAACGAGCCAGGTTAAATATTCTGTAATCAGTGTAATAACACACCTGGGTTTGTTCTTGAGCTATCTGCCTTTTGTACTGCGACAGGACATTAATAGTAATTATTCTGCTTTGTAATTGGAGCTTTAAATACTAATTCAAACAGCCAGAGAAAAACCAATTAGTGCTAATTTATCTCTATGTGTTTTGGAGAGACTGTGTCTGTCATACTGTGAAGAAATAGGTTGGTAATTAGTACAGTTGAGCGGTAGATAGAAGTAATTATCAGATTCTTTCATGTACTTGAGAGACAGAAAGAGACACAGAGGAAGAGAGGGGTTGGGTGACTCTTCCTTTCCAAGAATTTTTTGCACCTAGAAGGAATGCCGTGAGCAGTCACCCTGCTAGAACCATGTCATTCATTTATTTATGTTTATTTATAGCTCATCTTTTCAGGTTGTGGCTTTCAGCTCTCTCTCTCACACACATACAGAATTACAATCCTGTTATCTAAAATTAGGATGTCCAAGTAAACCAGGATTTCCTAGTAACAATAGCAGCATAATAATTCATCAGCATGTCAACCACTTTTTGGTCTAACAAGCTCTTTGAGAGGCATAAAAAAATAAAAATTGGAGAAATCTTAAAAGAAAAATTGGAGTATTCTTACTAAAGGCAATGTTCTTACTAAAGTGCCTATGAAATTTGTAGCCTGCTACAAGGTGCCAGGAGGGCAAGCTGTAAGGAGCTCAAATAGGGAATTTTTTAAAAAAACACACATACAGTATTTTCTCTCAAATATATTTTAGCATTTATCTTATTTATTTGCCAATGAGATAGTTTTTGGACTGCTTATGTAGGCTTTTTTCCCTTAAAGATTTTCTGTATTTCTACAAAAGGTTAGATGTATCCCATAATTTTAAAGACCCCAATTCCATCTTGAATTCCTAGTAAGTGTTTGATATATATTCCAACTGGAATTCACTTCCTGAGTTTCAACTTAAAGGGTAAGATATATTTATTAAATACATGGAGTGCATCATATAATATTGCTTAGTTGAGGATGCTTCAAAACATATTATTATCTTTTCATAATCATTGTCTTCTCATCTGTATGTTTGATTCTGTCTTGAGAGTGTTTTTCCCTTCTGTTAGTGGATGGGAAAAAGTAAACTATGTGTCCATATATAGGTAGTAATCTTGGATCAGAAATGAGGAGGTGATAAGCCACCTGGGAAAGCCAAGGGAAATCATCAAAACCATAAAAAAGGGAAAGTTAAGAATATTTCGGACATGTGATGTGACACCTGGAAAAATATGGCATTGTTCACTTAATCCTCCAGGGAAAGATCGAAGGCAAACAAGGTCCAGACAGAAGAAGAACATCATGGCTTCAAAATCTAAAGGACCAGTTTGGACAAAACTGAGCAGTACTTTTTCATGTGGCTGTTGATAAAATAGGATAGCCAACATAATTGCCAATGTCCAATGATGGATACGGCAGAAGGAGGAGGAGGAGGAGGAGGAGGAGGAGGAGGAGGAGGAGGAGGAGGAGGAGGAGAAGAAGAAGAAGAAGAAGAAGAAGAAGAAGAAGAAGAAGAAGAAGAAGAAGAAGAAGAAGAAGAAGAAGAAGAAGAAGAAGAAGAAGAAGAAGAAGAAGAAGAAGAAGAAGAAGAAGAAGAAGAAGAAGAAGAAGAAGAAGAAGAAGAAGAAGAAGAAGAAGAAGAATAATAATAATCTTGGATATTCGGCTGAAGCCTAGTTTATTCCAGATGATTAATCCTATCTATTATTTATTCCAAAGACTTTTAGCAACTTTTCCGCAGTAGTCAAACCAGCACTTATGGTGATGAAATACTATCCCATTGATAGAGCAATGTATTGCCCTTATACTTACTGTTAACCTATGGATCTTACTCTGCTTCCTATGAGACGAGAAACAGATAACCATACTTTTGGTGCAGAATGAATGAAAGTATCATAAAATTGCAGATCCTTTTGGTATCAAACAGAAACACTACACTGGATAGGGATTTAGGAGGCTATTTGCTTTTATGAAAAATACTTCCTTTCGGAACCTTTGGCAAGAAGCAGATGAATGTAATAAAAATCATGTAAGTGGCATATTGAAGCTCATAACTTTAAAAAGCACAGAAGGGCTTCCACTTTTCAAAATGCAAACATATCATTTAGATGCTGAACTTTTGTTGACTGTCAGTAGGTAATAAGCATCTAATCGCCTCTTTTATTTATTTATTCATTCATTCATTCATTTGATTGGATAGTCAACCTACAGAACCCTGTGCAAAGAATTTTCAATATTCTAATAGAGGCAAGGGTATTAATATTCACACCAAGAGTTGTGTGGATGGCAGATGTGAGTGTCCTTGGACTTAAAGGGAAGGCAACACATCTCTTTCTCTTCAACCTCGCTCTTTTCAGTTGTCAGAGATAAATGCAGTTTTCTGTCTCATAATTATTATGATAGTTTGATACCATGTTATCTTAATAGTAGAAAATCATAACCTCAAAGGGTACTTTTAGACCTTATTATAACCCAAAGCATTTTGTGAACCAGGTTCATAAATATTAAGAGCTGGTGGTAACTGAAAATGTCAAGAGTCTATGCCTAGAGGGCTTGGGATATAAAGGTCTGGACAAGAGCTGACCTGGAGCTCATTTTGCCAGTCAGCTTGTGTTCCTTCTTATCCATCAGAGTCAATTCCCTGCCTGACCAGGATCCTTTTTGAGATGGTAGCTGCCTCAGGATTCAATTTGCCAATCCATTTTGTCAGAAGCACATGAGCTTTTCTTTCAGAGTTTAGTTTTCCATATTGTAGAGTTTTTGCCCTGGAACTTTGGGGGGCACTGCTATTATTCAGTGTTCACACATTAATTAATACGGTGCAGTATCTTTGGTAGCTCTGACACAATAAAGTGCCACACTAAAACCAAACATTGTAATTGTGGGAGAGGTAGGAAGAGTTTGAAAGATAAGGTGGCCTGTACAAAAAGAGCAGATGCTGCAACTACAGCTGCTAAAGTGGGAGGTCACACTCTCTTTTTCATGTTCCTTTTTTTTTTTTTTTAAAGGCTTTAAAATAAAAAGGTGCAGAGTTATTCACAACTATGAAGAAACATTTACTTCTCCAAAGTAATACTTACCAAGAATTCCCTTTGAAGAAAAGAAAATGGAAGATAATCATGGGTTTCCACCCGGTAAATATCTTTTCCCTGTCAAAGGTGAATTTGGAAAACTATTGTTCAAAATTAGTTCTGCAGTTTTGAAGACACTACTACCAATTAAATATCAATTAAAAGTGTGATTAGACTGGAAACTATACAACTCAGTAATAGGTAGAAATAAGAGTTGCAAGCATAATGAAATCATAATAATGGACTGGAAAACATGGATATATTCACAGAGAAAGAGAAATAATTGAAGAAACCAACATGGGCAATATAAGTAAGTCAGGTATGGCAATATCACAAAGAAGCTCTAGAATGTATTGGCTGTAACAAAGGATGGTAAAATATCAAATGAATTTTATTAGTTGGAAGCCACAAGATACAGTTCTAAATCAATCAATCAATCAATCAATCAGTCATATAATAAAGAAAATACAGTACCTATATCTTCAGTGTATAACATTGAATACTAACTCCAAGTCAGTGGAATGTTAACAACAGTTTGTTGAGTTGCAGGGTATCTGTACATTACAAATTCTATACTAGAATAAAGTTGGGCTTTAGTTGCATTTGTTGCAATCAAGATATGGCCAAAATTGACCAGTGATTACCATCAGCTAGGAATGCTGCATGTGGCATAGATGCAACTAAGGCTAGTAGTGTAGTTTACTCTCTAATTAAAGAATTATTATGTGGAAGTCTTAATTGGCCAAAGTTATGATGGGAAGTGAAAGTCAATATTCACAGGCCTGTCAGTTGACAAGTCTGACAATAATGACATTTAGAAAACTGTGACTTGGAAGATCCCCTTCTTATTATTTGTTAATCTAAAGAGTATGGCTTAACAAATGTAAGGAGGGGAATTAGATATGTTGTTTTTGGTGAAATTCAGAGAAAAGCAAAGGATATAATAGATGTGAGTGAAGGTAGTCATATTTTGTGGGGTGTTTTTTTGATGAAATATGCATGGAAGAGAAATTATTGGGGAAATGAAAATACTAAAATAAATGTCAAAATGCATGAAATGGAGTCATCTAGTTTTGGTGGCACAGTAGTTAGAATGCAGTATTGCAGGCTAACTCTGCCCAGATGTCTCCGTGGTCATGTGGCCGGCATGACTAAATGCCGAAGGCTATGGAATGCTGTTACCTTCCCACCAAAGTGGTCCTTATTTTTCTACTTGCATTTTTTACATGCTTTCAAACTGCTTGGTTGGCAGAAGCTGGGACAAGGAACGGGAGCTCACTCCGTTATGCAGTGCTAGGGATTTGAACTGCCAAACTGCCGACTTTTCTGATTGACAAGCGTCTTAGCCACTGAGCCACCATGTATATGATAAATATACATAACTAAATAGATCTACTTAGAAAATGTTGGTTTCAATACATAGTGTATCTCTTCATACATATACAGCGTGTGATAGGGGAGTGAACTTAAAATCATGACTGATTTTATGGTTGGTTGTTTTTATGCAAGATGGAGGGAAGGAGATAAGAGAAATTCCAAGCATAGGCCAGTATCAAAAAGAGCTACACTACAAAGGGAGAAAGCTATTTTGTAGCACACAGAGATAAAACATATGGTAGCAAAGGGGAAAAAATGGTTAGAATTAAATTAGGCAGCAACAATGCCAAGAATTTTTGATAAAATAAAAAGCTGGGGGTTTTTAAGTAGGAGAAATGGCTAAACAAGAAGACTCTGTCAGAGTGAATAGGTGTATAAAACTGAAAATGATGCAATGATTTGGAATGTAGAACTACTAGAAGTAGGTGAATGTTTATATGGAATTCATAGTCATATACTGATATGATTACTTATCAAGTTTATTATCCAAGAAAAAAAAATAATGAAAGAGAAATCATAAATGCTGTAAGAATATTAAACAATGATAAGGCTGTGGATGTAGATGGTGTAACAGAAGAAAGGTTTAAAATGGATGTGATTTGCGTATGGAGTAGCAAGGCAACGTATGTAATATGTGTTCAGATTACATCATGCCTAAAGATTGGAAGAATGAGTACAAAAACTATAAAGGGATGAATTTGATAAGAATGCCTGGAAAAGTACTCAGCAGAATTCTTATCTACAGAACGTAAGAGTGGCACTGAGCAATATTTGGAAAATGAATTTCAGGTTTGTTTTGGGCAGAAGCTATAAAGGGTAATTTTTTTTCCTTGTTGGCAAGTCACTGAGCAATGTAAAAACACATGGAATAAAGTTTAATTGAATGTTCATTGATTTAGAACTAAAGCATATAATAAAGTGAATTGCTTTAAAAAATAGCAAACTTTGTCGGAATATGGAGATGAAGGCTGGATGCAAAATGTGATACAGGGTGAAAATGGAACCAATGTAAGAATAAATGCATTGCTTCACAAATGGTTCAACAGGGAGTAATTTCAATTCCATCTCTTCCTGCTATTCTTACAATAATGACACATTTGTTAAAATATATTTCAAATTCAGGCATTATTTATATATTATCAAAAGATTAGATCTAGTTTAAAAAGAGACATCATTCTGAAATTTTCTTGCTCTGTCCATTATCAATCTTAGGTTCATTTGTGACCCTTTGCCTCTTCTAAAACTTGCAGTCATTTGTCATTTCTCTTTCTATGTGATTCTTCCTTTGGTTTTGCCTTCCTTCCTTCCTCCACTTTTCACTGGATTTTTTACCTGTGCCTACCGCTTCCCTATCTGACATCTAGTTTGTTGCTCACATATCTCATCTTGTAGTAGGATCAGTTCTATAACGTTGCCCCTCTTTTAAAAAAACTACATTCTATAATCCTATTTGTAAAGCATTTAAGTATAGCTTTTGTCTTATCTTTGGATCTACTTTGCTTCTAATAGAACTTTTCCATAAGTATTCTTTGATACAGCTTTCTACTTTCTGTGATTTCTCTTATTTTCTGAAAAATAACTCCTATTTTCTTTGATTTTTTTTTTCCTTTAGGCTGACTTTCCTAACTCTTCCCTTGTTTGATGCTGAACGTCTATTTGTCCTTGTCATATGCCATTTCTCTGTCTTTCAAAAATTACACGGACACTTTACTTTCAAACATTTTTTGAAATACTTTTTTTATTTTGTTTTGCACAATATCTCATGCCTCATGTTCTATTGAGTTTTTTGGATTTGTTCCTCAAACTTCTTGTATTTTGATTGAATTTTGAATTTATAGAATACTATTTCAACATTAAATAGCATTTTGATAGATTATTTTATTTCATATTGATAAATAGAAAAGGAATGTTCATCAATTCATTAATAACAGGTAAACATGGTGATACATAGTTCTCCTTTGATTGGATGGATATATTACTTGACTATGTCCATCTTGTTCTTTCTTTTGGCTCTTTGCATTCCATAAACTCATAAGTCAAATTTCAATAAAACAACGGAAACACAGATGTTTGTTTGCTGTTTCTTTTGATGCCTTTAAAACAGTAGAATTACACAACTGTTGCAACAGTTAGATATTTTAAATCTTCAGCTGCAGTTGAAAAAATAAAAAAAGAGCAAAACTTATTTAAAAAAAAAACTTTTGGAACAGTTTAACCCAGAGATTCAGCAGAAGCCATGGGAAAGTATGCTGGATGATTACTGACTCTTTCTAATTTTAAAAAACAAATACAGTATCTAGCAATTAATAAAATGTACTATTCCTAAAGGGAGCATACAGATTTGTATTTTTCTTAAACAGACGTTCCCCCTCCCTCCCTTTTGCCCTTTTTATTCCTGCCAATTTAAATCAGACTTTAAAAAAACCCACCAAGGACAATAAGCAAATTCTAGTTTAAAAAAAAATCATTTGTTAGAAGAGGAGAAAATCTGCCATTGGAAATGTTTGATGCGGAGTGATGCTGGGGGGCACAATATATCAAAGAAAATATAATACAGCCAGTTTAAAACTAATGATTGCCATATAATTAGATGTGAACCATTGTGCTATAAATGTGTATTCTTCAGCATGCTGTGATTTTACTGTAAGAGTGAGAGAAAGAAAGAAAAAACATAGAACCCAGCAACATACTATAAAAAGAACTCTGTTGACTTTTCCGCTGTTTAGTATTCCTTGCCTGTTCTCTCCTGGGAGTATGTAATTAGTGCTTTATGAAGAGTGCATTTAAAGCAGTTTAATATTCACCTCATTCAGTCTGAAACAATGTGATCACTGCTTAGACAAATCAGTGCTCCTTACTGACATAATCTGTCAGTACATTACCTCTGAAAAGACCTTTCAAGAGGCTTGGATGTTAATTAGTTGTCTATCATGTATAAACAGAGCAGTGAGCAGAAGGGGCTTCAACAGGCCAAAGACACATAGGCCGATGCATTTCTGTACATGTTCGTTCCTTTATTCCTTAGAAGAATTAGGCGGGCTATCGGCAGCTAGATTCTGCATAGAAACCTGAATATAGATGTGGATGTGTGGATGTGGACAAAATAAATGGTCTTTTCTTTCTCTTTGCTTGCTTGCTTATTCCACTTTTCTGTCAGGAACCCAAGGAACTATACAGAGCACTACTCTTTCAGTTTTCCCCCATAATAATAACTCCTCAGTGAATTTCCATGGTGGAGGTGAGGAGGAATAAGAGGGAGGGGAGGAAAAACATACTAAGACTTCTAAGACTGATGTCAGCCCTTTGAGGTAGACCAGATCAGGAACAAACTTCACCGGAAGAATGGATGTATACTTCATTGAAACAAATTGTAATAACACATTCTGCTGAGTCCCCACCCCCTTATATCCCAGTAAATCTTCTGAAAGCTATCATGTTTCTCGGGACCTAAGAAATCTTTCAGCCCTATATTGCTGATACAATGATTCTTGCCTATTTCCATCAAGATCATCTATTTTAACAGATTAACAGAGTTGGAAGGGACCTTGTAGGTCATCTAGTTCAACTCCCCACCCAAGCAGGAGACCCTACACAATTTCTGACAAATGGCAGTCCAAGTCTCTTCTTGAAAGCCTCCAGGGATGAAGCTCCCACAACTTCTGAAGGCAACTTCTGTTCTCACTGTCAGGAAATTCCTCCTTATTTCTAGGTTGATTCTCTCCTTGTTCAATTTCCATCCATTATCCCTTCAGGTGCTTTGGAGAATAGCCTGACCCCCTCCTCCTTTCTGTGGCAGCCCCTCAAATATTGGAAGACTACTCTCCTGTCTCCCCTGGTCCTTCTCTTCCCTAGACTAGCCAGGCCCAGTTCCTGCAACTGTCCTTTGTGTGTTTTAGCCTCCTAATCACCCTGGTTGCCTTTCTCTGCACTTTTTCTAGAATCTTAACATAAACAATAAAAACACAATATAAAACAAAATAAGAAGGGTTCCAGTTAAATCATATCCAACAAGGGGATCCATCCACCCCACAGCTAGAAGATCTTCAAAGCCTTATAGGAGCAGGAGCCATTCAGATATCAGCAAGGTCTCGTTCCAGAGGGCAGGTGCCATATCAAGAGAAGGCAAACATTCTGAGTCCCGATAAATGATATTGATTAATGAAAGAACCAAAAAACCCGATAAATGATATTGATTAATAAAAGAACCAACTTTGCTGGCATGTAGTAGGCAGAAATTATGGGAGATCACCTCAAGTCACCTGGCCCTATTCTAATCATGGTTTTCAATTCATTGTAACATTTTCATATGCAATATAAGAAATCCTACACTTTGAGAAAGACAACTACTTTGTCATTCCTTTCTCACACCATTTCCACTTTGGCTACTGTTCATTCATCTTTGTTCAAGGGATCATTAAACATCATTACAGGGTAATCTGGCATGTCTATAAATTAGTATGTATACATTTTATTCATATAAAAGATGCTCATATAATTACCATAGTAGCTTTACTTAATCCTGTTCAAGCACAGGGGAGAAAAAGATACATTTGGGATCAAACTCAATATTCCTTCATTAGTTTTCAAGAGGGATAAATAAATTGTGAGGTGTTTATTTTTATAGCTCTGGTTCTGTTCCTAAAACCATAGAGAAAAATAATTTGTACCTTCTCTGTATCAGGCATAACCACAGATACACACTGACTTAAAATTAAACAGGTTTTACTGGTAGCTACCATCAGGTCAGTTAGGTTGCACTGCTGTAACCATTGATAATTTTGGTATATAATAGAGTACAAATTATAGGTTATATCCAGAGGTGGAATTCAGCAGGTTCTGACCAGTTCTGGAGAACCAGTAGCAGAAATTTTGAGTAGTTCAGAGAACCAGCAAATCCCACCTCTGACTGGGCCTGCCCCCATCTATTCCCCGCCTCCCAAGTCCCAGTTGATCAGCTTGGTCTTCTTTTGTTGCGCTGCACAGGAGAATGGGGCTGGAAAGCAGTGGGGTGGGGAGAAGAGGAGATTTTGCAGTAACCTTCCCCCAGGAGTGGGGAGGGAATGGAGATTTTGCAGGATCCTTCCCCTGCCATGCCCACCAAGCCACACCTACAGAACCCGTAGTAAAATCCCACCACTGGTTATATCCCAATCAGATATTAGATGGAACTCAACCCTGCTGGCCTTCAGGGAGGCCCTGAAAATATCGGTTCGTCATGTCACTTGTCAGGTAGTAGTAATGATAAGTGCAAAAAAAATTAAATAAGCCTAAATGTTAAGGACACTATTAAGTTGTTATTCTATATTTTATTGACCGAAAGTCAAATGCTTCATCAACTAAGAACAATTTTAGCTGATTGGAAGCCCAAGCTATTACTCAATGATTTCATTCACATGGTTCAGTAAATAATACCAATGTGATTTGGCTTAGCATGCTATGTGAACCCAACATATGCAAGTGAATTAATATAGCTATTCTGAGAATGTTCCACATAGTCTGGCTGATGTTTCTGTTTGATCAGAACATCAGGTCAGTTTGATCCCAACAGCAATGTTTGAGTGTGAAAACTCCTTGGCAGAACCAGCACATCCTCCTTTGACCAGATTCTAATTCTATGGATATATACTGCCCTGGCAGTTTGTTGTTGCCATATACAACGTAAAAATAGTGTAAGTTCATGCCAAATGAAGCTTCCTCCTGAAATTTGGATGCAAATCTGGAAAATAAAACAACTTCACTGTCTAGCCTTAGCCATCAAAAGCAAATATAGTGCAGAACGCTAGATGCATCTCATCTCACCAAGTTAGATATGGATTTTGCTGTATTAAAAGAAAACTCAGTTCAATGAAAGTATAGCTACCCATTCAAGCTGCAAGTAATATGCCCATAGCAAACAGAACTCCGAGGCCGTAGGTTCCTCAAAAAATAGTTTTATTGGACATATCATATTGGCATGATCTGGTGAAAACCGACTCTGAATGTTCCCATGATTTTCACCTAATTAAAAGTAAAAGTTTTCCCGCTTTCCAAACAGTCAGTCAAAATGGTCCAATCAGGGTGCCATCCTATTGTCTGATAACTTCACTCCTCCTCCATCTGACCACCTGTGGAAATGTCCTTGATTCCCAAGAGAAAATATTTTGCTTTGGCTACAAAACCCCAGATATCTCAATTCTCCCCCTCCCTATCCCTCAGCTATGGCTTTCCCAGTTGCAATGCATGGCTATGAAAGTTGGGCCATAAGGAAGGCTGAGCACCAAAGAATGGAGGCCTTTGAACTCTAGTGCTGGAGAAGACTCCTGCTAGTTCCTTGGACTGCAAGGCGATCCAACCAGTCAATCCTAGAGGAGATCAACCCTGACCGCTGTTTAGAAGGCCAAATCCCAAAGATGAAACTTTGGCCACCTCATGAGAAGGAAGGACTCCCTGGAGAAGAAAAGCCGAATGCTGGGAATGATTGAGGGCAATAGAAGAAGAAGGGGACAGCAGAGAATGGGGTGGCTGGATGAAGTCACTGAAGCAGTTGGCGGGAGCTTAAATGGACTCCGGAGGATGGTAGAGGACAGGAAGGCCTGGTGGAATGTTGTCCATCGAGTTGCGATGGGTCGGACACGACTTCGTGACTAACAACAACATTCCTCAGCTCCAGTGTGGCAACAAAATGGCTCCAGTCAGGTCAGCTTCACAGTTGACACTTCATTCTTTCTGTGCAAGAAGTACAGTAATGCCAGTTTTCAGGCAATAAAATCAGCCCAGCAGAATCCACATCTAGTCTGGTAAAAACCCTCCAGTTTTCCATAGACCATTTTTTTTAATAGCCAAGGTTAGATGCTGAGGTTGATTGACTTTCCAATTTTATACTAAATTTTCAGAGACTTTTCACACTCACATATTACAGTTGACATCAAACTTCAGTACATTACTCAGAGTAACACACACACACATACTAAACTGATAGCCAAGTTCTTTCTTTATGTTTCTGTGGCTACTCTACTGTCAGTGTAATAGATAAATTCAAGTAGAATTTGTATACATTCAAAGGTGTGAACTTCTAGGAAGAGAGGTCCTGACATCATTTCAATTGGTTTCATTCTTCATTCAGATTCCTCTGCCATTCCAGCCCCAATTCATCTGAATTTGGAAATAAAACATTTAGGGAAGTTAACTTTTCTCATGTAGGAAGAAAAATACTTACTCGGTGTGGTCAGTAGAGGGCAGCCTGGTTTGACTCTGATATTTTTTTCTAGTTTTCCTTGAGATTAATGGTTGGTGATTGGGGATGCTATGACTTAACCCATTGCAGTGATGAATTCATAGGAATCTAGCTGTTGCTGTGCCATCTTGTGAGATGGAAGAAGGGGCTTCATTTTTATTCTCTTTGCAAGTGGTGATTTTTCAAGTGGATGTTTTCCATAAATTGATGGAATGGATACCAACACTATCTATCATTCTAAATACTTTCTTTGCCATGCTTTCAGTTTTCCCTCCCTTTTGGCCCCATGTTAAATAGATAGCCTATTTATTTGTTTATTAGTTTGCTTATTTTTTTATTTATATTTATGTATTTATTTATTTATTTGTCAAGCAAGTATTAGGTAACAGGTATAAGTATAAGCATGGTTATGAATACATGAAATGGATACGAATAAAAAAGAAGCAATAGGACAGGGACGGTAGACACATTGGTGCACTTATGCATGCCCCCTACAGACCTCCTAGGAAAGGGGTGAGGTCAATGGTAGACAGTCTAAGGTTAAAGTTTTTGGGGTTTGGGGAAAAAAACCACAGTCAGGTACAGTATTCCAGACATTGATCACTCTGTTGCTGAAGTCGTATTTCCTGCAATCAAGTTTGGTGCGGTTAACCTTGAGTTTGTATCTATTGTGTGCTCTTGTATTGTTGTGGTTGTTGCTGAAGTATTCATTGACAGATAGGACATTGCAGTAGATAATTTTATCTACTATACTTAGATCAGACCGAAGGCGGCGTAGTTCTAGGTTGTCTTGGTCTAAAATTTCAAGTCTGGTGCCATTTTCATGCTGTTATGTGGAGTTCTACGAAGACATATTATTTTTAAGTAAAACATAGTACAAAATAGGGAAAGCTGGATCCAGCAGAAAGATAAAAAGCTCTTGGGAATCAATCTATCTATCTATCTATCTATCTATCTATCTATCATCTATCTATCTATTGAGATTTGTCAAAAAAAAATGAGAGCAAGAATAAGAGAATAAAAATACAATGACAGGAACGATAGGCATGTTAGTGCACTTATGCACGCCCCCACTACTAACCACTTAAGTATAAGGTAAGGTCCACAGAAAGTCAATTTGTGACTGAAACTTCGTGAAAATTTATAGCTGAGACAACTGAATCAGGTAAGGCATTCCACACTTTGACAATTCTATTACAGAAATCATATTTTTTTTACAGTCAAATTTATTCCAGCCCAATTAAAATTATTTGAAATGTACAAGTTTCTATACACTTGTTTGAGGTTTTCACTCAAAAACAAAGATTAAAAAAAAGGAAGGAAATACTTTAAAATAATTCAAACCTGAACCATTGGAACAACCATCTAATGGTGTGCGAGGATCAGTAAAGTCCCTGGCCTGCCACCCTTGAAATATGGAGACAGAAACCCATCAGTGGTGAGCTCCATATTGATTTTTAGACTGTTACAAAAACATTTGTGTAGATCTTTAGCAGTCATAATGATAGTATTTATTATTGAGGTTGGTTAAATCTCTTATGAACTTTTTTTTAAAAAATGGAATAATTATGTTATCTTTCGGGCTTATAGTTGATTACTTTTATTTTAATTGTAAGAAATCTTGGCAGGACTAAAACTAAAGATTGAGATTTTATATTAAAAATACAATAAAACTGCATATAAGAAGTATGTTTCAGGTGAAAGTTTCATTCAGAAACTCTGTGCAGTTTTGCCACAATATTATGATTTTTTATGTTTTTTTTTTTGCTGTCTGCTCCTATGAGTCTGATAAGAACTCCAATTTATTTTGTGACATAATTTATCATTTGATTTGGATAAAATCACCCTATTTGATTACAAAAATTCTCATACTTTGACTTCTTTTATTGTTTTGTTTTGGGGGTTCCTTGAATTCATTTGTTTTTCATATACATAATCGATGCACATACCACATACATTTGGTATATTTTGGTCTTATTATTTACAGAGGAAAAGCAACATGTGGTGATTTTTAATAGTTCATGGATCAGATAAAGAAATCCAAAGAGACTGGGATGAAAACTTACTTGATTAGGAAAATCAGGTTCTGATGAAACATATCCAAGCTTGTGGTTTTCTAAGCCTATAGCATTCACAGGTAAACCTTTGATTCCCAGATAATGTAGAATTAGCTTGCAACAAAAACCCTCACTCCAGTGTAGTATATCCCAATGCTTCTCATCTTTTGTAACCAGGGGTGGGATTCAAATTTTTTAACAACTGATTCTGTGGGTGTGGCTTAGTTGGTGGGGAATGGCCAACTCAATATCACTCACATCGAGACACGCATCTCCTCACCTGGCCTCTCATGACTGTGGGGCTGCTGCAACAGTCATAAGTGTGAAAGGGGGTCATAAGTCACTTTTTTCAGTGCCATTGTAACTTTGAATGGTCATTCCACACAGGCAAAGTACCAGCAAAGGAGGGGGGGAAAAACTCCAGAGAAGTTCCTTAAACAGGAACTCTAGTCTAGTCCTGCCAGGGTTAATGGAGAGGCAGTTTCCGTAAGCAACACCAGAATGTTTCCTTCCTACCTTCCTTACAGGATTAGGCCAGTAATTTCTTCTAACAACCGGTTCTCCAAACTGTTTAGAATGTTAACAATCGGTTGTAGTGAATGGGTGTGAACTGGTAGAATCCCATCCCTGTTTGTAATCCTCCTTGACAAATAAGAGACTCTCTTTTGGAAAAACAGGCTTTGACTTAGCCTATATATTCTTTGGTTGTGGATATACAAGAACATGGATATTTCTTCTGGAGACAGCAGACAAAAAATATCTCTACCAATAATTCTGTAACATGAGCATTGTTTAGACTGCAAAGGCAACATGCTTTTCTTAAAAATGTTTATACTCAATAGAGCAAAAAGAGAGAAATGTGCAAATACCACTTATTGAAAGGATTATAAAGATTAGATTAAATAAGACTTAGACAACAGATCCATCAAGAACAAATCCAGCTTTGGACTTGGTTTGGTTCTGCAACCCAACAGGACAGACACAGACTTCACAGGATAATTAGGACTACAGAAAAAACAATTACTACCAACCTGCCTTCAATTGAGGACCTGTATTCTGCACGAGTCAAAAAGAGGAAACTATTGTGAAAATATTTACAAACCCCTCACATCCCAGACATAAACTGTTTCAACTCCTACCCTCAAAACAGAGCACTGCACACCAGAACTAGACACAATAACAGTTTTTTCCCAAACACCATCACTCTGCTAAACAAATAATTCCCTCAACACTGTCCAACTATTTACAAAGTCTGCATTACTATTACTATTAATCTTCTCATCACTCTGTATCGCCCATCCCCTCCCACTTGGGACTGTATGACTGTAACTTTGTTGCTTGTATCCTTACGATCTATATTGACTGTTTCCTAGTATGATTTGATTGCTTATTGTACCCTGTGACTATCATTAAGTGTTGTCCCTGATGATTCTTGACTCTTGATGAATGTATCTTTTCTTTTATCTTTTCTTTTATATACGCTGAGAGTATTTGCACCAAAGACAAATTCCTTGTGTGTTCAACCACACTTGGCCAATAAAGAATTCTATTCTATTCTATTCTATCCTATCCTATCCTATCCTATCCTATCCTATCCTATCCTATCCTATCCTATCCTATCCTATCCTATCCTATCCTATCCTATTCTATTCTACATTCCTATATGGACTGTGCCAGTGTTCAGCCCTACCACACTGTCACACTCAGGGGCTTTTTTTGAGTCCCTGAGCCTGCTGAAAATATTCCTGCATATTATTGAGCTTAATGTACTCCAGTGCTGAGTCTGGCTGGTAGGGTTGTTTTAATGCAGGGCAAATTAAAGAAGTGGTGAATTTCCCTGCCTTTGTTTCCCTTCTCACTGAGTATCACCTGATGGCATGAAGGAAAAAATACCACCTACCACCTAAGATGGGAAGGGATGGAGAGGTTCACCTCATAATTGCTGTATGACTGTAAAAAGAAAAGCCCCAGAAAAACGAATAATGGAGAAATACAGAGGAAGGATAAACTTCATAATAAAAAATATGTGCATATAAGAGGGGAGGGGAAAGGTAGAGATAGATGCTGAAAAGAGAAAGAACAGGTTAGAGATAGCATCAGCATAAACATCTTTACTTTAGAAACCATTTGAGAATATGATAGAGTTGCATAATACTGTGATATACTTTAATGCAAGTAGTTAATGCATACTCCACCCAGTATCCCAAAATTACTCAGGAGGATATAATCATGAAATGATTCCACAAAAGAATACTGGACTTCTGGTTGCCTGCAGAGCATCATGCAAGACAGAGAGCCTGCCCCAACTGTCACTTAAGCTTTTGGTGTTTCAATGTTCTTAATAGTTAAAAGAGGGAATAAAAGGCATGCTAGCTTCTCATGAAAGTCACAGTTTTGAAACTGTGGCTTTCAAAGTATACTCAGTTTCTCGGATTAATGGCAGTCTAAGTAGAAGTTGGAAACATAGATTATGAAAGAATTTGTCTTAAAGAATTGTTTGTTTGTTCGCAGGAATAGTTCTTCCTCTGCGCAAACATAGCAAAACAATGGTTGAACCTGCCAAGACCAGAAGACACGATAAACCTGCATTTATTTATTGCTTGTTTGTTTTTCTTTTTGTGAGTAGGCCTTGTCCTCACTTTTAATTTTCAAAAAATGCTACCGTGTCCTAACTGTGCCAGTCTTCCATTTTCATCCCAAATAAAGGTCTTTCCTGAATAATAATTTACATAATGATATGTTGCCATTCCACCTATAGAGGGGCTGTCCCCCTTAATCTTATTCTGTCCCCCCACAGCTTTATGGCATGTGAAATCTATAATACTCCTCCAGCCATTATTTCAGAAATGAGATCAGATGATCTGTGGTAGGTGTGACTCTAGAGATATGCTTCAGATATTTAGTAGGTATGAATGTACTTTCCCTCTAGCCCCTGGTCAAGCTTCACCCTAGCCATTTTTATCCCAGCCTTTGATCCTCAAATAGATCTGTTTCCTGAGTTTATTTCCTATACAAATGTTCATCTTTCATATCCATTGGTCATTTTTTTTCCTTCTCTGCTTTTAAATGAGCTTCTCTCCAGACTACCAACCAGAGGTAAACGAAGTTTTACTCTTCTCCCCCCACCCTGTAAGAATGGGAAACATAATTATTCAACACTAGGGCATTTCTAACTCTTTTAAGCAACTTTTTTCTTCGGAAGAGGTTGCTTTCAAGATTCACATTAGAAATATCAGTAGAAAAGTCACCTAGAATCACCTTCTGTTAGTAAAAACCCAGATTGTTGGCAGGCAATAGGCTGATTCTGTAAACTGCTTAGAGGGGGCTGTAAAGCACTACGAAGTGGTATATAAGTCAATGCTATCGCTATTTCATTTGCCTTATATGTTCTGACCCAGGCTTCATTCCAATTAAGAAAACACACGCTGTGTGTAAAAGCAAACCTTTTTTAAGGCAACGCTGGGAATTATTTGCATTCCCAGCCAAAACTCATTAAACACCATTGTCTGAAATAAGAGCATACCTTTCATGGTTGTAAAAGGCTGCCAAGAAACAAGCGTCTACTTAATTAGCAGATAAACTGACAGAAGTTCCAACAAAGACAAACCAGAGTCCGCAGGGCTTCAATGAGGAATCAGAATTTAATTAACATCTTTTCTTCCTGCAAAAAGCACATCACCGAGGGCTGGCTTTTATCCCTTATGGGAGGGGCAATCTCTTCTCAGCCTTACTCCTGAGTCACCCTTGCTGCTTGAGCTGCTCTGTCCTTCTAGCAACCCTGAGCACACGTGCACTGGGAATAAGCTCCCCGGGGTCCTCTGCTTCGCTGCTGCCAGACTCCAACGACTCTGAAGGCAACACCCCACTCTCAGATAGTTCTGGCCCCATCCCTGCATTAGATGCAGGACCCTCGTCCAAGTCCTCGCCAGACTCCCTGACTGGTTCCCTTTCGTCCTCACCGTCAAAGATCTCTGCCAGCGAACCACAACATTACATGCTTTAAGGAAGACACATTATTTATAATGTTTATTTAGAACTAAAAGCTGTCAACTCAAGAGACTAAGCAGTGATACATACTGATTCTATCAAAAGTCATTCAGTGAATAGTTAATAGTTTATTCAGATTTAAAAATATAATTATTAATATAATGAAAATAAAATATTTTATGTTTCTTCCTTGACAATGGTCTACTCTACCTTACTGGTTCCTGTATTTTAAAATTAATAGCACGGTGTTCAATGACCCTCAGAAATATGGGGGAATCCTGAGAGACTTGTCTGTTCTAATAGCCTATAACATGGAACATTTTGATGTATTCAGTGACTATATTCACACCCACCTTTTAGTGAGTGACTATTTATCTACAACCCATTCCCATATTAAAGGCTTTTTGTCTTAAATATGTTTCAGAAAACAGGAGTTTTTTGAATTGTTTTTTAGATCTTAGGCTATCATCTCAAACATAACTAACTAATATTCTCTGTGCCAGATTGTTCATCCATGCCACAGCAAGGCACGAAATTTGAAGAGATTTGTACAGTATGTTTTTGGTTAAAAATGAATGATAATTCAGAAACAGCACAGAAAAATATGGTAGCTTACATGTCTTATATGTCAGACCGAATTTATTACTTTCCACAGGCATGAAATCACAAATAACTATGTCTGAATTTTCTCTGTGGCAGATTGTCTCACGTAAGATTTCCTTTGAGTAGAGATGCCACTCCATGCCTTTAAACTTTGGGAAAGGAAAAGCTGTACTTTCAAAAATGTTTTTCTCCAATTTAGCTTGCTTAATTTCTAACAATCTCATCTGTGAATTATTTCAGCATTTTAAGAAGAGTTGCCATTTTTTCTTTTCATTTTTGAGCACTAAACAAGCTTAGTGGGACATGATTCACCGTTTTAGTAAAAGGGTATGGAGAAGCCAAATACAGAAATAAAAAGGCAAATCATCCAATGTTGGGTAGATTAATAACTTTATCTTCCAACATAAATCTGCAATTGCAATGTTATTATAAAATCTATCCCTCTTTAATAGCAACTTTGCATACACTATGGGATACTGTTTTAGAATTTTTACACAGGAAAATAATTAGCCAATAGAATTTAAAATGTTTTTTTTCCTAACACTCATTGATATTTCTGACTTTCTGGGTTTTCTTTTTGTTCTTAGCATTATTATAGATTTAGCCGTCAGTTCCAAATCAGTAATATTAAAAGTCCATATACGCACATTTGTACACATGTACCCAAGCATTTGATGAGTGGCCAAGATGCACATTTCTACACAAGTAATAGATGAACAAGTAAAAACTTTTTCTCAAGTGATGTTGACTATAGTTTATGCCTCACAAGTGGAAATTTTTGTCACGTTTCATTATGTTATGACTTTACTCAAATTAAGGACTCCCCTCACAATCTCTGATGTTGCAAGATAGAGCTTCTCAGAGCGCAGCATTGATTGCAACAAGGTCTTGGGAATAAGTACTCTTTGCAAGCTGGAAAGGAAAACAGTATCATTATAGGAACAGGAAATGGATCCCCAAAGGAACCTTTACAAGTTCAATGCGGGGAAAAAAAAACACGTGTAAGTTTTTTGTAAAGTTAGCATTAGATCCTATAATCTGTACAAGTCTTCAGTTGTATCTCTTGTGAACTCCCTCAGAACCAGAGGAAGTGAGTCCAAATTTTGTCTGCCAAATTTTCTGTCTGCTGAGAAAGCCCCAAATCCTTTGGGAAGCATGTTCCGGCTGACTTTTAAGGAAAACCAGGAAGTACAGGACATTGAGTAATCTTGGCAAGACCAACTGTTCAGCCCTGCCAACATTGCAGTAAAATAAAGCCACAATATTTTTTTTAATAAAAAATAGTTTTTAGCATTAACCTCTTTGCTGCATAAAGGGCTCTAAAAGATCATGTTAAAGAGAGGTGAAAATGACCAACTGTACACACTAATTTTTGTGTAGGTTTGTATAGGAATTCTATTACTCGTCCGTGCTGGTTTGGTTCCATTTATTTATGCCAGACCTAATTTTATGGAATTTATGGTTCCATTTATGAGGTCAGACCTAATTTTGTAGTTGAATCTGCAAAGTAAGGATTATCCTGAAATAATTCCCCCCTCCTCCGCCGCAGGGATCCTTACATTGTTTGTGGGAGAAGATGGAGTTAGACTGTACAACACAAAGGTTTGAATAGCTTGGAAAAATAGTGGCTCACCTGAACTGACCTCAGAGAAACCAAAACTACCATAGGTTGAAAAGTTCAGTTTTTCACAAACGTTCCCATCACTTAAAAAAAAAAAATGGAATGGATGGGAATAAGATTATGTTACTCAAATTTCAGCCTTTTCCTGTTTAGCTTATAATATCCCAACGGCAGTCCAATTTCTTATTCTGTAGCCTGCCAAAACAGCCTCCTCCTCCCCCAATCTAAAACCAATTTCTCCAAAGAGCCCACTAGAATAAAATTAAAGATTACTATTTGATTTCTTAAAAAGAGAAGCAGGACTGGTCAGTCTTGCTTAAAAAAATATGTCCCTGAATCATAGCCAAGAGGAATTTGGTTCCACTGACAGCTAAGGGATTTTCACACTTCGGATTTGTAAATCTCCAGTTCTAAAATCTGAACCTGGTTGTTATAGGGTAGTTAGTTCAAATGCTCGAACTATTCTTTCAAGCTGTTATTTGAAAGATATATCACATGAAGAAAATGCCCAGGGGTGGGATTCAAATTTTTAACAACCAATTCTGTGGGCATGGCTTAGGTGGTGGGCATGGCTTGGTGGTCATGTGACTGGGTGGACGTGGCTTGGTGGTCATGTTATTGGCTGGGCATGTCCAACTCAACATCACTCACATCGAGGCACACGTCTCCTCGCCTGGCCTCTCATGACTGGGAATGCTGCAAGAGTCATAAGTGTGAAAATGGTCATAAGTCACTTTTTTCAGTGCCATTGTAACTTTGAATGGTCACTCCACACAAGCAAAGTACCAGCAAAGGAGGGGGAAAAAAAAACCCCAGAGACGTTCTTGAGACAGGAATTCTTGTCCTGCCAAGAATGTAACAAGGGTTAACGGAGAGGCAGTTTCTGGAAGCAACACCAGAATGTTTCCTTCCTGCTTTCCTTACAGGATTAGGCCAGGAATTTCTTCTAACAACCGGTTCTCCAAACTGCTTAGAATGTTAACATCCGGTTCTAGCGAATAGGTGCGAACTGGTAGAATCCCACCCCTGAAAATGCCCCATTTTACAGTTTCCATCTCTTCTTTCATTTTTAAGAACTATTTCTCAACATTCCTTATAAAATAAGTGGGATATTTATTTTCATAGCTCTGTTCCAGGAGGAACATACCCATGTTTCTGTATGTCTGTTTTTTTAGTTTTTTATTATGATCATTGACTAGTGCAATGCAATTATATAACAAAAATTTTTAAAAATGGAAGGCAAATTGAATACTTAATAAACATATTAAATTTATGGAACAGAATAAAAGATATTAGTAGAGTCCTTAGAATATTAAAAAGGAACTGGGATTAATGATAGACCATTAATTTAAATTAAGTTTATTAGACTTCAACATCAAATTAAAGGGCTACTTAAATACTAATAGGTTTTAAAAGTTTCCAAATCTCAACATCAATAAAACTTAGAAACATAAATGTAATAAATTTAAGGATGACCTCAACAGTATTTTATTTATGCTAACTCTCAGACTTGAAACACTATCAATTTATCTTCTATTGCTTATTTATTATCTTCAAATGGTGTTTATTTAATTATTAAATCAAATAACTTAAGTATTTTTACCATTGCCTGGCCTAATTTCTATGTTATTTAATTGCCGTTATGCCAAACCTAGCAAAAGTGAGAATCAGTCTCTCACCTGATCAAATAAATTATTGAAAAACTTTCATTTTGACCTATAAAACATGTCAGCAAAGAAGGAATAACTATTTGGTTCCTATCTGGAGTGTGATATGTTCTGAAGTTTAGACTCCTTTCCTAACTCTTCTTTCCAAAAGAAGCAGTTGCTCCAATGAGTGAGTTTTCTCATGAGAAAGTTTCTCATGAGTGAGTTTTCTCCAAATTGTTTGTTGCCATTAGAACTAATATTGGAATCAATCATGATTGGAAAAACAATGGTATGCAGTCACCTCACCTTTCTGTGGCACTGCTTCCATTCCCATTAAATATGTATCTTGAGCCTCGGAAAAAGGTTCCTGAAAACTTAGCTTTTATTGCAAGGGTGTCAAACTCAGTTTCACTGAGGGCCACATCAGGGTTGTGTTTAACCTTTGGGGGGCCATGGGGGGCATGGCCATGGGGGGCGTGGCCAACTAGACATCACTCATGTCAGGGGCACCTGTGGCCAAATGCTAAGGCAGGACTTCCTCAGACCTTCTCTCACTCTCATTATAATCTCTTTCCTTTCCTTTCCTTTCCTTTCTTTTTCCTTCCCTCTTTATTCTCCTTTCTTCTTCAGATAACAAATAATCAGAGTTGGAAGGGACCTTATAGGTTATCTAGTCCAGTTCCCCCACCCAAGCAGGAGACCCTACACCATTTCTGACAAATGGCAGTCCAATCTCTTCTTGAAGGTCTCAAGTGATGGCGCTCCGACAACTTCCGAGGACAACTTCTGTTCCATTGGTTGATTGTTCTCACTGTCAGAAAGTTTCCCCATATTTCCAGGTACTTCCTTCCCCTCTTTCCCTATTTTTCCTTCCTTGCTGTCTTCCCAACTTTCCTTCCTTTTCTTTGTCTTTCCCTTTCTCCTTTCCTGTTCCTTCATGCATGCTCAAATGCAAAAGGGAAAACATTTCTCCCTTTGTTTTGTTTTTAATTTGTTTTGTTAGCCCTCTGCCAACAAAAATGGAGATCAAGGGGTGCACAGAGCATCAGCAGACATTAAATGAGTTGGACCACTTGAACATGTTGCTGTTGTTATTGTTTCCCGTCCATCATTTGTGTGGAATGAGAATGGTGGTGTGATGAGTCATTTTTTTTAAATATGCTAATAGAGATGAGCAATGACACTATGAAAATAGACTTACAGTTAGTTCCAATAATTAAAACTGAACACAATAGTTCTGTTTAAAAATACAGGGCTTTTTCTCTTTTTTTTTTCAGCTATGCTTAGGTCAAAGGTGTTGCAAAAACACTTACAAAATTGACATGATGCCATGCTAATATCATAACTCTCACTGAGATTTTAATATTCTAGGAAGAACAGCTTAATATAGATTAATATAGATTAATATAGATTCGGACTCTGTTTCCAAATGACCTAACATGCTCTCAAACAAGTAAAAATGAGAAGGGCTAACATAGGCCTTAGCAATTTACTTCATTCCCTTTCTACGTGGAGACTTGGGATAGTTTGCTCCTGTAGGTTTGGTAGTAGCTTGAGCAGGACATTGATTGAATGACACTTTTTTCAGGATCCTACAACTTCTCTAGAGAACGGGTGTCAATTTCATTGCTGGCTGCCTCGGGGTTGTGTTTGACCTCGGGGGACCGGGGTGGGCATGGCCAGCTCAATGTCACTCATGTTGGGGCACCTGTGCTGGCCCAAGCTCTCTTTCAATGAAAACGGGCTCCCAAGCTCCGTTTTCTGCTGTGACAGCCTCCTGCAACCCTCTGCTGGTGAAAACAGAGCTCCGTTTTCGCTGGCAAAGGCACCATGGGCCGGTCCTTCGCTGTTTCCAGGAAAACCCCGAGGGCCAGATCTAAGCCCCCTTTGGGCCTTGAGTTTGACACTCCTGCTCTGAAGAGAGAGCATGTTGAAGAGCTCCTTGAGTTTGAATTTGGTGAATGAGGCCTCATCCTGGTTAGCATTTTAAAAACAAAGTTGAAGCAATAACAGCTTTCTTCAAGCTGGGAACGTCCAGATGTGTAGGACTGCAACTCTTATTTGACTAGCATGGCCCAAAGCCATCGTGGTTGGGAATAAGCATACCTGAAGGGCTGCAAGAGGATACAACAGTACTGTGATTTCTTTTCTTGTATTTCCAAAAGAGTGTTGACTTCTAATTTCTCTGTGCTACATTCTGTCTTCATTCAGGATAACTGAGACAAGGATCCAGGAGAGAATGATATGATTTTCTGTCCACACCCAACTTCTTTTCAGTCCTTTGCCTTTATTTTCTGTTTTTCCCACCATTCTGTCTCTGATTCATTGGCAGAAAGGTACTTGAGTTTCGGGAAACCTAGGCATTTTTGCTGCTGATCCTTCCCCCAGAGGCCTCTTAATTTCCAGCCATTTATCCTCTCATTAGACAATGTATATATGACAATAATTATTATTATCCAAGCCTAGGGCACGACACCCATTTCATATTTTACAAATATGGATTCAGGCAAGCTTTGTGGGATCTTTAGTCTTGGTTTACACCTTCCTTATCTAAAAGAGTTCAAAGGCAAGGTATATTGAATCCCACATGAAAAAATCCTCCCTTTAGGATTTCATCATTTAGTGAGGAATCATGGCCAGAAGGTCACGATGGTTCATGATAAACAAGGGCTTGTAATCTCATCCCAAATTGCATCATGAAACATTACTGTGTTACAGTCAGCATTTTTGCACACAACTTAACCTTAATTATTAAATTATTATTTTCATTTTATGGAAGGATAGCGGACAAACCTACATTTCTTTTTCTGCATGCAACAGCCGTCAGTATGAGCTAAGAAAGTGTATTTTATCCAGAGGTGGTATTCAGCCGGTTCTGATCAATTCTAGAGAACTGGTAGTGGAAATTTTGAGTAGTTCGGAGAACCGGCAAATCCCACCTCTGACTGGCCCTGCCAACCCCATCTATTCTCTGCCTCCCATTGAGTCCCAGCTGATTTTGTTGCCCTGCACATGAGAACAGAGCTGGAAAGCAGGTTAGTGGGGTAGGGAAGGAATGGGGATTTTGCAGTATCCTTTCCCTGCCATGCCCCCTGAGCCGCGCCCCCCCCCAAGCCACATCACACCCACCACAGAACCAGTAGTAAAAAATTTGAATCCCATCACTAGTTTTAACCCTAACAGCCATTTCTCGTTTGCTAGGCATGGTTTAAAATGTTTTAAAATTGAAAGATGAACGTGAATGGATGTCACATTTGGATTTGAAATGCAAGTAGTATCCTAAACTGAACAGTTGAGATGTCTTTAATTTACAGTACTAAATAATGCTTCCGAAAACTAAGAGTGTCAGAAACACCTTGAACAAATACTTCTTGAATATCTATAAGAAACCACAAACATACTAAGAAGACTAGCCTGCTCATCATACCTGCGTAGCTTAGCACAGTCATTTATATAAGCCCTTTCTCTGCAAAGCTTTGCAAACATTCCCACGGCTTGAAAGTATAATATGGAAATAGCCTCAAGAGAATAATACTGGAATAAATGAGATGAAGCAATCTCCCAAATACACTCAGGCAATTTCATATATTACATATTTGCTTTAAGGGCTACATTCATTCTATAAATTTAGCTGCAGTCCTTGATTTCTTTTAATTGTTTTTAAATCACGATCGCCATTTGAAGCATGCTAAATGCATTCTGAACTATCGGGGACTCTTCGGTTATTAATTTTTGAATTCAGTTTATTCATTGCTTCTCTTATATTCCATGCAAGATGTTCAGAAAAGCATATGGGGTTTCCTCTCCACATCTCTCTCTCCATGTTTAGGGGAGAAACACCCTTAAAGAAATTCTGTGCTCTTTGTAAATCCCAGTGAAAGTGGTTTACCATGATAAAAGAAACAGAAATAAATACATTAAAAATGCTAATGAATAACATAAACATCTACCAATGGTGGGATTCAAAAATTTTTACTACTGGTTCTGTGGGTGTGGCTTGGTGGGCATGGCAAAGAAAGGTTACTGCAAAATCCCCATTCCCTCCCCACTCCACTGACCTGCTTTCCTGATCTGTTCTCCTGTGCAGGGCAACCAAAGAAGACCCAGCCAATCAGCTGAGACTCAGGAGGCAGAGAATAGATGGGGGCGGGGCCAGTCAGAGGTGGGATTTTCTGGTTCTCTGAACTACTCAAAATTTCCGCTACCGGTTCTCCAGAACTGGTCAGAATACCTGCTGAATACCCACCTCTGATGCCTACTAACCAGGAAACCCTTTATCAGATATCTATGGAGATTCTCAGTCATCCAAGTCATGGTTGTCCCAAAGGTGCTTTTTTTCAAGAGGCAGCTGGATTTTCTGGTGCAGAAAGTGTAGTTTGCCTCGTGAAAAAAGCTACTTTGGGACCTTTATAGATTTTTTTTGTCCATCTGTTCAATTGTGCCCAATTCTCTGAGACTGTCTAGACAAGTCCCTGCAAAGTTCTTGGCAAGTGGTTTTTCAGCAGTGGTTTGATATTGTCTGCTTTCTAGGGCTGAGAGAAAGAACTCGTCCGAAGTCAGTTTTGTGTTCAAGCAATAGTATTTAGACTTACAGTATATACCTCTCTAAGCGGTTTACAGAGTCAGCCTCTTTCCCCCAACAATCTGGATCCTCATTTTACCCACCTCGGAAGGAGGGAAGAGTCAACCTGTAGCCTGTGACTCAAAGGTGCTTTTTCAAGAGGCAGCTGGACTTTCTGGTTTTTCTTTGAAGATGTTCACTTCTCCCATGGGCTGTTCAGAGCATCCAGAAGTGGGAGGTGCTTCAGTCTCTTCCGGAAAGGCTGGGCTTAAAACTCCGGGACACTCCTCCTCCTCCTCCATGGGACACCTCCTCAGCATTCCCCAGTTTTAGCTCAGCCTTCGTGGTAAGAGGTCGTGCACTCCCTGACTGGAACTCCCTGACTGGTTTTCTGATTCAGGTTTGCTTTTGGGTTATTTCGGCTTGTAAAAATCTTCCCCATTTAATTTGGCTTTTTTCAGGCTTGTGCCTCTATTAGGTTGCTTTGATCAGTTGAAAAACAGTTTCTTTGTAACTAGCGGAGCCTGCCACTCCGTGGGCAGCCTGAGGCGACCGCCTCAGGCAATTACCTTATCTAACTTTCCGATCGTCTTCTCTGCGATCGTAGCGGAGCACTCGCAGCTGCGGCTCACTTCGCCTTGCTGTTTCGTCTGACAGGAGCATTCAACTCACAAGTTAGAGCCTCAGCAGCAGCGGCTCGTTAGACTTCTCAGACATTAGCAGCGGAAATTCTGCCTTCCCGCCTTTTTCAACGGCTGGCTCAAGTTCGTGCCTAAATATCACAGGCACCATTCCCCACTGGTTTCCCTTTTGGGGGACCAGGGCAGTACCTTCCCACTTCGTTCTCCCTGGGTTTAGCTTTCCCTTGTCTGGCTGACGTTGGATAAGCAGGCTAGTCATTAAGCAGGAATTTCCTTGCAATTGCCTTTGGATCATTTCTTTGGAGTGAAGCCGCAAGTGCCATTTTAAACAGTGGAACGTTTTGTTTTTACAGGAAAGAATCCACCTCAGATCCTATATAGCTGGTTTCCCTTGTTGGGGACCAGGGATCCAGAAAGTTCTAATTTGGAGCACTTGGGGGTTTCCCTTGTTGGGGACCCTTAGATACTGTTTACCATATGCACAGTTTTACATATAGATATAGGCACATGTATATATATATGGGTGTATATATATAGATATATATGTGGATCTTTGGTTATTCGGATTTTCTCCCGTGTAAAATTGGAAGTATCTAGGCAACGTTTCGATGAAGTCTCATTCATCATCTTCAGGCTTGTGTCTTCGGCTTTGTGCTTCTCAGAGTAAGATGATGAATGAGACTTCATCGAAACGTTGCCTAGATACTTCCAATTTTACACAGGAGAAAACCAGAATAACTAAAGATCCACATACAAATACCCGCGAAAACCTCAGAAAACAGATATATATATATATATATATATATATATATATATATATATATATATATATATATATATATGGCATTCAGCTTTGTTCGGGAATTTTCCCACGTCATAGTAGTGGTGCTTTTAAATTTTACTATGACTTGGGAAAATACCCGAACAAAGCTGAATGCCAGACATGGAAGCACCCGCGAAAACTTAAGAAAACATATATATATACACACACACACACACACACACATACACACACACACACACACACACACATTTAAACCACAGGGGAAGGCATCACCCCAAAGTACAAATATTATTATTATTATTATTATTATTATTATTATTATTATTAATAATAATAATAATAATAATAATAATAATAATAATAATTTAAAAAATATTAATTAAAAATTAAAGTCAGAGGCAAAAGAATCAGTCATCCACAATGGAAGGTGACAACGCTTTCCGTTCCAAGACAAATAAGTCCCAAGATAAGCCAGTGGGCCCCAAAAAGGCCTCTAAGGCAGCGGATAAGGATGCCCATAGACGACACCTAGCTTTGGAAAGGCAATTGTAGAAACGAGCCAGGGAAGCAGACAAGATGGCTATGACACAACAATCTGATCAAGACCCAAGTCCATTGATGGGGCTCTTGGACTTATCTACCCAGCCCAGGCAGGCTATTTCTGAACAACCTCCCATAGGCACATCTCCTCCAATGAGCACTGCCTGGCTAATCCCAGAGGCAACCTTCACCCCAATGGTCGCCAGCCTAAGACAGGTGGAGGGATTACCTGAGACTATCCCCATCGAAATGAGGCAATGGATGGAGATGGTAATTGAAAGAGGCATTGCGGCTGGAGTTCAGCAATCCATCAGGACCAGACACTTCTCGGCCACTTCAGATGCAGGATCCCTGTCCACTCGATCCTTTGCACATATGGGACAACATCAAACTCAGGTATTCCCCAATATTCCTAACATACCAGCCCAGGGTCTTCAGGAGGAGGTGGAATTTGAGGATCAGGATGTTCCCATGGAGGGGGGGTTGATCTATCAGATGGACTTGGGGTTGTCAGAGGCTGACCTACTAGAACGAGGAATGTTGGATGACAAAGGCCTCATTCCAGATCAACCTACCTTTTCTGGCCTTTTTCGCCCACACCTCTTTAAATCCTTACTGTTCAAGGCAAAGAACACCACTAAACTAGGCACATCAAACCCTCATCTGTTGTCAACAGGATCTCAGGACGAATCTGAGCATCACACTGTGCAGGGAATTTGGACTATTTCCGAACAATCACAAAGCATCAACCTGTTGGAGCTGCGAGCAGTTCACCTGGCCTTACCCAGTTTTCTACCCCTTTTCCAATCACGCCACATTCTGGTCTTGGCAGACAATATCACAACCAAGGCCAGCGTAAACAGATGGGGGGGGTACCCATTCCAAACTTCTGATGCTGGAGACAGCCAAGTTGTTCAAGTGGGCGGAGGCCAATCTGTTTTCGCTCAAGGCAGAACACATAGCAGGGGCGTTAAACACACAAGCGGACTGGCTCAGCAGGGCCACAATAGATCAGGCAGAGTGGCGCCTACACCCGTCTGTCTTCCAGGAAGCAGTGCGGAGGTTTCGGCAACCGTTGATTGATTTATTTTCCTCTCCTCTCAATGCCCAATTGCCCCGGTATATTTCAAGGAACCCGACTCAGGGGGCAGAGGCCATCAATGCCCTGCGATGTCAATGGCCTCCCGGACTTCTATATGCAGTTTCCTCCACTCCCAGTAATACCCAGGTTGATCCAGAAGTTATTGGAGGAACGAGCGGAATTGATATTGGTTGCCCCTTACTGGCCCAGGCGAACATGGTTCGTAGACTTATAGGACCTGTCGAGAGAACAACCTTGGAAAATTCCACCGTCAAAGGTTTCCCTCTCCCAAGGGCTGATACTTCACCCGAACCCACAATAGCTCAGTCTATTCCTATCCTTCAACCCATCCACTTTAGGACAAAAGGTGTCATCGACGACCATCGATAGATGGTTGAGAGCCACCATAGCTAAAAGTTACGAATGCCAGTCCATCTCAGTTCCTAAGGGCATTACAGCCCACTCAACAAGGAGTGCGTCAACATCAGCAGCATGGGCCACATGGGCTTCCATAGACGAAATCAAAATTTGCAGAGCGGCAACGTGGGCTTCACCATCTTCCTTTGTCAGAAATTATAAAATTAATGTCTATGCCTCAGTGGATGCTTCATTTGGCAGAAGAGTCCTGCAGAGGGTCCACAGAGTTTAGGAGTGGATTTCGATCCAGACGGAGTCCCTCCCTAAGGACAGGCTAAGCTTTGGTATGTCCCACTTCTGGATGCTCTGAACAGCTCATGGGAGAAAGGGCATTGGTACTTACCTGATACGCCCGTTCTCTGTGAGCTGTGAAGAGCATCCAGCCCCACCCATTTCTTTCTGTCTGGTGTGGTTCCGTTCCAGTCAGGGATCTAAATTAGGTGATGAGTCCCAGACTTTGGCACTCAGTCTTTGCAAAACTGGGGGACGCTGAGGAGGTGTCCTGTGGAGGAGGAGGAGCGTCCCGGAGTTTTAAGCCCAGCCTTTCCAGAAAAGACTGAAGCATCTCCCACTTCTGGATGCTCTTCACAGTTCACAGAGAATGGGTGTATCAGGTAAGTACCAACGCCCTTTCTCATCCAAGAAGCTTCTTCAGCTCTGATGAGAAGTGAAACGTCTTCAAAAAAAAACCAGGAAAACCAGTTTGCCTCTTGAAAAAAGTACCTTTGGGCCAACCATGACCTGGAAGACTGAGAATCTATAGATTTGAACCTGTGAGACTCGAACTGTTGAACCGCTGGCAGTCTGCAGTCAGCAGAATTAGCCTGCGATACTGCATTCTAACCACTGCACCACCACGGCTCTTAAGGCGTAACTAGAACTCACAATCTCTTGGTTTCTAACTGGTGCTTTAAACCACTATATTAAATAGAACTCAAAAAAATAATCCAAGTGATTTCATTTTTCCACATCTGCCATCTATACATTAGCCATGTCCAACCCTGCTGAACCTCTGAGTCCAAACTCAGCCAGCTGGTGCCAGTTTCTGAGATTACAATATGTGTGTGGTATGTTGTTAGCCAAGTCTTATTTTAGTTTAAAAAAAAAAAAATACAGACCACATATGTTCTAACACTCTGAAAACTATTTTGGCTCTGAGTTGTGCAGCCTGAAAGATATTCACAATAAAGTTCAAATAACAGTGAGCCATAGTGAGATACATTTACTTTTCAGAACCTACGAGAAAAAAGCAAGAAGGGTCTCTCCCATTTCTTACCAAACTATATCTCCCAGCATGTCTCTTCATTGATAACTCCATTTGGAGCTGCTGAAAATGAAAGTTCAATTACATTTAGAGGGCTGTAGATTGCTCATTCCTGATTTACAAGTATGGCTGTTCATATGGTCTCTTTTCCTCAAAGGTAAAAATATATAATCTCCAGAATCCTTCTGAAAACTTTATAAAATGGGCTGCTTTATTATCTCCATATTGCAAAGTAAGTAGAGATAAAGGTCATGACCAAGTTGGGAGTCTATATTTTCAACAACTACACTGTACAATATATGAAGCCTGAGTCAAAACTGAAGAAGCTTCTTGGATGAGAAGCAAAACATCTTTATGATCAAACAAAGTCCAATTGCCTTTTGAAAAAAACACCTTTGGATCAACCATTACCTGGATGACTGAGAATCTCTAAAGACATAAAACAATTGTTAAGTTTTATAAAATCCACTGATAATTATCTATTGCAGATTCAACCATATCACTAAAGATTTTGAAGGTCTATAAATAAAGCTTGAGAATTGACAGAAGCAGAGATTTAACCTGGAAATAAGGAGAAACTTTCTGACAGCGAGAACAATCAACCAATGGAACAGGTTGCCCTTGGAAGTTGTGGGAGCGCCATCACTTGAGACTTTCAAGAAGAGATTGGACTGCTATTTGTCAGAAATGGTGTAGGATCTGCTGCTTGGGTGGGGGGTTGGACTACATGACCTACAAGGTCCCTTCCAACTGTGTTTATCTGTTAATCTGTTATCTGTTATCCAAGATAAGAAACAGAAAAAGAATATGGCAAGTAAATAATTATTTGAATTATCAGGATGAAGGGCTACTAACATGAGATGGGTTGAACCTGAAAAAGACCGACTTAAATACGTTTGGCCAAAAACAGGGCATGCTTAATTGAAAGATTTCTAATATATTTGGAAAACCTGGGGAAAGTACATTCAGTAGCAGTCTGGGCTCTATAGAATGTAGTGGGAGTGATTCTATAAGGAAAACACATTAAACCACAGAAAATTCATAAAGCACACGGACAAAATCTGTATGCCCTTTGTTCACTACATACTAATATATATAGTATATTGGAAACAATGAATTTAAACTTCCTAAAAGAAGGAGACAAAAATTCCTTCTTGGTATAAGTAGGAATTAGTGAGATGATCACTAAGACTGTAGTATAGCAATCAAAGGTATAGTTGGTTCAAAAGGAACAGGAGTCAATAAAATAAAGAAGGAATTGCTTTTAGTGTTAAAAGTGTCCACAATTGTTTTGAATTTCAAGCAAAGGATTTTGGAGATCAGTAGTAAAATAAAGAGAGAGCTGAATAAAAATAATCCTGCTGTTAGTATTTACTACCACCTGCACAAGGACAAATCTGTCTTTTAGAAACAAAATGCAGTTATTTCAAAGTTATAAGAGCTAGTGGTAATGAAGAATACAGTACTATTGAGATATATTGAGATACAAACTTTTCCAAGAAATTGCTGGTATGTCCATTCTGACACCTTTAATTGTCAAAAAAATAGGAAGGCATAAGAGGTCTTATGTGATAGGATGTTACCCAACTGATTTCTACTTGATTGATAAAGTGGAAATAAATATGTAGTGCTGGAGTTCTTCATTTTAAGGAAATCTGAAAGTTTTTTAAAAATTGGTTTTAATTCTCAAAAAAAAAAAATTAAAGCAAGATTCCATGGCAAAGAAGCTAATAAGAAAAGGGGCTCAGGTAGGTTGGAATTAGAAAGAGAGAGGTTAAAAGCACAGTAGAAAATATTTCCAGTAAGGGAAAAAAATAATAGGTAAGGGAGATCACAGATAAAATGTACAGAGATTGCCTGCAATTCTGTTGATGTTATGAAAAAGGCTGAGAGGAGGCAGAAGTGAAGAAGGAAAAGAGGAGGAGGAGGAGGAGGAGGAGGAGGAGGAGGAGGAGGAGGAGGAGGAGGAGGAAGAAGAAGAAGAAGAAGAAGAAGAAGAAGAAGAAGAAGAAGAAGAAGAAGAAGAAGAAGAAGAAGAAGAAGAAGAAGAAGAAGAAGAAGAAGCTACTCAATGAAGAAAGCAAAATATTATCAAGGGGCGAAGAAAATGTTGAATTACTCAACTACTCAACCTACTTTGCCTGCCTTCTCCAACAAGAGGGCAGGTTTCTCTAGGGTTGTGCAAAAGCCTCAAAAGGGTGTCCTCCTTGGGAGAAGGATCTTGGTAATACCACTTTGGGATTGTTTCATAAAGTAATCCACCTCTTCCTCACTTTAAAAAGTAAATGTCTTCTACCTCTCCAAGGCTCCCAGCCAGGAATTACGTTAGCCAAAAGAGGCTTCTCCTGTCTACTGGAAATGCTAAATAAGAGACTCTTAATGAATGCCAAGCACTTCATTAAGAAACATCACTTCAATTTGAATTGTGTTATCACTCTCATATAAAGCACCTTGTCAATATAAAGCAAAGCCACTTGGCATGATGAGGGGATTCCTTGAGTGGAGCAGAATGAAGGGATAGAGTTGATGCTTGAGATTTATAGAAAAAAAAATAAATGAATGTTAAGCAGGGCATAAACGGACACTGGAAAAAATGCTCAACCTTAAAGGATCTCAGATGAAATCAGACGGTGGAGATTTTATTTATTGATTTTATTTATTTGGTTTGTCCATTGCTTACAAGATAATAGGTATAAGTGAAAACATAGTTATGAATACTTGGATAGATATAAGAAAAAGAAAAACAATAGGACAGGGAAGGTAGGCACATCGGTGCGTTTATGCACGCCCCCTACAGACCTAATTCATAATTCATAACAAGGGTGGGCAATCCATGGCTATTACCTAGGTGAAACTTCAGAAGAACCAACCTAGCATTGCTGTGAAAATTGTCAGTCCAAAATTAGTACATTTTTATAGTAATATTTAGGCCAGAAACCTTTTAGGCCTTTGCCCAGAGTTCGATATAAGATGGAGGGCTATATAAATGTTTTAAATAAATAAATCCTAAAGAGATAAATCCAGGAATCCCATCTCAAAGCACATTGTCATAGCCCTCTTTCATACAGTACCACACAAGGGAATATATTTTGTTTTTACCTTCAGAAAAGTGAACATTTATAACCCTTTTAAACAATAGCTTGCCTTTAATCTTAAGTAATTGTATTTCTTTTATTATAGCTTAATCTTCTCTTCCTTTAGAGAGGGAGAGTAAATTTAGAGACTAAATATCTATATCTTGATAGGATATTAAGGCTTCTAATAAACAATGCATTATAAGAAGTAGAAGAAACAAGTTCTTATTTATTTTAGTCTTTACAGCACTTTGTGATGAGCACACTGATGGTCCATCACAGCTCCATCAATATCTTGAATTTATCTTGTTTTACAGGCAATTTTGTGTGGAAAAAAGATAAAAATGATTATCAAGTTACTTTTTCAGACAATTGGATTAGCCCTCTATACTCTCTCTCAATATTCTAGTTGCTTGGGCAGAATAGCGTAAGGAAAAGAAAAAAAATGAAGCCATTCCCCTTTCCATGCAATAATTACATAAAAACATATTTATTTGATTGTCTGCTTTTCTTTCTTCATTATACAAACTTACAAATAAAAATGATGGGTGTGTCACTAGTCTGACTTACTTCTGACCCTAATTCACACATCTTACAGAAATTAACAATATATATTAATTTTACAAATTGTGTGAGCCAAGCAAATATTTTATAACATTCTTCATTCAATTTTTATAGAAACCTTGTCCCCGTTTTTTGTGATTTCTTAGGAACAGATTCAATTTTTGCTGTTTGTGGAAGAGTTACAAAATGAAGGAAATTGTGCCTTTTGTTGGGTTTTTGTCCTCTTATACATGGAGGCAGTTGTAGTACTTTTTAGGTAGTTCTCTATGTATTTTAAATCACTCATCTTTGACATAACCCATTCATAATACCAAGCATATATGAAAACAGGCGTTATCTGAATCATCTTGCTGTGTAATGCAGGCAATAAAAAACCCCAAAATAATTAAAAACTAGAGGAACAAAAAGAGAATGCCAAAATTAAACCATAGCAACTTAGTCATAGGCTAGCATAAATAGACAATTTTGTTTCTTTAAAAAGTTGAGGAGAGAGGAGAGAGAATTAATTAAATACCCATGAGCAATGAATTCCATAAATAAGCACTAATAAGGCAAAAATCAAGATGAAAAACAGAAAGAAAAATGCAAGCTTTAATGAACAACACTGAACCACAGAACTAAATGCTGAAGAAAATGAATGTGCAGAAATTAAAAAGAAACATAAAAATGTTAAAGAATTGACAATGTTAAAAACATAACTTCATTATAGAAAAAAACTAGAAAGATAAAATTTCACCCTTTAATTGTGGCAAAATTGTCACTCCATTATAGCCTTCTAAAAGTAGTAGCTGGCAGACTGCTAAAAGAGGTTAATTCAGTCTGACTCTACTTTAATTCAAGCATTGGAATATCATCACTATGCATACAACAATATCAAAAGAAGAAAGAAGGAAAGATCATCTACACAAAATTTGAAAGATAAATGAATTATATTGAAATCAGGAAAGTTCATGCAAAGAAGTAAAAGTAATTGTACAATCTTATATACGTGCATTTAGAACTAAATGTTTCAATGTTTGGTAGAGGTTATTCATAATTAGGTATAAGACTACAGCCTGAAGGTATCACAGGTGAGAAAAACATCTAGGAAAAACAACAGAATATCATCATTTTGAAATATTAGAGAAACTAGTGAAATCACAGAAAAATGAATCTCCCCAAAAGAGCTATACATTTGTGTAAGCTGTTGCAGTTTGAAAGAAACATAATTATACACAGTGATTTAAAAACCCAAACTGTTTTCTACTCATTGGCAAAAACTCTTTCAGAGAAGTTTAAGTTGACTAATTGCATTCAATTGTGAAATTTTCAGTGAACAAATAAGATTAAAAAGCCCACCATCAAGGCAGCTATGAAATTCAGACCCTGCGCATTTCTCCTATTGTAACATTAAGCCTATGTGTTAGATATTAGTAAGTGAATTATCGAGCCATAATGGAATATGATACTGAATGAAGTGGGGGTTGGGGGTACCCAGCAGAGACAAGCAAGTTGTTGACTAATTAATCTCCTGTCACATAAACTCATTAAAGCCAATTCAGATAGGATGGTTCAAAGTGCATGGTCAATTAACTGTAGGTCAAAAGTTAAACCCAAATTTCTAGGCATCTCAGAAGTCCTTGATCCATCAACTACAATAATCCCTTCATCGGTGATTGAGAGACATATGTTAGTGTTACGTGATAGAGGAATGCCAACCCGTCTTAAATCTAAAATTTACAAGACAACCATCTGCCCTGTTGCACTGTATGGCCCTGAATACTGAGCAATAACAGCAGGGACTCAAAGCTATCTCTATGCCATGGAAATGTGAATGCTCCGTTGAATATCAGGCATCTCCCTTCTTGACCACATCAATAAAGGATAACAATTTGGTGTGGCACCAGTTATAGAGAAGATGAGAGAAGGCCAACATGTATGGATGTGTCCTGAGAGCAGCACCTTCCAACCATGGCCAAGACTGTCTACCAACTAGAAGTCAATGGCCAGCGACCTTGTGGAGATCCAAAACAGAGATGGCAAGCTTATATGAAACCAAGCTTATCTAACTTATTTTTTATCAACACATCTTGCATTAAACCAGGGGTCCCCAAACTTGACAGCTTTAAGACTTGTGGACTTCAACTCCCAGAATTCCTTCTGTTAGCTCAGGAATTCTGGGAATTGAAGTCCACAAGTCTTAAACTTGCCAAGTTTGAAGACCCTTGCACTAAACAAGTTTGAAGACCTTGCACTAAACACATTCAATGATGATAAAGATGCCCAAACTATTATCATTTTCTGCAAATCAATGTACTTAATGAGAAGATTTATATGAATCTAATAAGTGAGTTACTTTATACAGTTTGGGAGTCTGATTGTTTAGAGTTTCAAAAGTCCACATTTTCTCCATTTTAGGAATATGATGTACAGTACTCTGTGCTTTTAATGAAAATTCTCAGAAGACCATGTGATTTAGTCTCCAGGGGAAAATATTATGTTCCTGGAATATTTTCTACTATTTCAGTAATTGTGGCTTACATTGTCCACAGACAAGGCAGTTAGCATTGTGGTTTGAAGGTTGCAGTTATGTTATAATTCTAGTTTACAACGTAAGGACTACTACTCATTCTCAAAACTAAAATCACTAAGCTGGGCCCAGGCTTGAGCCCTGTTGTAAGATTGTTTTAATCAAAAGTATATCAAGGGGGTGTTGGATAGGATGTTGCTCTGTTTGTAAAGATAATTTGTTTTCAGAAAGTGGGAGAAATAGCATTGGTAGAAACTCTCAGCAGTACCCTGTCATTTTGCATTGTAAATTTTTGTGATGGAATACGTAATCAGAACATGGAGACGGGAGGCCGATTGATAGCAGGGCCATTATAGAAAAATTCCTTGGTCCAGGAGAGGGTGAAAGCATAAGAAAGAGACTCAGTAACTGCCTTAATTATGCTACTTTTAAGTTGAGCTACAGAATTACTCTGGCAGGCTTCAAGATTATGTTATAATACCTACGAGCACTAAAGATCTTTTAGAAATCCAAATGGTTCTTATTTCCTCAGGTTGCATGCCTCAAACTGTTTGTGACTCATATATGTTTCATGATAATAGTGAACCTTATGCGAGAAGAAGAAATTAGGTTTGGTAGGGAGCAAATTAATAGGGCAAAACACCATTCCAGTCGTACATCCCACATTAGGACCAGTTGGTGGCAACATGCTTAGTTGTGTTCCATCAGCCTGAATACGGATCAATTCATAATTTATGATTAATGGCGAAAGACTGTTTGAAGCCAGCATAAAAGTTTGAGATTTAGAAATTGCAAAATAAATAGTACAGTGTGTGGAATTCTAGGCCTCTTGATTAACCGTAGACAGCTTAAGCTGTAAAGATGGGATTGATTTATTTTGCTAATATTGGCTGGGAAATCTGAAATTCTCAAAGCATAAACAGAAGTTTTAACACCTGGACAACTTCTTTTGTCTTTTACTGTCATTCAAATGTGCAGCCTCTAGTCAGGTGATGCTCAAGAAACCATAGCAAAACATGACTGTGGCTGGATGCTTGCTTTTTTTCGCATTGACTATAAATTATTCTGATCATCATTAGTTATATATCCGGCTTGGATTCTTATAATAATTCATGATAGCTAAGCACTTAAGTTCTAAAGCTCTCATTTATCCTGTTTTTCAAAGGACCTCTGAAGATTTATTCATTTAGCAAATGGTCATAAATCAGAGAAATAATAACTAATAATCCATATTTGGGCTTCATTTCTAACATAAAAAAACAAAGGAACAGCTATTTCTATATTGCTATTATGCTATAATATTCAGTTGCACCTGTTCTAAATATTAGCCTTTATTTTAAAAACATCTTCCCAATCTGGGAATCTCTATCAGTCAGATCAGTTGTCTGACTTCTGCTCAGGCACTTCAGTTTTAGACATCTAGATAATAAAATTCATGATCAACATTTCTCTGTCAGGACAATTTATGCACATAGTGTGTATGTGTGTGTATGTATGCATGTTTGTATATACGTATGTATGAATGAATGAATGACATCATTGTATATCACTGATACACTATGGAAGCTCAGTGGTTTACATAAATTTACCCTAATCAAGCCATTAAAATATGTTAGAATAGCATAGCATAGCATAGCATAGCTTAGCATAGAATAACAGAGTTGGAAGGGACCTTGGAGGTCTTCTAGTCCAACCTCCTGCCTGGGCAGGAAACCTTACACCACTTCAGACAAATAGTTATCCAACATCTTTTGTAAAACTTCCAGTGTTGGAGAATTCACAACTTCTGGAGGCAAGTTGTTCCACTGATGAATTGTTCTCACTGTCAGGAAATTCCTCCTTAGTTCTAAGTTGCTTCTCTCCTTGATCAGTTTCCATCTGTTGCTTCTTGTCCTGCTTTCTTCAGGGGCTTTGCAGAATAGCTTGACTCCCTCTTCTTTGGGGCCGCCTCTGAGATATTGGAAGACTGCTATCATGTCACCCTCTACTCCTTCTTTTCATCAGACTAGACATATCCAGTTCTAGCAAACGTTCTTCATATGTTTTAGCCTCCAGTCCCCTAACCATCTTTGTTGCTTTTCTCTGCACTCTTTCTAGAGCCTCAACATCTTTTTTACATCGTGGCGACCAAAACTGGATGCAGTACTACAAGCTAAATAATAGTCCCTGTGGTATCTATATCCAACATCATTAAGAATCCAATACTTTTCTAACCACTTCTATTTAAACTGCCTTCCTGTAAGCGAACAGCAACAGTAATGAGTTTCTGTGGATAAACTATAATGCTGTACAGTTCATCCAATGAAAAGTTGCTTCCTTGATCTTCCTTCCTGGATTCCATATGGGGAGAGAAGTGAGCCCTGGATGGGCTGACTCAAAGCAGATGATCCTAAAAGTCCCTTAATGCCCAACCCATAAAGAACTTTCTTGGTAATGAGCAATAGTCTGGATATCTGTGTTCCAGCAACCCTCCATTCCAGCCAATAACTCCAAGGCAGACATTTCTCAAAGGTTCCTTTATTTGGATAGTAACTGGCACATCTGTGGAATCCCAAATCTGAAAGAGTCGGGCTTCCTTGCAAAAGTCAAAACTACAAATCCATCCCCCACCCCCAGCCATCACCACATCACGTGGTCCAATCACCATCCGTCCTAAGGTAAGATTCCCATTTTGTTATACTCCACACTCAGTGACCTTGAACCAGCAAAAGAATCTTATTCTGTTATAACTAGATATACTCAAATGAATTCTTCCCTCCCACTTTCTCAGGCTCAATTGTGGCAGCGTGGGAGCATCGAATCTCAATATGGCTTCCAAAGCTGACACTGAATTATATTCAGAAGCCACTGCGCTGTTATTAAAAAATCCCAATAGCTCCTGTCTGCTAGTTCAGCCTCCTTACCAGGCTGTCAGATTCAAAACTAACAATGATACATGGTGATTTCCAAGTTCTTTATTGTTTTCACACCTATAGACCAAATCTTCCTGGACTATTAAGGTCTCTATTATTTGCATCTACAATATACTCCCTGAACTTTTAGGAAGGGACTGTCTTCGCCTTCTTTCTCTCAAACATAACATCTGGAGTGAGTTGCCTCTTTCTCTTCTGGAGTGCCCCCTCCTCTTCTTCCTGGGAATCCAGTTCTTTTCTCCATTCTAACACCAGGGATGGGCTTCAAATATTTTAGCAACGGGTTCTTTGCCCAGTTGCTGGATGAACGTGGCCATAGTGGGTGTGGCCTGGTCGGCCTCCTGCACCACGCTGGGCAAAAATGGCCTCCCTGGACTCCGGAGGATCTCTGGAAGCCAGAAACAGGCTCACTTCCAGCCTTCCCATGCCTCTGGGAGGCCCATTCTTTGCCTTCCCCAAGCCTCCATGCGTGCCCTGGACTTACCTGCAACGGGCCATGTGGGGGCTTCTGGGAGGGGCGGGGCAGGGTGGGTGGGGCCAGCCAGGAGTGGGATTTGGGGGTTCTCCGAACTGCACAGAATTTTAGCTAGGGGTGAACCCCCACCAGCTCACCCCTGTACCCCTGTCACACGCAATGGACCAGACGAGAAGAACAACCTGATGAGCTAATTCTACTTTACTGCAAGGCTACTCAAACAAAAGTTTGCAGGTCTGAAGTTACAAATCCCCCATCTCCTTTACTGTATATCCCAAGAAATTAAGGAGGGCCTTTTGAAGCCTATTGCCCCACCCACTAATCCAGCTGCAGACTATGCTGTCTCTTATCTCAGTGGTCCCCAACCTTTTTTGTACCACGGCCTGGTACCAACATCACAAAATGATCCACGGACTGGTACCGGCATCAGCACGCATGACCAAGGCAAGGCGAGCCGAGCGACCAGCCAGCCAGCCGTCCCCCGCTTCTCCCCGCCACCTTCAACTCCTCCTTTGTACCTTTTATGTGCTTTTTGGGCTCTTTCTTAATCTCCTCCTGAGTAACGCGAGACTCCACTGCCATCGGACAGCTCTTCGTTCAAAGCCGCCCCCCCCCCCCTTCGATGAAACTAAGGCACGAGGATTCCTTCAGCACCTAAACGCCGCTTTCTAACAACCGACGACCGACAAGCTCACCTGGAAGCACTTTCTCAAGTGCCGTCGAAACAAGATGGCGGCACCCAAGCAAACTGGCAGCCTGGTACAAAATGGCCCACAGACTGGTACTGCTCTGGGGGCCGGTGTTTGGGGACCACTGTCTTATATGACTATTCTTTAAGCCAGGGGTCTCCAACTTTGGCAACTTTAAGACCTGTGGACTTCAACTCCCAGCAAAGCTGGCTGAGGACTTCTGGGAATTGGAGTCCACAAGTCTTAAAGCTGCCAAGGTTGGCAGCATCTCTGGACCCCATCTCCCAGGTCATTCCCACATACCCTTTCAGCCAGAAAGTTGAGTGCATCATTCTGTTCTAATTACACCTTTTGGCTAGTCTTGAAAAGCAACCCTTTTAGAAAGCATTACAGTAGACCAGGGTAGAGGTGAAAAGAGGAACCATTTCCATGGCCTCCTGCTCCAGATGGGGCCAGAATAGTGCACCAGAAAAGTTGAGCAAAAGTCTCCCTCAGCCATAAGATCCACCTGCCTATTTAACAATAACTATGAGTTCAGAATAATCTCCCAAATAGCAAAACTGTTCCTTCATGAGGCATGCTTTGTTGTCCAGAATAATAACCAGAGCCAAAAGAAAATCCAACCGTTTCTGGACAGATGGTATTGCCATTTTACTAGAATTCAGTTTCAGATATTTTTTTCCCCTTCCCATCCAGTTTTTCACAGCTTCCAGGCAACAAGTCATGACAATATATTAACAAGCACTAGCATTTCATCTCCTACCATACACATGGTGCTCAATAGTTGCTGAGATAGATGTCAGCTACAGCAATTATTGTGGATTATGCTTATCAGTAGATATACTGCCTGCAGTAATGCTTTCTCCAATATTCTTGGTTGTAGCTTCTGTATAAGATGCGCAAATTTCCATTCTATCTGTAATGTTGTCTTCTCTCTGTTGATACTCGTATTGCAACCATCAAAATTAAGACATTTCCTTTCTTCCGTGTACTTCCAACGAAATTATTTCTTGCTGATGCATTTTTTCATAGCTGGAAAGCTTACTGCTTGGGATTGTTGGTAGTTGAAATTAGAAATGTCTTTATACTCTCACATGAGTTATTCAAGAGAAAGGCTTGCCTAAACAGTAAGTTTTCTGTAAGAGCTGATTCAGTAATACCAAATCCTATTACAAAATTAAGTTTATCAGTAAATTATTGAGTCAAATCCAAGGATCCACAAAGCTACTTTGGTACACCATGGAGTTGTAATATCTAGGATACCTATGGTTCCAGGGATGGGATTCGAAAATCCCAGCAACCGGTTTGCTGCCTGGTTGCTGGGTGGGTATGGACATGGTGGGTATGTTCTACCAGAACTTCCTGTTTCCGGCTTCCACTGGGCCTCCAGAGCCTGGGGGAGGCTGTTTTCACCCTCCCAAGGGTCCAGAGGTTTCCCCGGGCTTCTAGGAGGGCAAAAACAGCCTCCCCAGGCTCTGGAAGCCCACCAGAAGCTAGAAAAAAGACCTGTTTCCAGACTTCTGGAAAGCCCATTTTTCCCCTCCCAGAATTTCCACGCAGACCCTGCACTTACCCACATTGCGTAGAGAGTCCTGGGAGGGGAGGGATGGAGAGGGCAGGGCCAGCTGGTTGGTTGAAATACCGGTTCGGCAAACCAGGTATAACTTTAACATGCGGTTTGCCTGAACCAGTCCGAACTGGTTGAATCCCACCCCTGTATGGTTTTTGCTATTGTTTTGTTTTAACTGTCTACCTTAGAATTGTTGTGAACTCAGTTGTGGTGTATTATACAGCACAAAGAATTTATACCTTACTAAAATGCCTCTTCATCTGATACTGAGAAATAGGCACCATTCTTTGAATCCTGGGCCAACCATCTAAAAATTGGAAATCCCCCCCTCCCTCCACAAGATGGGACTGTGTCTTTGAATACCATTCAGGACATGTGGCATTTCCTTTGATCCATCATTTCGCCAGGGTTTTTTTTTAGCCAAAAGAGAAGGTTTTGTTTTTGTTTCCTGCCAAGAAAACACACACAAGAAACAAAGATGAGGAGAATGACATTGTGCTGGGCAGCTTCTGAGGAGACAATTGTAAGGACACTGGGCAGCATAACAATTCTTGTATGGTCTACAGGGCAGATGCTGGTAGCCCTGTGGAGCTGCTCTCAGAATTTAATTCTGATTGATTATAAAGGCAGTGATAAGAGAAAGGCCCATAATCTGAACAGGCTGCATGGCAACATGCAACATTCTCAAATCATTTAAAAAAAAAAAAAAAAAAATTCTAAAATTACATAATAAATTTTATATTCTAAATATACATATAAAAACACACTCTTATATACCCTCCAGAATCCCTCTTTTAATCTAAATTAAATTCACCCATTGTCTCTAAATAAACTTTTTTTCCTTAGGTCTTGCTTCCCCCCATTAAGGCTTCTCCTCCCCCCCTTTCTCTCTTGCTTATTCTTCTCCTTGCCCTTTCTACCCCTTTGCTTTTTCTCTTCGCTTTTCTTGCTCCTTTTCCTTTGCTTTCTAACCTTGCCTCCATCTTTTCGCTCATTTTTCTCTCTTTTGGTTGTTTTTATAATTCTTAAAATCCCCTTTTTCTTATCCTTTTTCTCCTCCTCTCCAGAAGGGACCCATTGTTCATCAAAGATGGCTTCTTCTTCCTCTTCTTCCTTGTCCCAGTCCTTCTGCTGCGTAATCAACTTTTCAAAGGAACATAACGCCATTTCTAAAAATTGAAACAAAGCGCCCAAAGTATCTTCTTTTTTATATTTTTGATATTCAATCTCTAGTTCATCCACAGACGATGCCATTATGAAAAGGGAAACTTTTTCCAAAACAACCACAAGTATTTTTAATGTAGTATGTAGTATTTCTAAGTTAGGGTAATGAGTTATAGATGTTACTCCAATTGGTGTACAGGAGAAGTATAGTAAAAGAAAAAAAAGATGAATGGATAATTGGAAATAGGACAGACAAAGAATGTTGTTGAAAATGGTAATAAGATATGGAAGGATATATATGCTTTTTTTTTTTTGGGATTTTGTATATTGATAAAAGGCAATAAAATTTTAATTAATAAATAATTTGGATGGAAAAGAGAAGTAGGGACAAGATATGAAGTTAATATTATATGAAATATTGATATTATAATCTGGAAATGTTATGCCTTATTGGTCTATTATTATTATTTTTTCTTAGAAAAGAATTTATAAACTGCTATGCCTTGATTCTTTGTGCATTGTTTTTATAAAACTGATAAAAATGGTTTTTATATATATATATAAAAAAGAAAATGATAATAAGATTTGGAAGGAGATATGGGTTGAATATGATGTTTGAATTTGTGTCTGTGTAAAGAGTTTTAACCCGGGAACAGACAACCTTCAGAAAAGATCTTTTAGTTTTGTTTATGTTTTGTGTTTGTATGTTTGTGTATTGTGCTTATGGTAAAACTAACAAAATTTGTTTTTTATAAAAAAAAAAAAAAAGGAAAGAATCAATAAAACCTTGGAGGAATGTTAGATGAGAATAATTTATACAAGCCAGAAAGAAAAGAATATGATGACTATAAAATGGATAAATATGGAAGAGAAATGAAATTGAATAGGAGTAAAGAGAAAAAATGAGAAATTTGCTGAAAGATGTTTGTGTGTCCATATGGAGATGGGATAAATTGGAATTATGCTGTATAAAAATAATGCTTTGTTTGACTTGTAAGGATTTACAATGTTAAGAGGTTTTATGTGTTTATGTATTTAATAGTTAATGATGTGTTGTTTTATCTTTAAAATCAATAAAAATTTGTTTCATAAAAAAAAAAACATTCTCAAATCATTCTGACATGTAAAAAAAATAATCTATAATAAAAGCAAAATCAACAAAAGCTTTTATAATATATTCTTTACATGTCAGAATGATTTGGGAATTTCACATGTTGTCATGCAGCCGATTCAGATTATGGGTCTTTCCCTTATCACTGCCTTTCTTATTAAATCAATAAAGACAGGCATTATTTTTTAATTCATTGAGATATTTTTTCTCAATTATTAAATTTTATTTAGTTTTCAAAATTTAAAAACATAAAATAAAACTTTACACATTATTACACCAATGTCAAGACATCTTTTACATTTCCTTATCATCTTTCTATATACACATTTCTTTCATTATACAATTTCAACTTAATATATAAATAAATATAGATAGATATGAATATAGATATAAGTATTTACATAGTTTCTTATTCTTTACCTAATAGCCATTTTGATTTCTTTTTATTTTTAAACCATTCATACCGGGCATCTCAGACATTATAATATATCAACTCTTCTTTGTCTCTTAATTTCATTGTTAGTCTGTCCATCTCTACACAATCTAAAAAAATTTTTATAACAATATCCTCTGATGGTACATTTTCCTGTTTCCAAAATTATGCGTAGGAAGTCCTAGCACCTGTTAAGATATGTAGCATAATGTATTTATCTTTTTAATTCGTTAAGATGTTTCATTCTGGAGAGGTAATTTCACTTCTCCCTTGAACACATATTTGGGATTATAGCCATTCTGGTCCTCTATTGTATAACCTCTTGACGTAAGTAGGGAGGGATTTTACTTCTTATGTTTGCTTTGTTTATCATCATTATATGATAATTACATTTCTGTGAGTTTCAATAATTTGAGCGGCACCGTTCACTTAATGTAGTAATTAAAATAATGGTACGCATTAGAGAGGAGAGAGGATCTGGTTCCTGAGATGATGTTTTCCTAACCATTTCAAAACAAGAAAGCCCGGTGCCAAAACCAAAACAAAACCATTAAGAGCTTCATCATAATTGTTGGAGGACTAATAGAAACTTTTAACATGGCCTCCCAGCACATGATGATCATAAACCTGTGCCATTACATGTGGTAAGTTGGAATGAAATGGAATGGAATGGAATAGATTAACAGAGTTGGATGGAACATTAAAAGGTCTTCCAGTCCAAACCCCTGCTTAGAAAGGAAACCCTACACCACTTTAGACAAAGGGTTATCCACTCTCTTCTTAAAAACTTCCAGTGTTGGAGCATTCACAACTTCTGGAGGCAAGTTGTTCCACTGATTAATTGCACTGTCAGTAAATTTCTCCTTAGTTCTCAGTTGCTTCTCTCCTGGATTAGTTTCCATCCGTTGCTTCTTGTTCTGCCCTCAGGGGCTTTGGAGAATAGCTTGACTCCCTCTTCTTTGTGGCAGCCCCTGAGATGTCGGAACACTGCTATCATGTCACTCTTAATCCTTCTTTTCATTAAACTAGATATATCCAATTCCAGCAACTGTTCTTTATATGTTTTGCCCCCAGTCCCCTAATTCTCCTTGTTGCTCTTCCTGCACTCTTTCCAGAGTCTCAACATCTTTTTTACATCCTTGCAACCAAAACTGGATGCAGTATTCCAAGGGTGGCCTTAGCAAGGCGGTATTAACACTTCACATGATCTTGATTCTATCCCTCTGTTTACGCAGCCTAGAACTGTGTTGGCTTTTTTGGTGCCTGTAGTACACGGCTGGCTCATATTATGAAATAAACATTTTTGTTTTAATTCTGAGTTGTATTTTTTCCCCATGATTGAAATTGCAACAGGGTCCATAGTGAAAACTTTCTGTTGTATCTTAAAACAATCCCTACTTCTCTCCATAGCTTTGGGTGAATATGTGAGGTTTGTGGAAATTCTAGATTTTGCTGACTATTTTGAATTGGCAGCAGTTCTAGTTCCCACACGAAGGAGAATGAAAACTGTTTCTCCCTAATAGTAACTAGAGTGTATGATTTGTGGGACAAGTAATCTGTTTGAGTTTGGCAAGATTTCTATCTATAAATGAGGGAAGGAAGCTGCTTAGAAGAATCTTATCATATCTTTCTTTGAGAACAAGGGTTTGTGAGACTTGTAGTGCTTTTGAAAGCATATCAAAGAAGGATCACTACTCAACAGGCAGCAATTTAACTGCTTGCTTTTTTGTAAAAGCTTACTGTCTGGAATATAATTTGGCCTACTCTAAACCTATTTCTAATGATACCTCTTGTGTGTCTTTTGTGATCTGAATTCAGGTAATCCTCAGCTTATGACCACAATTGGAACAGTCCCAAAGTTGCTTTTTTCAGGAGGCAGCTGGACTGTCTGGTTTTCCTTTGAAGACATTTCACTTCTCACCCAAGAAGCTTCTTCAGCTCTGACTGGATGGTGGAGAAAATGGAAGGATTTATACACATACATCCTTCTGTTTATACATATCAATCCTTCCGTTCCCTACCATCCAGTCAGAGCTGAAGAAGCTTCCTGGATGAGAAGTGAAACATCTTCAATGAAAAATCAGAAAGTCCAGTGGCCTCTTGAAAAAGCACCTTTGGGACAACCATGACCTGGAGGATGGAGAATCTCCATAGACAATTGGAACAGGTACTCCCTTTGCTATACAATGCAGCTGTTCATTGAGCTGTACCCCATTGTATGATCTTTTGTTTTTTGCTGTGGTCATTAAGTGAATCCTGCTTCCCACATTGACTTGCTTGTTAGAAGGCACCTGGGAATGTCACAAATGGCAATCCTATGATCCTTGGATAGCCACAACTGTCATAAATCCATGCCTGTGGCCAAGCATCTGGATTTTGATCAGGTGATCCTAAAGATGCTGCAACAGTCATCCAGTGAGGACCAATTGTAAGTCACTTTTTTCAGCGCTGTCATAACTTTGAACGATCACTAAGCAAATGGTCACCAGTTGAAGGCTATGACAGGATTCCGGCAGTTACTCCAATTAAATAATGAGCCTCGAGCCACACTCCTAAAACTAAAAAGTATCTATCAGAAGTTAACATTCCGGCATTAGCCGGGGCATAACCAACTCTGAAATACATAATTCACTGTCACCCTTGATCCTGTTTTCCCCGTACCCCACCCCTCTGGGTGTATTATCCAATGAAACACGTCCATAACCAAGAGTCATCAATCATGCTCTCCAATTAGATTTTTGCTCAGCAGAAGCTTTAGCCATCTAATCAGTCTTTGAAGAAAATATGAATGGAATGTACTTTCGATTCCACACTGCCACCTGCTCTTTGATACTCCCCCCTCTTCTTTCTGTTGACAACTATAAAACATGTGTACAAAATGTTTTATGAGTTGACAGGCTACCTGTAAAGATATCAGGAAATGGAATTCCACAAACATCCTCGAGCATATTCTACAGCTTGGGTCCTGTTCTTTTTCCTGAATTGCAACAGGATTGCTAGAGAGCCTTCGCTCACCAAGTTCCTAGAGGGCAGCAGTGTCAAACTGGATTTCATTTGAAAGCCACCTCAGGGTTGTGTTTGACTTAGGTTGGGTGGGTGGGATGGGTGTGGCCAGGGTGGGCGTGGCCAGCTTGACGTCACTCATGTCAAGGGCATCTCTGGTGGCCCAAGTGCTCTGCCAGTGAAAATGAGCTTGCGAGCTCGGTTTTTGATTGGGATGGCCTCCTGCAACGCTCTGTCAGCGAAAACGGAGCTTGGGATGGCCACGTGCAGCTCTCCTGTCCTCCATTTTTGCTGACAGATGCACCACAGGATGGTCCTTCACTGTTTCCAGGGCATCCCTGCCAGATTTAAGCACCTTGAGTCTGACACCCCTGCTTTAGGGTGAATACTGCTCCTCATATACAATTCTTGGTCGTTGAGAACTCTCCTAGCTGGGAGAATTTAAAAAAAACGAGAAGTTGAGGAAGAATCTAATCATTTCTATGATGATCCATCACATTACAAAATATAATTACAGCCCACAGCAAACAATAACGAATCAGAAGGATTTGCTTTGTTTCATTTTTCAAACATCTGAAATATATTTGTTTGACTGGGAATGAGGTGTGATTAAACCTTAGCATGGTTCCCGAGTATAGGAAAGCTGCAGATAATTGTAAACTTCAGGAAACCGTAACCACCTGTCACCTGCCTCTGAATAAGGGAAAATTTCAAGTATTGCTAGATTCACCAAAGTATTCCCAGGGCCTGTAGAGCACCCTTAACTTTTGCAGGTTTTCCCCTCCACCCACCCCCTTCACTTTCCGGGCAATTCTCTTGTCCTATATTAGAATCCAGCTAGATCTGAGTCATCCAAAGGACTGAACTATCTGTGTGGGATTCCCACTACTCAATGTTTTCCAGACAGGCTCGTTTAATTAGATCCTCAAATGAGTAGGATATGTAATCTTAGCAATCATCCATAAACAATGGGGAAATTAGCACTTGATAGTACATAGAAAACAAAACAAAGACGTACAAAAGAATTTGGAGAGTAGGTAGAGGACGTTTACACATGCACACCATTAAAGTGTGAACAGCACAAGTGCATCTTGTAGACCTCCTACATGTCTTCATAGTTTTAAGAATAATCAAATGGTTCCAGTTCCCACAGAATTCAAATTCAAATACTGTTGAGCATTGTATCTCACATTAGATCATTGGTTTTTGATTGGATCTTTCAATATGTTAACACGAGAACAGTTCAAATTGAATTGTACACTTTTGAAATATGGATATGTTGAAAATTTATAGGATGACTGCTTTCCAAACTCAGGAAAATAATTTTCTCTTAAAAATTGGAAATGCCCAAAGCAGATCAAGAAAATTCCCACATTGTACTATAATACATCATAATGTTGTTCATCTTTTGTGACTTTTACAGTCCTACGTCAGACCCAAAAACCAAGAACTACACATGGAATTATTTCTGAGTAATTACATTTTGCCATATCTACTGATCTACAAATGATGGACTTGTGTTGCACATTGGTAGTTTAGGTGATTTCCAAAATCACTTAATTACTAAAGAAATATCTATTGGGCAAGCTTTTATCCGAAAGATAGTGAGAATATATTTTGTTTTGTAGAGGCTACCTTAGTATGTGCAACCTGCATTTTAGTACTTAATATACTTACCAAATTAGCAGTTAATTATCTGTTTAGTATATTAGCATCTGTATTTCTAATTAGTTTTGTCTTAATTTGTGTAATAAATTTTCTTTACTGTATGACCTTACGTATGGGTTACGTAGCCAATAAGTTAACCAAGGGAGACTTTGGTTTAACTACAAGCAGACCCAATTACAGAAACAGTTGATCAGGGAAGCACCATGGTGGTACAGTGGTTAGAGTGCAGTACTGTAGGCTCCTTCTGCTGACTGCCAGCTGCCTATTCGAATCTCATCAGGCTCAGAGTTGACTCAGCCTTCCCTCCTTCTGAGGTGGGTAAAATGAGGACCCAGATTGTTGGGGGCGAGAAGTTGACTCTCTAAACTGCTTAGAGAGGGCTGTAAAGTACTATGAAGTGGCATATAAGTCTAAGTGCTATTGCTAATATGGATCCATTGTCTCAAGAACAAGATGAAAAACTTGCCACTTTGCTGTTATTTTAATTTCCAGCAAGTGGATAAAAATGGGAAAAAAACAGGTGGAAAATCCTCCTCTCTGTCTAGGGTGAGGCCCATCAAAGTTGTATCACTTTCTTCTCCCATGAATGAGAGGGAGTCAACGAGAAAGAACAGCATCTCAGAACATCAGTTGGTTTGTCTCTGACCATCTCAGTTATTGTGTGTTGACAACACACAAAGAGGAGTATATGAATTAGCCATGTCATAAAAAGAAGGTCAGTAAGAATGCTTGTTGGAAGAAGTTGAGAGAAAACATTAAGGGATATCCAAGGTATATAAAGACTGACAAACCAGTAGCTATATACCATTTCACGCAGTTTCATATTTTTTTTTCTAATTTAATTTCAGCTAATGCTGATCTGCAGTTCTCTCTCCTTCGCACATATACAATATCTCCCCCCCACACACACACACACACATATTTGCAGGGCAAGCAATTCTATTCCAGTCACACCATGCTATTAGATCCTCCACAGGGCACCTTTTACAGTTGCCATCACAATGCATTTAACAACAACTATAACTCTGTATTTTCTGAGGGTGGGGCTGAATTATAGAACAAACATGTTCATGGATCTGAGGCTGCTTGTTTCCATATTACATACCTTAAACATACTTTTGTCATTAATTTTTACCATTGCAGTTTTTCTAGCTTTGTTAGAATTATTATATTGTTTTTGGACATGTAGGAGCCTTCCAGAATCGTGCAAATGGGCAACATACAAGCTTATAAAATAAATATGAATATTAGCTAGATTTGGGGCACATAGTACATAAGCTAAGGAACAAGACTTTTATTTGCATTGTGAATGCCCTCTCATTCCTTGGAAAAGGAACAAAACCAAAATGTCTATAAGATGAGCAGGTAACACTTTTTACACTCATCTGCATAACTGTCTATCTTGTTATCATTTTCTGTCACCGTAGTTCGCTTTATGGAAGAGCCCTTGAGGTGTCATTCCGTGTAAGGTAATGTGCCCCATAGAATGATTCATAATTCCCGATCTCGTTATAACCGTAACAATAATAAAACATATTAAATATATTTTGTATCACTTCCTATCAAAATCACACTGAAGCACTATAACCTGCAAAATAATAAATGAACTGAAAATGCTACATACAACAAACAGGTGGGGAGACAGAAAGAATACAAAAGTAGAAACAAAAACCATCTTTGTGATGTTCCTACTGAAAAGGCATAGATGGAGGGTTGCACAACAAATTTTAGAGGAAAACTAACTTTCCCAAACGTAGGTGCCCCCACTGAACCTTGACAGCCCATTCAGCAACCTGATTCCATACGTTGCAAGAATTGAAGTTTCCAGCCCAAGTATAAGAATAGAATTCTGTAATCTTAAACAGGAAGTTTGGAAGCCAGTTTGGTCTAGGCATCAAGGTAGAAACTGGGAGAAATCACTTTCTATCAGCCATAGAAAGGAAGCAGTGGCAAACCACTTCTGAAATACTTTGCCAAGGAAACTTCAGGGACTTATCCAGGCAGTCTGCAAGATTCAGACACAATGGAACAGAAGGAAAAGAAAAGTAGGAAGCTGCCATTTCCTGGACAATAAAATCCAGGCTTTTCCTGTCCTGCTGGATCATTAGAGTTGATATTACCGTCTAAAGCTGATAACAGGTGTTTCTGTCAAAGTCTTCAGTGACAGTGATAGAAACAAACCCCAAATTATATACCTGTTTATTTTAATGGAATATAATCCAGCTAATAATCAACAATCAATTTTACACAAAATGCCCCTATTCCACAACTGATAAAAATGACAAAGGGATATTTGAACAATAGTTAGTGAGTTTCTTTGAAGCCAAGGAGAGTTTCTTCAAGCAGATGGGCTACTGTTTCTTTTAAGTCCTCCAACTAGCAACCCCTCCAACATATGTTCACTGCCTCAGTTAGAAGTAATAAGGCAACATGGGAAAGGTCAACAGAGCTTGTGGAAGTCCTGATGGCTGCAAGCATCTTGTCCACATCCCCAGGCCTTATAAACTGAAAGGGATCCCATGCAGTTAAACCAGATGGTGTGCTGAACAACTCAGTATGACTTGTGTCAAAAGCAGAAGTCAAATTGTTAGATGAGCGATTTTATCCTCTTATTGCCTCACTGATTTGTCACAGCGGGTCTGAAGGCTTCAACATCCAGTTCTCCAGAAAGTATGACAAAAGGCCTTGGACCATCTTGAAATATTTGGTTGGATGGCTTCTTGACGATGCAGAGGAAGCTGCAAAACAACAATTTTTGGTCTCCATACCCTACGTTTGGGCATAATTATATATCACACTGTGTGCAACTATTTTCAAGACAGGGCTTACATAATGTATGCTCTGGTTATCTCCTGACAAGCTTCATCCTTCAGAGAACCAAAAAGAAAGAGAGCCCTAGGTTCCATTGGACCAGAATTACAGTGACCATAATCAGAGGCCCATTCTGTTCCATAAGTCAATAAAAGCACATCAATATGCTCTCCAGCTCTGGCATCGGGAACATCCCCCATGCAAAAATCAGTCAAATTTCATAAGCATCTAGAAGCTTATGGGCTATTACCTCTACAGGAGAAGAATGACACCATGAAGTCCAACTTTGGCAGTCCAGTTCATTCCAACCTGGTTGGTCAGGGAGAATATTGGGCATTGGTTGGGGTTCTACCAATACTTTTCTTAATCTGTTGCATTTCCCAATACATTTGCCCCAGTTTAAAGAGGGGGGGTTTATGGGGGGAGGGGGTGTCAGGAGAATGTATTCCTATGTTTTATAAGAAATCCCAGCAGCATCGCAATCAATACCGTAGAACAATGCACTGAGAAAACACATGGTAGATATGATCAAATAGCACCATCCAGCTTGCCCATATAAGTTTTATTAATACTTATTTATCCATACTTCTTTCTTTCATGATTGTTATAAAGGAGTTAAGTTTTACTTTAAACGGATGGTGGCAGAGAGATAGCTTCAAGATCAGTTGAAGTGATACCGCCACTTTACATTGCAGTGGAGAGACCACATATGGAATACTGCATCCAGTTCTGATTTCCACAATATAAAAATAAGGTTGAGACCCTAGAAAGAGCGCAGAGAATAATAAGAAAGATGATAATGTGTCTGGAGGCTAAACCATATGTAAGCAATCGAGGGAACTAGGTAAATGAATGAAGGCAAATATACGTGTTTCAAGATAATGTTACAGGATCCAACCTGAGTCAGTCAATGGGACCAGTGCAAGCTTTCAGGTTTGTACTGGAGCCTATCCAGGGAAGAGAAATTCCCTGGTTGGGCTCCAGCACAAGTCCAAAAGCTTGGAAGACTAAACTTCTGGTCTCTGTGACTGACTCAGATTGGATCCTGGAACTAGATATCTCCCAATCTAACAAAGAGAAGAACTAGGGGTGGTATGATAGCAGTCCTTCAGTATAGGTGGCGTCTCAGAGAAGAGAGAGTCAGCATATTAGCCAAAGCACCTGAAGGCAGGACAAGAGGTAACAGATGAAAGATCATGAAAGAAAGATCCATGTTAGAACTAAGGGGAAATTTTCCAACAGGGAGAACATCATTGGTCCAGAATGGCATAGGATCTCCTGCCATAGGCAATGGATTGGACAAAAAGACCTCTGAAATCTCTTTTAACACTATTATTCTATGTTCTATTTCTTATAACAATCTATGATCTCTACATGCCTTCTCAACACTCCCTCCCAGTCCCTAATTCAGAGGTCTCCAAACTTGGCAACTTTAAGACTTGTGGACTTCAACTCCCAGAATTCTCCAGCCAGCAGTTTCTTGGTGTATCTTGAAGGACTGACAGTCAGAGACTTGTCAGTTGGTAACCTGAAAGGCGTCAACCCAAGTCCAACTGATGATCTAAAATGAGATTCCTCTTTTCTCTTCTTTCGTCTCTCCTCTTCAAAGACATCCGTCGCTAACCACAGAGAGTTTTCTCCATCATTACATTAATATATATTCCTCTAGTCCTTTGAGTTGTCAAAAATAAAATCCTAACTTGTGCTGGCCTGATGACTGAGGTCTAATCTCCCCTCTTAATAGCACTTCTAGCAGTCCTGCCCTACAGTTTTAGCCTATGACAATTTGAAGGAAATGGTTTATCTTCTGCATCAGGAACTTGATGAAGAAACTGATGTGAAAGAAATCCTCACCACTGTCTCCCTTAAAAAGATTGGACTTGGGTTAATGTCTTTCAGGTTTCCAACTGACAAGTCTCTGATTGTCAGTCCTTCGAGATACACCAAGTCAGGAAACTAGATGCCCAGATTTGACTGGAAGTACATTTCATTGAGAAAAGGAATAGCAATAGAATCTTGAAAGCTTGCCTTTGTTTTCCCTTCCCTCCTTTACTGACACAATGAATTTGAGTGGAACCAGACCTTCTTTCTTATGCTTTTTCTGCTTTTCTGTTTCCTGGGGTTTTGTTTTAGTATTTGTTTTGAAGTTATAGTTCTGCATGGTTTCTCCATCTTTGTGGCTCTCTGCACTGCTGTAGAAAAGCTTTGTGCTAGCAAGCTTTGCTTGAGTTATTTCTGAACACAAGTCTTCTTGTCTTCTGAAAGAAAAGTAGACCTAGATCCAGAAATAGCCCAAGTACAGATCAGTGAGGTTGACAGTTATCAATGGGCCTGCGAGATAAGGTAGGAGAGAGCTCACCTGATCCAATGAAAGAGATCTCTCCATCCTAGTTTGTCCTCTACCTTGGCAGCCGATAATCAGGTCTATATTTAGACAGAGGTTTATTAGACTTTTAAAAGAATGGTAAACAGTTTGCCAGTGTTCCCATCACTTGCACGAGAAGGAAAGATTGGTAAAACTCTTATGAGTTTCAATTTAACTGCCAGTATCCCAAATGCATTAATGTAATTGTCTGGGACAGAACCAGCAATGCAGTCCAAATACATAGGCAGGCAGGCCTACTCGTCTTTTGAGAAATTATTGAATACATTTCAATAACACTATTATTTATTTATGTATCTTTTATGGCCACCTAACTCGCCTGGAGTTAACTCTAGGTGGCTTACAATCGATAAAACACCAGTATAAAACATTGAAACATTAAAACTAGAAAGTATTGTTTCATACTGTACAATTATTATACTGGTATTAAACGATAGTAGTGTTCTGCGGTAAAGCAGTACACAGGCAGATGGCTCTGGGACGGTCAGTGCCTAGTAATGGGGAGAAGCAAGGGCACCAAAATTTTACATGAGATTTTGTAGATTTTATATATACCAAGAGTTGTGTCAAGAGAAATTGAACATCTACTTTCAGTCTGGAATAGTTGAGAAGAAATTTAGGCAGCTTTCCACAGTGGGCTGGCAGTGAGACAAAGGCTGTGTCATGAATCTTCTAAATATAGTTAAACAAATTCATGGTGAGGGAGTTGTGAGGAAATGACCAAACGAAAAGGAAAAGTGATGATTTACAGATAAATGTGTAAAATGTTTTCCGGTAGTAATCTACCATAACCTAGATAGATAATGGAACTACACCATCTTATTTTGCAATCAATATTGCCAGACACTTGATGTAATCACATCAATGTGCAATACAACCATATTATGGAATGAAGACCAGCCAAAATTTAGCTGTGCATGAAATGAGGGGCTGTGCTATATTTTGGGCTGCATCATGCATTACTCATTCTCTCGGTTTTCCAGTGCTACATGATTGCTGGGGGTGGGGGGAGATAACACATAAACTCTGTTTTCATTCACAGTCTAATCAACCAGTCACTGTTTGTCCTGGGCTGCTGCCAATGATTGTGTCAATTCCCACACCCACTTTCCTTCATCCTGAATCATTGCCTTATAGAAAATCATCATCCCTTTGGCTAACTGTCTCTTCCCTACTTGCTTGCAACAGTATCAAGAACAGTCTTGTTTTTCTGGAAATTATTTCCTGCAGAGAAATGGGGTGGGGGGGAGGGATTGACTTTTATTCATGGACTCTATTCTAAATAGCCCATCCCAAGCTTTTTCACACAAGGATGGATGAATGTATAGATTAGATAGATAGATAGATAGATAGATAGATAGATAGATAGATAGATAGATAGATAGATAGATAGATGGATGGATGGATGGATGGATGGATGGATGGATGGATGGATGGATGGATGGATGGATGGATGGATGGATGGATGGATGGATGATAGAAGAGATAGATAGATAGATAGATAGATAGATAGATAGATAGATAGATAGATAGATAGATAGATAGATAGATAGATAGATATAGAGCTATAAATCTATAGAGCTATACAGAGATTAGAGATCGATAGATGATAGATAGATAGATAGATAGATAGATAGATAGATAGATAAATAGAGATAGATAGATAGATAGATAGATAGATAGATAGATAGATAGATAGATAGATAGACAGACACCATGTTTCCCCAAAAATAAGACCTAACCAGAAAATAAGCCCAATGCAACTTTGGAGGAAAAATTAAAATAAGGCCCAGTCTTATTTTTGGGGAAACACAATAGGGACAGACAGACTGATAGAAAGACAGACAGACAGATATGTGAACTATCCAGCATTGATAGGAGACATATAAAGTAGTAGAAACATATGATTAATAAAACAATGTTATTAGTATTAATTTATCAATGATAGTTAAGCAGCTATAAGTCATGTCATAGTATATGGTATTACAGAGAGATCCCTGAAATTAATATGTTGGTGGTGATGCATTAGCGTTGTTTTTGGACTTTTGAAAATTCAGCAGTATTCTTTCTTCTCTATTCTTCATACTTTATGGCCGTAAAAATACAAAGGAATTTACCATTCTGCTGATCGGACCTATATTCAATTACTAGAATTGCAATCTCAGGCTGAAATTCTTTATTTTTAGCTGTGAGTAAGCTGTTGTGAACACAGTGGGGCTTTTTTTCAAAGCAGGCAGAGAGGATTGTTCTACTACACATCTGCTTAACTCAGATGCTTTATCCATTTGACACATTGTAAGATTTTGATTTGAGTTTTTCCATTTGTTTGCTTTTTGCAATGTAAAAAGATAGGTTTCAAGCTGTATTTGAATCTTATACTGTTCTTTTGAAGTTGCATTTTTTCTAATTCTGGTATGTACTAGAAAATGATTGCAATTATTAAGATAGGCTTTCCTTCTTTCACTGGCTTGCAGCTTTTGTTTTAGGTTCATTACATCTTGATATAACAGCAAGCCATCATATCACAGAAGATTTTGGTAATGTACATATTTATTTAAATGTAATTATTTAATTAATTGCATTGATAGCAAGAATTTGTCAATTGAAACCCATTTATTACAAACTCTGGGAGCGTTCCAAAGAAACGCCCCAATTCCATTCAGCACTCAGAGACAAAGTCTATCCAAGTAAGAATTTATTAAAGAAGTCATCTTGGCACATCTTGGAAAACCCAAATCTAAAACTTCCGGGTTTTCCCTTCCCCAAGTGAAATCAAAGATCCATCCCCTGTACCCATCAGTCCATCACATGGCCCAATCAAATGTCATTCTATCTGAAGTCAAAACTTTGGTCCACTCCTAACCAGGTGCAGGATGACTTGTCCTTGACTTTTAAGAAGAATGTTGTTAAGTCTAATCTACTACTCGCTAAGAATTGCCCCCCCCCCCCAAATTCCCAGGCACTAACTGTGGCAGCCTCAAAGCTTCTAAAAATATATGGCTAATACAAATATGGCTTCCATGGCTGACAGTATGTTTGTGAAATTACCAGAAGCCTATGGAGCTTCTTGGAAGAGGAATAATGCCAGTGATCGAAGCCTGGAACACACTTAAGCATGGCAGTCACAACACGTGCAACTAATAATCCTTCTCTACCTCAAGGGCTGTCCAGAGATCATTTCCATCAGAAAGGAAATCTAACAACATAATATAAGTAGAATATTATTCTTCAAAAAAAGACCTAGGAATGAGAAGATACTTAGGATATTTTGGCCCTTAATTATCATCCCCGTTTCCTCCTCAGAAAGCTGGTCTATTTCCTGACCAGAAATGCCCATTCATTCAAAGAGCTTTCATACTGTATTTTTTTCCAGGAGCAATATTGAAAAGTAAGCTATTCTAAATTTAAGAGAGTATGTTTTTAGTTTCCTTTATTCTCATACACAATTGACAAAACCATCTTTAAACTTAAAGAAACAATAATGGCATTATTGATTTGACTTTTTACATTTTATTTATTTATTTAATGATTATTCCACTTATCTCTGATGTTGCTGTCTCTGAGTAGTGAAGATACAAGATATGTGAATCCATCCATACCAAACAAACAAAATGGCATTACTGTCATCTTTTGTCCCACTGTCTTGAGGAAAAGCATAACTTCCTCTTTTTAGTATTTAGTATTTTAGTATTTATTTGATTTGTCAATTGCTTACAAGATAAAGGTATAAGAATAAACATAGTTTTGAATATATGAGATAGATATTTATAAGAAAAAGAAACAATAGGACAGGGACGGTAGGCACGTTGGTGCACTTATGCACGCCCCCCTACAGACCTCTTAGGAAAGGGGTGAGGTCAATAGTAGACAGTCTAAGGTTAAAGTTTTTGGGGTTTGGGGAAGAAACCACAGAGTCAGTGTAGAGTATTCCAGACATTGACCACTCTGTTGCTGAAGTCGTATTTTCTGCAGTCAAGTTTGGTGCGGTTTACCTTGAGTTTGTATCTATTGTGTGCTCTTCTATTGTTGTGGTTGAAGCTGAAGTATTCATTGCAGGTAGGACATTGCAATGTATGATTTTATATACTATATTTAGATCGGACCAGAGGCGGCATAGTTCTAGGTTTTCTAGGTCTAGAGTTTCAAGTTTCTCCCAAGGGTTGGCCATATTTCACAAGTAGAAAATAAAATTTTAAAAAATCCAGAAAACCTATATTAAAACCAAATGGTTTCATTAAGAAACATTAATGTTGTACGTTAGCCACATTAATAAGCATAATAGCACATCAATGTCCACTAGTTTAAATCACATTAGAGAAAATACTGGCTCTGTGGCAATATGTGCACATGCCAGTGAAAGATGTGTGTAATAGAGCAGTTAAATGGACTGTAATATTTTTTGAAGTTATTTTGCAGTGCATCTCTTATCTCTCCCTTTCCCTCCATTCCTCCTCCTTCCTCTCCCTGTCCCATGATTCCTTATCCCTTGCTTTTTAAAGGATACTTCTAAATTTTCTTGGGGACTTAGAGAACAAGAGGTTTAAAGAACAAAAACATATCAAGCATATAAGCGGTGTCTCATTCAGAGGGACCTAAAGAGACTTAGGCTACTTCATTCAGAAGGTTTTGGTTGCATGAGAGAGAATTTTAAAATACAGATGCTCCCAACACATTGTGGATAACATGAAATACACAATCAAACAGTCCAGCCCTCAACATATTTCCTCAAAGACTGATTCCATTGGATTCAACTCGAATGATACTTAATGAAAAAAATTCAAGATACTATATGCATCAACAACTCTTGAAAGAAGTCCATTGGATATAAATCTTGTTGGTGTAGTATCCTGAAATACTTATCCCAAGAAGTAACTTCTGATATTGATGCTGTTAGGTATTTCCAAAGAATTGTACTTATTTATTAAATACAATTCATTGTGTAAAAAATTATATTCTGCCTTTCTTATATGAAAAAAATCTGCAATGACACAAAGCAATGTGAAAATACAAATGTCAGTATAGAATAAAAAGCTTATAACAAGAGTTTATAGAAAGAACCATATAAAATGGAAATATTGTTTAAGTTGTTCTAAGAAAGATGGCCTTTAGGTTCAATAGGTGCTGGCTTTGTACTAATTTTCCAAGGCTGCCTTTCTTTTCTTTTATTGTCATCTTTAATCTATTGTCTCGATAATAGATTTAATCAGACATCAAGGTCCTTTAACCACCTGATGCTTTTGTTTCTACAAGGCAAAGTCCACATTTTAGAAGCATTAAGTCAATTCAACATCCATAAGCACTGGGTGCCCTGGAGCAGAAAGCTTTAGAGAAGATTCATCATTTACTTCTGAAATATTACTTAACATACCAGGGCTGCTTATTGTTGTTCTGAGAAGTTCATGAGCAAATGAAGCGCTCCACATCCCATCCTAAAGCTTGGGAACAAATACCAGGAAGTAGGAGACGAACTCCAGGCAGAAAGCTTGACTCCATCTTTCACTATTCCCTCCTTCACTTGGCAGCTAAAGAAAAATGATTTATTCCTCCTGATAAATGGGAAGAAGTGGATGAAAAGATTAAATCATCTCTTGCTGCACTCATAGAAATATGCTGCTGACCCTTGAGGTAGGCAGGGTCAAGAGGAGGCAGCAGTGAGGGAGTTGAATGCTCCATAGTGGGTGGGCAGTTTGCAGTTAGTAATTGAAGTGGAATGAGGAAATGTTTTACGCCACTGCTAGGACCATGGCTGCCCAAAATAGGAGGAGGGCATTTACTTTCTTTCTTTTTTTAAAAACAAGTTTTATTCAGTTTTCCATATTTTAACGTCTCTTTTTCGTGAACAGCATGATTACAGGTTTCACATATGCATACAAATAGGACCATGGTTACATATTCAATTTTTATATCCAATTCCTTATCTTAACAGTGCTTTTATACATTTTTTATTTTATTGTATTATTCCAAATATTTATCTCATTATTTAATTCACTTATGATAACTTCATAATCATTATACTTTAGTACTTTTAACTGTCACATTTGTATATTTCATCTTAAATTCTAATTTAAAAAAGACACTTCTTCTATAAATTGGTTCCCCCCCATATTGAAATCTCACTATAAGTGCGTCACCTCTAAGTTATAAATGCATTTATTTTCACCCCTTTTAAATCTCATTAAAACATTTAACATTATTATCTAAAATATTAATAATCCCTTTAAAACTACATGGCATATATAAATCAGATTTTGCATGATTTTTCTCCTTTTAAATTTCATTAAATTCCACCCCCCCAAAAAGGACATATTAATCTACTCATTCAAACAGTAAAACAATCCTAAGCCCTAGAGTTAATTCCATTTCAGCTCTCCTATATCATTTCATTTATTTCCATATATTTAATACACATTATTCCATTAATTATTCCATTCATAATTAAACCGAAAAAGCCGACATTCCAATCTTAAAAATATTTTAATATATCTAATATATTTATTCCATTATTTGTTACAATTATCTCTCTACATAAAGAGGAAAAGCATTAGATTCCGTTATCCAAAAAATAACAATTCTGTTTTTCCATCTTGTCAGTCTATATGTCCCTATTTCGTAACTATAAATTTATTTATGTTACCCCTCAATACCTTGCAGAATCCCCTTTCTATATAATAATCACCCATTATCTCTGTGTCCAATTAAGGATTTCCCCATTTTTTTTACAATTCCCATATTTCTTTGTTTCCAAATCCTGTTTCTTGTCCCTTCTTTCCCCCTGTCTTTTCTCCTTTATTCTTTCACTCCAGTTTTTATCCCTCTCTCTATTTATAGCTTCCTTTCGCCTTTGAATTTCTGCTGACTCTTTTTCCCTTTTTTAATTTTTCGGATATTCCCTTTTCTATTTAATTTCTTAAATATCCTGTATTTATTTCCAATTCTTTTCTTCTTTCTTTCACAAGTTCTTGGTTCTTGATGATCACTGAAGATGGTCTCTTCTATGATTTGCTCCACCTCCTCTTCTGCCTTTTGTCTTTGTTGTTCATATTCTGCTGTCACATTTTTAATAAATTTTAAAGCAAAACCCAGCGATTCACCTCATTCTTGTAGTGTTTCTTTCATTTTTCTGAGTTCCATTTTTAATGCCAGAAGAGAAATCGGCATTTTACAATTTTCTGATTCGCAATTTAATCCAAATAGTATCTTTAAAGTTTATTTCCAACAGTCAACTTTTCTTCCTCTCAAGTTTTTAAGTCTCCACTAATCCAGTGCCAAATTCATGTCAGAATCAGCAACTAATCTAAAAGCAGAATCTTACTAATTCTTTCTTTGTTACAATGTTTCAATTTTTCAAAGTTCTTGCTTTATTGTATCAATTTCTATGCAATTTCAAGAAATGAGTTTTTTTTAAAAGAAAAACAAGTTGAGTTGAACTGAGATGGCACTCTTTATTATGTTAAGTCTTCACCCCCTCTTTTCTTTTTTCTTCTCCATTATTCAGAGCTTTTTAAACCACAATTTTCCAACAAGAAAAAGATCAAATCCCATTGATATTAAATTTCCTCTTTTAACAGTTTATAGTTCAGCTTTATTAGTGCCAATATAAAATCAAAGTATACTTATCCAAGTTGATTATATAGTTCCTTCTCCAGCTTCTACCTTTTGCGGTTTCGAAGCCCCGACACTATCAAAAGCAATCCACACCTTTTTTTTCCTCTTTCTTTTCACTGCTTAGATCTTTTCTTAAAGATTCTTTGAAATGTTAATCCTGGGGGTATCTTCCATCTGATTATATCGTCCCGTTCCTTCTGCTGTTCGCTTCTTTCTCTCTCTCCTGCACAATCTTATTCCAGTCTAATCTTCCCCTTCAGGGTGGCCATTTTAGACCACCGCTTTAGGCATCTTCAGGAGGGAGCAATTGCCAAGCCGGGGAGGGGGTTTGCGACTCCCCTCTACCCAGCTGATGGTCTCCCCTTCCTCCGCCACCCCTACGAGGTAGCTTCTGCCCCGAATCCAAAGGATTGGGGCTCTCCGGTGCCGAAGCATGGGCCAAAGCCCGTGCACGATTGCGGTCAGCGATCTGTCTTTGGGGAAGTTCAAAACAGGAAGACGAGGAGGGCATCTACTTTCTGTACTGAATGAATTGAAGCTATGATACTTTTCGTTTTCTTATGAGGGAGGGGAGGACAGTAATCTCAAACTCCTTGAGACTTACAAAGAGTTGATTATCTTATTTACATCAGATGATTAATAACTTCCATTTTTGATATAGTTTACACACAAATAAACATAAAAGGGGTTTTGCCTTAACATTCTTAATAAAGGCAATTTGGCTAATGTATGCTTAAGGTAAACATCATTATGGCCCCAGAGATAACTATTGTCCTAAGAAACTGGCAAAATATTATCAGGAGTTTTTTATCTTCTGATGTTTGACCATACAGACTAACAGATGTTTACTTATTTACTTGTTAAGTGTACAGTTACAGATCCAAAGAACAAGAAGAAATCACCTAAAACAAATAGCAGCAATAATAATGGTAACAATAATAGTAAGCATTAACAAAGAGTCTTCAGCGCTTCATAAACCAATGTCAGAATTGATGGTCCAATTTATCACACCTTGTGTCTTCTAATTACAATTGCTAGGGGAAAAAAATTGTGCATTTATAGGAGATTACCCTAGCCTTTTCCCTTTGTAGAAAAAGAACCATACCTTACTGCACACAGCCAGAACATCTTTTTAATAAGTGGGGAAATTAAGACTAGGTGCCAAGTACATCTCAGAAGAGCATATGTCATTGAGCCAAGCTTATACATACATATGCATGGTAGAAGCTGAGGTGGCAGAATGGTTGGAATGCACTATTGCAGGCTAACATTGCCCACAGTCTGGAATTCGATCCTGATGGGCTCAAGGTTGACTCAACTTTCTATCCTTCCAAGTTTAGTAAAATGAGGACCCAGATCGTTTGGAACAATATGCAGACACTGTAAACCATCCAGAGAGTTCTGTAAAGAACCGTGGAGCGGTATATAAGTCTAAATGCTACTGCTATTCTAAGTACTATGTGAGATTTTGAAATCTCCTTTCCATCACCTTCAAGGGTAAAGCAAGGCATCAAATATCACTGAAAGAAATGTGCTTTTTTATGGGTTTAGTCTAGGAAGATATTGCTAAATTATTTGACAATGCAATAAGGATTTGTAATCATAAGTACATCGTAGAGTTGCCCAAATAAAATCCCTGATACTGCCATAAGACCAAAACAATTTAGAAGTAGATCTGACACATTCAAGCTATCATCAAATGAAATAAATTTTGCTTGGAGAACATACAACTTTTATAAGTATGTTAGTTACAAATTCAATTGAAATAAAAGAAACAAGAGTTGGTAATACTTTATCCTCTCCCCCTCCCCCACAAGAAGGGATCCCCACCTGAGATCAACCTGCTCTATTGACCTAGATTGATTTATCTGATTCTGTTTAAAGACAGTTTCCTTGTCAGTCTGTTTTTTAAGGATACATGAGCTATTCCATTAATTCTAAACATGCAGTGAATGATTCAGTCACAACTGAAGCCGCCACTTAACTAGTTTTGAAATGATTTGGCATGGCACAGTTGTTATTAGCATGATGCAATGTATGTTTGCTCATCCTTTCTTTAGAGATGGCCTCAGCTTACCTTCAAAGGTTAAGCTGATTCTATCTATAGAGAAAGGATGAGCAAACATACATTGCATCATGTATTCATGATGCAGAAGTTAAGCTGAGTCAGATCAATGTTGTACTGGGATGGGAGACCCTTTAGTATTCCCAGAACAACAAACTAGATAAGGAAGTTGACAAAAATATTCCAGAAGAAGATAAGAAGATAGTGCCAAACCATTTTCTTACTGTTGCCAAAAAAGTTGTGCCTATGAAGTCACCAGGAGCTGAGCTGAACATATGCCTTCCTTTATGCTATGCACTAGCATCTCTTTAAATCAGGGGTCTCCAACCTTGGCAACTTTAAGCTTGGCGGACTTCAATTCCCAGAATTCCCCAGCTGGCTGGGGAATTCTGGGAGTTGAAGTCTGCCAGGCTTAAAGTTGCCAAGGTTGGAGATCCCTGATTTAAATCACTCCACATGACCTAGCTAGTTTCCTATAGTAGACCTATCTGTATTAACTTTCAGAACAAAGCTATTTTTCCCAGGAATTGTATTTGCCTATGAAGCTTAGGTATTTGGAACTGGACTGAAGATGACTCCATGAGATGGCAGCAATTGGTCCTTCTAACCCAGAGGCCTTCAAACTTGGAAACTTTCAGACTTGTGGATTTCAATACCCAGAATTCTCCAGCCAGCTGGTTGAGGAATTCTAGGAGTTGAAGTCCACAAGTCTTAAAGTTGCCAAGTTTGGGGACCCCTGTTCTAACCCTTTGTTGTCGTCTAATGGTTATCTTGATTTATATAGCTCAAAGGATATGCCTAATTGAACAGTACTGTAGCATAACCCACTGCAAAACAAAAAACAAAACACCATTATGAGTAACAGGCTTTTTAATTTGGCTCTTAAGATTTCAAGACAGACTGGTCACCTCTTTTCAAAATTGGAACGGTATTGATGTGAGAGGCTAAAATGCAGCCCACAAAATACTTCAATACTATTGAGCATCAAATGCTGATTTGCAAAACAAAACAAACATATTGTTGCCATGAAGCAGTCTTATTCACTCAGTCTTTGATGGTGTTTAAAATGTGTTTCTAAGCCACCAATCATTCTATTGATGATAAGCTTGCAAAATTTGGCTGGCAGTGTTATACAAAATAATTTGGATCCAGATTATTAGAATAACATAGAGCTAAATATATTATTTACTTAGAGCTATACTATTCCAGGTCAGTTGGTTCTGCTGGGCCTTCTAGATTATTTTGACTAAGTTGTACTCATAACAACATTTGAAAGATTCTAAGATGCAAAGATATGTTCTATGCATAGTAGACAAATGATTATCTTGTCTAATATGTGAAGTTTGAGCAAGCAACAAGACACTGTGCACTACTACCAGACTTCTCTGTGTAAAAGTTCTGGACTTCATGAGATTATTATTATAAGAATGCCAGGATTTTGTTTTGTTCTATGTGTACTATCAAGATATGCCCACAGTTCTGAGGTATGCATCAGAAATATACAGTATCATTCATTATAATTTTTTTATGAAAAAGGCACAGTAACATAAGAGACATCTATTGAATTACTTATTTATTCAAAATGTAATGCAATATTTGAAATAAATAAGTAATCCATTTTGCCAATTGTTTCAGGTTGCTTTTGTTAGTTTTCCTTTGCCATTCTCTCTCCATAAAATGGGGATTACACCATTGGACTGGTAACTAATAGATTTGATATTCTTCATGAGATCTTTTTGCAAAGCTACATGCCAACCTGGAGCACAACATTAAAACAGCATCGCATCTGGCTAAACACTATCACCATTTGTTGTTGTTGTTGTTATGATTTGTGTACCCCTGGTGACAGGCAGAAATTAATTAAAGCTTTTTTAGGTTTTTTGTGGTGGGCCTTTCCTATTTAATTGCTGTTGTGAAAATATTAAAAGCATTGGAATGATGCTTCAAAGTGGGTACTTTTAATAAGGCATAGTTCGGAAACCATAATTCATATGACTTTCTTTTTTTTCATTCAGTATATTTTGAAAAATAGGGCTGATTATCTAAACTAATAATCTTTGTATTATTTCTAATGATAACTTACTGGATCAAGTTAGACTTGAATCTTTTTGGTAGAAAAGAGGTGTGTCTACACTAGTGGATTAATAAGAGATGTTACAAATCAAAACTGATATGGTTTAATCAGACATGGATGGGAGTGGAGAATTTACAGTAGCTGTAGGTGTGGCAGGAAGTTACACAGGACCAGGTGCATTTAGTGCAACAAACACTGTATATTATTGAATTATATTATGCCATATGAACTCCTTATTCTTTAACATTGCTAATCCTGCTGTAGTGCTTTCTGTTATATCTTTGTTTTATAATTATTTCAAACTATCAGCAGGAGATGAATAAATTCAGATTATCTACTGGTAGATAGAAGAATTGTTTTATCTTAATTTTTTTTTTCTAAACTGAATTGCAATCAGTGTTATCAGATTTCTTCCCCATTCAAAGTAGTACAGTGTCAGAAACATGTATGTTTATAAAGGAGAAAAGAGATCAAAATTGCCTCTGCCCCCATCATACCTAGTTTAAGCACAATGTCCCAACCTTCATGGTACTTTAATGCCAATATTTGGAACACTTTGCTCGCAGACTGAAGAAACCCTTAGAACTAGCATTCAAATTTATGGCACATTTTTCATGCAGAAGAAATGTTCATGACTGCTAAAATTGTGCAATTAAGATAAAGTGCAAAGATAATATATCGGGTCTTTAAAAAATTGCATCCATTTCATTGTAAACTGCTGTGAAGAGTATTTACAAAGCTACGGGCTAACATGAGCTTTTTAGATAGCAGCATTAGTATAGAACTGAAAAAGCATTGACAATCCTCAAAGAATGTGGCAAATACTTAAGTGCTTAAGGTATTTCTAGCCCTACATAAGAATGCACTGTCACTCAACAAAGAATCCATAACTGCTCAAATCAACTGGGAATTTGCCACTGTACATTAATGGAATAATGCTTTGCATTCATGTTTAATTCAAAGTGACCACAGGCTTTCAGTCAGAAACTGAATATCGGGAAGTTTATACTGTGGTAAGCAACTTCAATATCCCTCATTCCCTTTATAAGGGACATGTAAGCAGAAACTGGACAGCTCTCTATTGTGGATGGTTTAATTTGTTTACATCACTGAACACACCAGTTTGGTGTCCCTTCAATGTCATGATTTTATTCTGCTGCTAAAAGTAGATGATATAAATCTTCATGGCTGGGTTGACCTGTGAAATCAGTATTAACTTTACATTTTCTGCCTTTTTAATGGTCATTCAACCAATGTACATGGTTCATTACCCTCTCACCATCATTGTTCTCCTTACAACTAATGTATGATTAGGCTGAAAAAAAAATGCCATCATAAGTGTTCCTACAACAAACACCTTCTTGGAAGCAGAGGAACCATCCTAAAGATGTGATGGAATTAGAACTAGAATAAGAGGAGGAGGAGCAAGAGGAAGAGTTTCTTTCTTCCAGAACTGAGAATAACTTTATTGAATGAATAATAATAATAATAATAATAATTAGAGGAAATCAAGGTAATATATGAAATATAACCCTATGTTTAACCATTTTATTTGGCCTCGTAACTGAGCTGAGAGGGGTATATACTGACATAGTATGTGGATGTGTAATTCACAATCTCTGCCACAGCATAGCTGCTTCTTTTCTTTTGGACAAAGAAAAGAGTCCCAGATATGCCTCTGAAATTTAGCCAGCTGAATTCTGATGGCATGATTTCAGGATACGTTGAGAAGATTAGGAAGTTAGTAAGGTTAGCCTGGGATCAGTTTACCACTTAGAAGCTTCTGTACCCAATTCCCATTTTAATCTCCCCTCCAAAACTTAAAATATGACTTTAAAAAGTCACCCCTGCCCCTTTCAAGCATCACTAGACATCCTTCTGCAACCCTCCAGAAGATCAAGATAAGTCTACATCCTCTCATTAATCTTTCCTGTTGGGCTGTAGTAGGTTTCATGATAATACAGTAATAAATAGGTGGCAGTTCATTGTTCCTACCTTGTTGTTTGTAAAAGTTTCAAACGATGATTGTGTGCCACATATAAACTATTATCTCGATTACAATGTAATTTATTTTCAAAACACTTAAATCAAATGCATATCACTGTTTGAATTGCGATTAAATTCAAGCCTGTAAATTCTGAAAACAGATCTGCAAAGTGCTTTTTACCGTTAAATTAACCTCTATTCAAATCAAGCTTAATTTGACTTTATAGTCCATTGGATAACTTTTAAATCATTTCTCCAGTAAAGGCATTTGCGTATAACGGGGGGGGGAGGGGGGGCAGAAACCACAAGAAGAAGTTAAATGCACTTTTCGGCATCATGTATTAAAAATGCCGAAACAGTCTTTGACAGAGCTGAAATGTTTTCTACGAATACCTCGCAGGGATACAGCTGAGAAATATGTGCATTGTATATTTCCCTTTTCTTTCCTCATACTTTACCTCCTATCTGGTGTACCAGCTTACTTGTTTTTGTTTTTGTTTTGTTTTTTTAAAAAAAACCCACAGTGACCTTTTTGCCATGGCAAAGACAATAATTAACTGCTTCCTGGATTCCTGTGCCTCACAGGTTGGAAGGAAAGCATTTGCAGCCTTCCTAGCAACCTGGAGGCCAGAGAACTGGTCCAGTGCTATCAGTCTGTCACTCCTCTTGTGGCATGGTAACAACACAGCCTCTGATTCAGGAGAATTCCACGGGGGGCTGTGCTGCCATCTATAAAGCCATAACACTTTAAATATAAAACAGCAAGCAAACTGTAGCTCCCACCAGCAGAATTAGGCACAAAGCAAAGTGTCATTTTAGAGTGGGGGGGGGGGGGGAGAGGACGGGGTGGTGGTGGAAGCAAGTGAAGTGAAGTTAAGCAAACTTGGGAAAACTTTCACCAGACAAAAAAACATCACAGCATTTGTTTCCCCCTAACAAGATCCTTGAAAAGGACATTTTAAATCTCTCCGAATGGGAATTTGTTATAAATCGTACTTAAGTTGATAAGGACAAAGTAAGATTCCTGTTGTATAGTTGAACAGCCTCCATTAGCCCCAGTGGGGAGATAAGTCATTTGTTTCATATCAATCCTGCTGTCAGGATTCCAGCAATCGCTCTAATGAAATCATGATTCTCAATTTCAAAAAAACTGCAAAGGATTCATTCGAGGCGACATACTGGCACTGCCCTGTATGCAACCAACTCTGGCATACATCATTTACAGTCCCCTGTGACCCTGTTTCCTCCCCCCTGCCCCCAGGTGTGTCATAAATCAGATTCTCTAATTGAGCACTTCACTGAGCTGGGTGTCATCATTCACGTTCTCCAATTAAATAGATTCTCAGGCAAAAACTCTGGTATTTTAGTTACAATCTTTTCAAGATAAGAGTTGGAATGTACTATTGCTTTCAACTGCTCTTCCAGATTTCCTTCCTCCCCCCCCTTTTTATGGCAACTACTAAAACAGGCATAGGAATGTTTTATGAGTTGGCACCTGCCTTGTTTCTGGGAGTTCAGAATGGTGCAAAAGAATAGAGTTACCCATAATTTCATGCATGGAAGACCAATTGTGAAGTATGTTGAGCTCATCCTCACTAGCTCCATATGCCACTAAAGCCCTTCAACCTGAGTTTCTCCAATCCCAGGACACCCCTTTAGCATTGAGGCCACATTGCAGTCATTACATTTCCTGATCTCTACACTTCCATATTTATTTTTGTTCATTCATTTGTAAAATGTATTGGTCGCTCGTCTTAGCATAGGGTAGCTGACAAGTAAAAAGATAAATATATACATATCTATTAAAAACATATTGATGCAAAGCAGTATAACCCAATTATAAATAGGAAGGGTGGAGGCAGGAGGTTGGAGAAGTGTGATCTGTTGTTAATCGATCAATCACCGCCATGTGATGCTCTCTCACCAGGGCTCCAAGCTAACTGGAATAACCGGGTCTTTAGACACATAGGAAAGGTCAGGAGAGTTAGGACCAGAGGTGGTGTTCAACAGGTTCTGACCAGTTCTGGAGAACAAGTAGCAGAAATTTTGAGTAGTTCGGAGAACCGGCAAATCCCACCTCTGACTGGGCCTGCCCCCATCTCTTCTCTGCCTCCTGAGTCCCAGCTGATCAGCTGGGTCTTCTTTGGTTGCCCTGCACATGAGAATGGAGCTGGAAAGCAGGTTAGTGGGGTGAGGAGGGAACGTGGATTTTGCAGTAACCTTCCCCCAGGAGTAGGGAGGGAATGGAGATTTTACAGTATCCTTCCCCTGCCACGTCCACTAAGCCACACCCACAGAACCAGTAGTAAAAAAAATTGAATCCCACCACTAGTTGGGACCAACCTCACAGGTGGGTGGGAGATATTCCAGAGGGCAGGTGCAACAGCAGAGTTTCATTATCTGATATTCCAATTCTTTCTTCCATACTTTAGTATGCTTTTCGTGTTCAGACTTATTTTATTTTTGACACAAATATGGACTTCATCAAAAGAAAAAAAGCACCTTAGTTGCATAGACAACTAAAAGCATAGTTGTCCTAGTGCTATCCAAAAGTGCTAGAATTAATGACAGTTTAAAGAGTGTTATTTCAAGAGTCAGGATTCCTAGTTTTAATCGTTTTTACATGTGGCATGTCAAGAGATCAGGACTTTGCCTTGGGTGTGAATTTGCTATGGTAGCGAATGGTTTGTTTCAGGTAGCAATGGTGAATCCCAACCCTGTTTCAGGGGTGGGATTCTATCAGTTCACACCCATTCACTAGAACCAGTTGTGAGAAGAAATTACTGGGCTAATCCTGTAAGGAAGGCAGGAAGGAAACATTCTGATGTTGCTTACAGAAACTGCCTCTCTGTTAACCCTCATTACATTCTTGGCAGGACTGGACTTCCTGTCTCAGGAACTTCTCTGGAGTTTTTTCCCCCTCCTTTGCTGGTACTTTGCTTGTGTGGAGCGACCATTCAAAGTTACAGTGGCACTGAAAAAAGTGACTTTTTCACACTTACGACTGTTAGGACAGTCATGAGAGGCCAGGCGAGGAGATGTGTGCCTTGATGTGAGTGATATTGAGTTGGCCACACCCACCCAGTCACATGACCACCAAGCCATGCCCACCACCTAACCACACCCACAGAACCGGTTGTTAAAAAATGTGAATCCCACCCATACCGTTTCCCTTTTTCTACCTGCCTATTGCTAGTCTTCTAAAACAAAATGTACTTTTATGAGATCTTGGGAAAGAGCTTGTTCCATTTTACTTAATTTGTCTCTTTTCAGGGTGCTGATTTGAAGACGGGGAACCTAAAAGGTCACGTATTAGCAGGTAAGCAGAAGCCCTCAATACAGGTAGCCTTCGACTTACGACACAACTGAGCCCAAAGATTGTGTTGCGAAGTGAGAAATGTGTTAAAGTGAGTTTTGCCCCATTGTACGACTTTTTTGGGCTGCATTTGTTAAGTGAATCACAGCAGTGGTTAAACTAGTAACATGGTTGTTAAGTGAATCTGGCTTCCCCCTTGATTTCTGCCTGTCAGAAGGTTGCAAAAGGGGATCACATGACCCCAAGATACTGCAACTGTCATAAATGTGAGTCAGTTGTCAAGTATCCAAATCTAAATCATGTGACCATGGGGCTGCTGCAATGGTCATAAGTATGAAAAATGGGAATAGACCACTTTTTTCAGTGCCGTTGTAACTTTGAATGGGCTCTAAGTGAACCTAAGTGTATCAAGAGCAGAGCAGAGCAGAGAAGAGAGAATGGAATGGAATGGAATGGAATAGAATAGAATAGAATAGAATAGAATAGAATAGAATAGAATAGAATTCTTAATTGGTCAAGTGTGGTTGGAAACATTTGTCAAGAGTCAAGGATCATCAGGCACAACACTTAACAATAGTAATAGGGTACAATAAGCAATCAAATCATACTAGGAAACGGTCAATATAAATCGTTAGGATACAAGCAACAAAGTTACAGTCATACAATCACAAGTGGGAGAGGATGGGTGATAAGGAGTGATGAGAAGATTAATAGTAATAATAATGCAGACTTTGTAAATAGTTGGACAGTGTTGAGGGAATTATTTGTTTAGCAGGGTGATGGCGTTTGGGAAAAAAACTCCCCTTGTGTCTAGTTGTTCTGGTGTGCAGGGCTCTATAGCATTGTTTTGAGGGAAGGAGTTGAAACAGTTTATGTCTGGGATGTGAGGGGTCTGTAGATATTTTCAAAGCCCTCTTTTTGACTCATGCAGTATACAGGTCCTCAATGGAAGGCAGGCTGGTAGCAATTGTTTTTTTCTGCAGTCCTAATTACTCTCTGAAGCCTTTGTCCTGTTGGGTTGCAGAACCAAACCAGATAGCTATAGAGGTGCAGATGATAGACTCAATAATTTCTCTGTAGAACTGTATCTGTTAGGTATCTGTTACAAAGGCCTCTATATTTGTGTCAGGAAGTACAGATCCTTGTTCATATGTGTGATTTTGTGATCTCGATTGCTTCCAAACCAAGGTCACATCTATTCAAAGTGCATCAAGATGAATCCCATTGCTCACTGTCATTCAACAGCTAGATTTTTTGTGTGTCTGTTAAGAAACAGGGATTAAAAACAGGATCAAAGAAACTTTATTCTCTTATATAGGAATGATCCCCAAACACCTCATTTTCTCCCACCTGAACTTTCTTTTAAAAGTGTCAGGTAATTGTGATGCTGGTGCAAATTATTTTAGTCTCTTGTGAGACCTAATGGAAGTTCATGCTCAGATGTGAAACCACCAGCACAAAAGCCATTCCCAAATTCTGCCCCTTTCTAGTGATTTCACGAAAGAGAATCTCCTATAGAAAAAGAAGTTTTTGTCTCTAAACCGTCACTGATTGGAAAGAGGCACATGCATTTCAGAGGATTTTTTGTATAACATCCAAAAAACTATTTCTCCAACAGTAATGAAGTAGACATGATCATTAGAGCAATTTCCATATTAAAAAAACTGCTGCGGGCAGGCAGGCAGGCGATGGGAAAACCCCATTGCTAAATAAATATTAAATTATATTGTTGCTATTTGTACTGAGGGATGGGTATGTTCGCTCTGTTCTTGATGTAGTTTGACTGGGAATGTGCTGGATCCAACTATAACCTGGAAATTACCAGTGGTAATTTTCCAACAAAACCTATCTATTTTACATAGTCAATGTCTGTCCTCATTTTCAACAATAAATGTAAAACATCCCTAAGTAGGAATAACAGCATTTTGCATATTTTCCCCTCATTATACTTTTCTGTCAATCTGCTTCTCCTTTCTACCTGACATTACAAATTCCTTAGGAATTTGTTTTTCTTTTAAACATTCAGGTAACAATCAATAAGGTAAAACATCTACCTCAATATTACAGCAATATTTTTATTATGTAGTAGGACCTTCTACTCCTAAGTAAAGAACTCAGTTTGAACTTCTATTTGCTTTTTATTCTCTCTAATACAGCAGAATGTTGGAAATAAATCACATAAAGAGGTTCGGGAAGCTTCTTGTATGTCAGCTTTTAAAAAGGATGAATAAAATGCATAAACATAATGATGTAGCCCCCCTCAAAATACCCTCTTGCCTCCTTATAGGAGAGCAGTTGAATAGTAACTCAGAAAATGGAGAGAATAGTACTGTTCAAAGATAAGGAGATGAATATAGATGAACCCCAACAAACGGGGGGGGGGGGGGATAAAAAAATAAGTACAAATTGGGAAAATAGTAAGATATATATTGATACCTAAAAGAATATATTAAATTAAAATAAGCATATCAAGGTTAGAGTTGGAAGAAAAAAACTATGTATATGTAATTATATTATTATTGTTAGCATTGTGTAAAAAATATATTGATTCAGTCATTACACTGTCCACAAAATATGTTGGTTGTTAAAGAAAAACTACAAATAAAACATAAACATATCAGAATGTGGCCATCTGCTCCATTCTAAACCAACTCTTTGGGATATCCAATAAATTTGAAATATGTTTTATGAATCAATTTCAATCTTAAATCCAACGAGACCAATTTAATCTTCTTTTAAGACTTGCAACCATTGATGTTTCATTATCTGATATTTCAACTCTTTCTTCTATACATCCTAAATGTCAGTGTTTTCAATGTTAAAATTTACTTTATTTTTGATATAAATATGGACTTCATAAAAAAGGGGGGGTTTCTTTGACACAGCGACAACGTTTAGTCCATATTGAACTGTTTAAGACATACTTGCCACCTGTTTTTAAGGCAGAATTCTTCCATAAAGATAAACATTAGGGAACCTCGGTATCAAAATCCAATCTACAACCCAAAAGTCCAAATGTGGCTCTTTTCAATCCCAAAAATGAAAAAAAAATCCTTTTTATTATACATTAACCTATGTAATTGCCAAGATCTTTGCGGAAATAAGTAATAACTTTCAAATAAGGCCCACAAATATTGATAGCGTACAAAATTTTCATTTCACATAAGTGTAGCCAATAAGATGAAAGTCCAGTGATACTTTTGAAAACTCTGTCAAGAAAAATTAAAACCATTACCAAACATCAAAAGATAATCTCAATTTAGCCATAGATGCAATACATTACAGAGTAAAATACAAATACTGTGCTCCCTATGGCTACTGCTAACAAAGGGACTGGAAGGAGCTTAAGAGTCACAGTCTGTATATTTGTCCTAACTTGCTTGAATAGAGTATACCATCTAAATTTATATCTTGCTTTGATAATGTAAAAACAGCCTAGCAAGGAACTTTTGCCTAACCATGGAGATTAGCGTGAGTAAAATGAGTAAATTTTGTATTAACAGAAATGGCTGAAGCAGTCCTTAAGTGAGTCTTAAATGCAGTTCTGCTCAAAATTGGATTTGAAGGGCTGCAGCCTTCTTCCCTTGCATTTCATCAAGACCCTATTCCATCAAGACTGAAACTAAATGTAGAGTCAAAGCTTAAACATCAGATTTTTTTCCTCTCCACACCCCCTTATTCTAAAGCAGGGGTCTCCAACCTTGGCAACTTTAAGGCTTGTGGACTTCAACTCCCAGAATTCCTCAGCCAGGTTTGCTGTAGCTTTGCTGGCTGAGGAACTCTGGGAGTTGAAGTCCACAAGTCTTAAAGTTGCCAAGGTTGGAGGCCCCTGTTCTAAAGTATTTTCCATCTTGTCCAAGAAAAAAGGATCTTTTGAAAGCTTGCATTGTATTTTATGAACTTGTTTTGGCTATGCAAAACAGATTTGCTAGTGGCATTTTATAAAGTAGCAGCAATAGATACTGAGCTTGTTTAAACAAGCATTGAATTTTAACACATATGTCCCTTCTTAAGGTAGCATAACAAAATTCGGTAAGATTTTACTCTGTTTTTTTTAAAAATTCAGTATTAGAAGGTCCTGCATTAGCTTTCAGAAAATACTATTGCATATGTACCACTGACCTCCTTATAAAAATGAGACCCCAATAAACTGAGAACCAAGATATGTACCATGTGTTCTCCCAAAGATGGCAGGGAGAATACCTTTGAAATGTCATGTGCAGAATAGTGTGGATAAGCTCTGGGTGACCCATTCCCAGTTCCATTATTTCCAGAGAGGGAGGATAATAACAGAAAATGTTGGCATCAGACCAGCAAATCAGAAGAATCATTTCACATTCAAGCTGGACAGCTGATAGCAATTTATTCTTTATCTTATTGGGGAGGGAGCATTAATATGCAACAAGTAACATTTTCTATCACAGAAAAAGCAAAGTGTTTCCTATTCTTACCTCATTGTAGTCTTCCACATCCAATTCTACTTCCCAAAGACTGTTTATTCTAAGTTCACACACTTACAGTTTTGAAAAACAGAAAGGTGGCTTCTGCATTAAAGAAAGATCCAATCTGGAATTAAGGAAGCATTTCCTGAGAGTGAGAACAATTAATCATTGGAACAGCTTGTCTCCCAGAGTTGTGGGTGCTCAAACATTGGAGGTTTTCAAGAAAGGTTCGGACAACCATTTCTCCTGGATAGTATAAGGTCTTTAAGCAAGGCCTTGGACTAGAAGAACTCCAATCCTGTTATTCTGTGAAGTAGACATATGTTATACTGGATGTCCTCAAAAAATGTCCAGGCAATAGTGAGTCTATCAATGTGTTACTTGATGCCCAATACTTAATGATGCTTATCTGTTTTAAGTTTCTTTTTTGGTATTAAAAACACATGGAAAACGAACATACTGCAATGTGAGATAGCATAACCTCAGTTTTCAGCAATACCACTGGGTGTCATGAGTCCCAGATATATCCTTAGAAAATACAATGTGAATTGGCTATAGCCTTCTGCTTTGTTTTCTGTATGATGGGCCATATCTATCATTTCATTGTGTTGTAGGAATGCTGAAAATATGTTCTTCACATTAACGTCAGAGAGTTAACATCATTGCCTAGAGGATCATTGGCTGCCCTCTCCCCTCTTTGGAAGAGCTTTAGAGCTCCTGCTGCCTTAAGAAAGTTCAAAACATCCTTAAAGATCCATCTCATCCTGGGCACCCCCCCCCTTTTTTTTTTTTTTTGAGCTGTTACCATCTGGCAGATGGTACAGGACAATAAAAACAAGGACAAATATTGAATTCTACTGTATAGTGCAATATTAATGCAATATCAGGGGTTTTCAGTTCATTGGAATAGAATGCAAAGGATGTGTGTTTATGTTTTATTTTTATAGTTACAATGTACACTGAAAATGGCATTTAATTTTGTTGTATGGGGTACAATTACAATAAAGTCAACTGAACTAAACTAAATTAATTAGAATGCCAATTTCACCGGCCCTGGGTCTTGGTGCCAACTGCAAGACTTTTATATCAGCTGGTGAATTTGCCGGATTGGGCAATTATAAGAAAACTATGTTTTTTGCTCATAAAATGCTGAAGTGAAAAAAGTAAAGCAGGAAGTGAACTTGTGATAGTTACATTCAAGAAGAAAGAATAGCACCTCCCATTCACCCCCCCCCCTTTTGATCAGGCTGTGAAGAATTTTATCTCTTCAATTTCTTTACATCATCTTGTCTTCTTGAATCCAATCTGAAATGCCCTTTGAGCTAAGATTGGGGTTTTAAACCATTAAGGAGCATCTGCATACATAATAGCTCTGCTTGATATTTGATTTTTTTTTTCACAACACAGAGGGAGGGGAAGCCATCAACCCACCAGCGAGGCATGAAAGATTGACAGCAAGTAATACCCTGATTTCATTTACATCTGAGCTCTTCAGAAATTAAGTGTAGTTTCCTCTTGCTGGTTCTTATGGCAACCTATGCAATTGATAGAGCATATGGAAGCTAAATTAGTTAGAAATGTTGAGATGATTGAAGTTGGAACTTGACGGGGAGGTCTGGATTCCTGCTTTATAAACTAACATCTTGTCAGGTAGGAATGTATGTTTTAAGCCCTTGTCATGGTCAAAGGCATGCTATCCGAGGGAAGCTATAATATAGTTTGCCAGTTCTGCAAAAACAGAAAATAATGCTTTGATGAACCCTACAGCAATCAGTTACTGTCCTAAACCCAAACATTATGGTAGTATTGTGACTTTATCTTCTGTTAGTTAGAGGCTTAGGAATTCCAGTTTCCAATCTCCACCCAGCCATGGATCTTACCAAGTTTAGGCCAATCATTCTCTCTTGGTTTACTCTACTCTACAGGGAAGTTATGAGAAAGGGCCTGGGGGGGGGGGAAATGTGATAAAAATGTAAATTAAAAATAAATTCTTTTCAAAAAAAAATTTTTTTTAAATATTTAAAATATCTTTTCCCATTCTTTCAAGAGAATTTGTTAGCTTACTGAAGGATACTAACTTGATTATTTTTATTCTAATCTAAATTGTTGGTAGAGATAATTAGAATTGAAGCTTCTTGAATGAGAAGTGAAATCAATTAATTTAATATTTAAGTATATCAACAGCTTTGTAGCTTCATATTTCCATATCCAAAGTTTGAGTACCTTATGAACTTAGCAGTTTAGCTTTTCAGTTTTATTTCTGTAGTATTCTAGTATTTGCATTTATATCCTATTTTAATGTTATCTCTCTTAATTTGCACAATCTATTTAGAATGTTTCCTTTTATCTTGTTGTGAGTGTTTAAATGTTATGAACTTATAAGAGTTGTTAATAAAAAATACAAATAACATACTTGGCTGTGTTTGTAGGCTAAAATTTAACCAGTAGAGGGGGCGTGCATAAGTACACTAACATGCCTATCGTCCCTATCGTAATATTTTTATTTTCTTATTCTTGTTTTTGTTTGACAAATTCCAATAAATAAATAACTAGTTTGTATTATATGGATCCCCAGAGAGTATATAACTCATTGTATTAAATGAATCCACCCAGCATGGTTAATTTAATAAACTATGATTTCTTTAACTATATCTCAATGTACTATACAAAAAAAGCCACTCTCTTGATGCAGTCAGAGGATATGTGGGCATTACTTGGTCTGCCCATGTAATATTACAACTTGTGAGTTGTACTGGCTTATAGGTTTTAGATTGCAATTCATGACAGTCTGTTACCTATAAAAGCCACAACAGCTCAGCTGGGTTAGTCGTGGGATTACCTATCTCCAATTATTATCTGCCTACACTACAAGATCTGATAGGCTGACACTCCAGGTCCTCTCTGTGTAAGAATGCCATCAATGGGATCCAGAAAATATGCCTTTATTGTCCTGGTGCCTGCTCTTTGACAAACCATGTCCCACCTTCTCCTGCTTCCCAAGATTCTGGTGACTCAATCCAGTCGGTCCTCCTTAAGCTTTTAAAACTTGGGTTTTCCCTTGTAAACTGGATTAGGCCATTGAGAATCCTTTTAAAAATAATCCACTAATTATTTAGAATATATCATGTTTTTAAAACTCATTTTATTATTATTTAGCCTGTTTTATATTACGTTGTGTTGTTTTGCACTTATTATTTACCTTGTTTTGGTTTTAATCCTATATTAGCCACACAGAATCACATACTGTGAGTTATTTTATTTAAATAAATATTTGTGAGCACAATAATGAGAGGCAGACAAACTGGAACGAGTCTAAAATTAGGCAGTGCTTTGGGGCTTTGGTGTCATCCATCTGGAAGACAGGTTAGGAGAGGTAACAAGAGGTGGATTTGGAAAGAGAAGGAACTTAATCTTAAGCTTGAGTGGTTAGGAAAACCAGTTGATATTAAAGAGAGTTTTTTTTTCCCAACAAAGAAAAGACAAGCACATTCTTGCAACTTGATGGAAAGCAGCCAGATAGAGAGAAGGGGTGGCAACAGGCTCAGAGATTGTGCATACATACACACCAGGTGCTCCAAGATTGAAATCTATACCATCAGTCCTCATTTGCTTCTATGATTATATTCCTTATTAAGAATGTTTAATAATGCCCCTCTCAATAGGGATCACGGTTGAAAGAAGACAAAGAATTTTAGTCCCGTGTCTGGTGTGGTGCATAAATGCAAACAAACTAAAAATTATAGAGCTGCAAAAAAAATAAATAAATCCCTCTGAGAAGTAGGGGGAAAAAGTCTCAGGAAGACTATAAGTAAGATAGAACTGGTATAGATGAATTCAATAAATGAGATGGTTATTTTATTAAGAAAGAACAATAGGCTCATGCCTTTTACAAAGTGGTTGTGTCTCAATCTTAGATAAATGTATTTGAGGTGGGGGTGGCTAGATGCATACAGAAGCAGAATTTTTATTTTACTTTTATTTCTGGTATCCAGACTACCTCCGACCCACACCACCCCTTGGAAGTGGTTACCACCGCTACCAGTTCCTCCTCTATGAACAGCCAGCTCATGAAGACGTCGCCTTGAATTCAGATGAAGCCACGTCTTCCGGTGAGAAGCTCCTTTGCCTCTTTGGCAGTTCAAATGTGTGGCGGTTGTTATGTGAGTTTCAGGGAGAGAATTGGTGCCTTCTTCCTGGAGGATTCTTTTGACTCTTGTTTCAGCACGGTTAGAATTCCCGGTAGGTAGAGCTGTTTGTGGAAATGATGAAAATGACCCAGCAGGGGGCACGGCTTTGCTTGAAGCAGGATGCATATTTACTTGACAGTGTGGGAAATATTTTGTTGCTGCTGCTATTACCAAAGTAAATTCTCATGTCAACTCTGTAGAGGCGACCAAGCAATCATATAGCTGGATAAGCCTCAGAAACAAACTGCTCAGGTGCTTTGTTTGGAATATATAAAGTATGCTGATCCCCAGATAAGGCGAACCTATGCAGATGATGATGCTTTTAAAGGGAGAATGGTGTTTAGAACTGGGCAGTGCTTTGATGGCCAAGGGTTATGTGCTTTCGTTGTTACTGCAGTTGTTCTTTGAGGGACACAATCAAAAGGAACAGAATACTCTGATGGCATGAAATGATGAGTAAGGAAAGCCTGTATTTCTGTGGATGGCGTGCGCAGAAGGTTCAGAGATGCTAAGCCTAATTAAAGACTTATCCGGTATTTTGTTAATTTTATTAATATGGTGGGGAAAAGTCAGGAAATAACATTGCCAAAGCTCAAAGGTTTGTTGCTATACTTCAGCAGTAAAGTGTAATGTGGGCTTGGAGACCTCAAAGAAAAAGCATCCAAAATGTGTAGGGCGACTAGCCAATTCTGTGCATTGAAGTCCACATACATTAGTTGCCAAGTTTGAGGAAACACCACCTTTAAAGCAGGCATGCTGGTCCACCCATGCTTATGTTTTAATGTTAGAGTAAAAGAGGAAGGTTCTTAGAAAAAAATGAGTGGACCTGAAGGATATAGATTCCTGGGAAAGGAAGGAGGAAAGGCATCAGGAGCATTGGTGGATGGTTGGGTTGAGGGGCAGAGTTGAGGCTGGGAAGATCAAAGAACTGGGCAGGACCAGAAGGTAGAAGTTGAAAAGAGGAAGCGGGAAGAAATCTTCTGAAATTATCAGGCTAGCAGACATGTGCTGGATTCCTTTCCTCCACCCTAGCCACTGCCCCAGTCAAGGCTAGATGATAGAGCTGTGAGGAAATAAAAAGTTCTTAAAGATGGCACCAGAATTGACAATAATAAATTCAAGCAGACACGCTAAGCAGAATGTATACCGCATGCTTGGCAATACAAAATCAAGTTTTCCAGCCTTGCTGATTCTGCTGTGTTCAGAATCAGCCTACCTGTGATTATTTGATTAAGTTTCCGTGCTATAGTAAGCCCTGGTTTCTTCCACCCACATTTTTTTTAAAACAGTCACATTGACTGCATTCAAACTTCATATTAAACCAATCAAAACATCCCCTTTTCCAATTATGGTTTAGTATGACCTGGAACCTGAACCTTTGAGCATGAGCAGAGTCAATCACTGGGTTGTGTTGTGTAGGAGAAAACTATTAATAATCCAGCTGCATGGCAAACCTATTTAGGGTACATCTATACTTTCCATTGCATGTCAATTGAGAATGAGTGGAGAAGAAACAGCCAAGCTGAAAGAGATTATGGGTGGCAGAAGTAAAGGTGAAGAAGATCGCAGATACTGTGAAACTGAGAATTGTCTTTGCTTTAGGAGTTTCATTGGTGACATCTCAGAGCTATCATGCATGTCAAGCAATGAGATAAAAATTACGAATAATAAGATTTGGCAATGGAGTTGCACAAGCAGTCTTCAAGCAATGTTAATAAAATAACAGCTCTGCTGAACCAGGCTCGTTCTTAGCATGGAGGGACAACCAGTCTCCCAGGGGAAAATGCTGCTTTAAGAATTATTTGCACAAATGGAGTTTCAGGACAGAGATGAGTAGAGAGAGAATCAGGAATAATAATGCCTCGCCCATGGTGACATGACACTTCACAAGAAGCACCAAGCACATATGAAATCTGTTTATGGAGTCAGGTGCATAACATCCTGCTGGAAGAAGCATAATTCACATTATAGTTGTTAAAAAAAAAAAGGCAAGCAAGTTCTTTGAAAGCAGTGGGAGAACAGTGAAATTTCGCAATTGAGTTTGTCCTTTGCCTCTTTGTAAACCAATGCTATATAATATAGCCGAGAAGTCTTCCAAATGATGATGATGATACCATGCAAATTGGATTAGATTATGATGAGAGCAGGTTTCTAGGATCTGCTGAGAGTAGATAGAACACAGTCAGAATGCATAGCTATGTGGTGTGTGGAAGATATATCTTCAAAGAGGTCATTAAGTTTGGGTCTCAATAAGCAACCCATTCAACTCACTACTCTGGTAGCACATCCTGTAGTGTAAAATAGGAGGAGAGAATTGCTTCATTGCTCTTAATATGTGCATGCATAAACAGATGAACATGAAAGGGAAGGATTATTGCGTTTTGAAAACCTGTCTTTGGTCCCAGGCCTGGGGTTGGTATTTTTACTATTTGTCTAGGGCCCCTGTTACGTTCTACTTGCTTTTTATAAGAACATTTTATAATGTTACTTTAGTATGGGCTGACTGATTTGATGCTTTTATCTGTTTTTATGTTTTTGCTAGTTTTGCATGCTGCCCAGTGTCCATTGCAATTGAACAGCTAAATTCAAAGAAAGATAAGACAGATTGAGAAACAAGTAGATAGATGTGCTGGGCTACACAAACAAAAATGATGCCAAACTTCAAAGTGAAATATTAAGCTATTGATAGAAAATTTGCAAAATGGTGCATGGATAGAGAAAGGAGGGAATCCACTCTTTATCAGGTACATCAGAGGAAATATCCAACAGGTTTCCGTGGGACTCACACAACTACATTCCACATAACATATCAGTTATCGCACCAGTAGGTATGCTATCTGAGGAAAGAATTGTTGTGTTTTCCAAGTATGAATTCATATACTTTGTTGCAGGATTGTTGTTGTGTTTAGTTTGCCGACAAAAGTTAACATAACTGTCAAAACACAAAGTATGTGGTAAATGAGAAGAATGTGTGCAAGACGTGTGTAACAAGTATATAACAGGAGAGGGAAAAATAAGTTTCCTCTTCTGGCAATTGGACAGAATTCATTATTTCTCATCTTGACCAGTAGCAACCTTGGATTGTGATTTCCTGATTATTATTCTCAGGTGCTTCAACTTTATTAAAATAGGTAGCTGTTGGAAATTTGTTTACTTATACATGTGAAGCTATGTATTTATATAATACAGCTGCAAATTTATATAGTAATATTTTAACCCATGCAATTACAAGCATTTCTGGGTAGATTCCATAGTTAAAATTCCAAAATTAATGTGTTAAAATCTCCAATGCTTAGACAAAAAGGAAATCCTTAGCCCAAGATTGAAAAGATCAGTACTGTACGTAGGTACAGTACCAGTCAGTTGCATACAGAAAAGGACTCAATTAAAAGAAAAGATGATGTATAAGCAATATTTTTGTACTACTCTTGCCTCACTCCCTGGTTCAAAATCACTGATGTAAATCTTTAAAATATTGTTAACATGGTTTGTACAGAATTTAAGATTTTTTTAAAAAAAACTTGAATGAGCCCATTTTCTTTTACAAACTGAAGTGATTCTTGCTTAACCAATTTTGTCTTCAAATTATCACAAGGTCAAAACCAATTACTACTGGATTCCATGTAGATCCATCAGAGGATTTCCTACTGATTTGGGAGAGTTATTATAAAACAAGTGTGGGGTCAACAGATTTAGTTGAAGTTGCGATCCCAGTGTGCCCTTTTCCTTAGGGAAACCATGGAATGAGTCCCAATAGAACCCCCAATCAGGAAAGGAATGTTCTAGACAAACGATTCTATAGAAAGTAAGGGGTGCAACTTCTTTGGTGATTCTTTCAGTGGGTAAATCTTTAGGAAAAGATGGCAGTTGAAGTATAGGGAGGAAGAGGAAGAGGGGCCTCCCTGCTTTTCAGTGTTCAGATATACCAGCTAAACAAGCTGGATTAAGCTTTTGCATCAGAGATCTCATACTTTTAACTTAGTTCTATTCGTGTGTTTTTTCCCCCACAAAAAAAAATTCCAGAACCCTGGTCCCTTTGGAAAGCTATAGTAGTAGAAAATTGGGTGTGTTTAAGTGTTGTTTTACTTTTGTTCTTAGTCTCTCACGGTAGCTGATCAAGTTCTCTGGAATCCTGGAATTGTGCAGAACATACCTTGAAAAGTACAGGTTTAAACAATTTGGGCTATCTTGATCAATAACCTATTTCAATATCTGATGAAATGAGCCATAATTAATATAAAAAAATACCATAAAAAATATTTGGTTTTTTTCTGGAAGAAAAAAAAAAGTACCTTAACTTAGCTGCCATTCTCGAAAGTTTAATTAAAAACAAATTCAGGGAAACAAATTTTATCCGATTCAGACATTTCCTGCAAATATGACATGAACAACTGAAACAGAAGCCTATTTTCAAAGGAAAGTTTAATGAGCCTGATTAAAATACTGTGAGAACAGAATTAAATATTGCATTGGGATCAAATCTCTTAACAAGCTACCACCTTGCTCTTACACATCAAAGATCTAAATTGTTTCAGGGGTGAAATCAAAGCAAAATTTAAGTTGCCTGATTTAATGGGGATGAGGAATGGGATGCTTCAAACGGTAATAGTTTGAGGCCACACAAGTATCTAGTCCAAGGGTCTTCAAACTTGGCAAGTTTAAGGCTTGTGGACTTCAACTCCTAGAATTCCTGAGCTAAAATGACTGGAGGAGGAATTCTGGGAGTTGAAGTCTTTTGTACTAACAAAACTGATCATGAGGTTTGATCAGTAATCTAGAGTAGCCAGAAGACAATCCTATCTGCTGTAAAGATAAAAATACAGCTAAAATGCACATAACCTCAGGTTCCAAGAGGAAGGGCAGGATAAAAGTATCATGCATTCCATATAGTAGTCTTTTTTTTTTTTTTAACAAACTTTATTCAGTTTTCACATTAAAAACAAAAATCTCTTTTTGGTGGACAACATATTTCCAGGTCATCATCTTTACATACAAATATGACAGAAATTATACAATGATATATGCATACTTAATTCTATTATTACCTTTTCCATTCCAAATTTTCAGTAGAGAGAGAAACAAATACATTAATTCTAGCCTCTTTCCTGAATTTCAATCAATTTTGTTTCATTTCAATTATTTCAAATTAATCCTTTAGTATTTGTTTTTAAACATAAACAATATGTATTTACCTAATAAATACTAATAAGGTTTAATTCTAAATTCTTTCATTAATCCCAATCTAAACATTTAATTTCATTTCAATTATTTCAAATATAATCCTTAATATTTATTTTAAAAATACAAATAAACAATATATATTTGCCTAATAGTGGTAATAATGAAGTTACCAATGTCTCTCCTTGCTTTTAATAATCTATATTAAACTTATTAATTTAGCTGGTCCTTTAGTCTGTCACATTCCCTTTCAATTACACACATTTAATAAGTTCTAAATTGATACAGATCTTAACACACCCACACAAAAAGAAAAAAGAACAAGTATAAGTTTCCCCTCTTTTACTATTTTGAGTGTGACACCTTAATGATTAGAATATACCTTTATTCCCTCATCTTAATTCCCAAAAAACCATTAATCATTACATTTTCTCATTTGGAAGAAGGCGGAGCCTCCTCGCCGACAGACGGTAGATCGCAACTCTCTGCGACTATTGTTCGTGCTCTTTCGTCGGAGAGCCCCAATTATCCTGATTAGGGGCTGAAACTGCCTTGGAGGGGCAGCGGAGTAAGAGGAAGCAGCAAGCCTGTCTGTGGGGAGCCGCATCTCCCCCTCCCCCCCCGGCTTGGCTTTTTTTTCCTCCCGAAGACGACTGTAGCGATGGTCTAAAATGGCCATCCCGAGGAGGATGACTCAGCTTGACTAAGATTTGTGCAGGAGGGAAGAAAGAGGTGAATAACATCTGAACCAGGACAACTGGGCAGTATAACCAAATAAAAGTACCCCGGGATTAAGGTAATATGGAATTTTTAAGAAAAGAAAAGTGAGCTGTGAAATTACAAAGGGACAGAGAAAAAAAAAAAAGGAAAATATTTTTGACAGCTAAATGGGGCTTCGAACCGGAAAAGGAAGAAGCTGGAATTAAAGATTTAATGAAATTGGACTAAAATAATTTGGGAATAATCAAGTATAAAATTAAAGCTGGACTTAATATTGTCAAAGAATAATAATAATAAAGTTTATAAATTGGAGACTGGATTGTCTTGGAATATTGAGGTTCGAAAAACCTTAAATAAAAATATAGGGGGAAAAAAGTGAGGACTTCATATAATGGAGAGTGTCACCTTTTGATAAAAATTTAGTTCAAATAAAAAGGAAAGCATTTTGTTTTTGAATGAACTGGTATAAAATTACAGAAATATTGAAACAAAGTAAGAATTTTAGAAAGTGAAAGCAGAACCAGAATAAAGGAAAAAGCAAGGAAGGAAAGATTGTTTGTGGGACTGACTGATGTTTTTGGTATGAACCCTGAACTGGAATAGCTGAGAACTTTAAAAAATTGAAAGAAGAAAGAAGGAAAGTAAAAGTGGGGTTTTTTTGTGGACTTTGAGGATTATAAAATATAAGAATGATGATATCTCTTTGGGACTTAAAAATGGAACTTAAAAATATGAGAGAATTACTACAGGAAAGAGGCGAATCACTTTGCTCTGTGCTAGAAAAAATGGAAATGGCGATTGAAGAACAAGAAGAAAGATTCTCAGAAGAGCAGGAATTGACTCAAGGAGAAGACATTTTGAATGGACAATTAACACAAAGAACATTACAAAGAAGTGGGGAAAGAAGGAAGGTTAAAAAGTTGAATTTTAAGAAAGCAATTAAAAGAGGGAATAATTGTAAAGTTAGAAAAGGCAGGAAGATTCAGCAGAAAAGGGAAAGGGAAGATATTAAGAAGGAGATAAATTGGAATGAAAAAAGTCATGGGGAAAAAAGAGGGAGGAGAAACAGTAAGACTAGTAAAATGTTGAAAGGAAATTGTTTCTTTACAATTAAAAGAAGGAATACTTGTGAAGTCAGGAAATGTAGAAAGAATGAGAAAAGACATGGGGAAGAGAGCGGGAGGAGACTCGGGTTCGCTCCCTGGACAATGCACCGGAGAAGCAGTAAGAAACAGGCATGTGACAGAAAGAACCACAGAACTAGTAAAATGTTGAAAAGAAATGGCCTTTTCAGAGATAATGGTTGATGAATTAAAAGGGGGATTCTGCAGGGTGACAAGGGGTAATAAGAATATTTCTGCAATTAAAAATATTTAGAAAATAGGGTAATATAGATATTGATAACTCTTATTAAAGGGGGGGGGAAATATGCTGTGGAATCCAATTGAGAACATATAGTATTCTTTTTCTTCCAAAGTTGCTAGACAAACTTAAAGCATTCTGTGTCTAGTCTACTTATGAACATAATTTCAAAGATGGCTGTCCTTAGAGCACAGTGCTATTAGATATAAAAGATTTTAAATGAGTTCAGGTGGACAAAGATCTAATTTTGCACTTTTGATGTGTTCAGTGATGGTTTTTCCCATGTGGTCCTAGAACAAGAAACAAAAGTGCATCAGGTTAAAAGAGTTGAACTTGATATCCTAGTTCAGTTTCATGTATTTGGGAAAATGTGTTCCACATTAGGTTTATGTACCACAACAATGCTTTTCAATTTAGAACCCTTTGTATTAGAGAAGTTTCTGACAACAGGACTACTGATTCCTTCTATTTTCTCTTGGTTTATAATTGTGCAGCAATCCAATTTAAAGTAAATCATGAATCTGAACATAGTGTATTAATTACCTCACTGAAATTCAACAGGTGACTTCTGTGCCATTTTTTCCTCTTTCAATCACACCTCTACATTTATCTCTGTGGCAATCTGATTCAGGGAATATTCAACGCTGTGCAAGATGCAGAATTTCCCTTTTGTTATATATCTGGTCAATATAAATGACTCTAAAACTCTAAAAACATTCTGAGAAAAACAGATTCTTCTTTTCTCCAGGTCTTGTATAAAGACCTATATTGTCTTTGTCCTTGAATTCTCCCCTTATTCTTTTGAATATCGAGTACTGTAGCATTTTCATACAGAAATGCTACTTCAACCATTTTATCATATATCCTTTAGCTATATTTAAATTGTATTTAAGATTATGCCACCGTTTCAGTTTCCAGACTTAGGGGGAAATTTTATTTTATAGCTCACCTTATTGTTCAAATCTATGTTAGGAGCAACATCTATACAAAATGTTATAGAAACACAGAGAAAATTTTACATATTTCATTGTTACTTTTCAGACATAAAATATATGTTGGATTAACTACATGAATTCTAGACCGTTCTAATTACCAAGGAGGAAAATCTATGCTGCTCAAAAATGTTGTCCCATAATTAGGGCACAATTGTTGTTTAATTATTCCATCTGTAGCTTATTATGCTTCTACCAATTCCTTGCCAGCTAACTTTAGCTGATTGTGATTTTTTTTTTTTCCTAGATGGATCTGAAAATTTTCAGATAATTGGCCACTTACACTATAAGACATATACCACATTTTGTTTCAATTTGGCTCGGAATTTTGAAAAAAAAATTTTTTTGTAGTGTGCTAGTTGGCTAAGGTATAGTGTCACCTCCATGTACACCCTTATTCTGAAAGTGTGTCACAGTAATCAAAGGATTTATTTAAAATATTTTCTAATGTAGGAAGCTCCCATACTTATGTCACAGTAAGAGCTGCAACCCATAGCAATATTGTTCATTTGATCTGAGATATATCTAATTTAAAGCAAAGGCCCATAGTTAACGGCAGGAGTTTCCAAATTGTTCTACAAGGCTCCTAACACTATTCAAACTTTCAAAATCTTGCTAAAATAAAACAAAGCAATATTTCATCTGAAAACTGATAATCCTCTCTTGGACAGGAAACAAGCTTATTGGGAAAAAAGAGAGGAAGAAAAATTTTAAAAAATTCCCATAAGATATCAAACCCTACAATAATGTTTAGCAGCGAAAATTCAAACATAATCCAGCAAGTAATACTGTAAAGAGCGCCTAATTCTGTTGGTTGCAAACACTGAATTGAGCTTATTTGGAAGATGTGAGTAAATTCTTTCACAGATTCCTTCTTGTCTTCAATAGTATATATCCTAAAGACAAGAAATGGGGGAAACATCACACATACACAATTTTAAAAAGATAAAAATCTGCATTCATCCAGAAAAAGTTTTCAATAATTAATTTATTTTATTTAGATCATTTATACAGCTGCTCATCTTATATCAAACTCTGCATAGCTCCCAGTCAATGAAGAACAGTCTATGTGATATAATTGTTCCTATCACCTTTTTATATGCTGAGCTTTGATAGTTTATTTTATTTATTTTATTTGGTTTGTCAATTGCTTACAAGATAATAGGTATAAGTAACAACATTGTTATGAATACATAAAATAGGTACATATAAGAAAAATAAAAGAAACAATAGGACAGGGACGGTAGGCACGTTGGTGCGCTTATGCACGCCCCCTACAGACCTCTTTGGAATGGGATGAGGTCAATAGTAGAAAGTCTAAGGTTAAAGTTTTTGGTGTTTGGGGAAGTTGATAAGAGACTGTGTTATAAGCTCGGATGCAAATTTCAAATATCAGAAATATCAAATCAAACTTTTGGAAAAGGTAACCCATGGAGTAATGCAATATTCACGCTTTGTATTGTAGGTGGCATTATCACAAGATGTTGCTTTTCTTGTATATATCATTTGCAAACTATGTGCTGTTACCTTTGGAGCTCTCTTCTGGATCTCTGGAAAAACAAAATCTACCTGTATTGTGAATTTCTAAAGCAGAGTCAGGATTCTGACCTTCACCAAAGAGGCCCTGCTTCTAAAACACTCGATGGGCGATTATTTTTAGCTGTTTTGCTGCTGAATCATACAGCTTTTCTGAGAATTTTTATGCCAAATTCTCAAAGCAGTTTCATGAGAGTTTGTTGTTTCCGAGTTGACCTGATCATTCACCATGTGGCTGATCCCTTGGATTTCAAATGAATGTTGATTACACCATTCAATTTGTAAAGAAGCATTTTACCCTTCAATATCTCCTATTATTTGTACACCAGCAGGGACAGGAGGTAAAAGTCCTGGTTAGCTTTTCCATCATAAATAGAACAATCAAAAGGTGTTCATTCATTCATTCATTCATTCATTCATTCATTCATTCATTCATTCATGTCTGTCTGTCTATCATTTTTCTTTCTTTCCTTCCTCTTTCATCATTATCTATCTATCTATCTATCTATCTATCTGTCATCTATCTATTTAACTGTCAGTCAGTCAATCAATCTATTTATCTATGTCACTGCAGTGGCTTTGGACAGTAAACAAAAAGTAAAACCGAGGAAACTAAAACAGCAAAATTAATAAAAAAAAACAACCAAAATAATCAAGGTAACATGTGTTTGAAGTCTAAAAAGAAATCCCATTTCACAATTTGTCAAAGAAACCATGCAACAAGACTCGCATAATATCTGGACCACATGATTGAGGAAAGCACCAGGTCTTTAGTCCCTCATGAAAAGCCAAGAGGGTTGAAGCCATCCAGGTCTCTGTGGAGATATTGTTGCAAAAGGTAAGTGCTGTGAGAGAAAAAAAAAATATGGTTCCCGGGTCCTAGAAATTGCTTAACAGAAGGAACCCAAAACACATACTTCTTTTGTCACATTCAGGACAGTCAAATTTACTAGATTGGAGGGGCATCTAATTAACACTGCACTGCAAGTTATATGTAATCTGCACATACAAACCCTGCATGAAGATAATAATTTATGAGATCAAAGCAGAAGAAGAAAACACAAATTGAAATCCTCAATTCTTTCATCCCAGTCATGGAAAAACTATTAGTGGTATTAAAGAGAAGCAGGTAATTCAATAACTTGAAGGTTTATCAGGATTTTTGAGCCATTCTTGTTACCTTAATCCCTTGTAGGGCAACCTATAGACTACAGATTAAATCTTTTTGCTTAAAAGCACAGGCTGGTAAGTGGAATGTAGTGTATGTATAGTCATGCAGGGCGAGTAGAGTCAATGGGAAGTACTGGATTTTTTTTAACAAACCATATGTTTCACTTAACATTTGCAGTGATTTGCTTAACAACTGTGGTTGTAAATTTGAGGAATACCCATAACCCAAAGTTATATACTGTCCTCTTATTTATTCAGTTTACATACAGAGTACGACAAATGTTGGACTAGGAAAAACCAGAGTGTGGAATTAAAATTGCTATTAGAAATGCCAGCAACCTCCGTTGTGCTAATAATACTACTTCAGTGGCAGGAAATGGAGAAGGATTCTCTTGTTGGAGCTAAAAGAAGAGATTGTAAAAATTATTCTGCTATTCATTTTTTTTAAAAAAACAACCTCTAAGAGTATATCAATGAGCAATGTGGGCATTTGAGAAGAAGCTGACAGAAAACAAGATGATTAAACACTTTCACACAAGCATGAACTGGCAAGAAATCAAGAAGCAGCTAGTTAGTGCTGACAAAATGATGTCCATCAAGTCACAAAGAATCAGAAGTGACTGAATTAAAAAAATAACAAATCTGCTGTACCAACACAATCTAATGACCCCATTTGGAAGAAATGCTGCACTTTAGGTTATTCCAATGGACTAGAATTTGGCAATGTTTCCTTAAGGAGTAACTTTCTGATACAGGACAGACACAGACTTCAGAGGTTAATTAGGACTGCAGAAAAAACAATGGCTACCAACCTGCCTTCCATGGAGGACCTGTATCCTGCACGCGTCAAAAAAAGGGCTGTGAAAATATCTACAGACCCCTCACATCCTGGACATAAACTGTTTCAGCTCCTTCCCTCAAAATGATGCTATAGAGCACTGCACACCTGGACACACAACTGGACACAAGGACCTTTTTTTCCTGAACACCTTCACTCTGCTAAACAAATAATTTTCTCTACACTGTCCAACTATTTACAGAGTCTGCACTACTATTACTAGTCTTCTCATCATTCCTTATCCCCCATCCCCTCCCACTTGTAACTTTGTCGCTTGTATCTTTGACTGTAACTTTGTCGCTTGTATCTTTACGATTTATATTGACTGTTTCCTAATATGATTTCATTGCTTATTTGTACCCTATGCCTATCATTACGTGTTGTACCTAATGATTCTTGACAAATGTATCTTTTCTTTTATGTCCACTGAGAGCATTTGCACCAAGACAAATTCCTTGTGTGTCCAGTCACACTTGGCCAAAAAAGAATTCTATTCTATTCTATTCTATTCTATTCTATTCTATTCTATTCTATTCTATTCTATTCTATTCTATTCCATTCCATTCCATTCCATTCAATGCTATTCTATTCTATTCTTATTGTACCCTATGACTATTATTAAGTGTTGTACCTTATGATTCTTGACTCTTGGCAAATGTATCTTTTCTTCTATGTCCGCTGAGAGCATTTGCACCAAGACAAATTCCTTGTGTGTCCAATCACACTTGGCCAATAAGGAATTCTATTCTATTCTATTCTACTATCCTAAATATCTCTTCGTAGCATCTCTGACTGTGGTTTTTTTATATTTTCTTTTCTTTTAAGTCAACTTGTCTATTTTCTTACACGAATTGCAAAAGTGCAGCATTTGCATGGATATTATATGCCAAGTTTTATTTATGTGAAGAGGTTGGACAATCATTTGTCTGTAGTGATATGACTGAGCAGGGGGTTGGATTGGAACCAATCCAGGGAAGACCTCCAAGGTCCCTCCCAACTCTTATTCTGTTATCTGAATTACCTACTTTAAAAAACCTCCATAGCTAAAAGCAACATTTGAAGAAATGGTGCCATTTGTTTAATGGCTAGATTGATAGTCTGCCTTTCCTTTGAGAACACGAGGTGATCAGCATATTATTCCCTCCTCAGTTTTCCCCAACAACCATCTTCCTATGAAGTAGATTGGCTGGAGAAAGAAATGGGCCCCTGAATGACTAAGATAGTTTTCATGGCCCAGGATAGACTTAAATCTGGACCTCCCTGATTTTTTAGTCCAAGTCTCTGGTCTCTGCTGTACTGGCCTTTTTTTTTTTTTGCATGGGAAGGCAATAAAGGAGAATCGGGAGTGACGTGGCAACTGTCTTCCAATACTTGAAGGGCTATGACAGAGAAGGAATTGGACCATTTTCCAAAGCACCTGAGCATAGGACAAGAATTCCTGCCTAAACAGGGAGTTGCACTTGAAGTCCTCCAAGGTCGCTTCCAACTCTGTTATTCTAAGTAACTGGTGGCAAATCGTTAAAGAGAGCTCCATCCAGCCTAGAATTAAGGAGAAATGTCCTGACAGAAAGAACAACTAATCAATCCCGCTCTAGAGTTTTTCAAGAAACAGCCTCCCCCAAAACTGATGCACATCTTCCCTGATTGCATAACTGGGTAGCCATAATTATGCAATTTTTCCAATATAAATTATATTGTGATGAATGTTTTAGGACATTTTTTTCCCCAATTTAATGCTCTGATTACGCTGGCTGAACATGGCTGGAATTTAGGCTGATGCTTCTGAAAAATATTTTAGGAATTCATATTCATTTTATAATATAATAATTTAGAGATTCATATTCATTATATTAATAAATAATACCATTTGTCTTCTTCTAAAATTCATAAATGTTTGCATTTCTACGCTTTCATCCCATTCCTTCTAGTGAGTATAAAATTAAAGCTAAGTTCTTTTTATGTTTTTAGTATTCACTAGAGCCTAGGAATCCAATTTTATACATAATAAACCAGATCTCAGAGTACCTTCCTTAAATTCAAGTGACCAGAAGAGGGCACTGAACTCTGGACTGTGTTAGTTTTTAATTTAAATACTTGGTTAAATAAGTTGCAAATGGAAAGAGGAAAGTGACAGATAAGGAAGTTTAAAGGCAAAAAAAAAAAATATATAGTTGAATTGCAGCGATTATCTTTCATAAACCTCTTAATAAAAAAGTCATGTAAGTTTTATTTTCTGGAGCAGGACCATCTGTGTGTATTTGTATCTACTTTTAGGTAATGTGAATTGGCACATTCAGCAACTGAGAATAAATGAAATAAATGAATATCAGTTGACATGATAAGAGAAAGGATTTTAAAAATCCAGTTATTTAGCCCTCAATGACAAACGTCATATATACTGTATTATAGCAAGTTTATTAAGTGGAATATAGTATCCTAATTCTGTGTAGAGTTAGATGGAAAGATTTCTTCCTTGACTTAAAAATAATTAAGGAATGTGTGATAAACAAGTACTAGAGAAGTAAATATGTATCTCAACTTCCTTGTTTTTTTCTTATCCCCAGAATGCTTTTTATCAACATGGGATGTTGTTCTATTATATAACTAGTCATCACACAATGACTGCTTGCCTGCATTGGAGAGCCTCAGTAATTATTATGTTATTATGTTTTATATCAGTATGCTAAAGTGATCAACAAAGGAAAAAGTAGATATATACAATAACACGAAACGATCAACAGAAACTCCTATATTGATAGTCTGTAGAGATTCTCAGTCATCCAGGTCATGGTCATCTCAAAGGTGCTTGTTCAGGAGGCAACTGGACTTTTATTGTTTTTTCTTTTGAAGATGTTTTGCTTCTCATCCAAGAAGCTTCTTCAGCTGTGACAGGATAGTGGGGAATGGAAGGATTTATATTCCTTGCAGACAGCTGGTCATTGGCATCCTTTTAGGAAGTTGTTAAGGCCACTTGGAGGTTTATCTGTGTCCTCAGGGTCACCTGAGTGGTGAAAATGGTTGCTGTAGTCTGCAGTTTTTCTCTGGAAATCCATTCCTACCCCCACACTATTCAGATGACCCTGAGAACACAGATAAACCTCCAAGTGGCCGCAACAACCCTCTAAAAGGAGGCAAATGACCAGCTGTCTGCAAGGAGTATAAATCCTTCCATTCCCCACTATCCTGTCAGAGCTGAAGAAGCTTCTTAGATGGGAAGCAAAACGTCTTCAAAAGAAAAAGTAAGAAAGTCCAGTTGCCTCCTGAAAAAGGACACAAAATTTGGGGATCCAAAATGGATAATATAGAATTTTTTTAAAAAAGAAAAGTGCTTAGAAATTACTTTATAAATTCTAAAAGAACTCTAAAAACATTGATTATATTACTCAAAAGTCATCTTCCATGCCCCTTTGATTTAGAAACAAAACAAACAACTTAATCCAAATATTGCCAAGATCCCATATCAGCAACCAGCGGGGTTGCAGACCAGAGGTAGATTTCTTCTTCAAGAGTTTTCTAATAATTTTCTTAGCGCATATACCAGAAAAATCCACCATTTTAATGTTTAGATAGATTGCCAATACTATAGATGAGAATAAAAACACACACCTTTAGCATCTATGTAGCAGATGATCCAGAACCACGTTAACACACTTGTTGGTGTCAGCCCCAAACCTGACAATAACAACATAATTGTTACTATATAATTTTAGCAGGTTCTTGGGAACGAAGAGGGATATGAATAAATTGCGGGAAGCTACGATGGTATGTACAAGGAATATAATTTATATCCACAATTTGATGGTCATTTCCATTTGAAGTGATGTGCTTCAATGGACACTACTTGACCTGATTTTATAGCTTAGTTTTTAATGCACTATGTGTGGTACACATTTGCTAACTGTATTACAATAGCAGCTTCCAGACTGGGAGAATGGGAGCTCTATCTTCAAAAGCAAACCCAGAAAATATTAGGAAATATCCTGCAAATTAAAACCACAACTTCAAAAATTAGGATATGCTCACGTATGACATGTGCATAGACCTGTTTGTTAATTTTGCTCATCCCTGTGATAAAATTTGATAAAAACACTATCAGTATGAGAACCTGCGGCTTTTGTGGAACTATTACAATCATTTCTGGGAATTTCAGACTCTTGAACCTGTAGGCATATTTAGAATTTTGAGAAAAATCTGGGTACTCCTCCCAAATGATTGCCAAAGTGCTATGACCAGATTCCTCTTCCACAGCAGGAAATTAGCTGAAGCAAAGAAAAATAGCTTATCCAGAAATCTAACTCTATTGCAGAGTTCAAGTTTGATTTCCAAACCACTTTTTAAAATTTGGCGTTCTCTCTTCCAACATCCACGTCACAGATTAATTGATGAGGTGTAGAGACAAGCAATTTGGCCAAGAATTTGACTCCAAGAATGAAATGAAATAATCAAATCACATATTGGCCCCTACAAAGCCCAATAACAAAGCAAATTTTTGATTTTCATACAAATATGCATTGACAAAATATCCACTTTCCAAAGCCAACAGCTTACTCATACCTATACAGCTGCACAAAATAAATATATAATTAATAAAGAGAAGTAACAGATAATTGCAGATAGGCTGAGCTCCTCACCCACCCCCATTAGTCCTCAAGTTGCAGGCTGATACTACTCACAAATTACTTTTTAATTTTCCGCAGATGGCTGGGTGCACTTCAAATGACATAGTAAACGGCAGCTGCTTAGTGGCTGGTGTTTGAAGCTGAAATTTTACTTTTCATCAAGCTACATTCCCAGTTCAAGAAGTATATATACACATAAAGCCATGCACTGAAAGGGGAGAAAGCCTGGTGGGTGCTAAAATTCATTAGCATCATATTAAAAACTCCCTAATTAACATTGAAATAAACAACGTTGTTGGGTGTTTAGGAGTCCAGTATTTAAGATTCCCCCAGAGAATCTTTGTGGGAGAAAAACATCTAAAATGTTATAATTGAAAAGAAATTATATTCTCGGGGTCAGACACAGTCACTTTCTTATTATTAGCATCTTATTTTTATACTAGATGTGAAATACTGTATAAATGTAATCTAAAGTAGACTTCCTTGCTATAGAAGCACAGTGTTTTAAGCAGTTGTAAGGATTGGCTAGTAAAGTTCAGTTCAACTGTGATTCACAAAATATAACTGCAAAGCTTATTTCATCCTAGTTTTGGGATGCCTTTAGTAGTTCTCCTATATAACCCGATATTCCTGCCAGCCCAGGAAGGTGTGGAGAATTGAAAGGATCCTAGGCATTGAGAAGAAATGCAATGATTGTCCAAGCATCCCTCCAAAATTAGCTTTTGCCTAAACTTAACCAGCTGGCTTCTCAGTAGGGGTTACCAGTTGGCCGGTCTCGTCTTTTGAGTTAAATGAATGGGACGGCATGAGTGTGTTTAGCAACATAATCAAAAGTCCCTAAGACTCTGTGGCTATTGTTAACAGCAAAAAGGATTCCCGCCTACTGCCACTGGGACATCATTAATCTTGGCAGAAACCCTTAAGAACCCTTTCACCAGGAAGAGCCCCAGTTAACAAGGCAGATAAATTATAAGATACAGACTGTGCTGATATCAGGACAAAAAGAGAGCTCTGATTCTTTTTTTTAAAAGTTCTTCTGCCATATCTTAAATTAGAATATTGCGGCCTGCAAAGCCATTCATTCCACAATATTGGAGCCTTCATGCTCAATGAAGCGGACTTGAATTTAGACAATTAATGTCAGATGCCATAAATTGGGGAGCACGGCAGTTCAAATGACTACAGGTTTATTGCATGCTAATGTTCTCTATTAGAATCTGAACTACTAACAGTCAAGGCAAATTGGTGGTAGGTGTTAAGCCTGTGTTTCCCAACCAGGGTTAAGGAGACAAGCTAAACAGAATGTGCAGCGTTAGTCAGATAGGCACACAGATAAATGAGTGAGCTAAGTTTGTATGTTTGTTAACATGCAGTAAAAATAACAGATACGCTTGGGCTATAAAAATATAGTTTATTCCATTTAGAGTTTATAGCATAGTCAAAATAACAATCCATTAGTCATGTATCGTTTTAGTCAGTCCATTCAAGGATATTCAATTAGCAAAGTCCGTGTAGAATATCCTATGTCAGTTCACTTACAAATCAATCAGTCCTTTCTCTCTCTCCCGTTCCAGTAGGGAAAAAACGCAGTCTTGAATCCATCCAGTAATTAGGGATCATAAAGCCAGAGAGAGCAAGCTGCGGTGCCTTGCTTCTTTTATGGTGCTTTTTACAACCACTCCCTTAATTACAGTCCTACAGTTAAAGTTGCAGACACTTTAACTAACAAACCATGATAACATATTTATTATTTTACCTAAGCCAGTTAGGGTAAACAATGTTATCCCTAACATTCTCCCCTTTTAGGTAATAATAATAATATAACTAATAACTATTTACATCTTTAAATCATATTTGTTACAACTCTCTTTAAACTTAATTACTCCTTGAGCTTTTGTAAATTGGTCTGCAATGTTTTCTTCTGTCATGCAGTATTCCAATTTAATTAGCCCATTTTTTACAGATTCTCTAACATTTAAGTATCTTAAATCAGTATGCTTTGATCTAGTTTTTACAGCAATATTAGTAGCTAACTTTATGGCTGCTTGGTTGTCCTCGTACACAATAATGGAATCTTTAACAGTTACACCCATGTCTAATAATAACTGTTTGTACAAAATTAAGTCAGTGCATAGTAATGACAGACATGAAAATTCCGCTTCCATCGTGGACAAGCTAATATGCTGTTGTCTGATTGATCTCCACCCTATTAGTGTCTTACCAAATAATATAGCCATCCCAGATGTTGATTTTCTAGTGTTTATGTCAGTTGCAAAACTTGCATCTGCATAGGCACTAAGACTCAAATCACCCTTTGGTTCTATATACAATGCATGGTTCATTGTTCCTTTAAGATATCTTAAAATTCTCTTTAATGATTGCCAATGACATTGATGTGGATCTGAATTAAAATGTGCCAGCTGATTAACACTATAAGCTATATCAGGCCTTGACCAATTGCTGATATATGATAAGCTACCAATCAAAGATTGATATATAGACTTATCAAATTTGGGACTTTGATCATCAGTTTGGCAAACTTCCTGACTCATTGGAGTCTTTGCTGGTTTACAAAGTTCCATTTTATACGTTTTAATTAATTGGCAAATTTTATCTTCTTGAGATATCTTAAATCCATTTTTTTGTTTTGTTAATTGTCAATCCTAGATACTTTTTAATTTTACCTGAATGCTTTAATTTTATCTTTTTAGCTAATAATGATATAATCTCATTAGCTTCATTATTAGTCTTAGTTATCAAAGCAATATCTTCTGTAAATAATAACAATAATGACACCGTTCCATTATTTTCTCTTTTAAACACACATGGATCTGCTAAACCAGATTTAAAACCTATATTGTTTAATTCTTTCACAATATATTGGTTCCATTGATAGCCAGATTGTTTCAATCCATAAAGACTTCTTTTTAGTTTCCTATAATCATTACTATTTACTTTATTGTCTTTTATAACAATTGGCTTTTTCAAATATATAGTGTGCTGCAATGGTGCAGGCAAATAAGCAGTTTCTACATCTAAATGGTTAATGACATAGTTTTTCTTAGTTGCCCACACTAAAGCTGCTCTCAAAGATGTTGCCTTAAGACTTGGTGCAAAAACTTCATCGTAATCAGATGCAGTTTGATTAAATCCTTGAGCTACCAACCTAGCTTTATGGGTAACAGTCCCATCATTGCCAGTTTTTACTTTAAATATCCATTTGCACCCAATGGATTTTTCTCCTGGAGGTAATATGGCATCTTCATATACTTTCATTACCTTTAATGAATTTAGTTCTTTTTCCATTGCCTTTTGCCAATTCTCCTGATCCTTAGCAGGATACATCTTAAGTTCATCTATACTAGTTGGAACTTTAGTTACTTGGCAAACTATACTTGCTTGATACCTATCAGGTGGTCTAGTTACACGTGTAGTACATCTAGGTATTACAGGACTTACAGGTGGACTTTCATTTATTAACTCTTCTTGATTATCTAACTCTTCCTGATCAACTATTTCCTCTTGTTCTGGTCCTATTTGTTCTTCGTGGACTTCTTCTTTAATTGGATTATTCTTATAACAATTCTGATCTTTCTGCCTTTTGTAGGATTCAATAATTACTTCATTATTTAAATCTTGCTCTAATCTATTCCATCCTACATGTTCTAGGAATTTAGCACTAGCACTGGTGTAAACTCTAGATGTACCTGGTTCCCAGAATCTATAAGATCTATGATTAGATTTATATCCTACAAAAAATAATCTTTTAGCTGTATGTTGTCCTTTGTGTCTGAGTTGTGTAGGGATATGCACCCATGCTGGTGCTCCAAATGTGTGCATGTAACTTAAATCAGGTTTTGTACCATGCCACAGTGTGAATGGTAATTCACCTGTTGTTGAATTAACAACATTATTTAATATATGATTACCACACATTATTGCTTCTCCCCATAAATTGTCAGGTAATCCTGAATCAGACAACATAGTACGTGCCATTGACTGTAGTATTTGGCCTCGTCTCTCTATAAAGGCATTATGTTGTGGCCTATATGGTGCAGACTTTTTATGTTGAATACCTAACATTCTAAGTCTATTCTGGAATTTATTATTTGTAAATTCCGTACCATTATCTGTTATGAGTTACTAATTTCCTTTTAGTTTTCCTTTCTGCAAATTTTATCCAATTAAAGATATTTAGATACGTTTCAGTTTTGCTCTTCATTAAATAGCAAAACCCATATCTAGAATAGTGGTCCATTATACTTAGCATGTATCGAGCTCCTCCTACACTTGGTTTTTTCGGACCTATTAAATCAGCAAATACTACTTCTAAAGGCTCTTTGGTAGTAAATCCATCAACTCTATTAGCCGGTATGACCCTGCTTTTGCTTTGATTACAAATAGAACATTGCAAATACTTATTACAAGGTTTCAAATTTATTCCTTTAGATAATTGAACAGTTCTCTTAAGCATTTAAAATTTAAATGCCCTAGCCGTCGGTGTAACAAGTGAATACATTCATCATGAGGTTTCTTATTATCATAAACTGTGTTAGCCACCTCTAAACCATTATCATTTAACACATATAATTCACTTCTTAAAGATGCAGTAATTTTCTTATCTTCTTTTTCAATTATGCAGTTATCTCCTTTAAAGGTAACTACATATCCTAGTTTAACCAAAATTCTAACTGAAATTAAATTAAACTTAAGTTGTGGTACATATAACATTTTTACATTCTCTTTTATGAAAGAACAATATGCTATACCTTGACCTTTAGCTTTCAGTTTCCAGCCATTGGCTAATGATATCTGCTGTGTACTCTGGGACATTTTAATAAAATTTTTGTTTTCATTTGTTATACAGTGGGATGCTCCACTGTCAACCACCCATAAATTATTTTTTACAGCTCCGTTAATATACATGGCTAGCTCTAAATTTTTTTTTGTCTTTTGATGACTTTTAGTATTCTGGTCAGCGTTCTGGCACTTTGCTTTTTTACAAAATCTTGCCAAATGTCGTCTTCCTCCACAATTAAAACACTTTTTAATTGCGTATGCAGTAGGAGATTCATTATTTTCTTTTTGAGGTTGCTCCCTCCTTAACTGATCTCTTTCAAGTCTTCTTCTGGCCTCTTCAATCAATCTGCCAGTTATATCAGTTAAAGTTAAACTTTCCTCAGGCAAAATTTCAAGGGAAGTGACGTAGTTATCATAACTTTCGTTTAGTGATGATAGAATTATGTAGACTTGGTGTAGTTCAGAGAAAATAAGCTCTTTCTCGTGCAGTTCTTGAAAATGCTTTTTATAGAATTCAAATGACTCAGCATATCACCATTCGTCTGGAGATGCGTCTTGAAAAGCTTCCGTGTTAGATTTATTTGAGCACCAACATTATCTCGGACATAAATCCTCTTCAGCTTCTGCCAACACCCAACAGCTGTTTGCTCTCCATGGATATGAACAAGTTGCTGGTCAGACAGTGTTAGTCCTATTATGCAAAAAGCTTGTTCATTCTTTTGCATAAAGTCTTTTATCTTTTGTCTATCTTCCTCAATATCTGGATCCCATTCCTCTACGTTTGGTGGGTTTTCAATTATATTCCACAGACCTTCTCTTCGTAGAAGTAGACTACATTTCATAGACCATGATACATAGTTTGTTCCATTCAGCTTGGCTATAAGGGACAAACTTTGTAGATTGACTTGTGCCATGTTTTCTTATATGGATATAAAACTATAATTAATAAAACACAGCTGTCTGTTTACTGTAATGTATAACAACACAAACTTTCACTTTTTACATAAATCTGTTTTATCCTAGTTAAACTGACTTTGCAGCCTCTGGGCCCATAACCAGTGTTAAGCCTGTGTTCCCCAACCAGGGTTAAGGAGACAAGCTAAACAGAATGTGCAGCGTTAGTCAGATAGGCACACAGATAAATGAGTGAGATAAGTTTGTATGTTTGTTAACATATAGTAAAAATAACAGATACGCTTGTGCTATAAAAATATAGTTTATTCCATTTAGAGTTTATGGCCTAGTCAAAATAACAATCCATTAGTCATGTATCGTTTTAGTCAGTCCATTCAAGGATATTCAATTAGCAAAGTCCGTGTAGAATATCCAATGTCAGTTCACTTACAAATCAATCAGTCCTTTCTCTCTCTCCCGTTCCAGTAGGAAAAAAACGCAGTCTTGAATCCATCCAGTAATTAGGGATCATAAAGCCAGATAGAGCAAGCTGCGGTGCCTTGCTTCTTTTATGGTGCTTTTTACAACCACTCCCTTAATTACAGTCCTACAGTTAAAGTTGCAGACACTTTAACTAACAAACCATGATAACATATTTATTATTTTACCTAAGCCAGTTAGGGTAAACAATGTTATCCCTAACAGTAGGTAAGAGTCAATATGCAGATGATACCACTCTAATGGCAGAAACTGAAGAGGAACTAAAGAGCCTCTTGATGCGGGTGAAGGAGGAGAGTGCAAAAGTTGGCTTGAAACTCAACATTAAAAAAAACTAAGATCATTAATTCATGGCAAATAGACGGGGAAGAAATGGAGGTAGTAACAGATTTTATTTTCCTGGGCTCCAAGTTCAACCCAGATGGGGACTGCAGTCAAGAAATTAAAAGATGCTTGCTCCTGGTGATGAAAGCTATGACAAATCTAGACAGCACACTAAAAAAGCAGAGACATCACTCTGCCAACAAAAGGGCATAGAGTCAAGGCTATGGTTTTCCCAGTTGCAATATATGGCTGTGAAAGTTGGGCCATAAGGAAAGCTGAGCGCCAAAAAATGGAGGCCTTTGAACGATAGTGCTGGGGAAGACTCCTGTGAGTCCCTTGTACTGCAGGATGATTCAACTGGTCAGTCCTAGAGGAGATCAACCCTGACTGCTCTTTAGAAGGCCAGATCCTGAAGATGAAACTCGAAGACTTTGGCCAAATGAGAAGGAAGGACTCACTGGAGAAGAGCCTTATGCTGGGAAAGATGGAGGGCAAAAGAAGAAGGAGAATGAGGTGGCTGGATGGAGTCACTGAAGCTTAAATGAACTCCAGAAGATGGTAGAGGACAGGACGGCCTGGAGGAACGTTGTCCATGGGGTCGCGATGGGTCAGACACAACTTCACAACAAACAACAATAGAGTCAATAGAACTCAAGCTGAACTGGATTTAGATCTCTTGTGAGTGTGAAGGGACTTGAGACTAATGATGTGCCTTGACCTCTCCCTCAAGCTCAGCCTGGTCATCTCCTACAATTCAGCCCATACTGAACTGGAATATCAAAGCCATAGGAGAAAGTTGATGCAACATCAACTAACAAAATGCAACTGGATTGGGGCATAACTGTAAACCTTATTCAAGTCCTATGTGCTGATGTACACATACCCCTCCCTCATCCTAAAACATGCAAGTAGATTATGTAGGTACAGAATGTTCTTTGCTTATAGAAAGAGACTGCCAGCTCAGGGAGAGAGGCAGTGGTTATACAGAGGAGTGGAGTGACTATACTGGTCCACCTTCTTCCTCCTTCTGTAACTAATTTGCACTCACAAAATAAGATTAGAATCTCAAAAATAACAAGGTGTCGTTGTTATAAACAGCACTGCAATTGTTGGGAATTGTTGGGAAGAGATAGTATATGAGTGTCTGTATGTCATGCGTGTGTGTGTGTATGTGTGTGTGTAAAAAGTACACCAGGAATAACTGTGGAGCTCTCTGTCCAGAAGAGTGCAATGTTAGGAACAGCTAAGATATTGCAAAGAATCCTCAAACACTCAGGCCTCTGGTAGGGTAGAGGATCTGAGATTGAGAAAGACACATATCACCCATAGAAATTAGATAGATAGACAGATAGATAGATAGATGGATGGATGGATGGATGGATGGATGGATGGATGGATGGATGATAGAAGAGATAGATAGATAGATAGATAGATAGATAGATAGATAGATAGATAGATAGATAGATAGATGGATGGATGGATGGATGGATGGATGGATGGATGGATGGATGGATGGATGGATGGATGGATGGATGGATGGATGGATGGAAGGTTGGATGGATGGATGGATGGATGGATGGATGGATGGATGGATGGATGATAGAAGAGATAGATAGATAGATAGATAGATAGATAGATAGATAGATAGATAGATAGATAGATAGACAGACAGACAGACAGACAGACAGACAGACAGACAGACAGACAGACAGATAGAGCAGACAGTGAGTGGTGCTTACTCATTGTTGGGCCCCCAGTAGTGTAGCCCCCAGTATGTTTCACTATTCCCATCTGGTCAGGAAAAAGGCAGCAATGGCAAGAGCAGAGTTTTGCTATATATTTTCAGCTTCTGAGAATAAGCAAAAGCTTCAATAAAAGCAAGAGACTATGATATAATTCTGCAGGAAATGAGCTGCAGACATGGACTAAGTCAAGTGTGAAGTCCCTCATTGTTCCAATGCAGTATGGATTTCAGCATTTCTCACCCATTGTGGTTGACTTTCTTCCACCCCGTTTCCCTTCCCCTTGTTGGTAGTTAGTGCTGGTGAGTCATCAACACACAAGATTAGTGAGTGTGCTGCCCAATTTGTATTTAAGCCATAAAGACTGCAAATGTATTCATAAACCATTTTTCAATCTCTAATTTATGGTGGGAGGATGGGGGGAAATGGTAAGAGTTTATTGGATATTTCATCCAACAGGGTGGGTTTCCTAGTTTACTCCAGTTTTGGTTTTGTTCATTAAAGTAATGAAATGACATCTGAGGTTGCCAGTTGGGAACATCTGTTTCCACAGTCATCATTTTCAAGTGTCTTCCTCTTTGTCCTTATTCAATTTCTTATTCTCTTTTTGGAATTGTTGCTGTTCCCTTTTCAAATAGTACTTCAGGATGGAAATATTGATTTCTTATCAGCGTAGCAATGAGCTAAAACATGGGTTTCTGAATTCTTGTTAGGATTTTCCAATGAAATATACTACAGGAAGTAATCTTCCAGAATTATACAGCTGCACAAAGAGGTTAGAATCAGTCAGATATTTAATGTGTAAAGATTTTAACTGGCTATCTTAAGAGCACAACATCGTGGCAATAATCAAGGAGGCAAAGGGCATTGTACAGTTTTGTCATCTCCATCCCTCACAAGGTCCCCCTAAAAATTAGAACTCATCTCTCCAATGCTAGACATCTCAATTCCCTTTCCCCCTATCCATTTATTCAACATCCACAAGGAGAAAGATGGGGGGAGGGAGAGAGAGAGTGTTCCCAGAGTAGAAAAGTTTCTGCCTTTTGCAGAGTATAACATATTTACTGTAAAAATTTAGTAATTCAGGCTGTCTTTTTAACATCATCACTCGTTACAAATGGAGATTGCCAATAGTAAGCCAAGCTACACCCAACCATTTCTTCTTAGGTGTCTGTTATTTAGAACTGGAGAGAATTTTGGTTTAACTCAACATGTTATACAGAAGTTTAATTCTAAGCTTCTGGAATATTTACCAGGCTTAGCCAATCTAGAAATTTTTTTTTTCTTATTCATTAATCTTATTCATTAATCAAACAAGGTCATACATACTATTTCCAACTCCTAAGCCTCTAGAGTAGGTATCATGCAAAATGACCACAGTAGACTACAAGCAGAATATTAAAGACAAGCAATTGCAAAAGTGGATTTAGAGGGGGGAAATGTGGGTTTTCAGAGAAGAATTGGATGCCTTAAACCTGTGCAAAGATATCTCAAACCCCCACAAGGCACAAGGAATGGATTTTGCCCATTAATCTTCCTAGAGTTTTAAGAACAACTAAAAAAATGGATTCACCCAATTTGGTTACCACACCAGAAGACACAGCAAGGCTAAGACATAAGATATAATTCTGCAGGAAATAAGCCCCAACTCTGTGTAAACATCTACAAGGCTACACTGATTGTGAGCATATTAAACTGAACATCAGCTAAATTTCAAATGCCTAAAAACGATTTCATCATTCTTTAGTATGGGACTGCGCACGAGGTTCATTTCTGATTAGGATTTCCAATGAAATATCCAAACAAACCATCTCTTGGCTTCATCACATTTAGTGCTGTTGATGAAAGTTGAATTTGCTACATACTGCCTCTCTCTTAGAGTCTGGCTTTGCCCGTGTCATTTAACTTGGTTATTGAATTAAATCATGTTTGGAATTTACAAACTACGCTAATCATAAAGTAATCAACAGGATTGAGTTTGTGCAGTACAAACGAACTCCTAAGTGAGATTAAAACTAACCATGCTAGCATATTGTACAAATGCATTACAAGCTGTTTAACTAACCTGATTAAGCACGTTATGCAGACAGACTCTCTGCCTAGGCTGTTGCTAGAACTTTGCAAACCAGTTACAAAATAAATTATTGTTCTAAGTTGGATTTGCTTCCTCCAAAAGAAATGGCAAGTCCCTTGGAAAAACATGAATGACCTGGCATTGCACAACTGGTACTCCCCCTATCAAAGCAGCCTCTCCAGTTCCATGACTGCACTTCCCTATAGTTTAGTCAGATGTCACTTTATGTACACTGAGGTCAAGAAGCACGGCCTGTTCTTTTGGCAGGGATGCTAATATGGCCGCGCATTCACATGCTGCAGCTCAGTGCTCTTCGGCTTGGTGTTTTTTATGGATGTTTTTGTATGGATTATCTTGTATTGTGAATACCTCCTGCGGGGTGAACATACTCTACAGCAATTGTGAGCTTGTGAAGATTGGACTACAAAGCAAACAAGAGATAACAGCTAAGTTTGTTTGGAAACATAACATACCGTCAGAGGTTGCAAGGCTCCCCGGCTCTCCGTGGATTGTGGTTCCGGTGAGAGAGAGGGTGAGAAGGAAAAGAAGACGAAGGGAGAGGGGGAAGAAAAGAGGCTGCAGGGCTGGTGTTTTATACAGGCTGCAAAAAAAAACGAAGCGGCTACCGCTCCCAAGTCTCTTTCTGACTAATGCTAGATCCGTGGCAAATAAGATGGATGATTTAAGGTTGCAGGTCTCTTCAAGTAAGTTCGTGAAAAGCTGTTGTGTGTTGTTAATCACTGAAACCTGGTTGAACCCCACCATTCCGGACATTGTTATTGAGATGGACAGTTTTTTATTACATCAGCTGGACAGAGACAGAAATGTGGGGAAGTGTAGAGGAGGTGGAGTGTGTATGTTTGTTAAAGAGACTTGGTATACGAACTCTTTGGAGCTGGAATATCTGTCTGTTAGATGCAGACCTTTCTATCTTCCACGGGAATTCAGCATTGTTATTATTCTTGCTGTTTACATTCCGCCGGATGCAAATGTAGATTTGGCTTTGGGCTTCCTGGGTGATGAAATCGGCAACTTGCAAAGCAAATTTCCAGATGCTGTATACATTATTGCAGGAGATTTTAATCATGTAGATCTTCGTGTGGTCCTCCCTAAATTCCATCAACATATAAGGTGTGCTACGAGGGGGTCGAACACCTTGGATAAGGTCTACACGAATATTGCAAATGGATACAGGGTATTACAATTACCACATCTGGGCCAGTCGGATCACTTGTCCCTGCTTTTAGCCCCAGAGTATATTCCTCTGAGAAAACAGGCAGGGTCGGTAGTCAAGATGGTGAAAAGCTGGCCAGAGGGAGCAATGGAGCAGCTAAAGGACTGCTTCGAACAGACAAACTGGGAAGTTTTTGATCATCCTGATCTCGACGATCACACGGCTGCGGTGTTAGGGTATATGGCACACTGTATTGATACTGTCACGGTGGATAAACGAATCCGGGTTTATCCTAATCAAAAACCTTGGATGACCGGGAAGGTTAGACGCTTGTTGTATGCAAGAAACAAGGCTTTTAAGTCTGGGAATGATCTGGATTATAGTGCTGCAAGAACGAACTTGAGGAGAGGCATTAAGCAGGCTAAGGCCGAATACAAGAGGAGAATTGAAGATTGCTTTCTCAGTAATGACATGAGGCAGGTTTGGCAGGGGGTTCAACAACTAACGAACTATAACGCAAAAAAGGTCTCTGCAGATGGTAGTGCGGCGGTGGTTGAGGAGTTGAACAACTTTTTTGCTCGATTTGAAATCCATCAAACCGAAACTGTCCCTTTGCCATCATTTACTCAGCAGAGCCTCCCCTTCATTGTGAATGAGCAGGATGTGAGGCAGACAATGAAGGCGGTTAATTCCAGAAAGTCAGCTGGGCCCGACTTAATTCCTGGTCGGGTGGTAAAAGATTGTGCTGAACAGTTAGCTGGGGTATGGACCGGAATTTTTAATCGATCCTTGACACAATGTGTGGTTCCTGTTTGTCTCAAGGCTTCCACCATCGTTCCACTGCCTAAAAAGTTGCCCACAAATAGTCCGAGCGACTATAGGCCGGTGGCACTAACTTCTATCTTAATGAAGTGCTTTGAGCAGCTAGTTCGAAATTATATTATCTCCTGCCTTCCCAATTTTTTTGATGGGCTTCAGTTTACAAAAAAAATAGATCAACTGAGGATGCAATTATCACTGTGCTTCACATGGCCTTATCCCATTTGGAAACACCGGGGAATTATGTAAGAATGTTGTTCGCAGATTTTAGTTCTGCTTTTAATACCATCATGCCGCACAGATTAATAGCTAAGCTTAAAGATCTAGATTTTCCAGATTCTATTTGCTTATGGATATTGGACTTTTTAACAAATCGTCCACAAAGAGTTAAATTGAATGACTATATTTCTACTGTCAAGACACTTAGCATTGGCACTCCACAAGGTTGTGTCCTTAGTCCACTTTTGTTCTCCATCTATTCATCTGATTGCACAAATAAACATCCCAACAATAGGATAATGAAATTTGCAGACGATACTACGCTTGTAGGACTTATTTCTGGGGATGATGAGTCTACATATCGGGATGAGGTATTACAGCTATCCCGTTGGTGCAGAAATAATAATCTTCTATTTAATATCAAGAAGACCAAGGAGGTTATAGTGGACTATAGGAAAAAAAGAGCAGACATTCAGCCACTGTATATAGAGGGAGTTCGTGTGGAACAGGTGGTTGAATGTAAGTTTCTCGGGACCATCATTACAAATAACCTGACCTGGAGTGCAAACACCGCTGCTTTAATTAAGAAGGCACAACAATGGTTGTATTTACTAAGGATTCTTAGGAAACAACAACTGGCTGAGAGTCTATTGACTACTTTCTATCGGAGTTCAATTGAGAGTATATTATCCTACTGTCTCTGTGTATGGTTCTTGAGCTGCACAGTGGCAGAGAAAAAGGCAATTCAGAGGGTGATTAAGATGGCCCAAAACATCATTGGCTGCTCACTTCCCTCTTTGGAAGAACTGTATAGGAATAGATGTAGGAGGAAGATACTTAATATATTGAATGACTTCTCTCATCCGGGACATCAGCTCTTTGAACTATTACCATCGAGAAGGAGATTTAGGGTATTAAGAACAAGGACTACCAGATTTAAGAACAGTTTTTATCCAAGTGCAGTTTTGAGTTTGAATGCAGGGTCATAAGATTTATGTGGAAGTGAATGAGAGTAATGGGGTTTTACATTTTTAAATTGCATAGAGATCATTGTATGGTCGGCTGTGTTTAGTTTTAATTTAATTTAATTTTTTTTCTTTTAGTGGTGTTTGTCCAGTTTTTACTTGTGGAAGAGCACCTCATTTCGTTGCACCCGCTTACGAGTGTAATGACAAATAAACTCTATCTATCTATCTGTTCTAGAACAGGAGCTTTGCTCTGCTGTACAGTAGTGAAACTTCAGCTTCTTCGCTATTAAACTTCAGCTTCTTCACTTCAAGAAGTGAAGTGACTTGACACTTCAAGAAGATGATTGACTCACAAGCCTGTCAGCATGAAGGTGTCAACATTCCAAGAAAACATACTGTCATGCCCTTGTTAGAGTTGGAGGAACAGCCGACAGGGAGTGGAGGTGTGGCTCCAGAGGTTGTGGAGGAGGCTGGGAAAGGGCAGAGGCCAGCTGGGCAGTCAGAGGAAGAATCAGGCCCATCCTCTCTTCATCCTAGGACACACAGGGAGGAATGGAGGAGGAAACAACTTGGCTTACGAGAGAGGAAGTGGCCATGAGCCCCCTCATTGGTTGCAGCTGGGGAGAATAGTATATAAGAGAGACAGTTAAAACACAGCGTTGCCAGAAGCAAAGCGTGTTTTATTTAGGGCTGAAATTAACTTGGTTGGTGTCCTTCCAACAAATTGTGCCTTCTTATCTCCTTGAAGCTGGTAATTACTTATCCTGGTCCATTGTGGAAATTCCTTCATTGTAGTTTGTTTTGGTTTTTTATTTCACCTCTATCTGCTCATTAAGTTTGGACTGTATGGCTTTCTTTTGAAGACTATTTTTGCATAAGTTTTATCTCCAACTGAGAATTATTGAACTGTAGGGCCAAGTTGGAGGCATTAAATTTATTTACATTTTAGATTTTGTTACGTTGTGTTACACTCCGGGTCATCACACATACTTTTTACATAGAAAAACAAACTCTGAGGCACTCGAACTGTTCCTCCAAGAACAGTTTAATGGATACATCACATTGGCACAAGCAGGTGAAAACCAACTCTGAGATTTCCCACAGCTTTCCCCTAATTAAAAGTAAAAGTTTTCCCTTTCCCCCCACCAAGTCACTGGTCACACTGTCCAATCCAGGCGCTGGCAGGTTGCTTGGTTACTTGCTCCTCCTCTGGCCAGCCACCTGTTGGAATGTCCTTGGTTCTCACAGAAAACTTTCTTGTTTTGGCTACAAAACCCCATCTAACTATTTTTCCCCTCCCGCTGCTGTGTAGCAACCCCGAGGCCTCCAAGATAGGCTCAGCCAGGCTTATTCCAGGGTTGATTGTACAGTAGCTTCTTCACTGTTAAACTCCAGCTTCTTCGCTCTTGGAGATTATTGATTCCCAAACCCTGTAAGCATGTAGGAGCTTGCTCTTCAGCTGGTTCTTCCTTTAAGTCAACTACATCACCCCTTGTTCTCTAATGGCTCTTTTGCCTTGGAGGCAGTTGATGAAGCAACTGCAATTTGCTTAATTCTTTTGCAAGAGCTGCAGGATCACTTTGTGTTATATATATATATTAAACACTCAGATTTGAACTTAGATAAAATAGGTAGCCTTCCCAGCTAAATGACAATTGCAGCATTACAAGCAACATGGGCAAGTCCAGATGAGGCCCTTAGCAATCCAACTGTTCCTATCAAACTGATCCTCCATTTCCATCTTAAATCCTGTGTCATGGTTGCATCAAACCCCCATTCATTCCCAGAATACTTACCTTGCTTTGATGGCAGTTTCTGTCCCATTGTCCCTAAATCTGAGACAGCAGGCTGGCTTAGGAAGGCCTGAAGAAAAGCCACTAGCCGACTCCGTCTATCCTTTAGCAGAGAAACAAAAGCAGCCAGAGGGTGGAGAATCACGCCACTAATTTCTAGCACACAGTGTCTTAAGTAAGGTAACACCTTCAAGAGGACTAACCAAGAGGTTACAGAGTACCTCAGTAAACATTGTAAAGGTCTTCTTCAGCTACAGATTATATTAAACAGGAACAATACGGAAATGGGTGTTGGGGGATTGAGGAGAGAAAACCTCCAGTAAGAGCCATTTTATTTGAAAATGTAGAATTAAATTTGCTTTGCATCAGATTCATGAGATAGATACAGGCTTTTGGTGGGAAGAAGAATTCTCTGTGTTATTAGTTAATGGACTTCTTATGGTTTAAACCCTAGTGCTAATCAATTTACTCTTTGATTTATTACTTCTGTAGGAAAAGATTGAACAAGGGTGTTGAGATTGAACAAGGGTGTTTTGACTGTTTTCAGTTCTATTTAGAACACTAAATACAGCATGGAAACATTATGGTTTTCAAGTCCAGAGCTCACAGCTAACTGACAGCCAATCAGTGCTTGTTCTTTTTGGCTATTCATTGAGGATGGAGACTTGTCAGCCAATCAGTGTTTGCTAAGGTTGCCCATTTGGATCCATATCAAAACATGCTTCTTCCCCTCCCTCTCTCCCCCAAAATATTTCAATATTAATCTCTTCAACATAATGCCAAATCTCTATTGCTTTTCAGAATCTCAATATTGATGTGCTGGCAATTCAACACTTCCTTAATCAGGTCAGCAGGCCAGGGATTAGTGTGTCTGTGGCATCCCTGTCATAGTTTTTGTTCTGGACTAGCAGGCTTGAAAGCCTGCAAAGCGGATTGGTCCGCTAACAGCGAGTCGTGATTGGTCGCTCCAGACTGATCCGATTGGCTACTAAATGGGCTGCTGCGATTGGGTGAACCAAGCGCGGCAAGCTCAAACCACTGTCATTGGCCGTTTAGCCGCAGCCAGCTCTATAAAAGCTGCTGCTGCAGCTAGGAGCATTTGCTCAGATCGGAAGTCACTAATAAAGAGCTGTAGTCACTTTCTGAGTCTCATCTCCGTTCTTGGACCCATTCTTCCAGACATAACAGTTTTCATGACTATAGCTGTTTTTAATGTGGGCTGTCACATTTGTTCTTAACTATTTTAACTATATGTTTCAATACTATACTATAAACCACCCGAGGGTCTATTGGAGTGGGCAGTCATAATAAATTGAAATAAATAAATAAAGACCATTGGTAAAAGGTGGAAAATAGGGCAAACCAAGAACCTCCTCCATCAAGAGCATAGCTTCACACACAAAACAGTAACCTGTTGCTGTTTCTGAAGCCTCATTCATTGTCTTGACACAACATTCCCCATCCATTAATATAGAGATGTATCAGAACTGCTCACAGCTGCAGCTTCTTGGGTCTATTCTGGAATCAAGGAATCTATCTTGCTCCACAATGGATGGAGTACTTTCATCGGAGAAGTCCCTTGCAACCAGTAAATATCAGAACTATATGATATCCACAGTAGAAATCACGAACATGAAATATTGTTGGCATAATTCAAATTATGCTTCTTAAGGAAGCAAACATTTGCTTCTCACATTCGACTTCAGGTCATGTGACTTCTGTACGAGAAACAGGAGCTGTTATCGCTTTGCCATTTGCTTCTAGTAGTAAAACATTTTATGCAGTCCTGGATTACATAGATTAGTGAAAGATAAATCTGTAAATGGTCACAAGTTCTAATGTCCGTACATTATCTCCAAGTTAAGAAGCTGTAAGCAGGGCATGCTGGAAAACAATTGCAAAAAGAGGACATTGCCTTTATCTAGAAATTATGTGAAATAGAATTCTGTATTACAGCTTTACTGGTCAAATTGCAACTTCCAGAACTCCCAAGAAGCATGAGAAGACAGCAAGTTTGAGGAAAACAGTTATCCTAAATATACTTTGGTATGATCCTTCTGGCTCTGTTTAAATTTTCATGAACAGCCAAAGATGCAGAATATAGTCAGAATAAAAACATAACTTCAGTAAAAAAAAAAAAATCTAAAATATATCTGAGTCTTGTTATGGATGGCTAGCATGTCAAACTCAGAAAGTATAATTCTCTGCAGAAATTGGAAGAGTAGCTCTTGTGTCTGTAGTATCAGACCTGGGTTGGAAGGAAGATACCACTTGTTAGTGCTTCTGTTCCATTTACTTTTGACTTAGAAACACATGTGGCCACATGCATGTATGTTCATGCTGCCACCAAGGTATAAATTCTTCACAGCAAGTAGCAGCAAAGATTTCCTGTACAGGTTAAGAGGCATAAAAGTTATTCACTTCTTATTCCTTAGGGTTGTCACGAAATATACTGCAAGTAAGGATGCACATTTAGATTCCAACACAGAGCAAACCAAAAGGGAGGGGCTAATCATCAACAAATATGCTTTGGAACAATAAGAAACAAAGAGCATCGAGAGTTTCATCACATAAAATTGATGGTTGCAGAAAGGAGTTGCACTCCGCCAACAGAGTGCATATACATACATACATACATACATACATACATACATACATACATACATATATATATATATATATATATATATATATATATATACATATATACATATGAAACTGCAGGGGTTTCCTGAACTGCTTGAAATGGGCTATGGAAAACTAGAAGAAACTTTTCTTCAGAAGTCATGGGATTTAAAATAGGATAAAATTAAATATCTTTTAATATTGGATGGATCCTTGGATTTTGATGCCTCTGGTTTATTCCACTTTCATTCTCAGGGAGCTGAAAGTTCTTATTTACCAGGTTGGTATTAGCAAGCAGGCATCTCCGAGGAGTTTATTATTCTTGGTTCAAACAATGGCCAGTTGAATCTGTTTTTATTCATGCTTTAAGCCAAGCTGGCTGAGGAATTCTGGGAGTTGAAGTCCACAAGTCTTAAAGTTGCCAAGGTTGGACACCCCTGCTTTAAGCAAAATATTATCAAGTTAGTTTATAGATAATTAAATGAGAATAACATGCGGATGATGTAGTAGCAGCAGCAGTAGTAGTGATGGTGCTGGTGGTAATGGATGTGGATGTGGCAGTGCCTGGAGACAGCAGAAGAGAAGAGAAAGAACTGGAGAAGATAACAAAATACAAAGACATAGAAATAGAACGATTATGGCAAAAGCAAACAAGAGTAGTACCAATAGTAATAGGTGCCTTAGGGTGCGAATCCCAAAACAACTGGAGCACCTCTTGAACACCATAGGCATTGACAAATTCGCCATCAGTCAATTGCAGAAGGTGGTTTTACTTGGAACAGCTTCCATCCTGCGACAATATCTGTAACACCATCAAACATCCAGATTTGCCAATCCCAGGTCCTTGGTAAGGACTTGATAGGTAGACAAAAATGCCAAACCCCAGTCTGAACCTCTGGCTGACTGTGCAATGATCAATAATAATATAACATCATCAGTCAATTGCAAAAGACAACCTTACTCAGAACAGTTTACATCCTGCCACAATATCTTCAACACTATCAGGGAGCAACATCTGCCTGGATAACTGGTCTGACCATTTGTCTGACTGTGCAGTGAACAATAATTCGTTACATTTGTATGCCACCCGATTCCCAATAACTATGAACACGATGTAGCATTGGAAGTTAAAATCCACCCCTCTTCTAAGAAAATGAAATGTTTTAGGATATACTAAAAAGGCAGAATATTTCCCTGAAAAAGAAAAGTAGAAACTCAGGGAGGCAGAAACTCAGCCCCTCCCCCACCTTTGCTAATGGACCATTACTCTGGCCTAGGCCAGTTTATTTTACATAACAAAGATCTCCAGGTAAAGCTATAGCAATTGCTCAAAGCCCTTTTGATTACATCATCATCCAGCAAGGCTCAACCAAGCCTGAAACTCAGGACAACCTACAGAGTTGCCCCTGCATGGCCCCATGGGAGTCTGACAACCAATCAAGAACACAAACTCAAATTCAAATCCCAACAGAGGGCATGAAACCCAAGGACTCTCAGCATCTCTTCCCTTTTTTTGCCCAGAAGCTTCAAGCCATGTGGTCCTGTCCACTATTAAACCATCTTTCCAAACAGCCTCCATGTTTCCAGTGTCTTTTCCCCCACTTGGAACTGAACCCAGAAGGATAATTCTTCCAACAGTAGATACGGAGTATTGTAAAAATCCCTAGCTGCATATGCAGTATACAGGTATACTTGGAAAATAATCAAACAAGAATGCTGAGAAATCTTTTTCATATTATCTCATTCATTTCTCACAGGGAAAATATATCTGGTCGTTTGGAGTCAATAGCAACTTAGTGGCACATGTCTCATTCGTAGAACCCCACATCATCTCACATCCTGAAAGCAGAGTGAAAAACAACAAAAGTTGAAGGGCCAACATTTGAATAATCCAGTGGGAATTAGTTGGCTTTCCTCTTCATAATTCTGTTGGGTCTGATGTAACCAAGACCTGGGCCAAAATGTGAACATGTTATAGTGTCAGACCAGAAAAACTGGCATGCACAGTCCAAGGATCCCTATGTTGAAACATACTACACACCTATCTAAGTGAAAATGCAATTAATGGCCACAAATCAACAAAGCCTTCTTGGTTGTAACAGAGAGCATTCCAGAATATTTTGCCCTGTTAATAAGCATGCGTGATTTTTCTGGTTATCCTTAGCAGGAAAGTGAAGCCATCAGAAAATGTGTGTTCATGTAGGGTTTGTTTGGTTTTTTTCCTTCTGTGGATTCAGTATCTTAGAGAATTAGAGCTTGGTGTCCAAAAAACACATCTGGGACAGATATTACCTTTTAAAAAAAAAAAAACCCAGTGATTTGAAAACTTCAAAATCGTCAGTATAGGAGCACAAAGATTCTGATTTTAGAGATAAAAGTTGTGGTTAGAAGACGCCAAAATGTCATCTCAGTAATATCTCCCTATAGTTGGTTTGCCTCCTTTCCAGTGTACGTTTCTTTTCAACCAAGCTCCATACATGGAAAAAAAAAAATTACCAGCAAATAAACAGCACGTGGGAAAAAGTGACCTAATTTCCCATTGAGTAACCTGCCTCACGGGCCATATCACTTCTAAGAGCAAGGTTTTTAGATCTTTCTCTTTCCTTTCCAGGTTCCTGGAACGTAAACAACTTTGTGGATCGGTTTCATCTCGGAACACCCGTGGCTTCAACCCAGTTTGTCACTAAGGATTACCACGACTAGCAATACCAGTAGAAGCACCAATAGTATAGCCACCATTGCTCTCAATGATTTAGCTTGATTTCTTCCCTATGGAGCAGAGGAACGCTCCAAATAAAAATGAAATCTTTCTCTTCATTCAACAAGCACGAGCTGGATTTTTGCATGATCAATAAGCTTTATAGGGCTGCCTATGATTTTATTTTAGGATTCATTGTTTTTCAGCTGGCATCAGTACAATGACATAGTTGTCCCTAGCATTCCAACCACATATATCACAGAAAATGTAACACATTCACTGCAGAACTTGTATGGCCTTAAAGTTAAATATGTCTGTATTCTCATATTAGCTTGAAAGCAAAGTGTCCATATAGCCACCAACCTATAATCATTCCTTAATCACTGAAACATGGCCCCTTACCAGTTCAGATTTCTGCCAAATGTGTCTTCTGTTAAAATTCTATCCAACTATGATATGTGTGTGTGTTTTCTTAATCTATATGCATGGTACTCAGCTTTGTTTGGGTATTTTCTCACATCATTACAGTTGTGCTTTTAAAGTTGTAGCAACGTTTCGGCAGAATCTCATCTGCCATCATCAGGCTTGTGTATTGGGACGAATACAGATGAACACAATACGGAAGCCTGATGATGGCAGATGAGATTCTGTCAAAACATCGCTACAACTTTAAAAGCACAACTATAATGACGTGGGAAAATACCCGAACAAAGCTGAATGCCATACATACATACATACATACATACATACATACATACATACATACATATAAAATATAACATAACATAACAACATAACATAACATAACATAACATAACATAACATAACATTACATAACATAACATAACATAACATAACATAACATAACATAACATAACATAACATAACATAACATAACATAACAATATTCTCCTCGAGGATTTTTTTTAACTACTGAAAGGTCCATAGCCTACTCATGACCAACATAGATTCCAGCCTTTTGTTTTAGATTTTTAATTGACATCAAATTACTTATTATACTCTTTAATGACACTTCCATTCATGATTTCCCTTCCCAGGCTACATATTCTTTGCAAGTCCACTTCCATGTTTCACCCTTGAACTAATAACAGCTGTCATTTATTGTAGCATTCAATTAAAAATAGCGTTTCATCATGGCTTTCTCAAGCTTTTTTATTGCACAGTTGGGAAATGGAATCTCACTCAAATTGGACATAAGCTTATCAATATATTTTTTTCTTTGAGGACTGTCCCCTGTATATGATTCCACAGACCCTTCAGGATAGCATGCAACACAAATGGATAAATCAACAACAGGCAATTGCACAGTTGGAAATGTGCAGATTAGAAACAATTTAAAAATAGAACATAGAACAATAGGATTGTAGAGGTCTTTTAATCCAACCTCTCTGCGCAAGCAGGAATACCTATACCAATCTCTTCTTAAAGACCTCCAGTGGTGGCACATCCACAACTTTTGGAGGTCAGCCTTTCCACTGATGAATTGTTCTCTCTGTCAGGAAATTTCTCCTTAATACTAGGCTGCATCTCTCTTTAACAAAGCTCCACCCATTACTTTTTGTCTTGGCCTCAGTGGCTTTGGAGAGTAGGTTGACCCCCTCTTCTCTGTGATCCCCTTCAAGTATTGGAAGACGGCTATCATGCTTCCCCTAAGCCTTCTCTTCATTGGACTAGACCAGAAATGGTATTCAACAGGTTCTGACCAGTTCTAGAGGACCGGTAGCGGAAATTTTGAGTTGTTCGGAGAACCGGCCAATCCCACCTCTGACTGGTCCTGCCAATCCCATCTATTCTCCACCTCCCAAATCCCAGCTGATTGGCTGGGTCTTCTTTTGTTGCCCTGCACAGGAGAATGGAGCTGGAAAGCAGGTTAGTGGGGTGGGGAGGGAAGGGGGATTTTACAGTATCCTTCCCCTGCCACGCCCATCAAGCCACGCCCACAGAACCAGGAGTAAAAAAAAATTGATTCCCACCAGTGGACTAGGCATACCTAGTTCCCTCAAACATTTAATACTCTCATTTACACTGTTACAATGCTCGGTTGAAATAAATTATTCTACATAATTTCCAACTTGAAATAATCAAATTACTGTATTTTGATTACAGAAGCGCCCAAAATTGACTTTATTTTTCATATCGATATTGCTTACTGGTCAATGACATTGTCACAGTTGAAGATCCCTCCCCCTTTGGCAAAAATGCTTTGTGCCTATACCACTAGATATTTCACCATCACACCATCCCACCTCCTCAGCTCTTTTACCCCTGTGACACACATATTGGGTATACCTCTTTTTTCATTCTTATTCTCCCAACCCGATGAAATTAGCACATTTGCTTTCCTTTAAAAGGAATTGTGCATTTGCAAAGCAGCCATTTCTTTCTCCAGAATGTTACTAAGGGAGGAAGGAGGGCTAAATGTGACTTCTGCCTTTTTATGTAAATGTAAGTAGGCAGTTTTGTATGTGTGGACCTACCTCATGATTCCTTCTCAAACAATCTATTTGTGTTCAGATACCTCTTAGAATGTTTCCACTTGGGAGAAATAATTTCCAGTCTGGAATGATCTTGGTTTAGTTGATGAGAACAACTGATGCCAATCATTCTTACATTCTAGTGAAATCTATCTTATCACCAATATTTCAAGGTGCATTATGAGAAAAAGGAACAAAGATGTAAACCAGTTTCATTCTTGACCCATTCTATTCATAAATCACATGAGTGTCTATCACGGTTCCATTTCCAGTGTGAGGTAAGGCTAGCTTCCTAAGAGCCAATTATATTCTTCTCCGTGAGGCAGAAGAGAAAAAAAAAAAGCTTGAAATAGAGAGGAAGCTTGTGTTAGGGGTGTAACTTACCACAAGCAAAGAGGAAGAAGGTCCAAAAACACATAACTCTACTTTAACTGTGTGAGTTAAAATTAGAAGCAAGAGGAAATGACAATTTAGCATGTCATGGAAGTCTGCTAAAGTGGGTTTACTCCTTTTTTATATATTTATCATTTGCCCAGGGTGTAATTGGTGTTTCAGATTAAGGCCAAGGAGCCAGTAGAAATGAAAGGTCACACTTTGTTGACATCCCACCATCAGATTGTAGTCATCCTTTCCTCTCTGTCTTTAATTCCTTGTGGTGAGCATGTTTACTTTTGGGAGAAAAAGAGAAGAGAGTCAGATGTTTACCTCTCTAGGAAATTGTCGCCATAGTTTTCCCCCCTCCTTTTTTTTTTCTTTTAATTGAAATATAAGGGGGAAATGGTAAGGAAACCACACTGGTGTTTATTTTATAGCTAGGCCTGAATTATCAGTTGAGTTCAAATTGAATGTCTAGTTGGGTGGCAGCACTGGCAGGGTTTAATGTAGTAATACTAGAATTCTCAAATTGTTTTCAGAGTTTTGACTCACATTTTGGTGTGGCCTCACCCAGGAAAACCAGAAGTGAGAACGGGAGAGGGCAGTGTTGTGGTATCTGAAGTCCACCAGAAGGCATCAAGCAATTAAAGTATTCCTTGAGAAATTTTAGAGGAGAACGAAATGTCCATGCCAAGTTCAGATTTGGCAAGTGTCATTAATCTTCAAAGAACAAATCTTGGGTTTTCATCACATACCAGGTTTGCAAAAGACAGTATCAGACTCTTTCGTTAATGTATAATTCCGTTTGTAGCTTTTTTGCAATTTTGGGGTTGCAACTTTTATGGTTCCTGGCTTGGGAGAAATCTTATTTAATTCATTTAGGCTTACTCTTAGGTAAACCTCTGGTGTATTGTCATCAGCAAGTCTTCATTTTCTCTTTTCCTGAGATTTTTATCTTCATTTCAGCTGTGTTTGTAATCCTATGTTAGCTGCCTGGAGTTTCCCATTTGCACATGCGGCAAGCATAAGAATTCCTTCAATATTATCCACAAATAAATGAGGTTCTATGCGTTTATTGTACAGTGTTTGCCAGCCACCCCAATCTGCAGGTATTAAGTGGGGTGTGTGTGTGTAGCAGAGTAAACATAAACAAGCATCCAATTCATAATACTCCAACATGGTTGCTGACAAACAACAAACATGATGTTAAAAAGGATTGTTCTGATGGTTTACAAAATACCAGGAGGTGTTGAGAGGGATCTGCATTGTACTTTTGTGGGCAATGAACAGAAAGAGTAGGGGGATCTCATCATAATAACCTGCTACCTGATCCAGCTACCCCTAACCTCATCTGAAGGATTCTTAAAAGGCCTTCTCATGATGGTGCTAGATAAACATACACTCCTGCTGTCTGATATCGCCCACACTGCTATATTGTATAGATGTCAGGCGCGAAAGACCAGGATCACACCTGAAGTCCAATTGGAGTGATTTATTACTACCCATGCCTATACACAGAAATATTCTGAACTAGTAGTATTATTTTGGAACTACATAAGGGTCAATGGTATTCAAGAGGTTAGACATAGTTTCTTTGTAGCTGTGTAGGGATTCTAGGTTGATTCCTCCTTTCACTCTGCCCCCCAGGTTCTGCCACTCCGTCTCCTACAATGGAGCTTTATACTTTCCATGACCATCACCAGCATTTGATCTGAAAGCCTACTGGTGCAGTGAATTTAATAATGGGTTTTGGCTTCCAATGCAGTCTAGCTAGCATATTCTGGACCTTCTGTACAGTGGTGGGATTCAAAAGAAATTTCTACTGGTTCTGTGGGCATGGCTTGGTGGGCATGGCAGGGGAAGGAGACTGTAAAATCCCCATTCCCTCTCCACCCCACTAACCTGCTTTCCAGCTCTATTCTCCTGTGCAGGACAACAAAAGAAGACCCAGTCGATCAGCTGGGACTCGGGAAGCAGAGAATAGATGGGGGCGGGGCCAGTCAGAAGTGGGATTCCAAACTATTCAACATTTCCACTACCGGGTCTCCGAACTACTCAACATTTCCGCTATCAGTTCTCCAGAACTGGTCAGAACCTGTTGAATACCACCTCTGCTTCTGTATCTCCAAGTCCATGTCCAGAGGCTGCACCCTAAGTAGTAAATATTTCAGTCATGCAGCACATCAAATTTTCCACTTCTTTACCCTTGCTATTTACATTATGCATTATTTCTTCTATTTTATTTATCCTATGAGAACTAAAATTTAAACTATTAGCCCTTGATTTGTTGTGTAGTTTTCAAGCCTGAGTGATTTTACTAGCAAAGCATGCACAGAAGTGGGAGGTTTTGTGTAGTAGCATATCATATGACTTATTGAGCTAAAACTGAGAGATCTGTAGTCACATACCTATTTTGATTTTGAATATATATTACGCCATGTAGCAAGGTGATTTGACAATGACAGAATTGAGAAATTGTGGTTGAAAGTAAAGCCAATCCTGTCTGATAAAATCAAGGAAGGGAGGGTTGACATTGCTTACAACTGCAACCAGCTATTGACAATCCAGTGTTGTGGCCATCTCATTTCATTTGAGTGACGCATTATAAGGCATCTTTTGATGCACCAGTTTTAATAATGAGGAAATAATATTTCCCCCAAAAGACAGTGCTATCTCACTGCAAGCTTTAAGAAGTACATCTGTAATGCTGTTGTCGGTCATTATCGTGGAGGTTTTGTGTGAGATCAGAGGTACATTTTGGTGTTCTGACCTGGGCTTCCCAAGATCATGAAGCAGACTCCTCGTCCCGATAAAACCTCTTTTATTTAGGTTAAAGTGAATTCCTTTCCAGCAAAGCCCTGGAAAACAATCTTTCAAGATATTTCCCAATTACAGACCTTTATCAAACTTGGAGAGTTGCCAGGCTGATATCTCCCAAATGCCACTCTATAGCAGACAATACTTGGCAATTGGTCAGGAACAGGTCTTCAGCCTAATGGGTTGAATTAATCGTTTCCTGCAAACCCCACTCCTCTTTCATTCCCTTCTCCTGGCAGCTCTGTGCATGCACACACTGGGAACAGGCTCCAGCTGTTCTTCTGCCCCGCTGATCTCCAACTCCAAAGGCAGCTGATACCTGTCAGATGATCCCGGCCCCATCTCTGCCTCCGATGCAGAGCCCTCGTCAGAGCCTTCCCCAGACTCCAGGACTGGCCCAGGATTCTCCCCAACCTCTTCACTGTCTGAATCTGCTGCCAGCTCTGCTGGCCACTGGAGGGTCACAACATTTGGAAGGTGCAAATAACTGCTCCCACTTCTGTGATAGCCATTGCTTCAGCCCTTGCTCTCAATTGCCACTAACGTTTCCTGAGTTCCTTTCATACATGATATCTCCCGCCCCCTTAACTTTGATACCTTCCCATTTGACCACTTCTGTCCAGGCTTTCAACACATTAAGGGAGGACAGTGCACTTTTGCTGAGGATGGAGAGATGTCCACATGGGGTTGAATGGAGAAGCAGACAAATCCAGATAGAATCCCAAATTCAGGGTCTCTTCGTTGCTGCTTGGTGGATATTTTCTCCATGGGGTTTTATAAGTTGAGAGGGTGTGGCAACAAACTCAGAAGAAGAAAAAAACCAAAACAAAGATCTTGTAAGATCTTTGGAGTGTTGCTCTCACAAGACAAGTTGTCATTTGATGATGACTCAAAACAGACATGACCAAAATAGGATAAGGTTTGGCAACTTTTTATGCCCACATTGTTTTGTATGGATGGACATGTTAGAAGAGTCCTCACTCTTGATCTACATATAGGAACGTGTAGAATGATGCAGTCACAATAAGAATTGACGTCTTCATCTCAACAATGGCTAGATGACATTAACAGATAGTGGAAACCTATAGTGGAAACCTATAGCACATAAAAAAGAACTGTATTGTTTTTGTTATCTACATAGAATTAAACAAGCATCACAAATAGGTGACCTTAAAGGTGCACAACAACTTAATAAAAGCTTTGAGATATTTTCCATTCATTTTTGCAGCAACTCCAGATTGGTCTAAATACCCGCCTTTTACCTAGGTTCATGAACACTTCCCTGTACCATTCAACAAAATAGTTTATGCAACCTTTGTCTGGATTTTCCAGACCACAAATACTAGTCACAAAACATAAAGGCCAGCTAAGAGAGTCATGACAACAAAGTATAGGGTTATATACCAACAGTTCTTTGTAACCCCAGAGCCATGAGTTGAGTTCCACTAAATGCTGTGATCCAGGAAAGACTCTCGATATTCAAAGAATTCCTGAGCTTCCTTGATAATTGGAAAGACAAGACTGCTAGGTTGAGAAGGAAGACCAGTCTGATGTTAATAATAATCATCTCTCCTCTTGAACTTAAAGGTGAAGAAATCAAATGACTTGGATCTTCAGGAGCTCTCTCCTGCGTTCCTCTTTGCTCACATCTCTCAGTCAGAACAGAAATAATTGCAACTTAGAGGGTAATGGTAAGACCACATGTTAATGACAAAGCATAGACCAAATGAAAGTCTAACAGATTAACAGAGTTGGAAGCAAAGGGGGTTTTCAGCAGGTTCTGACCAGTTCTGGAGAACCGGTAACGGACATTTGAAGCAGTTTGGAGAACCGGTAAATACTACCTCTGACTGGAGATTTTACAGTATCCTTCCCCTGCCATCCCCACCAAGCCACGTCCACAGAACCAGTAGTAAAAAAAATTGAATCCCAACGCTGGTTAGAAGAGTCCTTTTAGGTCATCTAGTCCAACACCAACACCCCCGCCCAAGCAGGAGACCCTACACCATTTCTGACAGATAGCAATCCAGTCTCTTCTTGAAAGCCTCCAGTGATGAAGCTCCCACAATGTCTGAAGGCAACTTGGTTGATCTTACTGTCAAGAAATACCTCCTTATTTCCAGGTTGAATCTCTCCTGGATTATTTCCATCCATTATTCCTTTTCTGGTCTTCAGGTGCTTTGGGAAATAACTTGACTCCTTACTCTCTGTGGCAGCCCCTCAAATATTGGAAGACTGCTATCATGTCTCCCCTGCTTCTTTTCTTCACTAGCCAAATCATAGCAGACCATTTCATTTTGAAGCATGATTGCATTCTTGGTCAAAACTGTTTTTTAAGAGGAGAACCTCGGCTGAATTGTGGTTTCAATGAACAGTGAACATCCTCCATTTTTGCCCCCACCATGACCAATTTTAACCCAGATTGATAAGGTGGGGAGCCTTCAACTTACAACCAGAATTGGAACCAGAATTACCTCTGCTAAGCAAGGCAGTTGTTAAGTGAATCTGGTTTGTCCCTTTGACTTTTCTCATTGGAAGCTGGCTGGTCACATATGGTGATCACGAATGCAACCATGGGAGGCGGCAACCATTGTAAATGCACACTGTTGGCCAAGTGCCCGAATTTTGATCATGTGACTGCCATGGGGCTGCTTTTACAGTTATAAGTGTGAGGACCAGTTGCAAGTCACTTTTTTCCAATTCCGTAATTTTGAATGGTCACTAAACAAATTGTTGCAAGTTGAAGACCAGGGATCTCCAACCCTGGCCGCTTTGAGACTTGTGGTCTTCAACTCCCAGAATTCTCACCTTGCTGGCTGAGGAATTGTGGGAGTTGAAGTCGACAAGTCTCAAAGTGGCCAAATTTGAAGACCTATGACCTGTGTACTATGCTCCAAAATTTGGACCCACAACAAAATGTAGAATGCCTTCAGTTTTCAAAAACAGCTGTTTTGTTTCTCACAACAGCCAACAGGATGTCTCCGAAGTATTCAAAATCAGGAGATGAAGACATTCCTTTCTTTGTTGTTGTCCCCTTGTAACTGATACTAGGGAACCTGCTGACTTGTAGGTAACGTTGAGTCTTCAGGAATAATAGTCCTTGATAAACCTGTTCTTCATTAATTTTCCAATTATCATTAATGCCTTGCTTTACACATTGCATATGGATTTTATTTATACATGTTACATAGTAGAAACATTGACTTGATCATAACCACAAACTCTCACTTCAGTGTTTTCAAGAATTGCGTTGTGTGGAAAGTATTAATGTGGGTTTTGTTACTTAATGTACACTAAAATCAGAGAGAGAAAGAGAAGTATGTAGTCATTGGCCAGCCCAGCTCTCTTCATTCTTTCATTTGCTGCAAAGGGGGAAAAAAAGAGAAGCTAAAATTCACGGTGGCTAAATGTAGAAAGTTTTGTTTCTAAATCAGTCAGTGATGGAAAGGAAATACATCACATCCTGGAGGAAGAGGCTAGTCTTCGACACAAATTTTCGGTAGTGTTGTAATGGAACAGGTCAACACTGAAATAGATTTAAATTTATTCCTTCCAGAATATTTACTTCTTTCTTTATATAGTTATCATTTTTAGCATCCAGAAGAGGTACTGTTTGTGCTAGTTAGTCTGAGTTTCCATTACAGGTTTTTGTGCTGGGTTTTGTTTTTTTCTGTAGAACAAGAAAAGAATGAAGAAATCATATACCATAAACCAAATTAGGAATATCTGTGAAATTGGAACAAATTACTTAGAAACCCAATTTTTAAGAGAGTGGTTTCCCAGGTAGTGTTAGGTTTTGAACAAGTTTACTTTGAATTTTACAAGCTACGTAAATCCAATATCATTTATTTTCTGATCTTGTACTAAGCAAAATAAAAGGATTTACTCAGGCGTGTTTTGACATGAGAATATTCATCTATGAGCAGCTACTGATGCATTTATATAAATTTATTGTATATAGCCTGCGTAAAATCTCTCAAATTACTCTACTGCTAATGTTCCATAGGCATGGAACATCATTAAGATCCATAGAAACCTTATTAACTCTGAAATCCTAACAAATTCTGCCTGAAGTCCAGATCTCCACGCTTCTCCAGACCAGAATGGACAATATCACTGGTTCCTTGGTTACTACCGAAGCCCTTAATTTGTGTCATCCTTAACCAGCACATTCATGAGAAATGAAGATACTTGCAATTCGACAGCATTTGCAAAATAGGATTATTTCTCATCTGTTCTATTTGGGTCTAAAAGGCAAACTATAACACACAGTTAAGTCTACTAGTGATAGACAGTTAAGTCTATCATTTTCCATGGGTTTATTAACTACATACTTCATTATACGCTGGGCTGCATTCATACTTGTCATTCAATTTCTTGCCGTTAGGGATAGTTTTATAAATGAGAGAAGTTTGCCAGAGAACCTTTTATCCTTTCTCCTGAATGTTCTCTCCAAAGTTTTTGCCCTGCTCCCAAGCTTGAAAAGTCTCCAGAGATAAAATATTTAGTGTTTTTAGACAGAAAAAATATGTCAACGATGCAATCCATATACAAAAAAATATTGTTTATTTCTCACATTGTTTCCAAACTTAGTACACTCCGGGAAGCTTCTCTTTACCTGTTTTTGAATGTCGATGTTGAATTTATAACTGTGAGCACTCCTAAAATATTGTCACTAAGGTTACTTGGATCTGGCTACTTCCTGTGCCCAGTGTCAGAAAGTTTTCTAAACTTCCAAGTTGAACAGCTTGGCCTCCAATGCTCATTACTTTTTAGAAGTGATTTAAATGTTGCCAAACTTCGAGGCTTTGCTCTGGTACCACAGAAGACTTCCTTGTCTGCCATCATTGGATTCATGCCATTAGGGTTCATCTAAACCAGGGTTAATGGGAATTAAGCGGCATACAAGTTGGATGGATAGATGGATGGATAGATGGATGGATGGATTCCCTCTAGTCATAATCAAATTTTGTACCAAAACTCCTGACTTTTTTTACATGCAAGCACTGATATCTTGATAAGATTGTTTTATAACACAAATTAGAAAGACCATTATAGGTAGCCTGTGACTTAAAACAGTTCATTGGGTGACCATTTGAAGTTACAATGGCACTGAAAAAGTGACTTACGACCATTTTTAATACTTATGACTGTTGTAGCATCCCATGGTCACATGATCAAAATTCAGAGGTTCGACAACTAGCCCATATTTATGATGGTTGCAGTGTCCCAGGGGGTCATGGGATCAGTTTTTGTGACTTTCTGACAAGCAAAGTCCATGGAGAAGCCAGATGCACTTAACAACCATGTTACCAGCTTAACAAATGCAATCATTCACTTAACAACTATGGCAAAAAAAGTGTTCTGACACCAACATTGTTCCAAGGAAACAAACACAAACGGAGGTCACAGCAAAACCTTTTAATGATTCTTTACAAATTCCGTTCCTTCACAGTTAAAAGGCTGTTTCAAACTAATTGTCTCGGATAAGAAGGAGCCTTGTCAAGGTTGTGCAAGGCTGCCAAGAATACTAGATAAAGTTACTAAGAAATATTTCAAACATAAAGAGTCTCCAAATATAAACCAAGATACTCCGAACATCCACAAGGCTTGAGTGCAAAAACTTCTTTGCTTCCTGCAAAGAACTCCAGTTTCTCAGTTGGCTTTTATCCCTTAAGGGAGGAGCTATCACCTTGCAGCCTTACTCCCGTGGTGCTGCAGTTGCTCTTTCCTTCGAGCAGCCCTGCATGCATGCTCACTGGGCACAGGTTCCTCAGGGGCCTCTTCATCACTGCTGCCAGCCTCCACAATCTCCGAAGGCAGCATTCCTCTCCCTGATGGTCCTGACCCCATTCCTGTATCACACGCAGGCCCCTCATCTGAGTCCTCATTCTCCGAGACCTCAGCCATCCACACCAGCTGCCGGCAAACCACAACACAAAGTTGTAAAATGGGGCAAAACTCACTTTACAAATGTTTCACTTAGGAACATACATTTTGAGTTCAATTGTGGTTGTAAGTTAAGGACTACCTGTGCGACAAAAGAGATCAACAACTGCGAATTTTAAGAAAATGTATATATGGCAGATGCAAAATTCAAATCATATATGCCTCTTTCTCCTTTTTGTCATAGTGGGGCAAAAGTCATTTGCACAACTGTCCTTGTAATGGATGAGTTTGGTTGATGTAGCCCTGAAGTATGCAAGTTCTGTATGAGGGTTGCTTCCTTAAAATATTTTCTCCACACGTTTAGTAACTGGAATGGCGAAACCTTCAATCGCTACTTTTAACTGCTTGATTGCTTGCATTGCCATAGTAGACATAGTATTTTTTTCCTGGTTTAAAAAAAATGTGTATTTGGGGGGTGACCCTGGACTTTAGAAAAACAATCCTTTGATTATTTGGATTTTTCTGTATGGAATAGGAATAGAAATAGGAATAAAATAGGAATAGGAATTAGAATAGAGTAGAGTAGAATAGAATAAAATAAGATAGGATAGGATAGGATAGGATAGGATAGGATAGGATAGGATAGGATAGGATAGGATAGTTGGAAGAGACTTTGGAGGTCTTCCAGTCCAAACCCCTGCTTAGGCAGGAAACCCTATACTATTTTCATACAAATATTTTGTCCAATCTCTTCTTAAAAACTTCCAGTGTTGGAGAATTCACAGCTTCTGGTGGCAAGTTGTTCCACTGATTAATTGTTCTGTCAGGAAATTCCTTCTTAGTTCTAAGTTGCTTCTCTCCTTGATTAGTTTCCGTTGCTTCTTGTCCTGCCCTCAGGTGCTTTGGAGAATAGATTGACTCCTTATGCTCTGTGGCAGCCCCTGAGATATTGGACCCCTGCTATCATGTCTCCCCTAGTCCTGCTTTTCATTAGACTAGCCAAGCCCAGTTCCTGCAACTGTTCTTTATATGTTTCAGCCCCCAGACCCCTAATCATCCTGGTTGCTCTTCTCTGCACTCTTTCTAGAGTCTCAACATCTTTTTTTACATCCTGGCAACCAAAACTGGATGCGGTATTCCAAATGTGGCCTTTCCAAGGCCTTATAACGTGGTATTAACACTTCACGTGATCTCGATTCTATCCCTCTGTTTATGCAGCCTAGTCTAATACTGTGCGATGTGAGACCTGAAATTACAGTAAATCCAGTCCTTCTTGTGATTTTGGAGGTCCCATAGTTGTGTATGGACTTGAATCTGGGTCTCCCTGAACCAGGATCTCCCTGATTCTAGTCCAACACCTTTTCCATTGTGCCACACTGACTGACTGTGAGCATGTAAAATGCTACTGTGTTTATCTAGGCCAGTTGCCTAGCCTCAGTAACTGATTGCACAGTTTTTCTTTCGACTACTTCAGTATGTATTGCCGGGAGCTGCCTCTAAAGATGGGTTTGCATTGTCCAATTAATATATAATACAGTTGCCTAGCCTCAGTAACTGATTGCACAGTTTTTCTTTCGACTACTTCAGTATGTATTGTCGGGAGCTGCCTCTAAAGATGGGTTTGCATTGTCCAATTAATATATAATACAGTGGCTTCTAGGTTGAGCAGGAGCTAGGAAACCAGATGGAATAATCCAGTGCAGCTTCCAGTCTCAATGCAGAGTTTCAATTCACCCAAGCCTTTAAATCCTAAACAGCTGAAAACAAGATAATTAAAATGATCTCTTCCTTTTAAGAGACTGCCTATTGTGTCCAGAGGGGGTATTCAGCAGGTTCTGACCAGTTCTGGAGAATCAGTAGCGGAAATTTTGAGTAGTTCAGAGAACCGGACAATCCCACCTCTGACTGGCCCCACCCCCATCTATTCCCTGCCTCCCATTGAGTCCCAGCTGATTGGCTGGGTCTCCTTTGGTTGCCCTGCACAGGAGAACAGAGCAGGAAAGCAGGTTAGTGTGGTGGGGAGGGAATGGGGATTTTGCAGTAATCTTCCCCTGCCATGCCCACCAAGCCATGCCACGCCCAATTTTAAATCCCACCACTGATGGTGTCACAAATTCTTATTAATTCTCCATGGAAGTTTGATGAATGGAAACGATAGGGCCTTCTTAAGAGTTCATTCATGAGAATGTAAACTTTCCTATAGATAGACACCTACCTTTCCTATAGGTAGACACCTACCTAACCCTTCTTCTATAAATGACTAGGCAAAAAACAAATGAATAGTTTTCAATTCACTACTCTACTGAATTTCAGGTTGACTTGTGTATTCAAACTAATTTTGCACATTCTATCTGGGCCGCTGTCACAGTTGAATACAACCAGGTTCCTCTTTGTACAGTGCTTTGTGACAACATAATCCTGAAAAACACTGAAAAAAATACTTTAAATGATGAAGGAAACATATGGGGAAACTGCATGCATGTGTATGTATTCAGAGAAAAACACAGAAAAGCACAGGTTACAGTGGGATACGATAAGTGGGATGTATGCTCTTGTTTGCGAGCCCTATTCACATTTAGTTAAGGAATACAGAAGTCAGTCTAATTATACCACCACCATCTAAATACATGAGCTGCATCTTCCTTCCTCACGCACTTCACCTTGAGAATCTTCTCTACAGCGAGCTTTTTCATCCAGCCAGCAAAATAGTGTGACTGGTATGAAATGCTTTACAACTTTTATGATGAATGTGTTGTGGTTCACCAGCAGCAGGTGTGGATGGCTGAGGTCTCGGAGAGTGAGGACTCAGATGAGGGGCCTGCGTGTGATGCAGGGATGGGGCCAGGACCATCAGGGAGTGGAGTGCTGCCTTTGGAGATTGTGGAGGATGGCAGCAGTGATGAAGAGGTCCCCGAGGAGTACGCAGGGCTGCTCGAAGGAAAGAGCAGCTGCAGCAGCATGGGCGACTCAGGAGTAAGGCTGTAAGGTAATGGCCCCTCCCTTAAGAGATAAAAGCCAGCTGAGAACCTGGAGTTCTTTGCAGGAAGCAAAGATGTTTTTGCACTCAAGCCTGGTGGATGTTTGGAATATCTTGGTTGGTGTTTGGATACTTTTTGTGTTTGAAATCTTTCTTGGCAAGTTTATCTAGTGTTCTTGGCAGCCTTGCACAAACTTGGCAAGGCTTGTTCTTATCCGAGACAATTAGTTGGAAACAGCCTTTTATCTGTGAAGGAACGGAATTCATGAAGAATCATTAAAAGGTTCAGAACAGGATGTATTTTTACAATGACTATCATAATGATCTATCACAAGGGTGTCAATCTCAAGATCTGGGGGCTGGATCCAGCCTGTGGGGTGCTTAGATCTGGCCCATGCGGCTGCCCTAGAAACAGCTAAGGACTGGCCTGCGGTTTCTCTGCCAGCAAAAACGGGCTCCCAATCTCCATTTTTGGCTGGGACGGCCTCTTGCAACCTTCTGCCAGTGAAAACAGAGGTCGGGAGGGCCACAGATCACTCGGGCCACCACAGGCACCCCAAACACGAGTGACATCAAGCTGGCCATGGCCCCCCTGGCCACTCCTCTCCCCCAAGGTAAACATAACCCTGATGCAGCCCTTAATGAAATTGAGTTTGACACTCCTAATCTATCCCTATTGTTGCACGTACACTGAGAGCTTATGCACCAGAGACAAATTCCTTGTGCGTCTAATCACACTTGGCCACTAAAGAATTCTAATTCTAACTTGTCTTGAAGAAGTTGAAAGTGCTTATCCTCCTCCTAATACTGAAATGCCTTGGATTAGCCCTGCTGGCTTCATATTATTTCTACAACTCCTGAGACCCCCAAATAGCTCTGGTTCATATTACATTTATTCAGTGATTGGCTGTTAAAATATATAGCAAAATGAATGGCCTATATAGACGGATGGATAGGAAGGATGGATGGATGGAAGGGGAGAGGGAGGGAGGGAGGGAGAGGTGAAGAATGGGGGAGGTAGTTCTATGGATGTTAAAATATTGAATTACATCTGAAACCAGGTACAAGTTAACCCCCCATCTATAGAATATAACCAAGTGACATAGTTCAATGATGTCTGAGTGCTTGGTTCAACCTTATTCGAACAGCAGTATGACTGCTGTCAATTATGTTATTCCAATAATGAACTCCAAGATGAGGTTAGTGAATACAGTTGTCCAAAGCCTTTTAATATATAGGACAATGCAAGGAAAGTGATTAATGGATTCCTTCAGCTAAATTCCTCCTTTCACTTAATATTACTTGCCAACAGGAAGCCAACGAACAATACTTTCTTTTACATATGGTGGGACCCAGTTGGGTGGGTATAGATGGACGTTTTGAAGAGCAGATTTAACTACCCATCAAGTTACTCAACTAACGGGTCACTGGCGTAGAGGTACTTCATGCCTACAACCTACTAGCCAAGATATTTATGAACATGGGTCTGGGGTTCTTGGAAATACACATCCAAAATCAGTCCAGCTGACAGACTGTAGGGATGAGGAAACGCAGAAAGCAGCTCTCCCAGTGTGACACTATGCCTTCACCTCATGAGAGTCCTTTGCACCTGCAACCTGTCAGACAGGTTAATAGGCATGAAAGAGAAGTGCAGTGTTAACCGGGATCACACCAGAGGTGGTTTTCAGCAGCTTCTGACTAATTCTGGAGAACCGGTAGCAGAAACTTTGAGTAGTTCGGAGAACTGGCAAATCCCACCTCTGACTGGCCCCGCCTCCATCTATCCTCTGCCTCCCATGTCCCAGCTGATTGGCTGGGTCTTCTTTTGTTGCCCTGCACAGGAGAACGGAGCTGGAAAACAGGTTAGTGGGGTGGGGGAAGGAAGGGGGATTTTGCAGTATCCTTCCCCTGCCACGCCCACCAAGCTGCGCCCACAGAACCGGGAGTAAAAACAATTGAATCCCACCACTGGAACTGTGTATTTATGTGCTTAAACTATGTGGTAAATCAGTTACCACATAGTACCATCATCGACTAGTGTTCCAGGACAGTACCGGAGTGACTGTGGCCAATAACATTCAGAAGAAACCCATGGAGGAAGTAAAGCAGTACATGGAAGTAGCCTATGGCATAAGCCTCCTCTCACTGCATTAATTTAAAAAAATAACAATTCTGATTGCACAGGGCTCCTTGCCTGACGGTACCTTCCTGCGCAGATGGGCCTCAGAACTAAGATCCAGCTGGCAGAATCTGATCCTCTTTCCTGGTTTAAATTGACCTTTTGTGCAAGACCAGTTTCCATGAAATACCCCTGCTTCCCCCCCCCCCCCCCAAGCCCAAAACCCAATGCAAATGCTTTGGTAGAAACCAAGTGTCTGGTTAATCCTGTACCCTGAGCCCAACTGGTCCTAGACACCATCGCTCAGTAGCTGAAGGGAAGGGACATGTCCATAACAGTCAAAAGTGGCCAATAAAAACTGGGTGGATCCCAACCTCTGGCCACATCAGAAACCATATCCCTAATGAACATTCTAGACTGTGTCCACAGCAAAAAGGCATTTGAAGAAGGAAAATGCTGTTTTAAAACAGGAGCAGCGAAATACAATGCCAAGCTGCTTCGTTTGGATTATCTCAACATCTCACAGACAACATCCTAAGGTTCTACCATAGAAACGGGAGGCATTTGTGCCAGGATTAGGGTGTGTGAGGACGAGCCCTTGGGCTAATTGCTATCTCTTAAACCCAATCTTTCTCACCTAGCCACAGTTCTGAGGGAGAACGTTGAGAAGGAAGCGCTCCATAAGCTCCTTTTCAGTTCCTTGGGAAAAGACAGGATATAAATCTAACGAATAAATATCGCCCTGCTCCCTTCCCTTTGCCAGCCTGATTAGCATCAGTGAGCAAAAAAAAAATATTCATTATGACATTAAATTTCCTTCGGAGGCAGCTTACACATTGTGATAGTCTATCTGGATGAACTGGCCAACCCTTCTGAGTCATGGTTTCATCATGCAGAAGTTGTCAGGTTACTCACTAAACACAGAGGTCTCCAAACTTGGCAAATTTAAGACTTGTGGATTTCTGGGAGTTGAAGTCCACAAGTCTTAAAGTTGCCAAGTTTGGGAACCCCTGTGACTAACAAATCCAGACCTCACTAGAATCCTCCTCACCCTGAAAGTCTTTACATACCTTATCATTCATTCAATGGTTAATGCTGTAACCTGGAGTTACTCACTTCTAGTGATCTGAATTCCACCCAGAGCACCAAAATAATTTTTCCCCACCTTCAGAGGATAATTAGGACTGGAGAAAAAACAATTACTACCAACCTGCCTTCTATCGAGGACTTGTATACTGTACAGGTCAAAAAGAAAGCTGTGAAAATATTTGCAGACTCCTCACATCCCACTCATAAATTGTTTCAACTCCTTCCTTCAAAACGATGCTATAGAGCACAGCATACCAGAACAACTAGACACAAGGAGAGTTTTTTCCCAAACGCCATCACTCTGCTAAACAAATAATTCCCTCAACGCTATCCAACTATTTACAAAGTTTGCACTATTATTACTATTAATCTTCTCATCACTCCTTATCACCCGTCCCCTCCCACTTGTGACTTTATGGCTGTAATTTTGTTGCTTGTATCCTTATGATTTTTATTAATTGATTCCTAGTATGATTTGATTGCTTATTGTAACCAATGACTATCATTAAGTGTTGTACCTGATGATCCTTGACGAATGTATCTTTTCTTTTTATGTACACTGAGAGCATTTCCACCAAGACAAATTCTTTGTGTGTCTAATCACACAAAGAATAATGGCCAATAAATGGCCAATAAAGAATTCTATTCTATTCTCTCTTAGCTGATCATTTAAAAAACACAAGGCTCCAGAATAAGAATTTCCAAAGGGAGGAGGATTATTCCTGCATGTTTATATTTCACACATGTATTCCTTCTTCTTTTTTTCCTGCAGAACACAAGCAGAGTAACAGGTGATTTCTCGTACAGTCCTTGATTTGGTTGGTGGCTAGAGGTAGTCCTTGACTTAGAGCCACAATAGAGTCCAACATTTCTGTTGCTAACCAAGACAATTGTTAAAGGGTTGCTCTTTTTATTACCTTTCTTGCTGCAGTTGTAAAATGAATCACTGCAATTAAATGAATAACCCATTTTTCAAATGAATCTGGTTGAAATATAATTTTATCATATTGTCTTATTATATTTTATTTACTTAAATATTAAATTATTGCATTTTACTCCAATTTCAATTTGAAATTATATTTTATTCCAGTTTTATTTGAAATTATGTTTTATTCCAATTTCATTTGAAATCATATTTTATCCCGTTCCATTTTTTAATTGTTTTAATTGGATTTTAGTAATAATTTGTGTTTGGAACTCTGTGCTTTGATATGGCCCATGGGCTAATCAATAAAGTCAACTAAACAAAACCAAGTGAATCTGGCAGTTGTAAAAGGTAATCCCATGACACTAAAACTGTCATAAATATGAGTCAGGTGCCAAGCACCTGAATTTTGATCACATAACCACAGGGATGCTACAACTGAGTAAGTGTGAAAAACAGTACCATCATTTTTTTTCAGTGCCGTTGTAACTTTGAACAGTTGCTAAATGAACCATTGTGAATCTAGGACTACCTCTACCTTGGATGCCTTCACACCACGCTTTTTAGCCTTTTGCTTTTTTCCTCCGCCGCAGTTCTGCCTTTATTTGACTTCTGAGCTTCTTTGCAATGAAAGGTGGAACAAAAATCACCCTCGTTTGAAAGGAAACAAAAAGCAAACCAACTTTATCCTGCCTGAATAAAAACAAGGAAGTGACTGCAGGAAGTAGCTGGTAAGCATTTTCTTCAGGGCTCCGCTCAGGAGCGGGGCTTGCTGTAGGAGAAGACAAAGAGTCTGTCGCGATTCTCAGTCCTCCAGGTCATGGTCATCCCAAAGGTGCTTTTTCTTTCAGGAGCCAACTGAATTTCCTTGTTTTTTTCTTTGAAGACATTTCACGTCTCATCCAAGAAGCTTCTTCAGCTCTGACAGGATGGTGGGGAAGGGAAGGATTTATACTCCTTGAAGACAGCTGGTCATTTCCATGCTTTTAGGAAGTTGTTGAGGCCACTTGGAGGTTTATCTATGTCCTCAGGGTCACCTGAGTGCGGAAGAATATGAATCCTTCCATTCCCCACTGTCCTGTCAGAGCTGAAGAAGCTTCTTGGATGAGAAGCGAAACATCTTCAAAAGAAAAAATAAGAAAGCCCATTTGCTTCCTGAAAAAGGACCCAAAATTTTGGGACCCAGAATTGATAATATAAGAATTTTTTTAAAAAAGAAAAATGCTTAGAAATTAATGTATAAACTCATAGGTCTTTATAGGTCATCTGCATCCTTTTAGAGGGTTGTTAAGGCCACTTGGAGGTTTATCTATGTCCTCAGGTTCACCTGTGTAGTGCAAATGGTTCCTGTAAGTCTGCAATTTTTTTCTTCCTCTGGAAATCCATTCCTACTTCACACCATTCCAAGGATGTCCATCCCAAATTGCACAGCTAAAAGTCTGTAGAGATTCTCAGTCTTCCAGGTCATGGTTGACCCAAAGGTGCTTTTACTCAGGAGGTAGCTGGACTTCCTTGATTTTTGTTCTTCTTTTGAAGATGGTTCGCTTCTCATCCAAGAAGCTTCTTCAAAACAAAAAAGTCCAGTGGCCTCCTGAAAAAAGCACCTTTGGGAGAAGAAAAGGGAAATCTCGCTTGCCTGCTCTGCTTCTGTTCTCCAACATTGCCTCTGGGCCCTTCCACACAGTCACAATTGCTACTTCCCCATTATCTCCAGAACAGTTTGAAAAACAATCCACGGTCCTTTTCAGTTCTGGTGCCCTCCCAGGCCACTGCAATCTGTCCTGCTCACTCCATGCAAAAGAAAGAGAGAGAAAATCATTATTATGTGCCATCTCTTCTCCCTCTGTAAAAAATTTCTTGGGCTGACTTTGTATGCATGTGTCTTGGCTGCATGCAAAAACATCGCAGGAACAGGAGGTATAGCCAAGCAGGAAATCCTGCAAAGAGGGAAATGGGCCACCTACAAACTCAATTTTACTGCAACATACAAGCAAATCATGTTTAAGTATGCGCTATCTCAGCACTGTACACACAGTCTGTCATGAAGACCTTTCTGGTGGCTGAAAAGACACTTCAGGGCAGCATCCCAAGAACAATTGCATAGCTATGTATAGTTAAAAGGCACAACTCCTGCTTTCTTTTCCCATACCAGGAGAAAGTCTATATACTTTCCAAGGAGAACTGCCCATGTTTCTAATTCCAGGCAGCAGATTTCACAGGATCTGTGGAAGTGACTGTAAAGATTGCGAGACTCCCGGGATGCTGAATTGCCATCTGGACTAATCTGCGTCCCAAAGTAACATTCTCCATGGGCAGATTCCAATCGAGTCCAGATTGCCACAAGCGAGAAGGCAAAAGTGGGAACAGCACACTCTGCCTAAATGCACGTGTCGGACAAAATATTACATTTAGTAAATATATATATGTGTGTGTGTGTGTGTGTGTGTGTTTTCTTAAGTTTTCGCGGGTACTTACATGTATGGCATTCAGCTTTGTTCAGGTATTTTCCCACGTCATTGTAGTTGTGCTTTTAAAGTTGTAGCAACGTTTCAGCAGAATCTCATCTGCCATCATCAGGCTTCTGTATTGTTTTCGACGAACACTAAACAGAAGCCTGATGATGGCAGATGAGATTCTGCTGAAACGTTGCTACAGACTTCCTTCATTGTTTGTTTTCAAGAGTAAGCCTCACCCATATGGCCGAGTGCTTGAAAGTGGGCACAAATGTTTGACGGATGCCAGGAAATGTTTGGAGATAAGGATCCCCAGTTCCTGTGGCTGCTTGCTTTGTCACAACAATAGCAGTGAAGGGATTCAAAAAAATTTTACCAACAGTTCTGACGGCGTGGCTTGGTGGACGGGGCGTGGCTTGGTGGGCATGGCAGGGGAAAGATACCGTAAAATCTCCATTCCCTCCCACCCCACTAACCTGCTTTCCAGCTCCGTTCTCCTGGGCAGGGCAACCAGAGAAGACCCAGCCGATCAGCTGGTACTCAAGGGGAGGCTGGGAATAGATGGGGGCGGGGCCAGTCAGAGGTGGGATTTGCCAGTTCTCCTAACTACTCAAGATTTCCACTACTGGTTCTCCAGAACCGATCAGAACCTGCTGAATACCACCTCTGATCAATAGCAACATCTGAATAAATTATGCAACCTAACAGAGTTGTCAAAAAATAACAGAGAATTCCTGGCCCAACTGAAACAAATTGCAAAATTCAGGACACAAGAGGAATTTTCTTTTCTTTTGTAGATTTTGTTTTTTTTTGGGGGGGGGGTTGAGATTTGATGCAGAACTCACAATAAGGTGATTTTCCTCCTATCTGTATCCTATTACCTGTTTTCATTTTGCTTTTGTACTATCAGGGTCTTTTTTTCAATACCCTGTCAAGATATGCAGTTCAATACACTTTTAAGAATAAATTAGGATTTCCTGTAATATATATTTTATCTGCAGAGAGCTATATCAAAACATTCCGACAAGTATGACATCTGATAAATTAATCTGTGAGGTAGATAAGAATTTAGAAAGGATTTCTCAGATATCTCTCCCTAATCTGAATGAAACAGATGTTGCGGATCTTCTTTTAAAGCAGTGGTGGTACCAAGACTCAGGAAGGCTCATTTTTATATTCAGCAATAATATAGTATACTTTAGAGAATACTGTGATAATGCTGCATAACTTTACATGGCAAATGGGAGATTTACATGAATCTTGAATATCTCCTTATAGGACAGATACCATGTTTTATTTCATAGCTATCTACAGCAGGGGTCTCCAACCTTGGCAACTTTAAGACCTGTGGACTTCAATTCCCCTGGGAATTGAAGTCCACAAGTCTTAAATTTGCCAAGGTTGGAGACCTCTGATCTACAGTATCTGCTACACACATATTGGCTAATGATAAGACTGCTGGATTGGCAAGATCATCCCTTGATCTTGTTGATCAAGCTTAGGACCAAAACTGCAATCATATTCACATTGCCTGTGCTGTCCAAATAGTTTAGAGTAAATGGGATTTGGAATAGTTAGTTAGGAATTGAGAGCTATCCCCTTAAGGAAATGCATCATGGTAAATGTAATTATGGTATCCTGTACAATGCAGTACATGTCATGTGGTCACATCTGTAACCCTGATTGGTCACTGAATTGATCCTTGTTGGGTTGGGGGAGGCTCCCTCACTCTTGCCTGAATCCATTACCATGCAGCCGCTTCAATCATCATGGAGATGAGAGTTTATTATCTTTCTACACCATAATGCAGATATGCAAAGGATTGGACATTAAAAAGAACCTCATCAAAACTGTGAGTTGATAAGGATGCCCGATGAACCAATAAAAAAGACTTTGTATGGATACTTTGTGGAGTTGCTCTGTCTGCTTTATATCCACCCAGAGAATAATAAGCAGAACAGCAGAAAGATTCCTCAAATCCCCACCACTGCCAGGTGTTTCCGAATGATTCACAATCTCTTCATTACCACCAACCTGAAAATAGCAAGCTAATGTCCTTCCAATCAAAGAATGGCTCACCATTCTAATACTCCTCTTTCATTTTGTGCTTCTTTGTTTGGTGGCTTGAAGAAGAAGAAAATTCACCATTGTTTCCATAACAAGAAAGCTCTGCTCTACTCAAAACTTAAAAATAATAGCAAGCAACAAAATGGTAGCCTCTCACCATGGCACCGCTACAGCTGGGGGTGGGGGAGAGGAAATCATCTCTTCATTTTTCAAAAGCAAAAAGTAGACTTGCTACAGTTTTAAACCGGTTCTATGGCTAAGCTGGAAATAAATTTTAATAAATTTCTCAGGTGTACTGCAAAGGTCCAGCAAGGATTCAAGGGAGGTGCTAGACAGTGGTGCAATTAAAAAATTTTTTACTATTGATTCTGTAGGTGTGGCTTGGTGGGTGTTGGCATGTCTTGGTCGGCATGGCAGGGGAAGGTTACTGCAAAATCCCATTCCCTCCCCGCCCCTCTAACCTGCTTTCCAGCTCCATTCTCCTGCATAGGGCAACCAAAGAAGACCCATCCAATCAGCTGGAACTCAATGGGAGGCGGAGAATAGATGGGGCGGGGCCAGTCAGAGGTGGGATTTGTTGGTTCTCCGGACTACTCAAAATTTCCACTATCGGTTCTCCAGAACGAGTCAAAATCTGCTAAATATCATCTCTGATGCTGGGCCCCTGTGAAGTTTCCATTCATCCTCTCCTGCTTTTTTCTGGTCATCCGTGTTTCCATTCTTCAGGTGATTTTGTTTAAATAAAAATAACGCTAGAGAATAAACATGTTATAGTACCATTTGTTGCATTTTTTTTTTTCAAAATACACCAAAGGAGGAAAAAGTATGAGGCGTGTTTGTCATGTAATTGAAGGCCTTTCCTTGGAGGCATTTCAGAGGAGATTGTGTCAATGGGATGTCTAAATCAGTAGACTGATAATTACCTATTTTAACCATTATTGAAATAATTGCTATCGTGAAAATCTGAAGAAAGGGCTTGAGGCTATTTAGGCATGTCAGGTGCAGGATCTTCCTCTGTTAAACCCATCTGTGCATGACTCCTTCATAAGACGACTTGCCTAAGAGAGTTCTTGTTGATACACCTGTCCTCATGTAACCTGGTGGAGACAACACCACCAGGAATCTCAAGGGTAGCATAAAGGGTGGCTTGAAAGGTGCGATCCAGCAAATAAGCCCACTTCAGCTCTTCAAACTATTCAGGAGCATGTCCCTGCCAACCTGAAAAATAGCAAGCTAACTTCCTCCCAGTCCAAGAGTAGGTCAATCAAAAACAAAGTCCAGTTGCCTTTTGAAAAAGCATCTTTGGGACAACCATGACCTGGATGATGGAGAATCTCCATAGGTGTTCAGGGTGGCTTGATGAAGGAACCCTTGAAAATATCAGCATCAGCATTTTTCTCAATGGATATAACTTTCAACGCATGTGGGCCCAATCCCACACCAAGGCAAGAAGAGGACTCTGTAGTTGGTCCCGAAACTATCCCTGTTGCTCTCCCATAAGAGCCTGAGATCTTCTGCCAGCTCATTACAAGCAGACAAGGATCTTGATAGCTCTGCGATTCTCAATCATGTGCTGGAATCCTCCTGCAAATTGTTTGGTTACCTATTTCCTGTGCGCTATGAGATAATCAGAGATGCTGTCATAGCGCCGCACTCCTTGACATACAGCCTAGTTTGAAAAATCAGAATTTTCCAGTGTGGTTTTAGATCAGTGCATATGAGATAGAGTGACTGGCCCAAAGTCACTTGGACACACACCATCTCCGGCTTTTTAGCCTGGGGACTTAACTACTAGACCAAATTGGCTTTCCAGTTTATTTCTCAACCCAGTTCAATGAAGAGTGCAACTCAAATGTTGTCTTGGTGCTTGGAAGCCTTGGGGCCTGAATAGGAAGAACAGACCGAAGTTCACCTCCAGCAAGGCAAAGTAACTATAAGTTTATAAACCCTATGATCCCAAAGCTTTACCAACTCAACTTTGTTGGACATCCACAGACAGAAGAAGTGATCAGTTTGGTTTTTTAACCTGAGCACATGGCTCCTGTTAAAGGAATACTGCTTTTTAAGAACCTTGAGGGCGCAGTGGTTAGAGTGCAGTATTGCAGGCTCCTTCTGCTGAATGCCACTGCCTGCAATTTGGCAGTTCGAATCTCACCAGGCTCAAGGTTGACTCAGCCTTCTGTTCTTCCAAGCCAGGTAAAATAGGCTGACTCTGTAAACCGCTTAGAGAGGGCTGGAAAGCACTGTGAAACAGCATATGCTACTGCTAGTTTGTTTCCTTCCTTCCTTCCTTCCTTCCTTCCTTCCTTCCTTCCTTCCTTCCTTCCTTCCTTCCTTCCTTCCTTCCTTCCTTGGTGGCATAGTTGTCAGAATGCAGTATTGCAGACTGACTCTGCCCACTGCCAGCAGTTTGATCCTGACCGGTTGAAGGTTGACTCAGCTTTCCATCCTTCCGAGGTGGGTAAAATGAGGACCCAGATTGTTGGGGGCAAGAGGCTGACTCTGTAAACTGCTTAGAGAGGGCTGTAAAAGCACTGTAAAGCGGTATATAAGTCTAAGTGTTATTGCTATTGTCCTTGCTGCTCCAGGGAGAAGCACAAGTATCTAGGATCAAACATAGCTTACCTGTTTCAAGAGGTGGCATGGCGTGTCATATCATATGCTAACATATTCTGTGCTAGAATGAATCTAGATACTAGGCAAATAAAGTCCCTGCAGACACCTCCCTAGATGCCCATCCAGCTCCCTGTTCCACCTAACTTAAATTTAAATTATTTTAATTAAAAATGTTAATAAATGGTAAGCCAGCATGATGCAAATTAAAGTGCTTGCCTCTAGCATCGTCTTTATTTTCAAGCATGCTACTGAGCTCCAGAAGGACTCTTCAGAAACCAAACATGATAGTTTTATGTGGCTGAAGCCCAGTGCGTCTTTGTGAAATGTGGCCCTCAGTCCCCCCCCCAGGAAGGGATGAAGGAAAGTCAAGTGGCTTAGAAGAGACCCTCACAGAAGATTAAGCAGAGTAGCAGGGAACAACTTTATTCTTTGCTTTCTAGTAAAAGATTGCTTCCGATAATCCTTCAAAGACTACACAAATCTTTTGAGCCTACACAAATCCTAAGTATATCTGTGCATGCTCATGATGTATTGTGCTTCTGGAATTCTAACAGAGCTAGTGGCTTTATAACATTCACTGGGTGACCCTAATTTGGTTTCCATTTCTCAGTCTAATTAACTTATTGTATACAGTAGTTATATTATTAAGATGAAATGAAGGTTGGAATGGAGAACATTAACTTGAACGACTTGATGGAAAATAATGGATAGATGGATGGATGGATGGGGAGGGAGGGAAGAAGGAAAGATGACACAGAGTCTATCATTTCATATACTGCTATTGTTACTTTCATAAAACCAAGTTTGTAGCACAATATTTTTCAAATATTTTCCAAATTTTAACTGCAAATATGAATATTTCCTTGACTTTTACAACTGTGGACCTATGGGACAGGTCAGGCAATCTGGACATTAAGATTTCCCAGTAATCTCTATCCAGAAGTCTCAGGTAGAATGACTTGGCTTAAGCTCAGTTATAAACAGAATGGCCATATTAATGCACCATGTTGAGTTTGGACAGTTTTCTCTTTGGTTAACTTTTTAGAATGCTCTATGGATTCAGGGCCTTTGGCTAGTTTACAGTTCACAATATAGGCAGCCTCACTTAGTGACCATTTGAGGTTATAAAAGCTACTTAAAACCCTGCTCCAGACTTCCGGTGGCTGAATACCTCCCCATAGTCACAAAACTGCATTTTGGAGACTAACAACTAGCTCATATTTATGACCAGTCGCAGCACTAATTAAATAAAGAGATTTGGTGGGTTGTATCACTCCACAGATGTAGAATTGGGTGACTGCTAAAGAAGGCATTTGTGAACTCCATTCACCTATTCCTTCTCCATTCCCCAGACGTTCCCTTCTATTTCATATGGCTTGTCTAGAGCCTCCTAAACTAACCTTCTGCCTTCAGTACCATCTTGTTGTTGTTAGTCGTGAAGTTGTGTCCGACCCATCACAACCCTATGGACAATGTTCCTCCAAGCCTTCCTGTCCTCTACCATTTTCTGGAGTCCATTTAAGTTCACGCCAACTGCTTCAGTGACTCCATCCAGCCACCTCCTTCTCTGCTGTCCCCTTCTTCTTCTTTTGCCCTCAACTGTTCCCAGCATTGGACTCTTCTCCAATGAGTCCTACATTCTCATTAGGTGGCCATCTTACTCTGCATCTAATCAACTTCTGTACTTGGAATGTCTCCTGATAGAAATACTGATTTAAAAAAGAAAAACGTGGAAATTAAACCCATTGAACGCAGCACTCTGCAAGCGAAGAGATGTTGCCTAGTTCTTTTCAGCACAAGCCCTATATAAAAAGGAATTCACTCTATAGAAATAAAGCAGAGCCATGAGAAATGGAGGAGGCTTGGATCATGAACTTCAATTAAGATCGGCATACATGGGATTGATTGGGGTAGCTTGTAGGGGTGACACTGAAATATAATTTTATCCTATTTTATTTATCTATGAAGTTATTGTACTTTATCCCAATTCCATTTGATATTGTATTCATCAGATTTTAGTAATAATTTGTGTCTGGAACTTTGCACTTCGATATGGCCCAAGGGCTAATCAATAAAGTAAACCTAACTAACTAAAAAAAAAAAAAAAAAAAACCTAACGAACTTCCGTACAAATATCTTCTTTACATCTGTGAAATACCTGGCGAATGTTTGTTAGTGATGGCTTCATCTGGCTTTTCTAAAAAGGGGAGACAATTACAGGTATTAAAAGAAAGCTTTCCTGCCTCAGAAAAGATCCTGAACTCAGAAGTGTGTTGAAGTCGATCTCTTGGCATTCTGCTTTGCTATTCCTCCTTACATGCACTATTTCAATTTGCCCACTGGGGCACAGATCGTCTTGTGCTTAGAGCAGTGTTGCAAACAAACACAAGGAGATGTTTGTGTGTTCCCTGAGCATAATCCAGATGATAGATGAAATCTGGGGTGATACATCACTTACCTCCAACTGTGGCCCATGGGGCAGCTGCTGCAAAGAAGAAGAACTAGCTGGGCAGGCAGTCTTTGCACATAGAGGTTTAATGCCTCTGGGAATCTCATAATCACTATAATTAGCTTTCAGAGCACAAGATCCCTGTTTTTCCCAAAGCCAGTGTCTAGGGCAGGCACTCCGATGTGCTTCGTTTTCAATATTTATTCTCCCTTTCCCCTCCCCCCTCCATAAAAGCCCTTCTAAATTACATTTTGATCTTAATGAGTTAAGACCCCCCAGAGTGGTTTACAATAAATACAAGACAAGACAAGTTCAGACACTGTAGCAAAAGGAGAAAAAGTAATTAAAACAAAATGGATAATAAGAACTCAGAATATAAGCATAAGTTGACCTTTTCTTAGGGAGGATGGGGACTGGGGAGAGGTGGAAAAAGGTTTACTACTCACTTAAAAATTCTGTCTGATTGTGTTTCAGAGATCTGGTCCCACCAATTCACTGAAATCTATTTTGATAAGAACTGCTAGGTTCAAGATGAATATTTTACCCAGAATTTTATATTTGTTTCAAACAATACCAATTAGGTTAAGCAAGGATTTCTTCGAAGAACCAAATAAAATTGTGTTGAAGTATATATGGCAAGGCAAGAAAGCGAGAATAAAATTAAAACTTTTACAGGATGCTAGAATTAGAGGAGGATTTGGCCTTCCTAATTGGGAGTTGTATTATCAAGCTGCAAACTTAATGTGGGTTAAAGAATGGATACCGTTAAGAAAGACTAGATTGTTGACATTAGAAGATCATGATTTATTATTGGGTTGGCACGCTTTTTTATGGTATAAGGGAACTAAATCACAGGGTTATTTTAGAAGGCATTATATACGGGAATTGTTATGGTTGAATTGGAAGAAAACTAAGAAACAATGTTATTTGAAAATTCCAGTTTGGTTATCAACTATTGAAGCTTTTTAACTTATAAGAAGGAACAAACAGTTAGATATGGGGAAATATTGGATGAAAGGGTAAACTTAAAACGATGCAAAATTTAGAAGAACAAGGTATAAAGATGAATTGGTTTTCATATGCGCAAATACATGCAAGGTATCTTAAAGATTCTAAAACAGAAGGATTTTATGATAAATTGACTGACTTAGATAGGATTTTGACAGGTACTGATGAAAAAGTGATTAAAAAACTATATAGTTATTTGTTGGAAATTAAATTAGAGGAAGAACAAGTTAAAGAAACAATGATTGCTTGGGGGAAGAATTTTGGATATGGGATTGATTTAGAGAAATGGCAAAAATTGTGGTCACAAAATTATAAAATGACAATGTCAACAGCATAAAGAAAATTTGTATCAGATGTTTTACAGGTGGCATTTTCCCCTGACAAGAATAGCAAGAATGTTCAAGAATAAATCTGAAAAGTGCTGGAAATGTCATCAGATACCTGGCTCATATTAGCATATGTGGTGGATTTGTGAGGAGGCCAGGAAATATTGGACTAGAATTCGCATATGGCTGGAAAAAATGATAAAGAAACACATAGATTTGAAACCAGAGATTTTTTTATTGGGAATCGTACCTGATATATATAATAAAAATTTAAAGTATCTGATTGTAAATGTATTAACAGCAGCTAGGATTGTATTTGCTAAACATCGGAAGAGTGAGAAAATACCATTAGAGGAAGAAATTATTTAGAAAATATTGGAATGTGCTGAAATGAGTAGATTGACATTTGAAATTAGAGAACAAGAAGATAAACAATTTTATGAAGTTTGGGATCTTTTTTATCAATGGTTAGATAATACAATATGATAATAGAATATTTAGAAATTTAGGAAATCATGAATACATAATTTTTCTTGGTTTTGATAATTTTTAAGAATATTTTATTAAGATAGATTTGGTATGATTTCATGATTTGTCATAAAATAATTTAACTTAATTATAGTTATCTCGCTTAAGTATGAATTAGTAAAATTATAGTCAAATGATTGTTCAATAATGATATTGGGATATTTTATTGATGATTGATAATGTGAGTTATTATGTAATATAATTATTCTGATGACTATGAAATGGATGCACAAAAGGGAGTGGTAAACCAACCGATACACTGTAAATTTATGAAGAATGTTATAATTTTTTTATTTTTTATTTTTTTTATGTCATGTTTTATGTCTTATATGTTTTTTGTCTGTTGTTAAAATCAATAAAACTTTTACCAAAAAAAAAAAGAACTGCTAGGCCTGAAAACAGATCAGAAATCAGAGCAGTTGATGTACACAAGAGATAGGTCCCCTTGGTTTTATAGTTGGCTATATTGTTATTCCAATAAGCCGTGACTTCCCTTTGCATATTTTTCTTTTCTTTTCTTTTTAATGGTAAGCCATCCAGGCTGAAATTAGATAATAAAATAGACATATTAAAAATGTGGCAAGAGACCCACAATATAGGTAGTCCTTGACTTATGACTACAATCAGCATCACTTTCATCACTAAGCAATGGAGTCGTTAAAGTTAATTATCCCGATTTTGATCACTTGACTAAGGAGATGCTATGACAGTTGTAAGTGCGAGGACCAGCTGTAGCACTGAACAGTCATTAAATGAATGGTTGTGACTTGATTACCTGTATTACCTGGTCACTCTTTTAGAAACCTATGAGGGAAAAATCCCTAGATTCGTGTTTTTTACAACTATGGAGATGGCTCTTCATCTGAGATTCTTGAAGTCCATCATGTCTAGGAAAAGGGGGAGAAGAAATTGCCTGAGATGGAGAAAACATCAGCCTGTTGTTGTGTCCATTAAACAAACCTCTCAATACCACCAATCCAAAACTACATCCAAACCAAAATATTTATTTATTTATTTATTTGATTGGTCAATCGCTTATAAGATAATAGGTATAAGTATAAACATGAGTAAGAATACAGGAAATGGGGACAAATAAATGGGGACAAGAGGACAGGGACGGTAGGCACGATTGTGCACTTATGCACGCCCCTTACAGACCTCTTAGGAATGGGGTGAGGTCAATAGTGGATAGTTTGAGGTTAAAAGAATGGGGGTTAGAGGATGTAACAACAGAGTCAGATAGTGTGTTTTAGGCATTGACCACTCTGTTGCTGAAGTCGTACTTTCTGCAATCAAGTTTGGAGCGGTTTACATTGAGTTTGTATCTGTTGTGTGCTCTTGTATTGTTGCAGTTGAAACTGAAGTAGCCATTGACTGGTAGGATATTGTAGCAGATAATTTTGTGTACTACGCTTAAGTCCAACTGGACACAGCATAGTTCAAGGTTGTCCAAGCCCAAAATCTCAAGCCTGGTGATGTAGGGTATTCTGCTGCAAGCAGAGGAGTGTTGTACTCTTCTCGTGAAATACTTCTGGACTCACCCAGTTGTATTAATGTCCGATATACAATGTGGATTCCAGACAGATGAGCTGTATTCGAGTATTGGTCTAGCAAAGGTTTTGTATGCCCTAGTGAGCAATTCAATATTTCTGGAGGAGAAGCTTCATAAGATTAGATTTACAACTCTTAGTGCCTTTTTGGCAATGCTGTTGCAGTGAGCTCTACATGAATATCTTTCACGGGGCAGCCCACATCTTCTCCAGGATTTAAGTGGAATCAGACCTAATCTCCTCTGGCTACATCTTGGCTTCCTCTTTTCATGAAGCACTTTTAATTAAACCATGTGCCCATGGCTATTCATGTGGCTTTCCTCACATTCAGCAAAGCTGACTGTAGACCAGAAGAAGGCTAATCATTCCCCTTCCACAATCGGATTCTGAAGTTATATGTTTGTTTCTTTCCATTTGCTTAATACTTCATTGTTGTTGTTGTTGTTTCACTGTGCCACTGCAGCTCTGGTATGATATGGAGTTTCCTGCTTCAGCAGGTTTGACTACCAAGACCTCCAAGGTCCCTCTCAACTCTATTATTCTAACTGTTCTAAATAAATACACACAAACATAAGTATCACACCAGGTGCTAACAAAATGGTGCCTCAGTGACGTGGGACTATCTCATCCTACGTAGTATATTCAGCCATTTTGTCTTACTTTCTACAGTGACGTCTTTTAGAGCTCTTATGAAATTCAAAATAACATTGCTTTTTAGCCTGGCTAACCCCAAATTTTAAAGAATGTTTTGCGCGTTTAGTATATCATACTTTGCTGCAGAGCTTTCGTGTTATATTATTGGGTCTGCATCAGTGGTGGGATTCATTTTTTTTTTTATTGCCAGTTCTGTGGGCATGGCTTGGTGCATGTGGCAGGGGAAGGATGCTGCAAAATCCCTGTTCCCTCCCCACCCCACTAACCTGCTTTCCAGCTCCGTTCTCCTGTACAGGGCAACCAAAGGAGACCCAGCCAATCAGCTGGGACTCGGGAGGCAGAGAAGAGATGAGGGCATGGCCAGTCAGAGATGGGATTTGCTGATTCTCCGAACTACTCAAAATTTCCGCTACTGGCTCTCCAGAACTGTTGAATACCATCTCTGGTCTGCATGATTCTGTGGATAACTCATCAGCTGCCTTCAGACAAGTCTTCCCTTTCCTGTTCACGTTTCTTCTACAACATGGCATCTGAGCTTTATTTATTTCTCTTGCTTTATTGCAATAGAAATAAATATCCCATCTATCCCTGTGTACAGATTACAAGACTGGGTTTGACTTTGACATATTTGATCTGCCTCCCTCACCCTCTCTTCCTTCCTGTGCTCATTCCATTCACCCCATTTTAACAGCATTCACAGGCACTTTGCACACCTACATGCTTATATATTAGAATACAACTCCATAATACTGTACCTCTCCAGATCATTTGCTAAATACTCTTGTCATAATATTGGTTTTCTTGTTTGGTAAGAATGAAAAACCGCTCCCTATTATCATAAACGTCATTTGTTTCTAACAAGAAATATACATTGCTGTCGGCAGTCAAGCATCTAATAATGTTAATAATAAGCCTCCCAGTCAACCGATAGTGAGATGGGCAGTATATAAATTTAGTAAATAAAACAAAATAATGGGAATCAGTGCTTCTTCTGGAGCAGCAATTAGAACTCGAAGCTAATCAGCTGTCCTTGCAATGGAGAACCACAATCAGAACCCAGAACCACAATCAGATCCATCTGACTGTCGGGGAGGCTGAGAAATAAAACAGAACAACATGGCCCAGAGTTTGGAATCAAAAGTAAGACTTTTGTCTTACCTAGAAATTTCTTGGAATGACTTTTTCCGGTGTGTGTGTGTGTGTGTGTGTGTTAATGTTGTGTCTGCTGGTGCTACCCTCTTCAAGGTCAAATTGCTTTAGTGGCAAATGGAACTTTTCAGTCTGTGGATTTTCCACCTGACTCTTTTTCCCTTTTGTATGAGCAACTTAAAGCTCGGTTTCTCTGACACCCTCCCCCGATTTTTTTTTTTTAAATGTTTGGGTAGTTGGGGATTTCCCACCATATGTGTAGTTCTACCACTGGTACAGTACAGTACATAAGGGAGCATTGTGAACGAACATGGTTGCTAACCACGAGCAATAAGCAACCCCCAGGTCCTCCATCACGTCGCTGGCCTATTTTCATCCTGCTTTAAGAATGGCTTGGTAGCCCCCGGTAAGGCGACCAAGTGAACCTGTTCTATGGCTGAGCCTAAGTTTCATTTTGGGTCATTCTCAAACTTATTGCAGGCATTGGCCTGATCCTTCCAGTTGTATAGCTAGGATGGTCAGGTCAAAATACAAGTTGCCATCTATCACAAGAGGCTGCAAAGTAAGTCATCTAGACCGAGGGTGTCAAACTCAAGACTCACAAGCCACAACGAGCCTGTAGAGTGCTTAGATCTGGCTCACAGGGCCACCGTGAAAAACAGCAAAAGACCAGCTAGCAAACATGTGCCTCCACCCCACCCGAGCTCCGTTTTCACTGGCAGAGGGGAATCCAAACAAACTAAAAGCAAAACAAAAGGAGAAATGTTTCCCCTTTTGCATTTGAACATGCAAGAAAGGACAGGGAAGGAGAATGGGAAAGAGGAAAGACAAAGATAAAGAAGGAAAGAAAGAAGGAAGGAAGTAAGGAAGGAAGGAGAGGGAAAGAGGAAAGACAAAGAAGGGAAGATGGGAAGAGAGCAAGGAAGGAAAAAGGAAAGAAGGGAAGGAAGAAGAAAGAAGGAAGGAAAAAGGAGAAGGAAGGAGAGGGAAAGAGGAAAGACAAAGAAGGGAAGATGGGAAGAGAGCAAGGAAGGAAAAAGGAAAGAAGGGAAGGAAGAAGAAAGAAGGAAGGAAAAAGAAGGAAGGAGAGAGAAAGAGGAAAGAAAAAGAAGGGAAGATGGGAAGAGAGCAAGGAAGGAAAAATAAGGGCAGCGGGGAAGGGAGAAGAAGGGAGAAGGAAGAAGGAAGGAAAAAGAAGAAAAGGAAAGCGATAATAACAAGAGGGAAGGAGGATCTGAGGGAAGTCCTGCCTTAGCACTTGGGCACCACAGGTGCCTCCGACATGTGTGGCGTTGAGCTGGCCACGCCCACCCCTAGCCACACCCACCTCCCCCCTGAGATTAAACACAACCCTGATTTGGCCCTCAATGAAATCAAGTTTGACGCCCCTGATCTGGACCCTCCACATCAAATAAAGGTAAGTCCTTGACTTGTTGGCCCCAGTTGAGCCCCAAATCTCTGCTGCTAGGTGTGAGACAGTTTGTGATGTGAATTTTACCCCGTTTTATGACTTTTCTTGCCACCACGGTTAAGTGAATCACTGCAGTTGTTAAATGAATCTGGCTTTCCCCCATTGACTTGGTGTCAACTCGTAAAACATTCCTATGCCTGTTTTAGTAGTTGCCATAAAAAGGGAGAGAAAGTGAACATACATTCCAACTCTTCTCTTTAAAAGATTGTAACTAAAAACTACCAGAGCTTTTGTCCGTGAATATATTTAATGGGAGAACATGAATGATGACACCCAGCCCGTGAATGTGCTCAATTAGAGAATCTGGTTTATGAGACACCCAGGGAGGAGGGGGGGAAACAGGGTCACAGGGAACTATAAACTACATATGCCAGAGTTGGCTGCATACAGGGCAGTGCCAGTATGTCACCTCTAATAAATCCTTTGAAGTTTTTTGAAGTTTGGCTTGAGAATCATGATTTAATTAGAGCAATTGCTGAAATCCTGACACTTGGCTTGTGAGAAGAACACAAAGAGGGATCACATCATCCCAAGACATTGCCTCCATCCTAAATATGAGCCAGTTCCCAAGGGTCTGGATTTGGATCACGTGGCCATGGGGATGTTGCAGCTTTGTAAGTGTGAAAAATGGATGTAAGTCACTTTTTCGGTGACATCATAACTTTGAACGGTCACTAAATGAACTATCTTAAGTTGAGGACTACCTGTATGCTATATAAGCAGGGGCTCCAACCTTGGCCACCTTCAGCCTGGAGGACTTCAACTCCCATAATTCCCCAGCCAGCTTTACTGGCTGAGGAATTCTGAGAGTTGAACTCTTCTGGGCTGAAAGTGGCCAAGGTTGGAGACCCCTGCTATATACTCTTTTTTTTCTCTGCACACATATTTCACATAACACATAACTTTGCTCCAATTTTCAAATATGGAGGGGGGAATCAATTTCTAGTATTATTTGAACCTTTTGTATAACAAAGGAGTTGCTTGTATAAATTCCATTTCTGGCTAAATATATTCCTTAGAATTGTGTAGTTTGAAATAATAATTCTCTTTTCTCCTGGCAGACTTATTGTCAGTCTCTTGTTAAAAGTATGTCATTATGAGTGTAAGATAGGCTGCCAACGTTTTTCTTCTTCCCCTTTTTGGCAGCATTCTTGTGCCTCTCACAGCTATAGGACTAGCAAATGAATATTTACTTCCACCTGTAGATGCAGCGATGTGCTTTCATTCTATTTATTGCGCTGCCAAGAGAAATGTCAGTGAAATAAATGCAAACTGCAAGCACCGTGAGCAGATTTTCAGATACTGTTTGATTGCATCAGGCTGCACAAAATTGCATGCATGGAAAAGCCCATAAGAAACAATGACCAGCTCTTGTCAAGATGAGCCCAGTGGTTCTATTTTCCATACCATGATTAGCTCGCTTTGTTTCTTATTGGTTCCAGATGGAAAGAGATCCTGCTTTATCATTTGGGGCAACAATATAACAGCAACTGTGCCGGAAATCAAAAGAGGAAGTAACTACTTCTACTGTATTGACTCTGACCAAGAAATCTCTGTTGCATTTTAACAGTTTCCTTTGTAAGTATGTACACGTTTGACTGGGTGTTTGATTTTGCCCTGAAGGTGTTTTCAGCTATTTAATGTAACAGAAAAACAGAGTTGGAAGGGACCTTGGAGAGCTTCTAGTCCAACCCCCTGCTTAGGCAGGAAACCCTATACCAGGGGTCTCCAACCTTGGCTCCTGGAAGCCTGGCGGACTTCAACTCCCAGAGTTCCACAGCCAGCAAAGCTGGCTGTGGAATTCTGGGAGTTGAAGTCCGCCAGGCTTCCAGGAGCCAAGGTTGGAGACCCCTGCCCTATACTATTTCAAACAAATGGTTGTCCAATCTCTTTTTAAAAACCTCCAGTGTTGGAGCATTCACAACTTCTGGAGATAAGCAGTTCCACTGAATAATTGTTCTCACTGTCAGGGAATTTCTCCTTAGTTCTAAGTTGCTTCTCTCCTGGATTAGTTTCCACCTGTTGCTTCTTGTCCTGCTCTCAGGTGCTTTGGAGAATAGCTTGACTCCCTCTTCTTTGGGGCAGCCCCTGAGATATTGGAGCACTGCTATTGTGTCTCCCCCAGTCCTCCTTTTCATTGAACAAGACATACCCAGTTCCTGCAACCTTTCTTCATATGTTTTATCCTTCGATCTTCTAATCATCTTTGTTGCTCTTCTCTGCACTCTTTCTAGAGTCTCAACATCTTTTTTATATCATGTTGACCAGAACTGGATGCAATATTCCAAGTGTGGTGACTCTAGTGCAGTATAAAGTGATACTGACGCTAATTTCTTGCTTTCCTATTTCTTATTCATTTTTTCCATCCTGCAAAATGGAGGGTGGAGAATCTGTTTCCCACAAGAGAGAACAGTATTCATAGGTGTTACACGGATGTGTATAAGATGCATAAGAACCTGAATTGCAGCAAGACATTCAATCTCCAAATTGACCCAGGGCAAAAGAATTAGTGAAGACTCCTTGTTAATGGCAGATTCATAAAGATGTGAATGGACTCATTGTTTTCATAGTTATCTTCTCCTTCTCTCTCTCTCTTTCTTAATCTCCCTCCCTCACAAAGAAATAAGTATGACGTTGCAGAATGGACAATGAATTATTTGAATTCTGTATTAATGGCATATGTAGTTCTCCGTTGACCTTAAAAACGAATTCATCTTTTCTTTATCCTTCCTCTTCCCCCTTGAAACTGTCTCACTCCTTCCTTGGTTCTCTTGCACATTCTCCTGCATCAGGTCTGTGTGAGTTTGGCCATGAACCTAGTGAATTAACCACTTGAACACATTTACAAGGACTATAAGGTAGAGGCTATCAGCCACATGATCTAGTCTAGTGCAAGGGTCTCCAAACTTGGCAACTTTAAGACTTGTGGACTTCAACTCCTAGAATTCTAGGAGTTGAAGTGTCCACAAGTCTTAAAGTTGCCAAGTTTGCAGACCTCTGAGCTAGATCCTTAAAATAGGACTTCCATAACTACTGATTCTGTAAGCCCACAAGCTTTGGGTGCTAATTTGGAGTCTGTGGTTTCAGTAGAATCTGGCAGCTTTGATGCTTTTCCCCTTCCCCCATAAATTGATCTTCTCAATCAAGAACCTTAAATTGCGCTCATGCCCATGTCAAGATAGCTCCATTGATAGAATAACAGCTCTTGGTTTTTGTAATTATTACTGCTACCACATTCGTCAAATTCCAATAGCTTGCTTGTGTTTCAACTGTCTCCATTTAAAAAGTACAATCCTTAATTTTTAACTCTGCTTATGACGATGTTGGAAATTAAGTCCGATGAGGAAGTAGAGTGAGAGGGAGATAAGATTAAAGGGAGTAAAAGCATTGAACTTTCTAAAAGAATCCTAGGCAGAAGCCAGAGCAAATATATTTTTTGTGTTGGAAGTTCTAACAGATGGAAATAGAAGGGTAGCAGTTTTCAGCTCATTCGAAAGACAAACTCCCTCACAGTGACAGTAGTGGGTCTTTTTCTAGAAGTATATAGATAGGTATTTACTGAGTGTGTAACCATGACCTTCCCCTATAGCTTTTATCTTCCAGTTGCATTGAATTCCACCTTTCCATAATCCACAGTCAAAATGGCCTTTGACAGATTATGGGAGTTGAGGACCAACCTACCATCGTAAGTTGCTCACTGTTGCAGAAACATTTTGCAATGTTCAAATGATTAGATTTGATGTTCTTCAAGATAGCTTCTGGTCCTCTGTTCTGTTTTCGCCTATCACTACTTAACTTCTGGCCACAATTAAGGCCAGAATTTCTGTTATGAAGTAAAATGGTTGTTAAATGAGTCGTATCCAATTTTATGACCTTCTAATGCCACGGTTAACCAAATCACTGTAAAGTGACTCAAACAGTTCTTTAGCAAATCCAACTTCCCCTGCTCTAACATATTGGAAGACAACTGGGCTTAGTAGCCTTCATTTTATCCACACGTAAAAACCCAAAACTCTGCAAATGTTTATAACTTCCTTGATTACGAATGAGCAGAGGGCAGATTGCTGTGTTAAATAAATAAAACTAGTGAACTCTAATGTTTAGTAACAATAACAATTTAACCCATTGGGAATGGAATGGAAAGGAATGGGACAAAATGCTGGCAACAAACTTTGAAATTCTTCCATCCTGTTTTCATCTGTCAAATAGTCGAGAGGTGAACTGAACAAAACAGTGCTCAGATCCGAAGACATCTAATTCAAAATCTCACTGATTACCTTTGCACTTTAATCACACATGACACATGACAGCTTGGTGTGGCTGGTTTTTTTTTTTTTTTTTTTTTTTTGTATTTAAGAGAGCTTTTCAAAAATTCTCAGATGGTTTCAAGAAACAAGATAGAATAATACTTCTCAATCTCAACCACTTTGCAGTGGGTGGACTTCAACTCCCAGAATTCCCCAGCCAGCCTTTCTTCCTGGCTGGAGAATTCTGGGAGTTGAAATCCATCCATCTTAAAGTTGTTGAGGTTGAGAAACAGTGAGATAGGGAGAAAAATGAGTTTTCAAAAAGGGGGGGGGGAGATGATTTTTTTTTCCCTTGGGAAAACAGCAGAGATTTCTTCAAGAAGGGGTATTTAGTTTCTTTCTGGGGGTCTTCGATCTTTTGGAGCTACTGGGCATGTTTGGAATTTTGAGAATGTGTGGGTAGTTTTGCATAGATAAAGGAAACCATCAGCATTCCTAGCCATAAGCTGGAGCACCCAATTCTTAGAATTGGTGATATGGAATCAGAACTGAAAGCTAATGTGATATAATGGTAAAGGTGTTGGATTAGGTGTGGAGGGAATGGGTTCTAATTTACCCACAACCGTGGAAATTAACAGAAACAGGATAGGAAGGGACCTTGGAGGTCTTCTAGCCCAACCCCCTGCTTAGGCAGGAAACCCTACACCACTTCAGACAAATGTTTTGTCCAATCTCTTTTTAAAAACTACCAGTGTTGGAGCACTCACAACATTTGGAGGCAAGTTGGTCCACTGATCAATTGTTCTAAATTACTCCATAATTCTAGGTTGCTTCTCTCCTTGATCAGTTTCCATCCGTTGCTTCTTGTCCTGCCTTCAGGGGCTTTGGAGAATGGCTTGACTCCCTCTTCTTTGGGGCAGCCCCTGAGATACTGGGACACTGCTATCACGTCACTCCTAATCCTTCTTTTCCTCAGACTAGACATATCCAATTCCAGCAATTGTTCTTTATATGTTTTAGCCTCCAGTCCCCTAATTATCTTCATTGCTCTTCTCTGCATGCTTGTCTCTTCTGAGTGGCGGAGTGATTTTGGATTAATCTATTTGGACTCACCGAGGAGTTATTGTACAGCAAAATTGGAGGAGGGAGTCTTATGTATGAGGCCTTGAGATCAGGAGAAAGCATATAAGCGCAGTACCATTTGTTGACTTACGGCCATTCAATTAGTGACCAAAGTTATAAGGGTGCTGAAAAATATGACTTCCATTCCTTGCGCTTACAACATTCCCCAGAGTCATGTGATCAAAATTCGGTCACCTGGCAACTAGCATGGATTTTAGACCAGGGGGGTCTCCAACCTTGGTGACTTTAAGATTTGTGGACTTCAACTCCCAGAGTTCCTTAGCCAGCAAGCTGAGAATTCTGGGAGTTGAAGTTCACAAGCCTTAAAGTTGCCAAGGTTGGAGATCCGGTTGCAATATCTTGGGGGAAATCATCATCGTCAACTTTCCCAAGCGAAGTCAGTGAGGGGAGCCAGGTTCACCTGACAACTGTGTGAGTCACTTCACAACCCCAGCAATCTGCTTAACAAGGTTGTAGAATCAGGCTATGACTTTCTTAACAAAGTGCCCTGCTTAGCCATGGAATTTCTGATTCCGACTGTGGTCATTATTTGAGGATTACCCATAGATCAATCAATAATAATGCTTCTTTATGAATTACTCCATATCAAATAATTGTGGTCTCCAGGTTGGGGATGGTTTTAGCAATGCTAAAGGTGTGAAAAATCCCATTCCATTTGTGACATTTCTAATAAGAATTTTTCCCAAATTTTCACAAGTGCACAGAGTGGAAGGAACAGCAGATTCATCCATTCCTTACTCAGCTTAACGCTTTCGTTTTCTCCAGTGTGGGGAGTGGGATCACGCCTTCAAAGTGCTATATAGCTGGATTCAAATAAATGTCCTCCCCTTTGCAGAGCTCAAGCCAAATTATATTGCATTACATGGATACGCACACATTTAAACTGCAGTCATCCAAGATACAAAATCCTCCCCCAATTAACCGCAAACATTTTGCACCAATGCCAGACAGACTCTTAAAATATTTAAAAAAAAAAAAAACATCTCTGGAAGATGCATTCATACTCTGGCAAACCTCCAGAGTTATGTAACAATAAAATGGCAACACACAACATCTCTCTACACACCTTTCTTGCAAAGGCACAAGGTTCATATAATGCTGGCAAAAGAATGTTTATCCTCTAGAAGAGACAAATGATACAAGCATAATGATTTAAATTGAGATGAAATAGATAAGATAGAATTAAGAGAGTGAAAAGAGGGGAGAAGCTACAGAGAAAATGTAGAATGGTAAATAAGAGATGAAATGGTATATAAAGTGAGCATGAATTTGATTTATGTCTGTACAAAAAGATGTAACCCGGGACTAAGCCGCTTTCCAAAAAGAAGTTTTGTTTTCATGTTTTGTGTTTTGTTTGTGTATGTTTGTTTATTGAAAATTAATAACAATTTTATTTTTTTTAAAAAAAGAATGTTTATCCTCTGATGGTTTGAAACAAAATCCCATTGGCCCCAGGGGTGAGATGCAAATATTTTTACTACCAGTTCTGTGGGCGTGGCTAGGTGGGAGTGGCCATGTGATTGGGTGGGCATGGCTTCTTTTTTGTGTAGCACCCCGTCCCTTTTTGCCTCCTAGGCCTCAGGGTAGACTCCTTGGCGAAGCAGTAAGACAGCAAGGGAGAACAGCTGATCATCGGGAGGAAAAAGAAAAAAGAAATACTGGTTTGGCTGAACCAGTAGCTGTTTTTTTTTTTACTACCGGTTTGGACGAATGGTCGAACCTTTTTTACTACCGGTTCACGCGAACCAGGCCGAACCAGTAGAATCCCACCATTGATTGGCACATATGGCTGTGGTAAAGATTGAGGGTTTTTCAGATCCAAACAGCCTTGGCTGACCTGGTGTCTTATAGCTGTAATGGGGCTACAGGTCCCCCAAATGCAGCCATCCTGACCAGCACATCTGGAGGAAGAATAAAAGGCCACCTTAGAAGTTTGACATAGCTAGAACAGACAGATGTTCCATCTTCTGTTCCTTTCTAGCCTCAAACAACCTTCAAGGGTAGCCCGCCACAGACACCAAGGGAGGGAGTCCTCATTAGCATGTCCTAATTACAAGGTTTAGCATTCATGGGTAAAATGCAGCTTATTTTCCATGCAAAGCTTGGTTAATTGTCAACATCAAACTATCTGTACATGTTTTGCAACAGTCATAGGAAAAACCAAAAGGTACAATTGAAAAAAGTGAACCAACCACATTTTCATCATCACTTTCCCCCCCCCCTCTGCACATGCACACACACACACACACACACAAACAGAGACACACAGACAGAGTCTTCATGCTTCTTTCTGTACCTCAACCCCCAGAATATCCTGACATAATATCTCAGAACTGGGGCGAAAGGTAAAGGTTCCCTCGCACATACGTGCCAGTTGTTTCTGGCTCTAGTGGGCGATGCTCATCTCCGTTACGAAGCTGAAGAAGAGCCAGCGCTGTCTGAAGACGTCTCTATGGTCATGTGGCCGGCATGACTAAACGCCAAAGGCGCACAGAGCACTGTTCCCTTCCCATCAAAGGGCTCCCTATTCTTCTCTTTGCATTTTTACATGCTTTTGAACTGCTTGGTTGGCTGAAGCTGGGACACGTAACGGGAGCTCCCTCCATTATGCGACGCTAGGGATTCAAACCGCCGACCTGACCTACCGACCTTTCTGATCGACGCGCTCAGTGTCTTTAGCCACTGAGCCACTCCATCCTTCAGACTGGGGTACAACAGGTGAAAAATCAGCTTCAGAGTAATTGGGGAGACTGGTGTCCCCTTCTCCTCCCCCTCCCCATTTTCACACCTCTCTGGAGCTACATTGGTTTGCTCCTTTCCTTTTGCCCTTGGAGCAGAGCTGCCATTTTAAAGGCAAGCACAGGATCCATCATTTCCTTCAGGCTTCATGTAAAATGGGTGTGCTTCATTTTTTTTTTTTTTTTAAATCATGTGTTTAGTAACAACAACACCCAAAAAAAAAAAAAATGTCCCTGGCTCCTTTTCCCCTGAACTTGAGGTGTAAGGAGGCCTCCCTAGCAGTTTGTTCGCACACTGCCTGCTCTTTTGGCTCCTCCACCCACTAGAGACTCATCTTTTCCCCAGGCAGATTCCAATGATGCTCCTATCGGTTAGCCCCACATGGAAGGATACCAAGACCGGGGCTGGGCTTCCTGGCATTTAGCTGGATATAATGCTGGAACCTGCCTTTCACCATCTTGTAGGGGGCGGAGACTTTGGGCCAGTGCCTGCTTGCTCTCGCAGAGTAATTGCAAATCAAAATTCTCACTTGCCTTTGCCAAACAGAAGAAAGCAAACAACTCCGTCTTTCCAGTACAAAGTTGGGAGCAACAGTTTTATTATTACTGTTCTGGAATTGGGACGAGGCCCAGGAGAAGGGGGTGGCCTTTTGTTTGTGTCAAGGGAAACAGGCCTGAACTGTCCATAAGGTAACGGTTCCCCTCGCACATCCGTGGTCGTCGTTTCTGGATCTAGGGGCCAGTGCTCATCTCGCTGTTACAAAGCCAAAGAAGAGCCAGCGCTGTCCGAAGACGTCTCCGTGGTCATGTGGCCGGCAGGACTAAACGCCTTCGAAGGTGCACGGAACGCTGTTTCCTTTCCCACCAAAGGGGTCCCTATTTTCCTATTTGCATTTTGTTTTACATGCTTTCTAACTGCTAGGTTGGCAGAATCTGGGACAAGGAAGGGGAGCTCACTCCGTGATGTGGCACTAGGGATTTGAACCGCTGAACAGCCGACCTTTCTGATCAACAAGCTCAGTGTCTTAGCCACTGAGCCACCGCATCCCCTTTGAACTGTTGAACTTGCCTCAGATTTGTCTTCTTGCCTCCAAAAGGCCAATTACTTTCTTCCGAGAACATATTTCCCACGTTGCACCCGTCCCCAATTTGCCTCCATGGAGTGAGACTGGCTGGGAATTTGGGGGAATGCAGACTCTATGTAGCTGTGGGGGGGGGTACCAAGTTTGGAAAGGGCAATATGTTGGCTTAAGAGCCATCAACCTAAACAAAGGTTTAGATACATATTTGCACAGGATCTTTATTTCCAAACAGCAAAACAAGGTGCTTGTATCGTCAACCCTTCATTGACTTCGTTGGGGGTGAGGAATCCGTTCACCTTTCCCTCAGCCTCAGTCCGTCTGAGAACTAGAAGCTGACATGCCTAGCTCTTCACTTTTGGATATGCAATGGGAAAGTATTTTTTTTTTAAAAAAATACAACAATAGCAACAGCCCTTAGACTTATATGCTGTTTTACAATGCTTTACAGCTCTAAGTAGTTTATAGAGTCAGCATATTGCCCCCAACAATCTGGGTCCTCATTTTTTCCAACCCCAGGAGGATGGAAGGCTGACTCATCCTTGAGCCTGGTGAGATTTGATCTGCCAAATTGCAGGTAGTCGGCAGTCAGCAGAAGTAGCCTGCAGTACTGCACTCTAACCACTGTGCTGCCATGCTTGTAATAGCTGTTGCAATGGAATCAATACCTAAGGCAAATAACAACATAGAGTACATATAGTGCAGTTGGATCCATTTCAAGCACGCCCACAAAATGCACCTATTAAAAGCTTCTTTGTAAGCCAGTGTACCAATCTTGATGTCCAAAGATGGAGGAACTCACGGTTCATTTAATTAATTAATTTTATTTATATCCTGTCTTTATTATTCATCTTCCATTCCTCAAATCAATTGAAAGGAGGAACATGGGAACAGGAGCTTTGTTTAACCAAAATTCTGAAAGCCATTTGGCCTAAACCTAGGAAAGATCAGAGTTATGATTTTCTTCTTCTGTCTCTTCTCCCAAAACATAAAACCTCCATGTTTTATACAACTTATTCCCTGCCACATCAAGAATCCTTCAGTGTTTGTTTTGTAAACAACGGATGGAAATTAATCAACCTGGAATGAAGGAGAAACTTTCTAACAATGAGAACAATTAACCAGTGGAGCGTGTTGCCTTCAGAAATTGTGGGTGCTTCATCACCGGAGTTTTTAAAGAAGAGACTAGACAGTCACTTATCTGAAATGGTATAGTTTCCTGCTTGAGCAGGGGATTGGACTAGAAGACTTCTAAAGTCCTTCCAGCTGATGAAAGTACAAATTATTACTTTAGAAGCATGTACCAGTGAGGGTAACTAATACATGCTCCTTATTTCTTTTGTTTAAACAATAAAATACACAGATACCATTTTTTTTTTGGCCGCAAAGCAGCATATAACAAAATCAAAATAATGTCCCAATGTTTAAAATTGATATTAAAAATGCAATTACAGCTGAGAGCAAAACAAAATGAGCTCGGTCAAAAGTAAAACAATATTTAACCCAAGCCAAAAGCCAGACAAAATGTCTCAGGATTCTTCTCAGCATTTCTGAAGCTTCAAGAACAAGGGGGGGAAAAAAGAGAAGAAGCAGCAGCTAATGCTTGGAGGAAAGGAGAGTCATAATCTACATCCCAGACAAGCAACCAGCCCGAGATGTTGAAACAATGGTAGAGCCGGTTCCTAGCAACTGGTGGAAGTCAACCTTCCTTTCACAATTTGGATTGGTAAGATTCTTTTCCAGCTTTGTACGCCGCCCAAGAGTTGCATAGCTACATTTCAGGTGTATAGTATTTATTAAACAAGGTAAAGCTTGTGAGCTCCTGGAGGCTTACTCAGGGGAGTAAGGGCAGCTCAAGGTTGAGCGGAAGACAAGATTTCCAAACTATCTCTATTGAGATTGAAATTTGATTCCACGATCATCCATCAAACATTCTGCGGAGAGTCATATTATCAAATGGACAGCATTTAGAGAAAGCATTAATGACAAGGTTAGACATTTGGAGTTGAGTTACTGCCACAGGCAGCACATTAACATCCCAGCTTTATTCTAATATCACTGGCAGGAGAAGGACAAGCGGAGCCTGGAGGCAGAGTCAAGAGAGGAAAGAGCCCGCAATCATTACGTTCCCACAAACAATATAAATTGGGTTTTGAATTCCCGTTCACTCTTATCTAGGGCCAATTTAATGCCAACCGTTAGTAGATTCTCCTTTATTTATCAGCAATAAATCCATTTAAGTGGAGCTTCACCTGTGATCCTGATTCTTCACACCTGACATCACTAAAGGCACAGGGCCTACTCTAGCCATCTAATACTCTGTTTAGTTTCCCATTTTATTTTATTTATTTTTTTATTTATTCAATTTGTATGGCCACCTATTCGCCCATGGTGACTCAAGGTGGCTTACGACATACAAAAAGCACAATTTAAAACAATAAAACTCGCACAATCAAATAAATTAATATAGTGAAATCACCCCTCACCTTCTCTCCCCCGCCCCAGCGACAGCAGATCACACAAGCCATTTGATGGACTCCATCCGTCTCTGGGTTCCCCAGGCCCGCTGGCAGAACCAGGTCTTCAGCAAGTGTGAAAGTGGGGGCCATTCTAAACTCCAGGGCCGGTGGGGGGAATGATGTTCCAGAGAGGGGGCCACTACAGAGAAGGCCCTTCTCCTGGATCCCACCAGGTGTATCTCCCTCGGGGGGGGACCCGTGGCATTCCTTGCCTCCCCACTCTGGTGTGTCGGGTAGATGTGATCTCCATCTTCTCCTTCACCCACCTCTTATTTATATATTTATCTATTAAATTTAGATCTATTTTCCATTCTTTTCCAAGCCACTGAGGCAACATCCATCGATTCCCCCCATCCACCCACCCATTCCTTTTTCTCTTCGCAACAAGCCGGTGAATAAAATAGTGGGTACCTAAAATGGAGAGGCGAACCTGGTCTTCCCAGATGCAAGTCCATTCTTCTCATGGCCCCCGCGATGAGCTGTGGTAATAATGGCCAAGGGCTGGGCTGCTGAGGGACCGCGGGGGTTCGGGAGAGTCCCCTAGCTAAGATTCTGTGCAGTTTGGAGAAATCCCTCCCCAAATCTTACTCCTGGCTGGCCCTGCCCAACTCACCCACCCCTCTCAGGAGTCCCCACGTGGCCCGTTTTGGATGCAGGCAAGTGCAGGACGCGTATGGAAGCTCCCGGAGGGGGATAAATGGGCCTCCTGGAAATTTGAGAAGGCTGGAAATGGGCCCGTTGCCAGCTTCCAGAGAGCCTCCGGAGCCCGGAGAGGGCAAAAACAGCCCCCTCCACCATGGTGCAGGAGGCTGATTAGGCCACACCCACCATGGCCACGCCCATCCAGCAACCAGGCAGAGAACCCGTTGCTAACATTTGTGAATCGCACTACAGGTGTTTTCCAAAAGAGATCTCGTCTCCCTCAGGGAGACAGGCTCACCGGGCCCGTTTACAGGGATAAACTATAGTAAATTTATTATTGTATCCCCCTCATTCACAGCAGGTGAGGGACAACTTCCTATGACGGTGAGGGCTAACCTTTTTGTCGTTGCGTGCCAAAATAGCGCATAATGCAATGTGCATGCCATCCCCCTCCTGTTTACCGTTCCGCTCACTCATGCACATATGAAACCCTCCACCACATGCACGCGTACCTCCCTCTGTACCCTATCTTGGGCCTAGTAGGCGGCATGACCCTCCCGTGGCCTGTTGTTGCTCCCAGGAGGCTGCAGAGGGGCCTTCTAGGCCAAAATGAGGAGCGGGGGGGGGACAACGCGCTGCAGCCCTCTTGAGCACCACACACACATGCATACGCATCTTCTGCATGGCCCTCCCCCGGGCGCATGCATGGCAGAGACCTGGAAACTAGCTGGCTGGCACGAGGCGCATGCACATGGACAGTGGAGCTGAGCTGGGACAATGGGTCGCATGCCCACAGAGAGGGCTCTGTATGCCCCCTGTGGCACAGGTTGGCCATCAAGGTCCTAGGGCCGTGATGGCGAACCTATGGCATGTATTCCACAAATGGCACGCAGAGTCATTTGGGCTGGCACGTGAGCCGCAGGCAAACTATGCGCGCGCCTCACCGCTGATTTTTTTTTTTTCCTGGTTGGTTTGAGGCCTTATTCGGCCTCCCAGAGGCTTGGAAAAAGCCTCAGCAAGGCTTTTCAGGCCGAATGATAGGCCCGTCTCGTCACTTCCTGTAATACCGAAATAGGCCTCAAACCAGCCAAAAAATCAGCTGTGAGGCACAGTGCAGGTAAGGGGGTGGCAGAGGGGCCGGAATTGCACGTGCTTGCACAGCGGGTGTGTGAAGGGGCACGTGCTTTGCGTTCTGGGTGCTGGCACGTAAGTACGCGCCATTTTTGACACAGGAACCTAAAGAAGGTTAGCCACCACTGTCCTAAGGGGTTCTGCTTCCCTGGGGGATTGTTTGAAGATGTTCAGCTAAAGTAAAAACCAAAACTACGTAAAGCCTGTCCTAATTATTGAAGGCCCACAAAACAATACTTGCAATGAAACCTTAGGCCACTTTTCAGGGTTCTGGTCATGCCCTTTTCCACAAGACACCCATTCCACCACTAATGTTTTCACTTTTTTTATTTTTTTACTCCACCCAGTGGTTGGCATCCCCATGTCAACTTAGCACAGGGGTGTCCAACCTTGGCAACTTTAAGACTTGTGGACTTCAACTCCCAGGAAAGCTGGCTGAGGAATTTTGGGAGTTGAAGTCCACAAGTCTTAAAGTTGCCACGGTTGGACACCCCTGACTTAGCATATTACAACTTTCAGGAGACTTGTTTTGCGAATCCCTTGCTTCAGATTTCTTCTCCGCCTACCATTCTTCACCTTCTACCAAGCATTACCATCCTGTCTCTGTTCTTGTACATACATCCCTGGTAATAATCCTGGCTTTGTTCCCGGAGAGTTCAAGTTCACAATTCCTATCTTTACGATCTGACATCAGGATGCTTGAGTTCTGTGACGAGCTCCTACCCGATCCCAGCTTTTCATTTGCAGATGGAAATTTAACACTGGACATTTTTCTTTGCGTGCAACTGGCAACTCCAAGAAAGCAAGACAGCCCCGAGCAGAGGTGGGTATTCAGCAGGTATTCTGACCAGTTCTGAAGAACCAGTAGCGGAAATTTTGAGTAGTTCAGAGAATCAGCAAATACAACCTCTGACTGGCCTGGCAACCCCATCTATTCTCTGCCTCCCATGGGGTCCCAGCTGATCAGCTGGGTCTCCTTTGGTTGCCCTGCACAGGAGAACGGAGCTGGAAAGCAGGTTAGTGGGGTGAGGAGGGAATGGGGATTTTGCAGTATCCTTCCCCTTCCACACCCACCAAGCCACGCCCACAGAACTGGTAATAAAAAAAAAATTTAATCCCACCACTGACCCCGACATTTAGGTGGGATCCTCAGAGGTTGTGCTTTATAATCCTAACAGTCTGGGGAAAAAACCTGCAGCGATGGCTTTAAAACATAGGTGGCACCTCTATGACATGCTGGCTCAGGAATTCTGGGAGTTGAAGTCCACAGATCATAAAGGGGCCATACCAGTATCCCACCCCTGCTTTAAAGGGAGGTGATGTTTTACAGAGAGATTTGGCATATATCTGGACAAGCAGGTCAGTGGCTTTTACTTAAATGGCCTTTTTCTTTTCTACAGCAGCTGGTGGGGGAGAATTATGGTCCTCACATCAGCATTCTGGCAACATCTGAAGACAGACCATCCATGGGTCTGTTCCTATATGATAAAGGGACATCTTGAGTTTGCACACATTGCCATACGTTCTGTTAAAAATGTCAGCGTCCTCCCTCCAAGTTAGTCTAAATTGTTCTCAAGCTGTCACCGTTCGAGTTAAGCTTCACCACTTTTGCTAGGCGGTTGGCTTCCTTCTCAAGGCATGATCCTTGCATAAGCTGAATGGGCTACCTGAGAAAATAGTTTACTTTACTTTATTGTCATTGCACCTCATACGACGACATTAAATGACATCTTCAGTGTACATTATGACCATGAAAATAAACACAACCAGACTTCCTTCACATTCTATGCATAGAATTTGAAAAGCCCCGATACTGAATTAATATTGCACTACACAGCGGAATTCAATAGAGCTACTGCCCTGGGATAGAAGCTGTTTTCCAGCCTATTTGTCCTTGTTTTTATTATCCTGTACCACCTGCCAGGTAATAGTTCAAAAAAAGAGGGGTTCCCAGGATGAGATGGATCTTTGAGAATGTTTTGAACTTTCTTAAGGCAGCAGGAGCTATAAAGCTCTTCCAGAGAGGGGAGAGGGCAGCCAATGATCCTCTTGGCAGTGACATTAACCCTCTAGAGCGCTGTTCTATCTGCCACTTTACAATTGGCAAACCACACACAGGTGCAAGTTAAGATGCTCGCTATGGTGCAGTGGTAGAAGGTCACCAGCTAGAAAAGTTGGGAGGGAGGAAGACCTGACACATAGGTTGCAGTTATTGTATATTATACAATATATACAGTTATATTGAAGGAAATATATATAGTTATATTGAAGGAAAATTGACCTGCACAAATGCCACCAAAATTCCCTGCTACATAAAGGGCGAGTAGTCAGATACTCTCTTGTTTTCCCCTTAGACAAACATACCAAATGACCTGGAGGGATGTCCCGATATCTTAGCAGCAGGGGTGTAGATATACTCCAGTTGGTGTATTTTTTGTTTATAAATAGTTTTATTGTTTTGTATCACAAATTCCATTTCTATATTGAACAGTGTGTTTTCTAGGTATCCAAAGGTCTTCAAATATAATCGTCATTATAATCATATACATTAACGAACATATATAAAATAATATTCAGCGTTATTAAAAAGTATACTATCTTCCATATTGGCATCAGTTATATAACCATCAAAATATTTACTAGTCTTTCTTGTTCTCTCTCATGTAGTCCATATTTTCACATAAATCTTGGGTGAAGAAATCCTGGTATGATTTTGCCTTTGGGGAATTTATCTAAGCAAGGTTTCTTTTTTGAATTATTTATTTTATTTTATTTTAATTATAAGAATACAACACGGTGCAGCCGATCTGGCATTACAATTGTAATACATATATACATTTTACTTCATCCATTGCAATCTCCTTGTCTGATATTATTATTCTAATCATCATAGCTTCTTATGTTTTGACCTTACTGCTCTCTCTGCAACTATTGGTAAAATTTGTTCCATGTTTCATAAGACTTAAGATTCTCCCTAAGCAAAGTTTCTTGAATATCCCCCCGCCCCCAAAAAAGCAGGAAGCAAAAACAACTGTGGTTTGCCAACAACAGGAAGACTTGTTGGCTACTTTCAGTATGTTGACCCACCATGGGCCTCTGCCTTGGGCAACACCACTTCTAACCTCTTCCCCGAGCACGAGGAGCTGGCTGGGAGGGTGACAGAGAAAGTTGAGAGTCTCAGTGGGAGGAAAAGGGGCCTCATTTAAATACTGCAAGACTTGAACTGGGGCAGTCCCAGCCACCACTAATAACTGCCCACCCACCTCCAGATCCTAGAAAGTCTTTTGAGCCAATACCTAAAACTGTCTTGTTAGAGATGAGAGTGCAGGCAGTCTCTGACAACAGTTCATTGAGTGGCCAAAGTTCCAACAGCACCGAAAAAAAAGCGACTTATGGTCGTTTCTCACAGTTGCAACCTTTGCAGCATCCTGATCAAAATCCAGACACTTGGCAACTGGTTCATATTGAGGATTGCAAAGTCCCAAGGTTACGAGATTCCCTTTTGCGAACTTCGGACAAGCCAAGTCAATGGGGAAGCCAGATTCATTTAATCAAGCGGGTTATTAATTTATCCACTGAATAGAGTTCTTTTATTGGCCAAGTGTGATTGGACACACAAGGAATTGGTCTTGGTGCAAATGCTCTCAGTGTACATAAAAAGAAAAGATATATTTGTCAAGAGTCATCAGGTACAACACTAAATAATAGTCATAGGGTACAATAAGAATAGAATGGAATGGAATGGAATGGAATGAAATGGAATAGAATAGAATAGAATTCTTTATTGACCAAGTGTGATTGGATACATAAGGAATTTGTCTTGGTGCAAATGCTCTCAGTAAACGTAAAAGAAAAGATACATTCGTCAAGAGTCGAGAATCATCAGATACAATACTTAGTGATAGTCACAGGATACAATAAGAATAGAAGAGGAATATAGAATAGAGCAGAGCAGAACAGAACAGAACAGAACAGAAATCTTTATTGGCCAAACAAGGACTTTATCTTGGTGCAAATGCTCTCACTGTACATAAAAAGAAAAGATAAATTCGTCAAGAGTCAAGAGTCATCAGGTACAACACTTAATAATAGTCATAGGGTACAATAAGAATAGAAATAGAAATAGAAATAGAAATAGAAATAGAAATAGAAATAGAAATAGAAATAGAAATAGAAATAGAAATAGAAATAGAAATAGAAATAGAAATAGAAATAGAAACAGAAACAGAAACAGAAACAGAAACAGAATAGAATAGAATAGAATTCTTTATTGTCCAAGTGTGATTGGATACATAAGGTGCAAATGCTGTCAGTGAACATAAAAGAAAAGATACATTCGTCAAGAATCATCAGATACAACACTTAGTGATAGTCACAGGATACAATAAGAATAGAAGAGGAATATAGAATAGAGCAGAGCAAAGCAAAGCAGAACAGAACAGAATTCTTTATTGGCCAGGTGTGATTGGACATATAAGGAATTTGTCTTGGTGCAAATACTCTCACTGTACATAAAAGAAAAGATACATTCATCAAGAGTCAAAAATCTTCAGGTGCAACACTAAATAATAGTCATAGGGTACAATAAGCAATCAAATCATACTAGGAAACAATAAAAATGGTGAGGATACAAGCAACAAAGTTACAGTCATACAGTCCCAAGTGGCAGGGGATGGGTGATACGGAGTGATGAGAAGATTAATAGTAATAGCAGTGCAGACTTTGTAATTGGTTGGACAGTGTTGATGGACAGTATTTGTTTAGCAGAATGATGGCGCTCAGGGAAAAATTGTCCTTGTGTCTAGTTGTTCTGGTGTGCAGGGCTCTATAGCGTCATTGTGATTCAAGTAACAACTGAGGTAAGGAAGGTTGTAAAATGCCCAACAGATGTCTCACTTAACAACAGAAAATGTTGGGATCAGTTGTGGTCATGGTTACTTGTCATTTACAGGTGTTATAGCAGTATTTCTCAACCTTCGTCTCTTAAAGATTGGTGGACCGATGCTTAGAATTGTCCCAGCTTTGCTGGCTGGGGAATTCTGGGCATTGGAGTCCATCCATCTTCAAGAGACCACTTTGTAATACTGTTCTTTTTTTTTTCTTTCTTTTTTTTTTAATAAGGTGGGTCTATTCAGGCTCTGATCCTGAAAAGGAAATCTCATTTGAGCAGAGTGGGTTGGCATAGCCAAGAAACGTGTCAAAATTCAGCTGTCAAAGCTTGTTAAGCGGACAGCTTTTCCACTATAAATTTTCCACTTGCTTCTCCTCCCCAGGCATGAGTACCACAAGGCAGTCTAAAATACATTGTGTGGAATGTTCCTGTGTAGTCATCACCAGGGTAGGCAAGATAAGCTAAGAAACAAAAAGATGGAGAGAATGGGATCCCTAGAGGCGAAGAAATGATTATTGGTCAGGTTCAGGGCATTCGTGATAGAGACCTTTTTCAAAGCAGATTTTTTTTTTTTTTGAAAAAAAGAAAAGGTCCTGATTTAAAAATATACAAAAATCATGTTGACAACAGCAGTTTCCAAGGAAAGGCGCTTACTACCGACCATTTAATAAATGTTCTTTTTTCAATACAAACAAGTCTCAATATAGTATCATTTTTTTAAAAGTCTATGGAGATTTTCAGGCATTCACACATCCATATTAGGGTGTCCCAAAATGCTTTTTCAAAAGGCAACTTAACTTTGTTTTTCCAATGCCATACCTCCCAAAGGTTTAATAATGTAAAAAAATCTTCAAGTGTGTGGAAATGGATAAATTAACTATGGAATTAAAAGGAAAGCTGACATGGAATACAATGGCAAACATGGTATATCTGGATTGACAATAGACGTAAGAATAGAAAATGTAAATAACGTATATAATAGTTATGAGGGTATGGAAGTAGCTTGTATTGAGATTGGACAGAATGTATAAATATGTCACAGTATTGTTCAATTATGTATAAATAGAAAAACCCAATAAAGTGTTGCAAAAAAACAACCCAACAACTTTGTTTTCCCTTGAAGACGTTTCACTTCTCATCCAAGAAGCTTCTTCAGTTCGGACTTCAGAATTGAAGAAGCTTCTTGGATGAGGAACGAAATGTCTTCAAGAAAAAAAAAGGCCAATTGCCTTTTAAAAAACACCTTGGGGATATCCTTTTTTTTTTAATCTCCTAAATTCACAGAGTCACATCAATTATTTTTCATAATGGCTTTGGCCATTTCTTGCAAAAGCAGAAACTACAAAACAATGCACACATACTTGATTCATAAATACCTTTATGATTTCATGATGTTTTTTGATAACGGCTGCAGAATAACAATACCTTATAAAAATATTGTTAACAATGAAACCAGTGTTTTGGCCTCCTCGTTATGTAACAAACGCTGCAGCTGTTTACAGTTTGGGTTGCGTTTGGACGTTTGTTGCGAATAATGCCCTTTAAAAAGAGTTTTATCGATCCGAGCTGAATCAATCAAGCTTTTGCACTTGCTATGGAGAGCCCTTAGGGCGATTACAACAGGTGGAAAGGACGCCAGGCAAATTAGATTTAAAGGCGCCCTTCTTGCAATGGGGAAAGCGGTGGAGAAGGGGCGGGGGGGGGGTAAGAAGAGTCCATTTAGTCTCCTGCCTTAAGCAAGCGGAGAAAGGGGGGAAATTTGCAGGCGGCGCTGCAAGTCACATTCGCCACTCTTCTTGCCTTCGCGGCGTTTTTGAAGTTTGGTGCGCGCGCATGCGTGCCATTGCAAACCAAGCAATCTGTGCCGTTTTGGGGGGGGGGCTGGGAGGGGGGGCTAACGGTTGGACGAGACGACGGGGACGTCCGTTTTCCCTCTGCAGCTTTCCCGGCTGCTCGAGGCTGCCAGGGGTGAGGAAGGAGGAAGAGGAGATGTGATGGAGAGCCGATTCCTCGCTTGCAACGCAATCTGGCTGCGGGGCGGCCCTTCCACGCGGGAGGGGGGAAGGGGATGCATTGGCCGCGCCTTCGAAGCTGCTGCGCTTCTTCCTCCACGCACACACACACACACACACACACACACGGTTCCCTCTGCCTCCGGAGCCGGCTGTTCTCCTCCCCGGAGCAGGCGGCGTCTTGAAAGGCCAGCGGTTCCGCTCCCTTTTTTCTTTCCACTTGTAGCAGACCGAGGGTTGGTTTAAGGGCGGGGGGGTGTTGGGGGAAGAGAGGAGGAAAAAATGCCACCCGGGAGCCGGAACCTGCCGCCAAATAAGGCATCCCCGGGCGGGGCCGGATCCTGGCCTTGTATGGCGCTTCCCCTCGGCTGCCGGCCCAGCCAAGCCCGTGGCTGCAAACGGACGAAGGCAACGCGGGCTCCTTTGGCTGGCTGGCCGCCCCCTCGAGGCGCCACGACTAGCCCACCCTCTTCCCCAACACACACAACAAACCCCACCACCCACCTCCCGTCTCCAGGCACCTGGCTGCACCCCCGGGGAGGCTTAGCTCAGTCTCGCCTCTTTGGAGCATCCCCAGTCGGGGGAGGAAGACGGGGGCGGCATCCTTTCGCTCCCTCCTTCCCTTTTTGCACATCTCACCCTCCCTCTCGGCTCCTGCTCCGCTCGCGGACTTCTCTTCCCAGCACCAGCGCCGCTCCCGTTGGGAAGGCTGCGCTCAACGCCAGCCCGGAAGCCCCGCTGGCTGGCTCTCCTCCCTCCGCCCCCACGGCTTTTTGGGGGGTTGGGGGGAAGGAAATACTACTGTTGCTGCTGCTGCTGCCTGTCTGGGTTGCAGCCGGTTGAACTGGCGGTCAGATCCAAGCTGAACTTCTTCGTGGCCGTTTTTGTTTCCCCCCTTCCCCTCAATGAATGCAGCTTTCTTCTCCCAATCCGTTTGCGAAGGCAGCGAGTGGGTCTAGCACAGGGCTCCCCAAAGTCGGCTTTGCTGGCTGGAGAATCCTGGCCGCTGCAAGCCCACAAGTCTGAAAGTTGCCAAGTTTGGAGACCTCTGGTCTACCATCTATTTTTTTGGGGGGGAGCGGCTTTTACCTCTCCTTCCCCCTTAGGAAAAAGGGACATCTCGAAGTTTTGCCCACCGTTGCCTGCGACAGCTCGGAACCTTCAAAATTATCCGCCAAGCTCGTGGGGAGCAATTCTCACTTTCTTCCTCCCCCACCCCACTTTCCCCTCCCTTTCCCCGTCAACGCTGCCCTTTTCAGGTGGAGGGGAGAGCGGAGGATGGGGCAGCCTTCAAAATCCCTGTTGTTGGGGAAATGGTTTGCAACTCCCGAGAAGTTATCATACCTGCGCTGATGGCACCCTTGTTTCTAGCACTGCAAAAAGCTTAAAGCGGCGCTGTAAATATTCCCGCGGGGGCCTCCCTCTCCCCCCCCCCCATACCTGCCTTAGAAGTGCTTTTCTTCCAACAACCACCTTCCTTTAAGGACAAGTCTAAGGGCGGTGCACAGATGGCGGCTATTCCTTCCCCGAGTTACACAATAAGTGCACTTCCACAGAGAGTAGTGTCCACTTGAAACACACAAACACTCCCGCGTCTCCCCCAAATCAATGGGCCTCGGAAGTCGGTCTGAGATTGCAACGCGACGTGTCGCCCCTGAGTTGGAGCTAGGTGCGTTGTACTCTATTGAAGTTGACGCCTGAGCAAAGGGATTCAGACAACTTCGAGAGATGCGGGGGGAGTAAGCAAGGTTGGTCGTGGATGAGACCTGCAAGGGTCTCCAAATTTGCGGATCCAGTCCCGAAGAGGTTGCGAAAAACACTGCATGAAGTATTTTCATCGCCTCTGAGAGTGAACGTTACTGGAGAGAGAGGCAATGAAGTCACGACCTCGCATAGATGTATCCGCAGTAAACAAAGAAGGTGCCATAATAAATATTTACGCCCGAGACCTGAAGACCTCTTACACACATCTGGAGGGGGGGGAACAGACTCCAGACCTTTACGGGAGATTCCTTCGCCTCCGACTGCCCCAGGCTCTCGGCCACCCTCGCCGCCCCCCGCCCCCCCTTTCCCAAATCCCGGCTGCTTTCCAAGGTTGCCTTTCAACTCGCTTGCAGGGTTGAACCGTACGGCGCAGGAGTTGGGTAAGCGAAGCTGTTGCAACATATAATTTTTTCCATACATTTGCTACATACCTCGCAGGGTTTTTTTTTATTATTATTTTTCTTTCCAAATAGCATCAGTTGGCACACTTTGCACGAAACCACCTAATTACTGATGCCTCGCAAGTGCCAAACTTTTAAAAAGGGGGGGAGGGGGAAACAGGATGAAAATCACACACACACACACACAGTCCAGGGTTCCCTATCTGAAACGGTTCCAAGTCTTGTCTTTACCGCGTATTAATTTAAAAGGATAAAATATACCTTGCTGTGAGGGGGGGGGGAAGGAATGCAGAATTAGGCGGCTGTAGTTTAATACCCCCACACACACACACTCCGTCCCCCGTAATTGCTTGAAGCTTCTCTTGCTAACCTATAAACTCCCACGAAAACTCGAGCTCCGGTGCCCGACGCTGGTCTGGTAAATCCCAAGCAAGGCCGGGCTTACTTCGCCTCTTACCAAAATGCTTGGGTGCATTAGGTCTACCTGCGAGTATCTAGCCCTGGAGAGGATTCTCGGATGTTTTGCTAGCCGGTTTCTTTCTTCTTCGCCGCTTCCGTTTTTTTGCTTAGCGGCCCGCGCTGGAAAAAGCTTTGGAACTGGGAGGAACGACTCGCCATCCTCACGATGCCGCCAAGGTCTGAGCCCAATGGCGCTCTCCCTTAAACCTTTTCGCTAGCTCGCGGGGCTGCTCCGACGACAACGTGGAGGGGGGGCGGGAGAAAGCCCCCTGGGCCCATCCTGAGCTGCTTTCGAGGAAAGGTAGGAGGCTAACTCATGCGTAACGATAGCAAAGCGTCTTGGGCACGTTGCTCTGCCTGGCATGTCGGTTAACTTGTAGTAGAACTTGTAGTAGGGTAAATGAACTCAAGGGGCCCGCGTAAGTCAACCTCGCAGGGTTGTTTAGGATTAAGCGCTGCGCAATGGGGCCGGGGGGCAGGGTATATATCTTCAGACTATCCCGTATACTTGTAAGAAACACCCCCCCACACCCCCCCACCCCAAATACGAGGCACGGCTATAAATACTGAATGGTGGTTGAAGCAGCCTTTTCGTTTTATCGTAACGGCTCCCTCCTCAGGAAAGAAACTTACCTTCTTGAATAAATACCTCGGCACGGTCTGTCTTAGCGGAGTGCTTTTAATAGAACTTCCTAAGCAAGTGATGGGGGTCTGTGGGAAACAGCACGGCCACCAACGGGGGCCTTTGGCGGCGTTACGAAGTGAGCCCTCTGAGGGAAAGGAGGGCAAGCCTGCCCCGGCGCCCCCCTCCCTTTAACGCCTCTGCCCTGCCCTCCCCTCCCCTCTCCTGGTCTTTGAAGGAGGGGAGCGCGCCAAGGCCCAGCATGAAACCGACCGCCTGGTGCGCGGTTCGCGAGCCAGAAGAGGCGACGCGGGTTTGAGCCAAGGGGGCGCCCCGCCAAATACCCACGACCGAGCGCCCGCGCGGCTCTTGCTTACTGCCTCCTCCTCCTCCTGCTGTCCCGAAGCCGAGCCAGGGCTCCACAGCGGCCAGCGAGGACGCTCTCCAGCCGCTGCGCTGGGATTAAAAGCCGGCGGATCACGCCCCCACCCCCCACCGTTTGCGGGCCAGGGGCTGCTTCCCAAAGCCGACCCCCTCTCCGGCCTCGCGCGGGGGGGGAGGCGGAAAACGCGACCGCCTGGAGAACCCCCCGCAAAAACAAAAACAAAAAAAAAACGGTCCGAGCGAAGCCGGCGACCCCGGGGCTTCCCAGCGCTGCGCTCTTTCAGCGGAAGGCTCGGCCTTCGGGCCGCCCCAACCCTCGCGGCGCGGCTCCGGCTTTGACTCTGCCCGGCTTCCTGCTCCGCGAAAGGTTCCATTGTGACGTCGCGGCTTCGGCTCGGCTTTGTCTGTCCATATATGGGCATCTACGTCATGGAGCTTTTCCCTGGCTCACATAAATAGCTGGTGGATTTCCCTAGCGGAGCATTTGGGCTGCAGCGAAGCGAGCCGGCTGAGCGGGACACGCGGGGCGAGGAAAAGCCGCCGAAGGGAGCGGAGCGAGGCTTGGAGGGAGGGAGGGAGGGAGGGAGGAGGCGGTGGGGGCAAGGCACGGATTGAAAAGCTCCCACCGTCGCCTTCTACGCGCACCTCTCTGCAAAGGAGCCCGGCTTGTGTCCTTCCACCTCCTCCTCCTCCTCCGCCAGCCAGGAAACACCTTCAAGGGATCTACCGAGGATTGCGCGCTCCCCCTTTCCCCGACCCACCCACCCACCCCCCTTCCTCCGCCAACCGGTCCTCCCCCGTCCGCACCTCCCCTTCCCCTCCCCTCGCCGCAACTTTTCTCTCGCCCGATCTCCTTCGCCCGGATTTGCCATTCGGATGTCGCCTTGTTTGGAGTCACTTTGAACCCCCCCGGTGGCGCAGCGGCGGCGGCAGCAGCAGCCTCGGTCTCTCCTCCTCCTCTTCCTCCTCCTCCTCCTCCAGTGCTATGACAGGCAAACTCGTGGAGAAGCTGCCGGGGACCATGAACGCTTTGATGAACCAGTTGCCTGACAATCTGTACCCGGAGGAGATCCCGAACTCCTTGAACATTTTCTCCGGCAACGGCGAGGCGGCGGTGGCTCACTATAATAACCAAATGGCGACAGGTAAACGAGGCAGGGAGGGAGGCGAGGCAAGGGGGGAGGGAGGGGGGCTGCGAGGGAGGGGGGGGAGAAACGTGTGTTTGCCGTGGGGGCAGCCAGGGAGGGGAAGGGAGCTTTACGCCGGCGGAGAGGCCGAGGCTGAGCCTCTTTCGGCGCAAAGAGAATGGCAGGAGGCAGAAACTGGAAGGTGAGGGGGAAGCTGCTGGAGGCGGCCAGAGAGGGGGGAGCCTTAGCAGCTCCGTTTTCCCGTCCTGGCCCCCAGACCGAGGCCTCCCCTGCTGTTGTCGGCGCGCCTCTGGCCGTGGGAACACGAGTCTCCTTCTACCCCCCCCCATACTCTTTCTACGCGCTTCTATTCTTTTGTACGTGCGTGTGTATGTGTGTTTCGTCCTTCCCCGTGTGCCCCGGCTTCTCTCTGGGTGGCACACAGGCTGCCATCCATCGCTGCGCTGGCATGTCGCCACTCCTCTCTTCCTCCTCCTCCTCTCTCTTCGCTGCTACATCCATCATGTCGGAATCGGGAGGGGTGGAGAAGTGCGCGAAGGCGACCCTCCTGTTTTCTTAAACTAGGGGTGTGGGAAGGGGGCAGAGCCTTGGGCTGGCGAGGATTCCTCGAGGCAGTGAGGTGGCTGCGCGGGCAAGGCAGGGCAGAGCAGCGAGGAGAGGGCAAAGGGGGAGGCACAAAGCGGGGAAGGGGGCTTCGTCCCCGCCTCTCCTCCCACCCACCCACCGGTTTCCCTCTTCCCGTTGCAGGAGCCCTTGGGCTGCAGCTGAAATTGACGGGCTTCCTTTTGGGGTGCCTCTAGGGAAGGGAGGTGTGGGGTGACCCAGAGGTCAGGGTCATTGGTTCCCCCCCTTTTTTTTTTCTTCCCAGCCGGAACGGACCAGGTTCGTTTCGGTTTAAGCCTCGCCCCCTCCCCCGCATCCTCTCTTCCTTGGATTAGCCAGCCCCCCCCCACCTTCTCCCCCAAATCCTTTCGCCACCAGTGCTCAAGGAGAGTGGAAAACAGACACACACACACACACCAGCTTCCCCTCCTCCCTTTGCAGTTTTGCATAACTGGCCTCGGCGCAGAAATCTCTGGCAAGTTAGATAAAAGATCTCTTGGCGGTCCCCGGCCACGTCGGTGGGGTGGGGAAGAGACAGACAGATAGACAGACCGACCAGGTCGCTTTCGGCAGCCTGAGAACTTCAGGTACCTGCGCTGTTTCCCCGACCTCCGACACGCAAACTCTTGGGGCTCCTCTCGTCCGTCCACATGAAGCACCGGGCAGGCTCTTTTGCCCGGCGACTGGCGGCTGTAGCCCTACCCAAAGTAAAGCTGGGAAGGAGGACCTAGCCCTGGCTCTGGCCCCGAGACGCGCCCCTTTTGAAGGCCGCAAGAGAACGGCCTGCGCAGCCGAAGACGCGGCGGTCCTTTTGGAGAGGTACAGGTGCTGAGCTGCTACTCGCACCCACGCCTCCCTGGGTTCTCTACACGCGTGTACCGACAGGGCTGTGCGAGCGCTACTTGTGGGTTTTCTTCCAAGCGTTGTGCCTCGCCTCTCGTGTGTGTGTGTGTGTGTGTGCGTCTCGTCTTTACGTCCAGCGAGAGAGCGCGGCGCTCCAAGGGCAGCTTAGCCTGCTTGGGCGATCCCCAACCCCTGGCCCTTGCGAGGGAAAGTGGGGTGCCTTCCTCCCCAGCGCCCCCTCCTCCCCCCGCAGTGTGCCTGTCTTTGCAGCTGTCCCTAAGCAAGTTGAGCCTCCAAAATTCTTCCCCTCCCTACTAATCGAGCGCGAGGGCTCCGCCTTCCGCGGCCTCCTGACGCCGGCGCCTTTCCTATCCTTCTGGCGTGCAAGTCCCGGGCGCTTGAGCGCAGCGCTTCCCCTTTGGCTTCGCGAGGAGGGGGTCGGGTCGGGGAGTGGGGTGCGAGGCTTTTTGGCCAAGCGAGGGGGGCCCTTCCCTCCCTTCCCCTCGCCGGCCAGGTTTCCCCTCCTTCCTCCTGGCCCCCAGTCGCTCACCTTTTCTCTCTCTTTCTTTCGCCCTCCTTCCCTTCCCCCCCCCCGTTTCTCTCCCTCTCGCCCCTCGCAGATAATGTTATGGATATTGGTTTAGCCAACGACAAAGGCGGCCAGGACTTGTCCTCTTACTCGGGCTCCTTCCAGCCCGCTCCTGGGGGCAACAAGACGGTGACTTACCTGGGCAAGTTCGCCTTCGACTCGCCCTCCAACTGGTGCCAAGACAACATCATCAGCCTGATGAGCAGCGGCATCCTGGGAGTGCCGCCACCTTCCTCCAGCGCGCAGGCCTCGACGCCGGGCAGCATGGGGGTGCAAGTGCAGAGCCAGGCCGAAGTGGATGGCATGTACCCGGCGCTGCCCCCTTACTCCGCCTGCAGCGACCTTTACTCGGGCGACCCGGTCTCCTTCCACGACCCGCAGGGCAACGCCGCCGGCTTGGCTTACCCAGGAGCGCAGGACTACCCAGGAGCCAAGCAGGCCGGCGGCCTGGACGGCAACCTTTTCCCCATGATCCCGGATTACAACCTCTACCACGGGCATCCCAACGACCTGGGCGGCCTCCCGGAGCACAAACCTTTCCAGAACCTGGACCCGATCCGGGTCAACCCGCCTCCCATCACCCCTCTGGAGACCATCAAGGCCTTCAAGGACAAGCAGATTCACCCGGGCTTCGGCAGCCTGCAGCCGCCGCCGCCGCTCACGCTGAAGCCCATCCGGCCGCGCAAATACCCCAACCGGCCCAGCAAGACGCCTCTCCACGAGCGGCCGCACGCCTGCCCGGCCGAGGGCTGCGACCGTCGCTTCTCGCGCTCCGACGAGCTGACGCGGCACCTGCGCATCCACACGGGCCACAAGCCCTTCCAGTGCCGCATCTGCATGCGCAGCTTCAGCCGCAGCGACCACCTCACCACCCACATCCGCACGCACACCGGCGAGAAGCCCTTCGCCTGCGAGTTCTGCGGGCGCAAGTTCGCGCGCAGCGACGAGCGCAAGAGGCACGCCAAGATCCACCTCAAGCAGAAGGAGAAGAAAGCCGACAAAGGATCCTCCTCCTCTTCCTCGACGGGCCTCGGCCTCGGCGGGCCCTCCGGCTCGCCCGCCGTCTCTGCCTTGGCCCCCGTGGTGACCACCTGCGCGTGACGCTGCCGCCCCCGCCGCCCCGACGACTCCCAGTGCCTCCCGAGCCAGGCTGCCTTTAGTTGCGACCTGGCGCAAAAGCCGCGCAGCAGGAGTGGCTGCTGGCCAAGTCCTGCTCGGGCCCCCGTTTGAAGGCGAGGGGGAGGTGTGCGCGCCTGCTTCCCGTCGCCAACCGGCGAGCTGCTGGTTGCGAAGGATTGGGAAGGCTTGAACTTTTCCGCCCGGTTGGATCGCCTTGATCCTAAAAGCGGTTCAAGAAGGAGTTTGGGGGGAAGCTGCGCCCCTTCTCTCGGAGGAACTGCCGGAGGGGGTGATTATTGGGGGTTGGGGAGGGGGAAGGTGGTGTTGGGCTGGCTTGGATCTGGCTTTGACACGTGTCAATGTGGGGCAGGTGGCTGGAGAGAGACGGGGCGTCCCCTTGGATTCTTTCAGCCACCGGACGCCCCCCCCTTGCCCTCCCTCCCCCCCTCCCGCCAGAAGGCACCCTTCCCCCGAAGCGTCCCCTCTTTCTTCTCTCTCGGGCGGGGGAGGGGCGCAGTGCCTGCTGCCCGTGGAGACCGTGTCTGCCTGTATGCGTGTGCCTGTGCGTGGAAGTATGCGTGCGCGTGCCCGCGTCGGCCCCCTTTGACTTGAACTGGACTGTTTGCACCCTAGAATTAACCCTTTCCCATTCAGCCACTCTTATCTTCTCTCCTCCCCCCCCCCCCCCCCCAAAATAACTGAGAGTTACTGGGAGAGAAAAGGTCGCTTTTGCCCAAGAAATGCGCCGGAGTGGGGGCTGGGCTGGCTTCTTTCCTCTTGCCTCTCGAGTTCTCCCTGGTTTCCAAGATCGGTGGTGATCCCCCTTTTTTTCTGCTTATCCCGGGCTGCCCTCCTCTCCCTTTCTCCCCCTCCCCTCCACCCCAGCTTGACATGATGTAAGGCCCCCCTGACCCAGATCAAAGCAAAATGCCAAACTGCAACAGCCCCTTTTCTCCTGGCTGTCCTGCCTTCCTTCTCACCCTCCACTGTCCTGGCCACTCGGAGGGGGATCTGAAATGGCCAACCATCCTCCTCCTCCCTAGAATAGAATAGAATAGAATAGAATAGAATAGAATTCTTTATTGGCCAAGTATGATTGGACACACAAGGAATTGGTCTTGGTATTTGGTGGTCTTCTTCTTCTTTTCTTCTTCCTCTTTCTCCTCCTCCTCCTTCTTCTTCCTCTTTCTCCTCCTCTTCCTTCCTCCTTCTCCTCTTCCTCCTCCTTCTCTTCCTCCTCCATAGAACAGAATAGAATTCTTTATTGGCCAAGTGTGATTGGACACACAAGGAATTGGTCTTGGTATTTGGTCTTCTTTTTCTCCTCCTCCTCCTCCTCTTCCTCCTCCTCTTCCTCCTCCTTCTTCCTCTTCCTCCTCTTCCTCCTCCTCCTCCTCCTTCTTCCTCTTTCTCCTCTTCCTCCTCCATAGAATAGGATAGAACAGAATAGAATTCTTTATTGGCCAAGTGTGATTGGACACACAAGGAATTGGTCTTGGTCTTCTTCTCCTTCTTCTTCCTTCTCCTCCTCCTTGCATTGGGGTCCTTTAGTTAGAAGTTGTCAGATCTGGGCATTGTGGCTGGGCATTGTGTGACCTAAAACCTTGGAGGGAGGAAATAGTTGAGCTACTCCAAACTAATTTTCCCCCAAGGGAAAGAAGCCAAGGGACAAGAACTGACAAAAGGCTCTTTTGGATTATCAGGCCAATCCCCCCCCCCTCACCTCTCCCCTCAGGTCATTCACTCACTGATGGTACCCATGAATGTAGTGGCTGGAGAGAGCCTGCCCCTTCCCCCAAAATGATATTGAGAGGGGGAGGGCTCCCCTCAATTTCCATCTCCCTTGAATGTATTCTCAATCCTCTCCCTCCCTTCATTTTCCTCCTGGGATTTGGATGCTTCGGGGAGATCCATTGGGTAGAGGGTCTTGTTTTAGAGGGTCACTTTATGCACTCCACTACCCTTCAATACCTTTTTCAAAGCACTGTGTGCTTGCGTGCATATGAGTGTGTGTGTGTGTGTGTTTGAGTGTGTGTCGTGCATGTATTCAATGCAGCCGAGCTATGTAAGTGTTCAAACCACTCTTCTACAAATTGATGAAGTGGAGGGCATAGATTAGCTATTTCCAGATCCTTCTAGCTCTCCCTGGAAATGTCATTTTAAGAAAGAGGGCTACTCTGTAAGAATTTGGGGTGGCGTTTTTTTAAGGGGGGAGGGAACCATTGTTTTCAAAAAAAAAAAGAAAACCAGTGTTTTAATGCATACTTTTTATAATATTATTTTTGGGAGGGTTTTGTTCTGTTTGGGGATCATTTAAACTGAAGCGGGGAGAAGTTTTGTCTTTTCCCCCTTTTCTTCCGGTACGTGCATGTCATTGCATGTCTTGCTCTCTCTCTTTTTTTTTTCTCCTTTTCCTTTTGTTTGTTTTAATAAAAATGCTCAGATATTTAAGCAAAACAATGATAATAATTATTAAAAAAAAAAAACTTGTTGCCAAAAGGTTGTGTTTTATTCAGGTTTGATGTCTGCATGTTTTTAAAAAGAAAAACTACATCAGAAACATTCTCAGAGAGAAAAATGCAGTCGAATTTATGTGAAACTGAAAGAAACAAAAAAAAATCAGGTTTAACTACAAAAATCTAAGGGAATGCTATTTTTTTGGAAGACTTTTGTATAAAGTTGAGTACTTAAGGGGAAAAAGACAAATCAGATGTAATATATTTTGTGGATGTTTTTATTTCTTGAATTTATAGTACCTTATACTAAGGTTAAAATGCTTGATATTGTGGGGATAAAAGTGATAATTTTCACACACACATTTCATTTGCTCAGTTGTCATATTGTAATGCAAATATGATGGGTAATGCAGACAGCATTTTAAAGGGGGGAAAATCAGAATTATTGAACAGATGTATTGTTGTACCCTTTGCACTGTGAGCAAATGCTAATGCAGTAAATATATTGTGTTTGCTGACAATCAAATCCTTGTAGTTAATATCTTTATTGGCTTTTTTTTTCCTTTTCTTTCTAAATATTGGGAGATAATAGATACATACATGTTCCCTGCATTTGAAAAACACCTTGGCTATGTAAAGGAAGGAATTGCATGGTTACCAATGGGAAGTTAGACTCTCATTTTTTTCTCTTGCTTCTTGCATTACTTTAGACCTGCGTATCTTATGTTGGGCTGTTGGTTTGAGGATTAGCATAGGTGCAGTTTATTGTTCAGAATAGAAATATCTGAGGGATAGGAAAAACCACAGCTGGGCTACAATCTCATTGAAGCTTCTTTGCAAGAAATGGAACTTATTTCTCAAACAATTTCACTAAAACTCAGTTTCTTGATCTCAGTTATGTAAATCTTTGTCCTAGAATGGTGCTAATGGCTCTGGTGCCATCCTCAATATGTCCTTGTGAATTGATAAGTTTCTTGCTATCCTGTTTTCTGAAACTCAGGCTGTTTTCTGGACACCCTTTTGTTCTATCTCAACTTGCCTGAGTTTTGTAGTGTTTAGGCACAGGCATTCTTGTCCTAAAGCATTCCGAGATAAGGTTTACTTATTCCCTACCTACTTTTCCTTTTCGGTCCAAGAGTTTAGTGGACACTGTACATGAGAATCCATGACTACACACGTCTTGTTCTTAATTGAAGGGAAACATTTACATACCCCCAATTCTGAAGTAGTTGGTAAAGTTTAGTTACGAGTACTCTGCCTTGCTCAAAGTCCTGTGGTTTCAGATTGAAAAGAAGAAACAGGAGAACATGACTATTCATGGGCAGATTTGGGAGGGTTAAAAATATCCATGCATTTTCTTTATAGATGGCAGCAGTAGCTATGGAAGGATGGAGGAAAGGGATGTTCATTAAAAAGCTGTAAGAAAACAATAGGCTATCATCAGGGGTCTCCAACCTTGGCTCCTGGAAGCCTGGCGGACTTCAACTCCCAGAATTCCACAGCCAGCTATCTGAACTATCCAGCACAGCATACAGAAGGCAAGTGATATCATGGTCATTTCATGGATATTTTTTAATGTGCTCCAAGAAAGTTAGAAGGAACTTTGGTGATTTGGTGATTTAACCTCGCTCATGCTTGATAAGGATTGGCCAGTAATGACATTTCATTGCAGCATTTCTTAATTGCCTAATGTAAGAGCAATGGAGGAGAAATCCTGAGACCTATAAAAATGCAGCTTATCTGCATAAATGCATAAATGCAGCTTATCTGCTGACATGTTAAGCTTAGAGTAGTTTATTCTCAAGATTGTTTTCTAAGGTTACAAGAGCTGAAATGTTATGACTTGGGGCAGCATTGGAAGGCTATTCATAAAGTGATCATGATGTTACGTAGCCGCCATTCAAAATCAGATCTCTGTGGTACATGTCTGAATGCTACTCATTTGTGGGAAAAACCTAGCCCTTTGCCCATTGGAAGAGATTAAGCCAGAAGTTTCCTTCCTACTTTGTGAAATGTTGGGCCTTTATAATTTCCATGGAAAACATTTTGCTGATGAAAGTTCATTCTAACATGCGACATTTCCATTTCCTTATTCTCTGAGGGTTCAGCTTAAATGGCTTTTGATGATTATCTAAATCAGTGTTTCTTCAAGTGTGATTCCAGGATATCTGAAGGTATCCCAGGGCCTTTTCAAGGGCTCTTTAAACTTGACAGCTTTAAGACTTGTGGATTTCAACTCCCAGAATTCCTCCTCCAGTCATGTTAGCTGGGGAATTCTGGGAGCTGAAGTCCACAAGTCTTAAACTTGCCAAGTTTGAAGGCCCTTGGTCTACAAAATGAGGATTATTTGCCTGTCTACATTGAAAGCTAATACAAAAATTACCATTCCATAAAACCATCGAGAAAAGCAGTTGCAGAGGCAAATACATCTGTTTTAATTTTTAATATGTTAAATATTGATAAATGTAACCTATACAAACAAAAGCTTTGGGGGAGGTGTCTATCATGATTTTTTAAAAGTGGGGTCCTGAGAGAAAAAGACTTGAGAAACACTGATTTGAGCTATTCTATGGAATGGCTTTTACTGGTTGATTCCCAGTATCAGATATTGAGGCTGAAATAGATCTACTGCTTACCCAAAGTTACTGGGAATCTATCTCTAAATGCAGGATTTAGTTGCTGACTCAGTGCCTTTCTTTTCTCTCTGGTCATGAGAAAACTCTACCATTTTGTATTTCAGAAAAATTAAATCTCTTGTCTAGTTCAACCATATGAACATAGAACATTTTTGAGGATGGATTGCATATATCCAAGTTGTTTGACTTAACGGCAGTTTTCCAAAACAGTATTTCTGTTTTTATTATTTTTCAAATGTTGGACAACAATTCCCAGATGTTCATTTTGGCTGGGCATTCTGGGAGGTGTAGCCAAATTGTTCTTGAGATTAAATTGGGAAAAACTACTGTAGAGGCTCAGACAGTTTTGGAGAGTTTTGACTAAAGAGATGAAGTTTCAGGCTTTTTGGAATACTGTTTAATATATATAATACTGAGTTTTCCCCTTTTCTCATCACTGACTGAAAAAAGGACCCAGAGTCCTTTTATATGAATTTTAATAAGTCATGTTTAATTTCAGTTATCTGAAATGTTGAATCAAAAGAAAAATTAGTCAATGCTTGAACACACAGAAAGATTTTAAAATTATCTGTTTGTCTATCTATCTTTCTATCTATCTATGCTTTTATTATGGGAAGAAAACCTACATATATGCACATTTTCTTCAGTGGAAAATGGGATTCTAAAGTTAGAAGATCTCTCTCCTATTCCCCTCTCCTCTTTCCAGAATTTATAGCCTGTTCCTTACTCCTTTTTCTGAAGAACCATGAAGGTTATTTAAACACAGTTGATTATATATAAAACAAACAATTTGGGGTTCTGGCTCTGTAGACGTACAAGGTTTATTTAGCATATTTTATCGTTTTGAATTCCTTTCAGTGTGCATTCTCTGAAGATATCAGAGTATGTCACAAAATATTATTATTATCCATTCTGTTTTGGCCAATGAGAATGTATTAGAAGAAATATTGGTACTTTTGCTGACATTCAGGTGCCTAAATGAAAATTTCTTTAAAAACAAAAACAAATAAACTTGCATATTCCCTCCCCTTCCCCTTCCCTTCTTAATCTTATATGTGAACTGATTTGTGCTTGTAGTTTCAAATGTTTAAGTAGACTCCATCATATTATACAGAGAAGTACACATTTCTGGAAAGGGAAGAGGGTTGTTTACTGAAGGAAAAGGAGAGGGGGAATTTAGCATTTTAGTTAACATGCCATCGTCTCTTCTCTTTAAACAGAATCAAATATCCTATCCATCTTTGAGAGTCAGTATCACTCTTTCTTAAAACAACTCACATGGCACTGGTTTGTTCCTTATCACATTCTCATCTTTTCACATTTTTCCCCATTTAAAGTCAGCTCAGGTATGGTTAACTTTCAGATAATTGGCAGCCTAGAATTGCATGTGTCACCTCAAAGCAGAAAGCAAACCAGTAGTCCTTTATTATGGCCTGCCAACTATTTTACTATCCCTTATTGTTTGCAAACCTTAACAAAAATTGCTGGACGCTTAATAGACCATCTTACGTACCTAGTAAAGTGATGAGAACAACAGCCCTTTTATGACCTCTGGACTTTTACTCCCAGAATTCCTGAGCCAGCCATACTGAATTCTGGGAGTCGAAGTCCACAGGTCATATAGCGGCCATCCTTCCCCCATGCCTGACTCAGTAGGATATATTCTTACTGAAATATAGAATACCTGACTTGTCCACTATGGTCTAGTAGAGAAAACAATAAGATAAAAATGTGGTTACCGTCAGAAATAAATAAATAATTTGTCCCAAATAAAAAAGAAAGAAAGTTCCCTTAACACTTGAGAAACTATCTTATAATTAGTGTCTTAACAAAATATTTTATCTGAAATTCTTTAACTTGGCCTTAACTTTTGAGAAAGCGGCTGTCACCTTTCCTTAATCGCATCTAGAGTCCCCACAGCTATTAATTCTATTTGAAATTTTGCAAATTAGTAATTACAATTATATTTTTAATAATGGGAGAATGAGAAGAATTCACCACTGGGCCTTTGGCTAGTTCTTTTGCTTTTTTTATTCCCGATAGCATTACATGACACAAATGTGAAAAGTTCTGAACCAGATGTTGAGTATATATATATATATATTTTGCCTGCCATACCCATCATTTTACTTTATAATTTTTGGTTTTAGTCTGCTCTGCTCTAGCTCTTTTTTTCTCTGAAAATAACAGAGGGAAATAAATTTTGGTCAAAATGATGCTGTCATCTGACCAAGAATTAAAATAGCCAGGAATACAACATTAGCTGCACTATCTTTTTTTAAAAAAAGGGTACAATAAAGAGAATCACGAGGAAGCTGCACTATTTTTAGCTAAGATTTCCAACAAACCTTGTTTCACTCTCACTTCTTAATATATTTAGAGCCTCTTAGTCTGTCATATATTGAAATTATTTCTTATGGGCTGTCCCTGTTTATACATAGACCTAATTGAAGAGATGCCATTCTTCAGCTTTGTTTACAGTTGGAATAGGCTGGATTTTAGTTTTGAACCCTTCCAGATCCTTCTGCATTAATGCTTTGTCTTCTACAAGTATGCCTTCTTTGCATTGTCTCACAGTGTAATTACTATGCTCTGTACCTGCTTGTCCAGATTGCTAATAAATGCACCTGGCCCTAACCCTTATCCCAGCAGTTCTCTTCAGGATACCTACAATGCAATAGCATTGTAGCAGCCCTCCTTCTCTGCTCTGCCAGCATCTTCCTGCTCATTTGACATGTTTTGCATCCAAGCCAGCTTAAATTAACATCCTAGTTGCAACTTCAGGATCAGTCTCATAACCAATTCCCTACTACAGCAAGGATATAAATATGACCAGCTTTCTGTTTCATGAAGGTTTAGATACCAAATAGAAATCTACTGTGAACAAAATTGATCCTATTAATCCATTTCAAAATGGCTTTCTTTTCATTTTTATTATGTTGGAGATGGAGATCATCGTCCATATAATTGTGCAACATCAGCTCTTACCATGTCATCAAGAAGCGTACACTTTTCAGGAGAAATGTAAGCCATGTTTGTATGTGGCTAGTTGCAACTTTCATTGTCTCCTTTTCTTATCAGATCTCTTTAAAGAAGAAGAAGGAGGAGGTATGAGGGCATCTACAGCTTGCTTGCAGAGATTAAATCTTGCCTATATATTCTTGATTTCAAAAGCATGTCGTCTGAATCTGCCCAGCATAGCTAGACTTCTGTTTTCCTTCCCAGAACCAGAATTTCTTAACATTCAGGTTTGCTAGAAAATCACTTTTTAAAAAAGTCTCCCCTTGGACTTCTTGGTGGGACAGAGGGATCACAAATCATCCTTTTTTTTAATTTTTTCCTTCTTCCCGAATATCATATGTCAGTATCACCCATTTTCTCTTTGCCAATCCACACATTTAAACCGGTTGTATTTCAGCTCCTCCGCCTTCTCCCTCCAGGCCAATTTCATCACGGATGTGCAACATTCAAATCTTGATCTGTCACCTGACTTCATACCTGATTGGCACCCTCCTCTGCCCCACCTTCCTGCCGTTTATCCTTCTCTCTTCCCTATCCGTGTCAGTCTTCAGTTTCAGGTGTTTACTCTCAGCTCATCTGTTTATGTAACACTTGCACTTAAGCTGAGCCAGAACTTCTGGTTAAAAAGGATTTCTTCAATGCTCCAACCACTCTTCTAGCTAAAGGTTTTCTCTCTTATATATAGCACTGCCTTCATCTGGCTTTTTCATAAGCATCTCATTTTTGCCTTCCCAATTGCATCTTCTGCCCCATCCAGGCCTCCTCCTTCCTGTTCCTATTACATGTAGGGTTTCACTCAGGCTGTTTTGGAACTGTGTGTAAGCTCTAAACCCCGCAGCCCCTCGCTGACACATAGCCTGCCAATTGTATTTTCTTTGCTGTGAGCATCTCACATTTTGCACTAAGACCATTCCAGCAAGAGCTCTCCTGAAACCTTGTGGCTACAACTACTTTTATCCCCTTCTTACCCTCTTCATTCATCATGGCTGTGACTTCCCACTACCACAATGCCCTCACAGTTTTTCTTCCCCCTAGTGCTCTCACCTCTTATGCAGGAGGGAGATTTACTCCAGACTCTCTTCGTTGTAAAAAGAAAAATACTAAAATCAAAGGTAGAAAAGAAATGCATCAACTCAGAGCTGCTCACCTGTCTGCCATCTTGAGCTCCACACTCTTAGTTTTACTGCACTGGTATTAGAAAGTGGTTCCTTTTCTCCTTCTATGGCCCAGATTCACCTCAATAATGTGTAAAATCTTTATGACACCCCACCCAACCCCCCTTCCATTACTCTGGAGGAAACTCTGAGAGAACCGTAGGATAAAGACTGGCAAAGTAGGCAGCAGATGTTGAACTGATATATTTTTAAAAAAAAGATAAGTGAAGGGCACTATAAATTGGCAGTGAAGAAGCAGGCAGGCAGGCAGACAGACTGAGAGATTGATAGATGATAGATGATAGAGAGACAACTAGATAGTTAACTTGATACATGATAGATAACTAGATAGCTTAGATAGATGATAGAAAGAGACAGAAATACTAGATAGATAACTAGATAGATTAGATAGATAGATAACTAGATTAGATAGATGATAGATAAATAGATGATAGATGATAGAAAGAGACAAAAATACTAGATAGTTAGATAACTAGATAGAAGATAGATAACTAGATAGATTAGATAGATGATAGAGACACAGATATAGATAGATAACTAGATTAGATAGATGATAGATAAATAGATGATAGATGATAGAAAGATACAGAAATACTAGATAGATAACTAGATAGATGATAGATACAGACAGACAGATACTAGATAGATAATTAGATAGATTAGATAGATGATAGATAAATAGGTGATAGATAGGTGATAGAAAGAGACAGAAATACTAGATAGATAACTAGATAGATTAGATAGATAGATAACTAGATTAGATAGATGATAGATAAATAGATGATAGATAGGTGATAGAAAGAGACAGAAATACTAGATAGATAACTAGATAGATTAGATAGATAGATAACTAGATTAGATAGATGATAGATAAATAGATGATAGATAGGTGATAGAAAGAGACAGAAATACTAGATAGATAACTAGATAGATTAGATAGATAGATAGATGATAGATAGATAGACAGACAGACAGACAAAGACTTTCCTTCCTACTTTGACTCTCAAATTGGGTCGGTTCCCCCCCCCCCAACCTCCTTCTTCCCTTACAAGATGGTCACCATGGATCCACCCTTCTTGGGCAATGCCAGCCAGCACAGTGCTTGATAATATATGAAAGGGGGTATTGGGTAGACAAGGAAATGCCGACCAGGGCATAGAAGAAGGAGTGGTTTGGGCTAGAATTTACCCCACTCTCTGTACCCAGAAGCAAAAGAAAACTTGGCCGGAAGATGAAGGTGGGGTGGGAGGGGGAGAAGGAGACGCGATCTGATGGGTCTGGATTCTTTTAACCTCTCCGTTAAAGCTCTGCCAAAAATACGCATCCACGGTCGGTTCGTTCTGCAGCTCTGCGACTCCGTCCGATCTGAGGACCGTCTGTGACTCTTGGCAGGACATCTCCACAAACTGGAGAGAGTCGCGGATCCTCCGCTCCGTTCTTTCCACGACACGGGCGCGCAACTTTCGCCCCAAATTCTCTCCCACGTCCCCCCCACCCCGAAGTCTCTTATCTTCGGCGCCGCTTTTCGCCAGGAGGACTCTTTCTAGCTCTGCCTTGCCTCCTTCTCCAGAGCCGGGGTCCAAAAGAGTCGCTTGGCTTATCGGGCCAGGTTTCTGGCCTGGCACACACACACACACACGTCTTTTAACTTCTCCTCTCCGGGTTCTTTTAACACCGGGGTCCCCAAACTTGGCAGCTTTTAAGACATGTGGACTTCAACTCCCAGAATTCCTCCTCCAGTCAGGTGAGTTCGGGAATTCTGGAAGTTGAAGTCCACGAGTCTTAAATTTGCCAAGTTTGAAGACCCTTGGGTTAGACAGTCACTTGTCTGAAATCGTATAGGTTTTCCTGGTTGAGCAGGCGGCTGGACTAGAAGACCTCCAAGGTCCCTTCTATTCTGGTCTTCTATTCTAAACTCTTGTCGGGGCAGTCGTTAGGGAATCAAGAGTGACTCGAAGACACCAAGAACAAAACCAACCAAAAAAACCCCTTAAGTTTCTAAAAATTGCTTCTGTGTCGGCAGACCGATTTCTATATCCTAGAGCAGAGGTCTCTAAACTTAGCAACTTTAAGACTTGTGGACTTCAACGCCCAGAATTCTCCAGCCAGCCATGCCTGCTTTCTCTCTCTCTCTCTCTCTCTCTCTCTCTCGGAGAATTCTGGGAATTGAAATCCACAAGCCTTAAAGTTGCCAAGTTCGGCGACTCCTGTTTTAACACCTCCCCCCTCGCCTTCGTTTTGCCTCCTGGAATTGAATCTTTAGCAAAGGCTTAGAAAAATCCCATCAGGAGAAGAAGGACCGATTCCTCCCGCCCCCCCCCCGCCCCGCCCCCGAACCCATCGCTATCTGCCTGCCACTTTGCTGGTGGAGTCCCAAAGGTGGTTGGACTGTCTTGTTTTTTTCTTTTGAAGACGTTTTACTTCTCATCCAAGAAGCTTCTTCAGCTCTGACTGGACGGTGGGGAAGGAAAGAATTTATATTCCTTGCAGACAGCTAGCGGGTCGTTTGCTTTCTTTTAGAAGGTTGCTGAAGCCCTCGGAGGTTTGATCCGTGTCCTGCTTCGACACATGATGCGAGCGACCGGCTGTCTGCAAGGAAGATAAATCCTTCCCTTCCCAACCATCCGGTCAGAGCTGAAGAAGCTTCTTGGATGAGAAGCGAAAAGTCTTCAAAGGAAAAAACAAGAAAGTCCAGTTGCCCCCTGAAAAAATTTAAAAAGCACCTTTGGGACAACCCTGATCTGAGAATCTCTACAGACTTTTTCCTGCTTTATAGTGGGGGGGGGGGGGAATGAGGACTGGGAATAAAGGAGGCAGAGAAAGGATCTTCGACTTTTTTGGGCAATTCCCTCAACCTTTCAATTATATGGAATAAATAGTGTGACACCCCCCCACACACACACACCCGTTCCCTCCCCCCGGTCCTTCCTCCTTTTTAGTTTGGGCTGGCCCAACTCAATAAGTAAGTAAGAAGTAAATTAGTAATAAGTAAGTAGGTAAGTAATAAATAAGTAAGAAAGAAAGTAAGAAGTAAGAAATAAGAAGTAAATAAAATAAAGTAAGTAAGAAGTGAGTAAGTAAGAAATAAGAAGTAAGTAATAAAGTAAGTAAGCAATAAGTAAGAAAGAAAGAAAGAAAAAGTAAGAAGAAACAAGAAATAAGTAATAAAGTAAGTAAGCAATAAATAAGTAAGTAATTTCCCGCGCGGCTCTCCCTCTTCTTCTACTCTCTTCTTCTACAGCAGGATTGTCCAACCTTGGCAACTTTAAGACTTGTAGACTTCAACTCCCAGAATTCCCCAGCCAGCAACTGGCTGGGGAATTCTGGGAGTTGAAGTCCACAAGTCTTAAAGTTGCCAAAGTTGGACACCCCTGTTCTACAGTCTGCCGATCGCTTCGCTGGCTCGGGCTTTTGTCCTGGTGCCCGTAAACTCCGAGATCGCTTGACTTCGTGTTCAGCGGGACTTACTTCGGCTTATTTCGAAAGCAGCTAAATGCATCGGCCCAAAGCCAGCGCCTTCGCCCTCCTTCCCCAAGCCTCCCCTGGGGTCACTTTGGGCCACGGGTCCCCGAAACTGAATGGCCTTTTTTTTTTTTTTTGGCCTCTTCTGGGCAGCGGCCGCAAAACGCCGAGAGGAGAGCAGCAGCTTCGGGCTTGAAGTCGGACTCCTTCCCGAAGCAGCCTGGTTGGCTTCTCAGCCGGAGGGAGCCGGGCGAAGCTTTTGCCAGAGGCCGGAGAAATCGCGCGCCCAAAACTTTGGCCACAGGAACATCAAGCCGATTTCCAGCGACTGAAACGAAGAGGAGAAGGGAAGGGAAGAGAGAGGAGAGGAGATGGAAGGGATCTTAGAGATCTTCTAGTCCGACCCCCTGCTCAAGCAGGAGACCCCGCACCATTCCAGCCGAGACAAGTGGCTGTCCAGTCTCCTCTTCAAACGCCTCAATGGATGGAGCAACCTCACTGTTAAGAAGTTTCTCCTTAGTTCTAGGTTGCTTCTCTCCTGGATTAGTTTCCATCAAGAGAGAGGAGAGGAGAGGAGGAAGAGAAGAGAAGAGAGAATGTAGAGAGAAGGAGAGGAGAGAGAGAGAAGAGAGGAGAGAAGAAGAGAGAAGAGAACCGAAGAGAGAAGGTAGAGAGAAGAAGAGAGGAGAGAAGAAGAGAGAAGAGAAGAGAACAGCAGAGAGAAGGTAGAGAGGAGAGGAAATGAGAAGAGGAGTAGAGAAGAGGTAGAGAGGAGAAGAGAGGAGAAGAAAAGTGAGGAGAGGAGAAGAGAAAAAGAGAGAGGAGAGGAGAGGAGGAAGAGAAGAGAAGAGAGAATGTAGAGAGAAGGAGAGGAGAGAGAGAGAAGAAGAGAGGAGAGAAGAAGAGAGAAGAGAACAGAAGAGAGAAGGTAGAGAGAAGAAGAGAGGAGAGGAAATGAGAAGAGGAGTAGAGAAGAGGTAGAGAGAAGAGAGGAGAAGAAAAGTGAGGAGAGGAGAAGAGAAGAGAGAATGTAGAGAGAAGGAGAGAGGAGAAGAGAGGAGAGAAGAAGAGAAGAGAGAAGAGAACAGAAGAGAAGGTAGAGAGAAGAAGAGAGGAGAGGAAATGAGAAGAGGAGTAAAGAGGTAGAGAGGAGAAGAGAGGAGAAGAAAAGTGAGGAGAGGAGAAGAGAAAGAAGAGAAGAGAGAATGTAGAGAGAAGGAGAGGAGAGAGAAGAAGAGAGGATAGAAAAAGAGAGAAGAGAAGAGAACAGCAGAGAGAAGGTAGAGAGGAGAGGAAATGAGAAGAGGAAATGAGAAGAGGAGTAGAGAAGAGGTAGAGAGGAGAAGAGAGGAGAAGAAAAGTGAGGAGAGGAGAAGAGAAAAAGAGAGAGGAGAGGAGAGGAGGAAGAGAAGAGAAGAGAGAATGTAGAGAGAAGGAGAGGAGAGAGAGAGAAGAAGAGAGGAGAGAAGAAGAGAGAAGAGAACAGAAGAGAGAAGGTAGAGAGAAGAAGAGAGGAGAGGAAATGAGAAGAGGAGTAGAGAAGAGGTAGAGAGAAGAGAGGAGAAGAAAAGTGAGGAGAGGAGAAGAGAAGAGAAGAGAGAATGTAGAGAGAAGGAGAGGAGAGAGGAGAAGAGAGGAGAGAAGAAGAGAAGAGAGAAGAGAACAGAAGAGAAGGTAGAGAGAAGAAGAGAGGAGAGGAAATGAGAAGAGGAGTAAAGAGGTAGAGAGGAGAAGAGAGGAGAAGAAAAGTGAGGAGAGGAGAAGAGAAAGAAGAGAAGAGAGAATGTAGAGAGAAGGAGAGGAGAGAGAAGAAGAGAGGATAGAAAAAGAGAGAAGAGAAGAGAACAGCAGAGAGAAGGTAGAGAGGAGAGGAAATGAGAAGAGGAAATGAGAAGAGGAGTAGAGAAGAGGTAGAGAGGAGAAGAGAGGAGAAGAAAAGTGAGGAGAGGAGAAGAGAAAAAAAGAGAGGAGAGGAAAGGAAATGAGTAGAGGAGAAGAAAAGTGAGGAGAGGAGAAGAGAGAAGAGAAGAAAGGAAAGGAGAAGAGAGGAGAAGAGAGGAGAAGAAAAGTGAGGAGAGAAAAGAGAAGAGAAGAGAACAGAAGAGAGGAGAGGAGAGGAGAGATCAAATCTTGATCCCCACCATCAACCCCGAATTTCGCGGACGGGACAGAAGCGCCGAGGAGGCAGGCCGGCAGCTCCCGAGCTCAGCGAAACGGCCGCGCTCTGGGGCGCTTTCGGGCGCTGCTGCAGCCCCTTCGCGGGACCGCGAGGGGGTGGGGGGAAGCGGCCACGAAGAGGAAAGCGAGGACGGCTTCGGTGCAGGTCCTGACCGGCCGCAACGCCCGAGGCGGCTCCTTCCCCGACGCATTGGCAGCCCAAGGCTTTGCGGGAGAAGCCCGCCGTTGTTTCCTGCACATTGAACACTTTCTGGGGCTCTGACTTACTTCCAGGTTAAGAGTTGGAAGGGACCTTGGAGGTCATCTAGTCCAACCCCCGCCCGCTTGGTCGACCTTTCCTGCGTGCTCAACCTTCGGGACACGACTTGAGAGGCGAGGATCCTTTCTGCACCGACTAAAATGCCCGAGGTGAATTCACTTTGGCTTCCCCCGCTGTGCCAAGCTCCGAGGGGGGGGGGGAGGTCTCAACTCCCCTCCCAAGTCGGAGCCCCTGATCGGAGTTCCACAACAGAGACCCCGAGTTTCAAGAAGAGATTGGATAGCCCTTTGTCTGAAGTGGGGTAGGGTTTCCTGCCTAGGCAGGGAGTTGGACTAGAAGACCTCCAAGGTCCCTCCCAACTCTGTTATTCTCTTCTATTCCATTCTATTCCATTCCATTCCGTTCTATTCTAAATTTTATTATTCTCTTCCCTTCTCTTCTGTTCATTTTCTGCATTCTGTTCTATTCTGCATATTTTGTATATATTTTCTATTCTGTTCCATTCCATTCCTTATTTATTATTCTCTTCTCTTCTCTTCCCTTCCTGTTCATTTTCTGCATTTTATTCTATTCTGCATATTTTCTATATTCTATTCTATTCTATTCTGTTCTATTTCTCCAGACTTCTTCCTGTGCACTGAATCTTGTATAGAAAGTGCAGCGGAGGATGGCAGAGGAATACTAATAATAATAATAATAATAATAATAATAATAATAATAATAATAATAATAATAATAATAATAATAATAATAATAATAATAATAATAATAATAATATAAAAACAAGTTGGTGTCCCCTATTAAAAACTGACCATCCTGGCTATACTTGAATGTCTGTTCTCCAGCTGGTTTCATCTGTCAGTGCAGAAGCAAAATGCCAGGTCACTTCCTGCTCAGAGCAGCTGGGGGGCACTAGGAGGAGAAGATTCAGCTAAGACCATGGCCTGCTGGCTGGAGAATTCTGGGAGTTGAAGCCCACAAGTCTGAAAGTTGCCAAGTTTGGAGATCCCTGATATAGAGTCCCCAGCTTGAGCACAGAATTAGATCTCCAAGGCCTCTTCAAACTCTGCTATTCTGTTCTATTGGCAGCCCAGAGCATTTACATTGGTTTTGCCGGAGCATTTACATTGGTTTTCCATCTCTTTTCCAAAGAACTCGACAAAGCATAATGTCTGCCCCCTCTATGGTTTTATTTTTGCAACAAATGCATGGGAAAAGGTTAGGAAAAGGGCTGGCTGGAGAATTCTGGGAGTCGAAGTCCACAAGTTTTAAAGTTGCCAAGTTTGGAGACCTCTGTATTATTTATTTATTTACTAGCTGGACACCCGTGCTTCGCTACAAAACTATGTGATTGGGGGTTAATTTGGGGGGAGGAAAATAAGGAGGGGAAAAATTCTGCCTCTGCCTACCAGCATCCATTGGTATTCCCATGGTATTCATCTGGCTAGTGTCCTGTCAGTGTGTGAGAGAGTTGAGGGCTGTTTGGAAACTGAAACATGGAAACAATATTTGCTGTGTGAGCAAGGAGACAGCAAGGAGCCTGGGCGTGGCTTAGCTCAACTGTTCTATACTAAAGCTGGTTGCTGCTGTGAAACTAAAACTGAAACTGAAACTCCTATCCTCTGTATGTGTTTTGCCTTTGGAACAGATTTCTTTTGAGATGGGGAGGGGGAGTAGAACTCCTTAGCATCAGAGTGTGATAATAATAATAATAATAATAATAATAATAATAATAATAATAATAATAATAATAATAATAATAATAATAATAATATAGGAAATACTCTAAATGCTCTGATGGTCATTTCCATTGCCTTTCTTAGCAAGCATCTAGAAGCCAAGAGGAACATAGGTGCCAAATTTCAAGTTTGTAGGCTTTAGGGTTTTGGAGGTTTTGTGATGATGTGTGAGTGGTATTTTGTTTTTATATATATGGATTTATTTTATTTAGTGGCTGTGAAAAGCACCTGAAGCTGCCTTTAAGGGTGCTTGCCAGCTGCCCAACCATCTCTCTGGACAAAAGAGCCAATGCAAAGCCAAAGTCAGTCCTGTTGTTTTGTTTCCACTGTCTCTGAGGCAGTACATTCTCCTCCATAACTGCCTCTACCACAAGGGATTATTTTTAGGGTGCTGTAAAAACAAACTGCTTGTTTGTTTGTTTGCTTGTTGCAATGGAGAAGAGGGCTACCCAGAGGGGATGCTTCCTTTGTTGATATGGCCCTTATGGCAACCGATTGAGAAAAATATTACAGCTGCATAAATAGTAGTCATCAAAGCATCAGTAACAGGACAGAGAGGCCATGGATATTTCCCCCAGATGTTGCATGCTTGAGACATTCCTATGGATATTAATGGAACAGCTGTTCTTTGAATTTCCCAGGTATGGCTTCTCTCAAAGTGCAGAATGATCCTAAGGCTGCTTATGGAGCAGAAATTTTATTTTATTGGAATTGATTCTATAATAATTGTACTCTCAGGAAGAAACACCTTCATTTTTAATACTCATTCCCAATTTCTATTTGTCAGTCCCCTCCTCCCAAAAATGTACAGAAAACTCAAGAAATAATAATTCTCTTCCCTGGTTCTGTTAAAGAGGGTTGGAAGCAATTAAATGATCCAGTAACATTTTAAACCCATTTGGAATTTGTTTGGGGTGTCAGATGTCCAGATATTATTTTTTTCATGCATTAAGATATCACATTCAGTGCTGGGATTTGGCTTTTCCAAGCTTTGAAGCCATACAAAATGTCTGCCATGTTTCCTTCTCCTAGATGTCAAAAATATCATCCCCCCCCCCCAATTCTGACATGCCAAGAAAATTGCAATAGATTTGAAAAGCAGGCTATTCCCATGAGAAAAGGAGGTAAAAACTTTCAAAAAATGTATAAGGAGAGATGTCAGAGTAAGGATGTTTAAAGTGAAATTTTTCAAGTTGTGCATTTCATCAGAATAAGTAGGTTTTGTTTCTTAATGATAATTAAATGTATATATACATTGTCAAACCCAGAAGCAGGTAATTTCAATCTGGCCTAGGCCAAGTAATCTGTAATGCTTTTTTTTTTCCCTATTAAACTTGGTTAAGAGAAATCTCTATGTCCTGTGTTTCCTCCCACCCCCAATCTATGAATAAATAGTTTTTCATTTTTTTACATTCTCGAAGGCAGAGGAAAAGGTGTTATTATTTTGCTGCCTTTATTTATAGCTCAGAGTTTAAGGAGAAAGATGTTGAACCTTGCCCCTTTGAGTATCTTGTAAATGTCCCACTTATGGTTATGATCATTCCTGACCCTTTCAAAAAATAGGCAAATAAATCATGAGTCTTGAGCCAAACTTCCAAAGCTTCAAAAGGATTTATTAGTGTTAAAATGTCTGGCACTGCCTGGGTGTAGCTGACTCTGAGACACATCATTCATTGACACTCTTGACCTTGGTTTTCCCTCCACGCTCTGGATGTATCGTAATTCATATTCTCCAGTGGGACCCATTTATAGCCAAAAGTCATCAATCATGCTCTCCAGTTAGAATTTTGCACCACAGAAATTTCAGTCACCTAGTTACTATCTTTGAAAAACTATTTATGGAATGCACTTTCGGTTTCCAAGCTGCTGCACTGCTCCCCCATCCCTTTCTATTGGCAACTCTAAAAAAACCGATAAATATTTTATGAGTTGACAAATATCACATTTCCCATCGATTCCCTGTTCTGCAAATACTTGCAGCTCAGATATATCCAAAGAAAAGTTTTTATTCCTTCTGTGATCAATCAAGAATTTATTTCCTTCAGGCTTGGTGAGAAAAAGGCTTTTCAAGTTTGTTTCAGGAATTGAGCTTTATAGAGTCTCCCTTTAAAGGTTTCCCTTCCCAATGAATGTATATGAAAAAGTTTGGGTCTCTGGTGCTTCAGAGAAGGTTCTGGAATTTTAGACTGCAAATTTTAAGTTTCTGTGCAAAAAAAAACCCAAAAACCCTTATCTTCCACTGTTTTCTATTTAGGCTACAATCAGTGAGAATGGAGTGGGTCTTTCTTTTCTCTTAAAAATACAGAATCATAGTTGGAAGGAAGTTTGATATGATCTAATTTGGGATTGGCAACCGAATGACCTTAATTTTCTTCAGCAAATTAATCTTAGTCTCCATGGTGAGTAGAAAGGAATTATAATTCTAAATATCTGGAGGAAGCGACTACTCTTCTGCTAGCCCAAGTTCTTGGAATACATTATACCAGGGCTCTCCAACCTTGGCAACGTTAAGAGCTGTGGACTTCAACTCCCAGAATTCCTCAGCCAGCAAAGTGGTGGAATTCTGGGAGTTGAAGTCCACAGCTCTTAACATTGCCAAATTTGGAGACCGCTGCATTATACTGTCCTGACTGTTTGGCCATGAAGTCTCCCAACTCTCATATATTCTGCTACTCTCCATAGCAGTTTTCCATTTAAAGAAGTTTTTCCCTATGGTTTGGATTGCAATTTCCATCCTGCTTTCTGGAACAACATTTCTTTGGAACTGCCCAGTCAACTTTTTGGATTTTCCCGATAGTTGAGATTAAGGGTGGTGACTCAAGATAATCCATCCTCTGTTACAATATCTGTCACCAACTGATTTCTTTTCAATCTAAGGTAGAAGATCTTCGTTCCACCAGAGTTTTGAGTTATAATGTCATTAGTTGCTGCTTTTCCTTGTCAGCATTATCTTTTATTTTAATACTGGTTTCCCATTTTACTCTTGTTTGATCCTTTATTCTGATGGAAAATACTTTGGGAAATGAATTTTAAAAGCTGCATAGGATGTCATCCAAAAAAAAACACAGTACAAGTCTGTGTTGTTCAATCAGTAAGCATTGATTTTCTTTAGGATTGATCAATTTGATCTCCTTGCAATCCTAAAAGACTCTCAGGTATCTGTAAAGAAGATGGCATATTTATAGCAATAGCCCTTAGACTTATATACTGCTTCCCAGTGCTTTACAGCCCTTCTCTAAGCAGTTTATAGAGTCAGCATATCATCCCCCAACAATCTGGGTCCTCATTTTACTGACCTTGAAAGGATGGAAGGCTCAGTCAACCTTTTTTTTTTTCAATTTTTTTAAATTTCAGTCTGCATATGCACAACAATACATTAATAGTGTGGCATCAATATATTGTACATTTTAGCATAGGCAAAATTAATAATATCAATCAAATCTCTCAATGTATATATTTCACATTAATTCATAATCCTTCAATGCTTATTTTCAACCTTTCAAAACTCTCTCCAAATGCCTACTACCACATCAGTTAAACATACCTGGTAATTCCATTATTCAATTTTCTCCCTGCTTTTATTTTATTTTTTAAAATAAAAAATTCTCATTTGGCAAGCAGTGTAGTTCCAGGTTTCACATCTCAGTATAAACATGACCATAGTTACCTGATCATTATATTTGTTTAGTTTCATATTGCATCATCCATATTATTGTTAAATATTAAGCTTATCTTATCCAATTCCGATTCATGTTATATTAATACATTCTCATCTCTTATTTTACAATGTTATCTAAAATTCTCATTTCTGTTGTCGTTTCTCATATCACTTTTTTCTGTCACATTTGACATTTTATCAATCCTGATCTGTCAATATAATTGTCCCCTCTGGTTAATAATTGAAGCTAACCACCTTCATTCTACCTTAATATCAATCTCCCTATCTAGTATATAACACAAATATATATATCTTTTTCTCAGATTCTGCATTATATTTTCTCAAACACCTTATGAATCATCTATACATTACAAAATACTATTTTCAGTATATTCTTATACATCATAACATATTACCTTGTGGAATGTCCTTCCTTATCCTTTTTTTTTTTCACCCATTATCTCTCACTCTTTGGACTGGAGGCTCAGTCAACCATGATTGAGCCAGTCAGAATCAAACTCCTGGAGTGAGCAGTGAGTTAGCTTGAGATACTACATTCTAGCCACTGTGCCACCGCAGCTCTTATATAGCTCTTATATGCCACTTCATAGTGCTTTACAGCATTCTTTAAACAATTTATGGAGTCAGCATGTTACCCCCCAAAATCTGGGTCTTCATTTTGCTGACCTCAGAAGGATGGCAGGCTGAGTCAACCTTCAGCAGGTCAGGATCGAACTGCTGGCAGTGGGCAGAGCCAGCCTGCCATTCTGCATTCTAACCACCGCACTAATTTTTAAAACCAATGGGACTTTCTCCCATGTAAGTAGATTTTGCAGCTGTAATTCATTTCCCCATCACCCAATTTCTAAATTTAGACTGTATGTGATTCAACTTGTGACTGAAATTAGCACTCAAATATTTTTCCATCTGCAGGTTCCCCAATAAGAGTTGTATTAGAGTTATAGTAAAGTAATAATAAGGAGGAATCATGCCCCCGAAGCAAAAGGTAAGGAAAATAAAATGCTTTGGAATAACGTGGCACTGTGGAAAAAAATGCATAGGTGCCCACAAACCTTCCATACTGGGGGGCAAAAGTTAATAAATGTCCAGGAGTTTCTCTTTTGGGTATAAATAATTTCACTTGCTAGGTGGAGTCTCCTCTCTTTCCACCAACTTCAGTGGGGGTGAAGTCACGTATGAATAATCCTTATTAATCTTTGTGCTGAGGGTCTGATTTCTGATTGGTTCAGCCTCTGTTCAGTCTGTCAAAGGAAAGCACCAGTGTTTTCCCAGAGCTCTTCTAAATTGGTTTCAATGAGCTTAGTAATTAACTTCAATTATCTTCTATTATCTTATGATGCCAAGGAAGATGCCAGCGGTGCCTGTCAGTGGAGATTCAATGGGCCTCTTACAAAATCACTGGGAGGAACCCCAAATTCCTTCCATCCCAAGCCAGAAGCAGTATTTCTTGGAGCTTGTTGCATGGCAAAAAATTTTGCGATGGGTGGTGCCATTAAAGACCAAATCAGGAGACGAGAACTTCTCCCTTCTTTCCCTGAAGGATCAGGTGTGGATATCAGCTGGCATGGATAGATATAGATAGATAGATAGATAGATAGAGAGAGAGAGAGAGAGATAGAGAGAGAGAGAGAGAGAGAGAGAGAGAGAGAGAGAGAGAGAGAGAGAGAGAGGTGGGGGGAAAGAGAGAGATGGATGATAGAGATAGATAGATGATAGATAGATTTAAATGGATGGATAGCTAAATAGATATTGATAGATGATACAGATGGATGGATGGATGGATGGATGGATGGATGGATAGATAGATAGATAGATAGATAGATAGATAGATAGATAGATAGATAGATAGATAGATATAGACAGACAGACAGAGACAGACAGATCTGATTAGATAGATAGATAGATGGATAGATAGATAGATAGATAGATGATAGATAGATAGATAGATAGATAGATAGATAGATAGATAGATAGATAGATGATAGATAGATAGATAGATAGATAGATGATAGATAGATAGATGATAGATAGATAATAGATAGATAGATAGATAGATAGATAGATAGATAGATAGATAGATAGATAGATATAGACAGACAGACAGAGACAGACAGATCTGATTAGATAGATAGATAGATAGATAGATAGATAGATAGATAGATAGATAGATAGATGATAGATAGATAGATAGATAGATATAGACAGACAGACAGAGACAGACAGATCTGATTAGATAGATAGATAGATAGATAGATAGATAGATAGATAGATAGATAGATAGATAGATAGATACACACACACACACATATATATATATATATTATATTTGTTTTCTTAAGTTTTCGCGGGTACTTACATGTCTGGCATTCAGCTTTGTTCGGGTATTTTCCCACGTCATAATAGTGGTGCTTTTAAAGTTGTAGCAACGTTTCAGCAGAATCTCATCTGCCATCAGAAGCCTGATGATGGCAGATGAGATTCTGCTGAAACGTTGCTACAACTTTAAAAGCACCACTATTATGACGTGGGAAAATACCCGAACAAAGCTGAATGCCAGATATATATATATATATAATCTATATATATATAAGGCCAAGATAGCAATAGCCCTTAGACTTATATACCACTTCACAGTGCTTTACAGCCCTCTCTAAGCAGTTTACAGAGTCAGCCTCTTGCCTCCAACAATTGGGGTCCTCATTTTACCCACCCCGGAAGGATGGAAGGCTGAGTCAGCCTTGAGATGGTCAGGATAGAACTGCTGGCAGTGGGCAGAGTTTGCCAACAATAACATTTAGATTTATATACTGCTTCACAGTGCTTTCTAGCCGTCTCTAAGTGGTTTACAGAGTCAGCCTATTGTCCCCCAACAATCTGGGTCCTCATTTTACCAAACTCGGAAGGATGAAAGGCTGAGTCAACCTTCAGCCGATCAGAATCGAACTGTTGGCAGTCCGTAGAATTAGCTTGCAATTACTGCATTCTGCGCCACCACAGCTTTTATAGGTCTCAAGGTCCATCTTTGTCCATGGTATTGTGGATTTTTAAAAAGCAACTGCTTGTCATTAATCTTCCATCTTTTAAATGTTGGTTTTAATTTGTTTTAATTTCTCTTCAAATGTTATTACCATTATTATCTTTAATAATAACGTGTACTATATTAATATTTCCTCATGCAGATTTGTACGTCAGTGTCGTTGTTTTTCAGTTTTAAACTGCTTATTACATATGGAAATAGAATGAAACACTCGAGATATTGGAACGCATGATAAACTTAATCTTTTATCATGTAATCCTGTGTGCGTTGAAGTCTTTAGTTGCATTCACATTATACACTAACACAATGACTGAGTTAACCCTTTTTCTGAGTTCAGACAGTACACTAAAATTCACAACCACAAGTAGGCTTGGCCTTGTGACTTCTACTAAGCCACCAAAAACTGTGGGGGGAAGCTAATAGCTTGTAATATAAATACTATACAGCCACAGTCAGCCCGCAGTGAGTTAGGAATACCGCTCGCTTCTTTCCGGTAGTGACATCCTTTAAGTTGTTGGTCTCCAGAAACATCTGGAATATGAGTCCCAGTCTTCTTGTGCCGGGTTGAATGGAGCGGGTGGTATGATGCTGCTAGACACGGTTCAGCCGTTGGTGCATCTTTCAGCCACGTGCTCTGTTTGGCGCTCTGTAGTGTTCAGTCATCTCTGATGTCTCCAAATCCCATTCTTGTTGCCAGTGTTAAGTTCAGCGCATGGTGCAAGAATTGGAGACGAGATGATGAACAGTGAACTTCAACTCTTTATTTAACATTGTGGAACAGAGCAAAAACTATGGCAGCAATGGCCCCTTTTATAGGCAAGCTTCTTTCTTCTGCTGCTGTTGGCTGCACACAAGCAAAGCAGCAAAAGTCTTTCTTTCTCTCCCCCAAACTCTGCCAGAAATGAGTCTTTGGGACCCTGCAAGGCCTCCTGCACCAAGAGGCTGTGACAAGTCTCACAAAGACTCATTTCTGGTGGAGTTTGGGGGAGAGAAAAAAAGGCTTCTGCTGCTTTCCTTGCATGAAGCCAAAAGTTTCTCTCTCTCTCTCTCTCTCCCCCTGAGAACGGAGCTGGCGACAGTATCCTGCAATCCTAAATCTAGAATGATTGATTGGTAGGAAAACGGGGTGGGGGGATTTTCCTGCGGGCTTTTGGGGGGATTTTCCCAGGCTCTCTGGTCCGTGGAATTTAAAATTATGAGTTTGGTAGTCCCTGAGGTCCAAAAGGTTGGCGACCCCTGCTCTACTCTGTCTATTCCAAATCACTTCTAAAAGTTATTTAAAGGCCCGATTATGGACCTTCTCTTCTTTTTAGCATATCACCAACGAGCAGAGAAAACCAGGTAAATGAAGAAGGATGGAATAGAACACATTTTGGGTGCTCCATTAGTGGGTGGGTGGGTTTAAGAACAGATTGGACAGCCATTTGTCGGACATGGTATAGGGTCTCCTGATTGAGCAGGGGGTTGGATTGGATGACCTCCAAGATCCCTTCCAACTCTGTTATTCTGTTATTCAATAAAAACACTAAAAACATCCAGATTAAATATAGATTAAATATATTAAACATAGGAGAAAGGTACTTGGCTAGTTATCAATAAAGGCAATGATGGTACCATTGTAAAGCCGTGACCTGTCTCTTTACGTGAACTGTTTAGATATCATGTGTAAAAAGTAACGAATAGTAATGAATCTTGCTACTCTAGTGGATTGTCAGTTTATAGCTGGAGTGAACTCATTAGTTAAATTTTTGCAAATTTAATGCATATTGTCCTTCGGAATTTACTAATTTTTATTATTGTTATTAGTATACACAAAAAACTACAGCGTACACAGCAAACGAGATAACTATGCTGGGTTTCGTATCACAAATCACTAGTCAAACCCTTCCCAAGCGTTTAGGACTGCGTGATGTATCGACGGATTATGCGAGCAGATCCCAGTAAGGTGGCCTTCTGCAGCTGACCAATGGTGATCTTGTAAGCGCCAATTGGTTTCAAGTGCTTGCCTAGGTCTTTAGGCACAGCACCCAGTGTGCTGAGTACTATTGGAGACACCTGCACCGGCTTATGCCAGAGTCTGCAGTTCGATTTTCAAGTCCTGATATCTGGTGATTTGTTCAAGTTGTTTCTCGTCGATTCTACTGTCACCAGGTGGTTGTTATTGTTGTTGTTATTTAATCTTTAGTGAGATTCACAGCCTTTGGGGCTGGTTGGTAGCTCACCAGCTCGAGCTTTAACCAAGGACCTAGGAGCTATTCAGGTAGCATCAGAGGATATAAGCTCTTCCAAGTAGGGTGTTTTTTTGTTAGAATCCGGGTATTCAAGTCTGAGAAATTCAGGATTTCCAAATAGCGAGGCAGCCCTTTAAGTATTGCTCCAAGGGCTCCAATTACAATTGGGATCATACACAATTTCTTTTTCCAAAGTCGCTCAACTTCCATTTGTAAGTCCCAATACTGATTTTTTTTCTTGCTGCGTATCTACAATTTGTGCATCACCAGGTATTGCAATGTCAATGAACCAAACCCTTTTCTTCTCAACTATTGTTATGTCAGGCATTTTGTGGGCCAAATGCCTGTCCGTCTGAATTCTGAAGTCTCACAAGATCTTGACTTTTTCATTCTCCAGAAACCTTCTCAATCTGATGTTCCCAGTAGTTGTTACTATACTCAAATCCAAACTTTTGGCATAGTTTCCAGTGAATGATTTTAGCAACTCAGTTATGGTGTTCTAAGTAGTCAGTTTGTTGTTGTTGTTATTGTGATTATAATTATGATTATGAACTAGCATGGTTCTGGAATTAAGGAAAAACTTCCTCACAGTGAGGTCAATTAACAGGTGGAACGCCTTGCCTTCAGAAGTTGTGGGTGCTTCATCACTGGAGGTTTTTAAGAAAAGTCTAGACAACCACCTGTCTGAGATGGTATAGGGTCTCCTGCTTGAGCAGGGGGTTAGACTAGAAGACCTCCAAGGTCCATTCCAGTCCTATTTTGATTGGTTAATGCCAACTTGGCATTAACCAGATATTTGGGGATGCAACTCTCATGATTCCTATTCTACCTATAAATTTGTGGGTGTGTGCAAACTCGACATCTGGAGAATGCCAGCTTACTCATCCATAAAGCTCATCTTGCATATTTGTTTTTTCACAGACAATTTATGGTATAAGACTATTGTGATAATACTTGTTTGTGCATAGCTTTTCCAAAGGTCTGGTTTTGCTGCAGCAGCCAATATCACTCATTCTGAAAATGAGCAAGTACTTTGCCAATGATCATCTGTACAGTCTATTCCTTTTGACTCTGGACTGTTTTGTAACTGGGCTGCTTTGCTGTCTTTGACAGTCTATAATTTCTGCCTTGGTTCCCTGTGCATTTTTCTTTAGATATTTATCCAATTCTTCTTCCAGGGAACTCAAAATAACTTGTCACCTCCATTCTCCCACCCAGTGCTAATCTTACAATAATCTATAAAGGAGACTAGGTCCAGAGACTATGATTGGAACAAAAGTAAGAATATAATATTTTTAGCTTATTGGTTGCAGTGATGCTGTTATCTTTGGCCCACTGGGCAAGAGTTTAGAATGCCCCAAAGGCCCAAACATAGCTTCTTTTAAGAAAATATTTGAGCGTAACTCTTCTTTCCTCCTGCTATAGACGCCCTTTATGTAAATGATGTGGCCAGCTGCTTAAAAGTTAGAGACAAAAATAGAGGGTAAAAAGAGAGTGGTGGAAAACAAGGGAGAGAGAGGGGGAGGAGGAGGGAAGGAAAGGAAAGTATCATCAGCATTAATTATGGAGATGCAAAACAGAAGGTGAAGCACCCGAAAGTGTCTATGGATCTTCCCTTGGACTTCCTCAACCATCTGTTGCCCTGGATCTCATCTGCAGCCCATGGAATTGTCTGCTGAGGAAAGAGGCAAAGTTGGCATTGACAACATATGCTTTCTGAAATGCCCAGCAAAATGGAACCTGGATCTTAGCTGAGCAATCCCCTTGATTATTATAGTATGATACCCCATTCATCAGTTTTCTGGCAAAATGTAACCTATTGTTCTGACCCAAACCTCGTTCCAAGGAAACAAACACAAAACAGAGGTCACAGCAAAACCTTTTAATGATTCTTTACCAATTCTGTTCCTTCACAGTTAAAAAAAAGGCTGTTTCAAACTAATTGTCTCGGATAAGAATGAGCCTTGCCAAGGTTGTGTAAGGCTGCCAAGAACACTAGATAAAGTTGCCAAGAAAGATTTCAAACACAAAGAGTCTCCAAACACAAACTAAGAGAGTCCGAACACAAGGCTTGAGTGCAAAAACTTCTTTGCTTTCTGCGAAGAACTCCGGTTTCTCAGCTGGCTTTTATCTCTTAAGGGAGGGGCCATCACCTGGCAGCCTTACTCCCGAGTTGCCCATGCTGCTGCAGTAGCTCTTTCCTTCGAGCAGCCCTGCATGCACATGCACTGGGCACAGGCTCCTCAGGGAACTCTTCATCACTGCTGCCAGCCTCCACAATCGCCAAAGGCAGCACTCCACTCCCTGATGGTCCTGGCCCCATCCCTGCATCACACGCAGGCCCCTCACCTGAGTCTTCGCTCTCCAAGACTTCAGCCGTCCACACCTACTGCCGGCAAACCACAACACTTATTTCCATTGGGCACCTCCTACAGAATCAATCTCAAGCAGTAATACTTAAACCCTATGTTTAGTTTCTAAGTTTCTATGTTCAGTTTCTAAGTTGTGTTGGACACCCCACCCCATGACCCCATGGACTACCACAAGTCAGCTTCCCTTGTCCTCCTCCGCTGTCTCTTGGAGCTTCACACTTACATGTTCATTGTGTCAATGACACAATGACAAGATTGACTTCAGCCTTCCATCCTTTTGAGGTGGGTAAAATGAGGACCCAAATTGTTGGGGGCAATGTGCTGATTCTGTAAACCACTTAGAGGGGGCTATAAAGCACTGTGAAGCAGTGTATAAGTCTATCTAAGCAGTATATAAGTGCTATCTAACCATCTCATCTTCTGCCGTCCCCTTCTCCTTTTGCCTTCAATCTTATTTTATGTATGTATGTATTTATTTGATTTGATTTGATTTGATTTGTCAATCGCTTACAAGATAATAGGTATAAGTATAAACATGAGTAGGAAATAGGTACGAATAAATGGAGACAATAGGACAGGGACAGTAGGCACGATTGTGCACTTATGCACGCCCCTTACAGACCTCTTAGGAATGGGGTGAGGTCAATAGTGGATAGTTTGAGATTAAAGGACTGGTAGTTTGAGAATCTTTCCCAATATTGGGACCTTTTGCAATGAGTCCTGCCTTCGGATTAGATGGCCAAAGTATTTGAGCTTTGGATTCCATATCTGTCCTTCCAAAGGGCAGTCTGGGTTGATTTTCTTTAGGATTGACTGGTTTCATCTCCTTGCAGGCCAAGGGACTCTCTCAAGAGTCTTCTTCAGCAGCACAATTCGAAAGCATCAATTCTTCGGCACTCTGCCTTCCTTATGGTCCCAACTCTTAAAACCATACATTTGCTACTGGGAAAACCATAGCTTTGACTCTAAGGACCTTTGTCGGCAAGGTGATGTCTCTGCTTTTTAATAGGCTGTCTAGTTTTGCCGTACTTTTCCTCCCAAGGAGCAAGCATCTGTCACTTTCAGGCCTGCAGTCGCCATTCGCAGTGACTTGGAGCCCAAGAAAATAAAATTGGTCGCTGCTTCCATTTTTTCCCTTCCGTTTGCCAGGAAGACTCAAACTCTATGCCAGTGCATAACTAATATGCTGCAACAGGATAGTATGTACATCTTAACAAAGATGACAAGGTATAAGTGTGTATGTGTATGCACATGTGTTAATTTGTACAGCCAGTGGTGGGATTCAAATGTTTTTACTACCGGCTCTGTGGGCGTGGCTGGGTAGGCATGGTGTGGCTTGGTGGGTGTGGCAGGGGAAAGATACTGCAAAATCCCATTCCCTCCCCACCGCACTAACCTGCTTTCCAGCTCCATTCTCCTGTGCAGGGCAACCAAAGAAGACCCAGCCAATCAGCTGGGGCTCAGGAGGAGGAGAAGAGATGGGGGCGGGGCCAGTCAGAGGTGGCATTGGCCAGTTCTCCAAACTACTCAACATTTCCGCTACTGGTTCTCCAGAACTGGTCCAAAGCTGCTGAATACCACCTCTATATGCAGCCAAACAACTTCATCTAAAAACTTTCAACTTATGTGCCGGAATAATAGGCTCCAATGTATGGCCACCCAGAACCATTGAGACGAATAGGACTTATTGGCAGCCTTAATATTTGTGGTCAGGGCTTTGGGATAGCAGCTAATAGGGCAATTGCCATGGCAATTGTAAGAGATCCTATTGCAAGAATGGCTCAAAGTTTGGTCCTATGCATTTTATTCAAGGCGGTAAAAAGTAATCAGTTAAAATATAATCCAAAAATATTTCTTTATCTGGGTTTTCTTCATGTGGTTCATTTGATTGGAGAGTCGATTTCAGCAAGGAAAAAAAATTGCAGGGGCAGTGGATGTATTTACAACATTCA